>NC_069413.1:5991360-6125773 GCF_026875155.1 Cherax quadricarinatus
TAATAGGGTTTTAGAAAAAAATTGGGCAATTGAGTATTTTTTAAAGTGAGGTAGAATTATTGAAGACAAGTTATGGTTAGTTTATAATAAAATAAGATGGAACAGTGATGTGGTAAGTTGTAAAAAAGGAGATAGATTCTGTAGATATTAAATACAATTAAGACTATGAGGTAGAATGGACGTTGAATACAACAATGACAATTAAAATTAGTTGGAGTATTAGAATTTTAGGGGGGCACTTAGGGGGGCACTTGGTATCTGCTGGCATGGGAAATCTGGAAAAACAGATGGGCCGTGCAACTATGACCACAATAGAAAATGCCATGCCTATATGACAACAGGAAAATGCAAACTCCCTTCCTGTAAGCTTTTTCACCCTGAACTGTGTACAGGAAAGAATGTGCTATAACTTAAATTGCCAGGCATACCATCTAAAGGGGACAAAAAGATACAAAACATCCAGGCCATGGGAAAACCTGGGTAGCCACAGCCACTCAAGAATGAGAGGTTTTTTTAGTGCCAGGAAGGAAAAAAAACTGGCAGGAAATGGCAGAAATCGTACACCAAATCCAGTCATTCCTGGAGTGGAACCACAGTCGATGGCCTCCACTCCAAACCAACAGATACAGATACTAATGCCGGAAAAAAAATTCCCCCCCCCCAGTAACAACAATACCACCGTCCAATAACATTCTTCTTTGAAAAATATACAGGGTCAAAAGCCAGCAACAAACAACAAAATACCTTTCATCCGTGGACTGCTTGCAGAGGCAAAGGCAAGTTCGCGGCTTTCACCGAGCCCCACATAAAGGATCACTTGGACAACGAAATATGGATCCAGGTTACAACCTATACAGATGTGACAGAGTGAAACAGGCAAAAAGGGGGGGGGGTTGGCCTTTTTACATTGCAGAGTCACTTGTTTGCACAGAACTGCTTAATGCCTCAAATGATGTAGTGGAAAGTTTTAGCAGTAAAGGTTCGTGAACCAAAACCTAGTCATTGTGGTTAGTCTACAAGCCTACGGATGCAACATCCCAGCAATTCCAGGAACAGCTGTTAAAAATTGATCACTTTTGGAAAATTTTCCAGCTCCTGCACCCAACATCTTGCTCCGGGGGATTTCATCTTAAGGCACCTAAAATGGAGGAATATAGCAAATAAATTGTTGCAGTAATAACACCAGGAGGCAGCTCTGATGAAAACTCACTCACAGAGCTTTTAAATCTCTGCACAAAATTCAATTTAACCAGCAAATAATAGAGCCTACTAGGCTGGAGAATACATAGACCTATCTTCACTAACAATGATGATCTGTAAGAAATGTCACCATATCAAAAACAATATACTCAGATCACAACATAATTGAGGTTCAGACATGTATGCGTGGAGCCCAGACCGACATAATGAGATAGTCACGAGGGAGCATTCACCAAATTCAACTTCAATAACAAAAAATAAAGTGGGCCCAAGTAAACCAAGTCCAAACCCGATATAAGCTGGGAAGATATACTAAGCAACACAGCCCCCAAACTTATGCCTAGAACAGATTAACTCGGTGGCACTCGATGTATGCACAAGGCTTATTCCTCTAAGAAAAAGGAGGAGTAGATGTAAAAAAGAAAAGACAGGCACTCCCTTTACAGGCGACGGAAAAGAATAACGGCGGCAAAAAAGGTCAAATATCGAAATGCGTAGGGAGACACTGGTCAGAGAAATTAGCAAGCATCGAACTTAAGCTAAAAAAATCCTTTAGGAGTCAGGAATCGCGGGAAGAACTAAAAAGCCATAAATGAATCGAAAGAAACCCAAAGATTTCTTCTCTATGCCAAATCAAATCGAGAACAACGTCCAGTATTGGGCCCCTACTTAACAAGATGAGTCCTACACAGATGACAGCAAGGAAATGAGTGAGCTATCAAGTCCCAATATGACTCAGTTTTTAGCAAGCCACTAACCAGACTGAGAGTCGAAGATCAAAATGAATTTTTTATGAGAGAGCAACAAAAAATTTTATTAACACAAGCCCATCCGATGTTATCCTGACGCCAAATGACTTCGAACAGGCGTAAATGATTGCCCATGCCTCTTTCCCCAGGGCCAGATCATGGAACTCTGTGTTCATCAAGAACTGCAAGAAGCCCCTATCACGAGCCTTTTCCATCCTATGGAGGGGAGCATGGGCACGGGGGTCGTCCACAGTTACTAAAAACAACAGACATAGCCCCACTCCACAAAGGGGGCAGTAAAGCAACAGCAAAGAACTACAGACCAATGCACTAACATCCCTATCATAAAAATTTTGAAAGGGTCCTAAGAAGCAAGATCAACACCCATTTAGAAACCCATCAGTTACACAACCCCGGGCAACATGGGTTTAGAAAAAGGTCGCTCCTGTCTGTCTCAACTATTGGATCACTACGACAAGGTCCTAAATGCACTAGTAGACAAAAAGAATGCAGATGTAATATATACAGACTTTGCAAAAGCCTTCGACAAGTGTGACCATGGCATAATAGCGCACAAAAGCGTGCTAAAGGAATAACAGGAAAAGTTGCTCGATGGATCTATAATTTCTTCACTAAGAGAACACAGAGAGTAGTCGTCAACAGAGTAAAGTCGAGGCAGCTACGGTAAAAAGCTCTGTTCACAAGGCACAGTACTCGCTCCCATCTTGTTCCTCATCCTCTATCCGACATAGACAAGGATATCAGCCACAGCCCGTGTCTTCCTTTGCAGATGACACCCGAATCTGCATGACAGTGTCTTCCATTGCAGACATTTGAAAGGGGCTCCAGGCGGACATCAACCAAACTCTCAGTGGGCTGCAAGAAAACAATATGAAGTTCAAAAATGAGAAATTTCAATTACTCAGATATGGTAAACATGAGGAAATTAAATCTTCATAGAGTACAAAACAAATTCGGGCCCCAAAAAAATAAAAGCGAAACACCAACGTCAAAGCCCTGGGAGTGATCATGTCAGAGGATCTCACCTTCAAGGACCATAACATTGTATCAACGCATCTGCTAAAAAAATGACAGGATGGATAATGAGAACCTTCAAAACTAGGGAGGGCAAAGCCCCTGATGCACTCTTCAGGTCACTTGTTCTATCTAGGCTGGAATATTGCTGCACACTAACAGCACCTTTCAAGGCAGGTGAAATTGCCGACCTAGAAAATGTACAGAGAACTTTCACGGCGCGCATAATGGAGATAAAACACCTCAATTACTGGGAGTGCTTGAGGTTCCTAAACCTGTATTCCCTGGAACGCAGGAGGGAGAGATGCATGATTATATTCACCTGGAAAATCCTAGAGGGACTAGTACCGAACTTGCACACGAAAATCACTCACTACGAAAGCAAAAGACTTGGCAGACTATGCACCATCCCCCGAATGAAAAGCAGGGGTGTCACTAGCACGTTAAGAGACCATACAATAAGTGTCAGGGGCCCGAGACTGTTCAACTGCCTCCCAGCACACATAAGGGGGATTACCAACAGACCCCTGGCAGTCTTCAAGCTGGCAATGGACAAGCACCTTAAGTCAATTCCTGACCAGCCGGGCTGTGGCTCGTACGTTGGTTTGCGTGCAGTCAGCAGCAACAGCCTGGTTGATCAGGCTCTGATCCAACAGTAGGCCTGGTCACAGACCGGGCCGCGGGGGCGTTGACCCCCGGAACTCTCTCCAGGTAAACTCCAGGATCTATAATTTCCTCACTAACAGAACACAGAGAGTAGTCGTCAACAGAGTAAAGTCCGAGGCAGCTACGGTGAAAAGCTCTGTTCCATAAGGCACAGTACTCGCTCCCATCTTGTTCCTCATCCTCATAGCCGACATAGACAAGGATGTCAGCCACAGCACCGTGTCTTCCTTTGCAGATGACACCCAAATCTGCATGACAGTGTCTTCCATTGCAGACACTGCAAGGCTCCAGGCGGACATCAACCAAATCTTTCAGTGGGCTGCAGAAAACAATATGAAGTTCAACGATGAGAAATTTCAATTACTCAGATATGGTAAACACGAGGAAATTAAATCTTCATCAGAGTACAGAACAAATTCTGGCCACAAAATAGAGCGAAACACCAACGTCAAAGACCTGGGAGTGATCATGTCGGAGGATCTCACCTTCAAGGACCATAACATTGTATCAATCGCATCTGCTAAAAAAATGACAGGATGGATAATGAGAACCTTCAAATCTAGGGAGGCCAAGCCCATGATGACACTCTTCAGGTCACTTGTTCTATCTAGGCTGGAATATTGCTGCACACTAACAGCACCTTTCAAGGCGCGTGAAATTGCTGAACTAGAAAATGGACAGAGAACCTTCACGGCGCGCATAACGGAGATAAAACACCTCAATTACTAGGAGCGCTTGAGGTTCCTAAACCTGTACTCCCTGGAACGCAGGAGGGAGAGATACATGATTATATACACTTGGAAAATCCTAGAGGGACTAGTACCGAACTTGCACACGAAAATCACTCACTACGAAAGCAAAAGACTTGGCAGACGATGCAACATCCCCCCAATGAAAAGCAGGGGTGTCACTAGCACGTTAAGAGACCATACAATAAGTGTCAGGGGCCCGAGACTGTTCAACTGCCTCCCAGCACACATAAGGGGGATTACCAACAGACCCCTGGGAGTCTTCAAGCTGGCACTGGACAAGCACCTAAAGTCAGTTCCTGATCAGCCGGGCTGTGGCTCGTACGTTGGTTTGCGTGCAGCCAGCAGCAACAGCCTGGTTGATCAGGGGCTGATCCACCAGGAGGCCTGGTCACAGACCGGGCCGCGGGGGCGTTGACCCCCGAAACTCTCTCCAGGTAAACTCCAATACTTCTGCAACAACAAAATATAATGACTAGTACATCTAATACCGGCTTCTACAGGGATGGTGATGTCTTGCATATGTCAAGAGAAAAGTTACAACTACAGGCCACATATTTAAACTCACAATGTAATCTTCATCACTAATATATGGATATAAGAGAAGAGAATCACACACCATGCGTTGGCGCCCATGACACACACCAAGCTGTTGTTGTTGTTAAGGGCCCCAAGAGGTGGTGCAGTATTATCCTGCTGCTGCTCCCCACAGGAGCAGTATCACTACACAGTGTTACCCTGGTCCATGAGTTTTTTAAGTGCACTTCCAGTTATAAGGCCTCGTGGGAGTCTTTGTTTACACAGAGCATGACGCCGTTCATGTGTGAATGTATGATAGGTGACACCACCACTCACATTCCCTCCCCCACTAACATTACAAGCATCACTATAACTGTCATCACCAACACCACTACCAACATTGTGTTCATTACATTTATCAACAGTATTGTATTCAACATTAATGTCAATGTGGTTAACCTCATCACACTCTGCACCACCACTTATATTACATTCATCAATATTACCAACATCACAGACACCACTGCCCTCATCACACTCTGCACCACCACTTACCTGGAGTTTACCTGGAGAGAGTTCCGGGGGTCAACGCCCCCGCGGCCCGGTCTGTGACAAGGCCTCCTGTTGGATCAGAGCCTCATCAACCAGGCTGTTACTGCTGGCTGCACGCAATCCAACGTACGAGCCACAGCCCGGCTAATCAGGAACCGACTTTAGGTGCTTGTCCAGTGCCAGCTTGAAGACTGCCAGGGGTCTGTTGGTAATTCCCCATATGTATGCTGGGAGGCAGTTGAACAGTCTCGGGCCCCTGACACTTATTGTATGGTCTCTTAACGTGCTAGTGACACCCCTGCTTTTCATTGGGGGGATGTTGCATCGCCTGCCAAGTCTTTTGCTTTCGTAGTGAGTGATTTTCGTGTGCAAGTTCGGTACTAGTCCCTCTAGGATTTTCCAGGTGTATATAATCATGTATCTCTCCCGCCTGCATTCCAGGGAATACAGGTTCAGGAACCTCAAGCGCTCCCAGTAATTGAGGTGTTTTATCTCCGTTATGCACGCTGTGAAGGTTCTCTGTACATTTTCTAGGTCAGCTATTTCACCTGCCTTGAAAGGTGCTGTTAGTGTGTATTACAACCCAGGATCCAAATGGCCTGTTACCCCAGGTGTAATGGGAGCAAATAAACACAGTAGAAAAAGTTTAGACTTATATTATCCTTCACCAATTTATAACAGCAATATGTACACTATGTACAGAGATAAGTATAGTGCACTCCACGGTAAGCAAAGCAGAAATAGAACCCACAAGATAGCAGACCGTGCTTCAACCAGCTCTAGAATGGGAATGACAAGGGCAGACAGGAGAGCGGTACCCAATTAACCTCTGCGATTGCCAAAACCATCTTCTTATTGGCTAGAACCTGGTCACTAGTTGAACGACGGGGCCCCATCATCAACTCTTAGCAACCTGGTTTGCTGGTTGGGGGAGATAGCCTGTAAATGAGGGTGTGTACATGCGCCGAATAAAGGTTACGTACTCTTTGCATGCCACAGTGTGCAGCAATATTCAAGCCTAGATAGAACAAGTGACCTGAAGAGTGTCATCATGGGCTTGGCATTCCTAGTTTTGAACGTTCTCATTATCCATCCTGTCATTTTTCTAGCAGATGCGATTGATACAATGTTATGGTCCTTGAAGGTGAGATCCTCCGACATGATCACTCCCAGGTCTTTGACGTTGGTGTTACGCTCTATTTTGTGGCCAGAATTTGTTTTGTACTCTGATGAAAATTTAATTTCCTCGTGTTTACCATATCTGAGTAATTGAAATTTCTCATCGTTGAACTTCATATTGTTTTCTGCAGCCCACTGAAAGATTTGGTTGATGTCCGCCTGGAGCCTTGCAGTGTCTGCAATAGAAGACACTGTCATGCAGATTCTGGTGTCATCTGCAAAGGAAGACACGGTGCTGTGGCTGACATCCTTGTCTGTGTCGAATATGAGGATGAGGAACAAGATGGGAGCGAGTACTGTGCCTTGTGGAACAGAGCTTTTCACCGTAGCTGCCTGGGACTTTACTCTGTTGACTACTACTCTCTGTTAGTGAGAAAATTATAGATCCATCAACCGACTTTTCCTGTTATTCCTTTAGCACGCATTTTGTGCGCTATTACGCCAAGGTCACACTTGTCAAAGGCTTTTGCAAAGTCTGTATATATTACATCTGCATTCTTTTTGTCTTCTAGTGCATCAAGGACCTTGTAGTGAATCAATAGTTGAGACAGACAGGAGCGACCTGTTCTAAACCCATGTTGCCCTGGATTGTGTAACTGATGTGTTTCTAGATGGGTGGTGATCTTGCTTCTTAGGACCCTTTCAAAGATTTTTATGATATGGGATGTTAGTGCTATCGGTCTGTAGTTCTTTGCTGTTGCTTTACTGCCCCCTTTGTGGAGTGGGGCTATGTCTGTTGTTTTTAGTAACTGTGGGACGACCCCCGTGTCCATGCTCCCTCTCCATAGGACGGTAAAAGCTCGTGATAGGGGCTTCTTGCAGTTCTTGATGAACACGGAGTTCCATGAGTCTGGCCCTGGGGCAGAGTGCATGGGCATGTCATTTATCGCCTGTTCGAAGTCATTTGGCGTCAGGATAACATCAGATAGGCTTGTGTTAACCAAATTCTGTGGCTCTCTCATAAAAAATTCATTTTGATCTTCGACTCTCAGTCTGGTTAGTGGCTTGCTAAAAACTGAGTCATATTGGGACTTGAGTAGCTCACTCATTTCCTTGCTGTCATCTGTGTAGGACCCATCTTGTTTAAGTAAGGGCCCAATACTGGACGTTGTTCTCGACTTTGATTTGGAATAGGAGAAGAAATACTTTGGGTTTCTTTCGATTTCATTTATGGCTTTTAGTTCTTCCTGCGATTCCTGACTCCTATAAGATTCCTTTAGCTTAAGTTCGATGTTTGCTATTTCTCTGACCAGTGTCTCCCTACGCATTTCAGATATATTGACCTCTTTTAGCCGCTCTGTTATTTTTTTCCATCGCCTGTAAAGGGAGCGCCTGTCTCTTTCTATTTTACATCTACTCCTCCTTTTTCTTAGAGGAATGAGCCTTGTGCATACATCGAGTGCCACCGAGTTAATCTTTTCCAGGCATAAGTTGGAGTCTGTGTTGCTTACTATATCATCCCAGCTTATATCGGTTAGGACTTGGTTTACTTGGTCCCACTTTATGTTTTTGTTATTGAAGTTGAATTTGGTGAAAGCTCTGGTGGCTCTGGTGGCCTGGTGGTTAACGCTCTCGCTTCACACGGTGAGGGCCTGGGTTCGATTCCCAGCCAGAGTAGAAACATTGGACGTGATTCTTTCCACCTGTTGTCTATGTTCCATATCAGTAAAATGGGTACCTGGGTGTTAGTCGACTGGTGTGGGTCGCATCCTGGGACACTGACCTAAGGAGGCCTGGTCACAGACCGGGCCGCGGGGGCGTTGACCCCCGGAACTCTCTCCAGATAAACTAATTTCATTATGTCGGTCTGGGGCTCCGCGCATAAATGTCTGAACCTCAATTATGTTGTTATCTGAGTATATTGTTTTTGATATGGTGACATTTCTTATCAGATCATCATTGTTAGTGAAGATGAGGTCTAGTGTATTCTCCAGTCTAGTAGGCTCTATTATTTGCTGGTTTAAATTGAATTTTGTGCAGAGATTTAAAAGCTCGTGTGAGTGTTAGTTTTCATCAGAGCTGCCTCCTGGTGTTATTTCTGCAACAATATTATTTGCTATATTCCTCCATTTTAGGTGCCTTAAGTTGAAATCCCCCAGGAGCAAGATGTTGGGTGCAGGAGCTGGAAGATTTTCCAGACAGAGGTCAATTTTTAACAGCTGTTCCTGGAATTGCTGAGATGTTGCATCCGGAGGCTTGTAGACTACCACAATGACTAGGTTTTGGTTCTCGACCTTTACTGCTAAAACTTCCACTACATCATTTGAGGCATTAAGCAGTTCTGTGCAAACAAGTGACTCTGCAATGTACAGGTCAACCCCCCCCCTTTTGCCTGTTCACTCTGTCACATCTGTATAGGTTGTAACCTGGGATCCATATTTCGTTATCCAAGTGATCCTTTATGTGGGTCTCAGTGAAAGCCGTGAACATTGCCTTTGCCTCTGCAAGCAGTCCACGGATGAAAGGTATTTTGTTGTTTGTTGCTGGCTTTAGACCCTGTATATTTGCAAAGAAGAATGTCATCGGACTGGTGGTATTGTTGGTACTGCGGGGGTTATTTTTTTTTCCGGCATTAGTATCTGTATCTGTTGGTTTGGAGTGGAGGCCATCGACTGTGGTTCCACTCCAGGAATGACTGGATTTGGTGTACAATTTCTGCCATTTCCTGCCAGTTTTTTTTCCTTCCTGGCACTAAAAAACCTCTCCCTCTTGAGTGGCTGTGGCTACCCAGGTTTTCCCATGGCCTGGATGTTTTGTATCTTTTTGTCCCCTTTAGATGGTATGCCTGGCAATTTAAGTTATAGCACAGTCTTTCCTGTACTGAAGAGGTACGCATTTCAGGGTGAAAAAGCTTACAGGAAGGGAGTTTGCATTTTCCTGTTGTCATATGGGCATGGCATTTTCTAGGGTGGTCATAGTTGCACGTCCAGTCTGTTTTTCCAGATTTCCCATGTCTGCAGATACCAAGTGCATAGTATGTGCACAGGCTTGGTTTCCATTTGCCTTGGGTTTCTGTGACTGTATTCCCTGTTGGTGCATGTTTACCTGTCTTATTCCTATCCTCCCTAGCACCAACAATGGAGCTCCCACCAGTTGCTTTTGGTAATATATCCTCACTATTGCTAGTGGAGTCCTCTTGTTTGCTATTTCTTGTGGTATTCCTAGTTTGCAATATTGGTTTTATCTTATCTTTGACTACACTTGTTTCCCCACTGCGGCTCCTGTCCCCTATGAGGTCATTTATATGCATTCATCCTGCACATAATTCCCGACTAATAGGTGTTTAATGTGTCGATATGGGTCAAAATGTGTATTTGAAAATAGAATAGAACCAACAGTTCCCTCTGCGTCTGCACGGATGTGAGCGGGGAGAGGTCGAGACAGGGCAGGGAGAGGCGGCAGTGTTTTGAATGGGTTTAAGAGGCTGTGAAAACATGGGACCAGGAAATTGGCGTTTACGGCAGCCTAAGGATTAATATAGGCCTCACTTCATAATAGGAAGTGTCGTGACTGTCCCTGGTGAAGAGTGAGGGAACGTGATTGATGGCACCGCTGTAATTAAGTGGTAAAATTAGTGAATAATGGTAGGACCGGGGTGATGGGCGTGTCGCCATGGAATGTGTCCAGGGAAAATTACCCGTGAGTTAATCCTCACTCATCGGTCTCAGATCTTAATGGAGTGACCTCTAATGTGCATAATAATTATGAGACATTAAATCGTCTTGTGAATTGTAATGTAATTAATGATAATAACACTAAGTTAAGAGAATGCGTGAAGTGAAATAAGTCGCCTTACTCCGAGTGAACACGTTAGACCGCGTTGTTCCCGTCCCAAGGATAGTGAAGTTTTATGGAGTCACGACTTCTAAACCGGGACAAACCAACGGATACCTCGTCCTGCTGGAATAAGAACCGTGTCGGTGTAGCAGGACATCGAAATGTGATGGTAAATGGAGGAAATAAGGAGCATCAATCACCCACAGTTAAGTAGCCCTTCTAGTTATAGCAGACTGATACTGGCCAGTTAGGCATGTTGTAATTGGATAGGTTATGGGTGATCCAGCTACATCAAGTGACCACCAGAGAATATCTGGTAAGTGCTGGGATTATGTACAAATGTTTTCCTTTGATGGATATATCCATGTGTAACCTACCCGCCCCCCCTTCATTTAGTTAAACTAATATAATCTATACAGTCCACAATTAATTAGTAGCGCCGTACTTGGGGGTGCTATCCAATTTATACTGGTCTCGGATAGATATGGATAAGATTGTGAGGGTCGAGGGGACCACCTGCAGTGACCAGAGGTGGTTAAGTTTTCTCACATGTCTACACGGGTGACTACGGTAAACAATATAGTTGTTGTCTCCCAATGAGATTACTCGTATGCATGTAATGTTGAAGTATATACAGGTAATCGCCCTAGAAAATTTTCCATAATATTCATCAGTATTACCAACATCACAGACACCACTGCCCTCATCACACTCTGCACCACCACTTATATTACATTCATCACTATTACCAACATCACAGACACCACTGCCCTCATCACACTCTGCACCACCACTTATATTACATTCATCACTATTACCAACATCACAGACACCACTGCCCTCATCACACTCTGCACCACCACTTATATTACACTCATCACTATTACTAACATTACAGACACCACTGCCCTCATCATGATGCTCACTGTAGTTATCAACACAAGTATTATATTCGTCATTACTGTAATTAAGAACACCACCACCACCTTGTTCAGCAGCCTTACACTTGCTTTCACAAATTGTGACAGTCTTGTTATTGGTACACTCTACACATATTTCCTTGTGCTGCTTAAGTTGTTGTTTCAGGAGAAATTGTTGTGTTTCCAGTACCCTTATGCGAGACATCAGGTTGTATACCACAGGAGCAAGACTTGGAATATCTGGAGACGTGAAGCCCCGGTCAGCTGAGCTCCTTGGGTGACTGTCAGCTGACTCAGCTAGGCTGGTATTGACAGCCGACGTGATGGAGGTCTGATGACGTGCTCCCCAGGTGAGGTGCTCAACCCCATTGTCTGAGGGCAGGCATGAGCCAGTATTCAGACTCGAGGTACCTGGTAGTCCTAGGGGGTCATAATGAGGGGTACATGGTGAGGTGTGGGTGGCTGTGATGTGGGCACCCCTCACACTGCAATCAGTATGAGCTGCTGTAACTCCTGAGGTCTTACAATTGATACATTGTTTAGCAACAGTCTGTTGATGTTTGATAATATCATAACACCGTTCAGAAGGATGAGCATTGGCACACACTGCACACCAGTGTGACTTAGATGGGCATTTCCTGGCGATGTGGCCCCAGCGTTGACACTTACAACATCGACGTTGAGGAGGTCTGTACAAAGCAATGTTATAGCGTCTGTTGAGGGCTGCACGAGAGTGAATATAGCGTGGCAGAGTCCCCTGGCCAGTCCACTCAGCTAATATCAGATCGTTGGAAAGTCGATGAGGGCTTGCAACTTGCTCTGACGCCAGATATTGAGGATTCAAGTGCTTGTTGACGTTGTAGATGACAATAAGCACTTTAGGTGCTCTTGGTGGGGCAGCTCGGAGTTTGATGTTGGCATATTCGTGAGTGAGAAGTTTGTCTATAAATGCTGAATCATTAGGCACAAAGACGTAGTTATCCTCATCGTGGACAAACTTGATCGTTTTCTCTAGGTTGTCTACACTAGCTTCGAAAAACCAGTTACACTTGGTCTCTTGATCAGTGTTGTTAGGGAAACCTAACCTGACAGCTTTGGGAGGGTGTGCACCCACCGTATTGCTTGCAGCAAGCTTTCTCTGGAAGCCTCGTTCCTTTTTCCGAGCCTGTTTACTAAAATATGTTTCAAATCTGCCTTCACCATCATCTATGTCAACACCATCAGCTATACTCATTGCTGACAGCAGTTTCACACTGGCGATGGGTTACAGGATACCGGTGAATAGAAAGGACAAGGAAGATATATTCACCTCGCTAGACATAGGCAGTATGGGATTCAGAACAGATGTAACTGCAGTGTAACTTGGCCTTCACTGGCTGGCTTGGAGTGCTGTTTAGCCTGGATCAGCTAAATCCACCCTTATCCCATATGTAGATAATGGCGACAAGTTAAAGGATACCGGTGAATAGCAAAGTCGAGGAAGGGACATTCACCTCACTAGACACACGCAGTATGGGTGTAAGTGGCATGCGGGTCTTATAGTGCCATTTTCAAGGTCACCCAGCAGGCCAGACATTCCTCACTCATTTTAAGCCTACGTAGGTACTGATGGTCGCACAGTGTCCTAAGTCAGTGAAATCCACTCGTGCAAATAGTTACAACAAACCTGCAGCACTTAACACTTCTAGCACACGTATGACAGACGAATGTTCACTCTGTGCACAAGCAAATCAACACAAACTTACTATGTTTATAGGTGAACCTCTGGCATGTCCCACTTAAAAAGTCAGTACTGCAATGCTCATTAAATTGTTCTTAACTAAGCCACTACAGGAAACAATGGTATGCCAGCAGCACTGTAGAACATATAAGTAGACATGCTGGGCCTTAGGACAGCTGTAACTGCAGGCTGCCTTAGCTTGTTCTGGCCAGCTTGGAGTGCTGCTTTCAAGCCTGCTTGAATGTGCTTGCTAAGCCCGTGTCAACCACTTGGATATTTGCTTGTAGCAGGCAGGTAGGCACACAGGAGACATATTCGTAAGATGAGTGGAGTGCGGCACAGAGAACTAACATGGGCACTCAAGCACTTATGTGGTCTGGCAGAAACCGCCTCTAGACCATAAGTAAATAGAGGCGAATGGCTGAGTTCCAAATCGAGGAAGGAGGGGAGGCAGACGAGGCAGAGTGAAGGTAGGCCTCCTACACCCACTTCAAATCAACATGTTTGTGTTTCACTAGGTATATCACTAGTCACAGTTCACACATAAGCGTTCCAGCAGCAATTCAGCTGCACTCCAGCGATATTTGTTGCATGATGAGTTATCAGTCGCGTGAGATAAGCAGTTCTGATACAGAAAGCTTAGGACCTCACTCCCACGCACGTCCTCTCCCCTCAACCGACACAGCCGTAACTCGCTTTTAAATCTCTGCACAAAATTCAACTTAAACCAGCAAATAATAGAGCCTACTAGACTGGAGAATGCATTGAACCTCATCTTCACTGTCAATGATGATCTGATACGAAATGTCACCATATCAAAACCAATATACTGTACTCGGATCAAAACATAATCGAGGTTCAGACATGTATGCGTGGAGCCCCAGACCGACAAAACGATATCAGTCACGAGGGAGCCTTCACCAAATTCCATCCTGCATATAATTCCCGACTAATAGGTGTTTAATGTGTCGATATGGGTCAAAATGTGTATTTGAAAATAGAATAGAACCAACAGTTCGAACAGCCAACATGGCCGACGTGGCAGGTTGTGTAGCGGGCTAGCTGCGGGATTTTCAAGGATAGCTCCTGATCAAAGAGGCTGACCAGGTCCCTACTTAACAGAACTCAGTGTGAATGCTTTGAGAAGATACCAGAGCAGCGAACGGACTTCACAGTGCATCATTTCAGCGTAAATAGTTGAAGTGTTGTGCAGAAGGTTTGGTGTTGTCGAGTCAGGACCAGTCAGCGCCTCCCCCCTCTCCGCTGGGGGGGAGGGGGAGGGCGTGTGTAGTAAACAGTGACCCTCTCATAACGCCTCGCCCCTGCCCGTCTCCCCCGCCTCACCCACCCAACTCCCAGCGCCACCCCATCTCTAGAGGGTACTTCTCCCCTAACCCACGATGTCAGCGATGGCACTGCATGGAGTGCCGGGCTCACAGGAACTTCCACTACAGGGACAGCATCGTGGAGTTCGACTGCGAGGCAGCTGTCAGGTGTGCCACAGGCAGTGTGTACTCAGTTCCTCAAGCTTCAACATCCGTGCACACGAGGGCCTGGGATCTTCAGTCAACTTGGCGTCCACCAGGACGTTGCCATGTCCCTAGGACAGCTTTCCATCGGGCTGCTAATGGAGCCACTGGCTTCTTGGACCTCTTGGGGAGGGTCGATGGTGCTCGTGCAAGCAGCAGATCCCGGGGCAACTTGCTGCTGTTTGCAATGGCTGTCTGCCGAGGAGAGACAGGCACCTAGCAACATCTGTTGTTGGGGCAATGGATGAATTCCCTGCTATGTTTGTTAACTGCTCATTACTCTGTAATTTGTCTATGATTGTAATCATGTGATAACGTGTTTATCATTCATTACCTTTGAAACTTGTCATGATTTTGACCAGTTCTACCTGGAGCTCATTACCTTTGTAAATTCTCATGATTAATGTGTTTATGATTCATTACCTTTGCAATTATTCATGAGTGTGACCAGCTCTACCTGGAGCTCATTACCTTTGTAACTTGGTCATGATTATGACCAGATCTGGTTCATTACCTTTGTAACTTGCTCAGCTATCAAAACTTTGGAGTCCAGTCCCTGGACCAATTATGTACCTCTGTAATCTTTTGACTACCACCCACAGGATGGGTATGGGGTGCATAATAAACATATTAAACTATTAAACTAACCAACAGTTCCCTCTGCGTCTGCACGGATGTGAGCGGGAAGAGGTCGAGACAGGGCAGGGAGAGGCGGCAGTGTTTTGAATGGGTTTAAGAGGCTGTGAAATCATGGGACCAGGAAATTGGCGTTTACGGCAGCCTAAGGATTAATATAGGCCTCACTTCATAATAGGAAGTGTCGTGACTGTCCCTGGTGAAGAGTGAGGGAACGTGATTGATGGCACCGCTGTAATTAAGTGGTAAAATTAGTGAATAATGGTAGGACTGGGGTGATGGGCGTGTCGCCATGGAATGTGTCCAGGGAAAATTACCCGTGAGTTAATCCTCACTCATCGGTCTCAGATCTTAATGGAGTGACCTCTAATGTGCATAATAATTATGAGACATTAAATCGTCTTGTGAATTGTAATGTAATTAATGATAATAACACTAAGTTAAGAGAATGCGTGAAGTGAAATAAGTCGCCTTGCTCCGAGTGAACACGTTAGACCGCGTTGTTCCCGTCCCAAGGATAGTGAAGTTTTATGGAGTCACGACTTCTAAACCGGGACAAACCAACGGATACCTCGTCCTGCTGGAATAAGAACCGTGTCGGTGTAGCAGGACATCGAAATGTGATGGTAATTGGAGGAAATAAGGAGCATCAATCACCCACAGTTAAGTAGCCCTTCTAGTTATAGCAGACTGATACTGGCCAGTTAGGCATGTTGTAATTGGATAGGTTATGGGTGATCCAGCTACATCAAGTGACCACCAGAGAATATCTGGTAAGTGCTGGGATTATGTACAAATGTTTTCCTTTGATGGATATATCCATGTGTAACCTACCCGCCCCCCCTTCATTTAGTTAAACTAATATAATCTATACAGTCCACAATTAATTAGTAGCGCCGTACTTGGGGGTGCTATCCAATTTATACTGGTCTCGGATAGATATGGATAAGATTGTGAGGGTCGAGGGGACCACCTGCAGTGACCAGAGGTGGTTAAGTTTTCTCACATGTCTACACGGGTGACTACGGTAAACAATATAGTTGTTGTCTCCCAATGAGATAACTCGTATGCATGTAATGTTGAGGTATATACAGGTAATCGCCCTAGAAAAATTTCCATAATATTCATCAGTATTACCAACATCACAGACACCACTGCCCTCATCACACTCTGCACCACCACTTATATTACATTCATCACTATTACCAACATCACAGACACCACTGCCCTCATCACACTCTGCACCACCACTTATATTACATTCATCACTATTACCAACATCACAGACACCACTGCCCTCATCACACTCTGCACCATCACTTATATTACACTCATCACTATTACTAACATTATAGACACCACTGCCCTCATCATGATGCTCACTGTAGTTATCAACACAAGTATTATATTCGTCATTACTGTAATTAAGAACACCACCACCACCTTGTTCAGCAGCCTTACACTTGCTTTCACAAATTGTGACAGTCTTGTTATTGGTACACTCTAGTGTAATAATAGTGGTGCAGTGTCCCCAGTGTCAGCGTGCCTCGTTGTGCTCCCGGTTTTCTGGTGTTTTCACGGTCGCTCTTACGTGCTAGAACTTTAATTTGTGTCATCAATCCTATACGATACATCCCTCTAGCGCCTGGAACCAATCTTGGGCGGAAAACATTATATACTGAGTAAAAAAAGGAGAATTGTGTGCACTACCTAACAGAGTTTACTGCCAGAGGGGAATCATAGGCCTGTCCCGTGTGGAAAAATAATAATAATTGAACTTTGTGTCAGAGGAAAGAAAGTCTCCCTGAAAGCATTGAGTATACATAGTGTATAGTGTATACTACAGTGGCTCCCTAGTATATTGATGATAAAGGCTAAAGTGTCATTTGAAAACAGGTGAATTTGTAAATGAAGTGATAAGCCTATAGAGCATGTGCCAGAAGTCGCCAGAAACTTACACAGGTCAGCTGTTTTTAATAATCTTCCTGGCCTGCTAGTGTACTCGCATATAATCTAGTGATACCAGTGAATAGCAGAATACAGTGTTGTAGTAGCAACTAACCAGTATTATAATGGTACTTAGTGGAGTGGAGTGACTTTCATTAGTTTCTTTTTCTTGAAATACCAGACGTTACTGTGAATTTCATATAACCTGTAGTTACCAGCGGTCGCAATATACACAACGAGAAGAATTATTACTACAGAAAAAGCGCCCTTCCTCCAAAATTTGCACCAGTCAACTATAGTGATAATATAGCATTTATTGTGGTGGAGACGGAAAAAAAAAAAAAAAAAAAATAGAGAAGCTAGATACAGCGATTGATAAACAAGGGTGGAGGCTCGACCGTTCGTCATTGTAGGAGTGCCAGCAGTCACCGGCTCTTCAACACGCAAGTTATACTTTTGTATCAATCAAATCACATATTACTCGGGTAGATAATTTCCAGTAGATCCTTCATGTGTTAGCTCAAATCACCGACCAGTATGGTTTAAATAAGTGACCCACTGATCAGATCAGATAGACTGGTCCGAACCCTTGACTGGTCCGAACCCTTGACTGGTCCGAACCCTTGACTGGTCCGAACCCTTGACTGGTCCGAACCCTGGACTGGTTTCAAACGGTTTCGTTGTGCACCACATAGAGAGGTTATTAATAGAATATTCAAGAGGTTGCTAGTAGAATTGCAGTAAATCAACCATTCAAATCATTATGAAGCTGTGTGTAGTCTGTGGTCAGTCAAACAAACGGGCTTCCACATGCATAAATTGTCATTTCTGTGGAAATTGGTGTCACGCCCCTTGTGCAGATATCCAAGAACTAGCTACAAGCAGTATTAAAACAGGGAAGTGTTTTTGGGTATGCCCAAATGATATAAATCTGTGGACTAAAATCACAAGGGTATTAAAAAAGGTCAACATCAAAGCTGCTTTCATAGAAAACCTGGAAGCTTTCTACAAACAGATGGAACATAAAAAGTCCGGGCTGAATGGTACTGCCCTTGATACTGGCCATGTAGTCAGAAACTGTAAGGCTGAGAGATGATGTCCTGGTAGTCAGTAAATGGGGGGCTGATAGTGCTGTCTGGGAGACAGTAATGGGGAAAGCTGGAGGTGCTGTCCTGGGAGACAGTAATGGTGAAGCTGGAGGTGCTGTCCTGGGAGACAGTAATGGTGAAGCTGGAGATGCTGTCCTGGGAGACAGTAATGGGGAAGCTGGAGATGCTGTCCTGGGAGACAGTAATGGTGAAGCTGGAGATTTTGTCCAGGTAGTCGGGAATTATATGCAGGAAGGAATACATATAAATGACCCCATAGGGGACAGGAGCCATAGTAGGGAAACAAGTGTAGTCAAAGATAAGATAAAACCAATATTGCAAACTAGAAATACCGCAGGAAATAGCAAACAAGAGGACTCACTAGCAATAGTGAGGATATATTACCAAAAACAAATGGTGGGAGCTCCATTGTTGGTGCTAGGGAGGATAGAAGTAAGACAGGGAAACATGCACCAACAGGGAATACAGTCACAGAAACCCAAGGCAAACGGAAACCAAGCCTGTGCACATACTATGCACTCGGTATCTGCTGGCATGGGAAATCTGGAAAAAACAGATGGGACGTGCAACTATGACCACCCTAGGAAATGCCATGCCCATATGACAACAGGAAAATGCAAACTCCCTTCCTGTAAGCTTTTTCACCCTGAACTGTGTACCTCTTCAGTACAGGAAAGACTGTGCTATAACTTAAATTGCCAGGCATACCATCTAAAGGGGACAAAAGATACAAAACATCCAGGCCATGGGAAAACCTGGGTAGCCACAGCCACTCAAGAGGGAGAGGTTTTTTAGTGCCAGGAAGGAAAAAAAAACTGGCAGGAAATGGCAGAAATCGTACACCAAATCCAGTCATTCCTGGAGTGGAACCACAGTCGATGGCCTCCACTCCAAACCAACAGATACAGATACTAATGCCGGGAAAAAAATCCCCCCCAGTACCAACAATACCACCAGTCCGATACCATTCTTCTTTGCAAATATACAGGGTCTAAAGCCAGCAACAAACAACAAAATACCTTTCATCCGTGGACTGCTTGCAGAGGCAAAGGCAATGTTCGCGGCTTTCACCGAGACCCACATAAAGGATCACTTGGACAACAAAATATGGATCCCAGGTTACAACCTATACAGATGTGACAGAGTGAACAGGCAAAAGGGGAGGGTTGGCCTGTACATTGCAGAGTCACTTGTTTGCACAGAAACTGCTAAATGCCTCAAATGATGTAGTGGAAGTTTTAGCAGTAAAGGTCGAGAACCAAAACCTAGTCATTGTGATAGTCTACAAGCCTCTGGATGCAACATCCCAGCAATTCCAGGAACAGCTGTTAAAAATTGACCACTGTCTGGAAAACCTTCCAGCTCCTGCACCCAACATCTTGCTCCTGGGGGATTTCAACTTAAGGCACCTAAAATGGAGGAATATAGCAAATAATATTGTTGCAGTAATAACACCAGGAGGCAGCTCTGATGAAAACTCACACTCACGCGAGCTTTTAAATCTCTGCACAAAATTCAATTTAAACCAGCAAATAATAGAGCCTACTAGACTGGAGAATACACTAGACCTCATCTTCACTAACAATGATGATCTGATAAGAAATATCACCATATCAAAAACAATATACTCAGATCACAACATAATTGAGGTTCAGTCATGTATGGCGAGAGCCCCAGACCGATATAATGAGATTAGTCACGATGGAGCATTCACCAAATTCAACTTCAATAACAAAAACATAAAGTGGGACCAAGTAAACCAAGTCCTAACCGATATAAGCTGGGAAGATATACTAAGCAACACAGACCCCAACTTATGCCTAGAACAGATTAACTCGGTGGCACTCGATGTATGCACAAGGCTTATTCCTCTAAGAAAAAGGAGGAGTAGATGTAAAACAGAAAGAGTCAGGCGCTCCCTTTACAGGCGACGGAAAAGAATAACAGAGCGGCTAAAAAGAGGTCAATATATCTGAAATGCGTAGGGAAACACTGGTCAGAGAAATAGCAAGCATCGAACTTAAGCTAAAAGAATCCTTTAGGAGTCAGGAATCGCGGGAAGAACTAAAAGCCATAAATGAAATCGAAAGAAACCCAAAGTATTTCTTCTCCTATGCCAAATCAAAATCGAGAACAACGTCCAGTATTGGGCCCCTACTTAAACAAGATGGGTCCTACACAGATGACAGCAAGGAAATGAGTGAGCTACTCAAGTCCCAATATGACTCAGTTTTTAGCAAGCCGCTAACCAGACTGAGAGTCGAAGATCAAAATGAATTTTTTATGAGAGAGCCACAAAATTTGATTAACACAAGCCTATCCGATGTTATTCTGACGCCAAATGACTTCGAACAGGCGATAAATGACATGCCCATGCACTCTGCCCCAGGGCCAGACTCATGGAACTCTGTGTTCATCAAGAACTGCAAGAAGCCCCTATCACTAGCCTTTTCCATCCTATGGAGAGGGAGCATGGACACGGGGGTCGTCCCTCAGTTACTAAAAACAACAGACATAGCCCCACTCCACAAAGGGGGCAGTAAAGCAACAGCAAAGAACTACAGACCAATAGCACTAACATCCCATATCATAAAAATCTTTGAAAGGGTCCTAAGAAGCAAGATCACCACCCATCTAGAAACCCATCAGTTACACAACCCAGGGCAACATGGGTTTAGAACAGGTCGCTCCTGTCTGTCTCAACTATTGGACCACTACGACAAGGTCCTAAATGCACTAGAAGACAAAACGAATGCAGATGTAATATATACAGACTTTGCAAAAGCCTTCGACAAGTGTGACCATGGCGTAATAGCGCACAAAATGCGTGCTAAAGGAATAACAGGAAAAGTCGGTAGTTGGATCTATAATTTCCTCACTAACAGAACACAGAGAGTAGTCGTCAACAGAGTAAAGTCCGAGGCAGCTACGGTGAAAAGCTCTGTTCCACAAGGCACAGTACTCTGGCCACGAAATAGAGCGAAACACCAACGTCAAAGACCTGGGAGTGATTATGTCAGAGGATCTCGCCTTCAAGGACCATAACATTGTATCAATCGCATCTGCTAGAAAAATGACAGGATGGATAATGAGAACCTTCAAAACTAGGGAGGCCAAGCCCATGATGACACTCTTCAGGTCACTTGTTCTATCTAGGCTGGAATATTGCTGCACTCTAACAGCACCTTTCAAGGCAGGTGAAATTGCCGACCTAGAAAATGTACAGAGAACTTTCACGGCGCGCATAACGGAGATAAAACACCTCAATTACTGGGAGCGCTTGAGGTTTCTAAACCTGTATTCCCTGGAACGCAGGAGGGAGAGATACATGATTATATACACCTGAAAAATCCTAGAGGGACTAGTACCGAACTTGCACACGAAAATCACTCACTACGAAAGCAAAAGACTTGGCAGACGATGCACCATCCCCCCAATGAAAAGCAGGGTGTCACTAGCACGTTAAGAGACCATACAATAAGTGTCCCGGGGCCCGAGACTGTTCAACTGCCTCCCAGCACACATAAGGGGGATTACCAACAGACCCCTGGCAGTCTTCAAGCTGGCACTGGACAAGCACCTAAAGTCAGTTCCTGATCAGCCGGGCTGTGGCTCGTACGTTGGTTTGCGTGCAGCCAGCAGCAACAGCCTGGTTGATCAGGCGCTGATCCACCAGGAGGCCTGGTCACAGACCGGGCCGCGGGGGCGTTGACCCCCGAAACTCTCTCCAGGTAAACTCCAGGTAAACTCGCTCCCATCTTGTTCCTCATCCTTATATCCGACATAGACAAGGATGTCAGCCACAGCACCGTGTCTTCCTTTGCAGATGACACCCGAATCTGCATGACAGTGTCTTCCATTGCAGACACTGCAAAGCTCCAGGCAGACATCAACCAAATCTTTCAGTGGGCTGCAGAAAACAATATGAAGTTCAACGATGAGAAATTTCAATTACTCAGATATGGTAAACATGAGGAAATTAAATCTTCATCAGAGTACAAAACAAATTCTGGCCACAAAATAGAGCGAAACACCAACGTCAAAGACCTGGGAGTGATCATGTCGGAGGATCTCACCTTCGAGGACCATAACATTGTATCAATCGCATCTGCTAGAAAAATGACAGGATGGATAATGAGAACCTTCAAAACTAGGGAGGCCAAGCCATGATGACACTCTTCAGGTCACTTGTTCTATCTAGGCTGGAATATTTCTGCACACTAACAGCACCTTTCAAGGCAGGTGAAATTGCCGACCTAGAAAATGTACAGAGAACTTTCACGGTGCGCATAACGGAGATAAAACACCTCAATTATTGGGAGCGCTTGAGGTTCCTAAACCTGTATTCCCTGGAACGCAGGAGGGAGAGATACATGATTATATACACCTGGAAAATCCTAGAGGGACTAGTACCGAACTTGCACACGAAAATCACTCATTACGAAAGCAAAAGACTTGGCAGACGATGCACCATCCCCCCAATGAAAAGCAGGGGTGTCACTAGCACGTTAAGAGACCATACAATAAGTGTCAGGGGCCCGAGACTGTTCAACTGCCTCCCAGCACACATAAGGGGGATTACCAACAGACCCCTGGCAGTCTTCAAGCTGGCACTGGACAAGCACCTAAAGTCAGTTCCGGATCAGCCGGGCTGTGGCTCGTATGTTGGTTTGCTTGCAGCCAGCAGCAACAGCCTGGTTGATCAGGCTCTGATCCACCAGGAGGCCTGGTCTCAGACCGGGCCGCGGGGGCGTTGACCCCCGGAACTCTCTCCAGGAGTTATGTCATGTCCAGGAGAGTTATGTCATATTTCCTTGTGCTGCTTAAGTTGTTGTTTCAGGAGAAATTGTTGTGTTTCCAGTACCCTTATGCGAGACATCAGGTTGTATACCACAGGAGCAAGACTTGGAATATCTGGAGACGTGAAGCCCCGGTCAGCTGAGCTCCTTGGGTGACTGTCAGCTGACTCAGCTAGGCTGGTATTGACAGCCGACGTGATGGAGGTCTGATGACGTGCTCCCCAGGTGAGGTGCTCAACCCCATTGTCTGAGGGCAGGCATGAGCCAGTATTCAGACTCGAGGTCCCTGGTAGTCCTAGGGGGTCATAATGAGGGGTACATGGTGGGGGTGTGGGTGGCTGTGATGTGGGCAGCCCTCACACTGCAATCATATGAGCTGCTGTAACTCCTGAGGTCTTACAATTGATACATTGTTTAGCAACAGTCTGTTGATGTTTGATAATTTTCATAACACCGTTCAGAAGGATGAGCATTGGCAAAAACTGCACACCAGTGGGGACTTAGATGGGCATTTCCTGGCGATGGGGCCCCAGCTTTGGGACACTTACAACATCGACGTTGAGGAGGTCGGGTACAAAGCAATGTTATAGCGTCTTTTTGAGGGCTGCACGAGAGTGAATATAGCGTGGCAGAGTCCCCTGGCCAGTCCACTCAGCTAATATCAGATCGTTGGAAAGTCGATGAGGGCTTGCAACTTGCTCTGACGCCAGATATTGAGGATTCAAGTGCTTGTTGACGTTGTAGATGACAATAAGCACTTTGGGTGCTCTTGGTGGGGCAGCTCGGAGTTTGATGTTGGCATATTCGTGAGTGAGAAGTTTGTCTATAAATGCTGAATCATTAGGCACAAAGACGTAGTTATCCTCATCGTGGACAAACTTGATCGTTTTCTCTAGGTTGTCTACACTAGCTTCGAAAAACCAGTTACACTTGGTCTCTTGATCATGTTTTTGGGGAAAAACCTAACCTGACAGCTTTGGGAGGGTGTGCACCCACCGTATTGCTTGCAGCAAGCTTTCTCTGGAAGCCTCGTTCCTTTTTCCGAGCCTGTTTACTAAAATATGTTTCAAATCTGCCTTCACCATCATCTATGTCAACACCATCAGCTATACTCATTGCTGACAGCATTTTCCCACACTGGCGAGGGGTTAAAAGGATACCGGTGAATAGAAAGGACAAGGAAATATATTCACCTCGCTAGACATAGGCAGTAGGGGATTCAGAACAGATGTAACTGCATGTAACTTGGCCTTCACTGGCTGGCTTGGAGTGCTGTTTAGCCTGGATCGCTAAATCCACCCTTATCCCATATGTAGATAATGGCGACAAGTTAAAGGATACCGGTGAATAGCAAGTCGAGGAAGGGACATTCACCCACTAGACCCCACGCAGTTTTGGGTGTAAGTGGCATGCGGGTCTTATAGTGCCATTTTTTAAGGTCACCCAGCAGGCCAGACATTCCTCACTCATTTTAAGCCTACGTAGGGACTGATGGTCGAAAAGTGTCCTAAGTCAGTGAAATCCACTCGTGCAAATAGTTTACAACAAACCTGCAGCACTTAACACTTCTAGCACAACGTATGACAGACGAATGTTCACTCTGTGCACAAGCAAATCAACACAAAATTACTATGTTTATAGGTGAACCTCTGGCATGTCCCACTTAAAAAGTCAGTACTGCAATGCTCGTTAAATTGTTCTTTTAAATAAGCCACTACAGGAAACAATGGTAAAGCCAGCAGCACTGTAGAACATATAAGTAGACATGCTGGCCTTAGGACAGCTGTAACTGCAGGCTGCCTTAGCTTGTTCTGGCCAGCTGGAGTGCTGCTTTCCCAAACCTGCTTGAATGTGCTTGCTAAGCCCGTGTCAACCACTTGGATATTTGCTTGTAGCAGGCAGGTAGGCACACAGGGAGACATATTCGTAAGATGAGTGGAGTGCGGACAGAGAACTAACATGGGCACTCAAGCACTTATGTGGGCTGGCAGAAACCGCCTCTAGACCCTAAGTAAATAGAGGCGAATGGCTGAGTTCCAAATCGAGGAAGGAGGGGGGGCAGACGAGGCAGAGTGAAGGGAGGCCTCCTACACCCACTTCAAATCAACAGTTTGTGTTTCACTAGTATATCACTAGTCACAGTTCACACATAAGCGTTCCAGCAGCAATTCAGCTGCACTCCAGCGATATTTGTTGCATGATGAGTTATCAGTCGCGTGAGATAAGCAGTTCTGATACAGAAAGCTTAGGACCTCACTCCCCACGCACGTCCCCCTCCCCTCAACCCACACAGCCGTAACTCGCTTTTAAATCTCTGCACAAAATTCAACTTAAACCAGCAAATAATAGAGCCTACTAGACTGGAGAATGCATTGAACCTCATCTTCACTGTTTGTAAATTCTAGTCTCTTCTCAAAGATCACTTACTCACCCAAAACCAAATAAATACTGAATAACTGAACCTTATAAATTGTATATCTTAAATGTTTCTCACAATTATATCACATAAATGTTAAACCTAAAACCAAATCTAACTTTATTATTTTTTAAATACACTACCTAACAGAATACTCCATTCTACTGAATGTACAACAATGCATGCAACCATATGACCTGTCTTTGTAATACTCACTTGTGCTTTATAGTAATCTGTTTACATTAAAGTTTTATCACTGATTTCATCATTGCTTAGTTCATCTTAAGTTAATTTTAAGCCAGCCCGTAATGCTATGCATAGTATAAGTGGCTTTGGCATGCTGCTCTTATCTGTATTTTTTGTACCTCTGTATGTGTGCTCAAATTTTTAAATAAATAAATAAATAAATAAATGATGATCTGATACGAAATGTCACCATATCAAAACCAATATACTGTACTCGGATCAAAACATAATCGAGGTTCAGACATGTATGCGTGGAGCCCCAGACCGACAAAACGATATCAGTCTCGAGGGAGCCTTCACCAAATTCAACTTCAATAACAAAAACATAAAGTTTACCTGGAGTTTACCTGGAGAGAGTTTCGGGGGTCAACGCCCCCGCGGCCCGGTCTGTGACCAGGCCTCCTGGTGGATCAGCGCCTGATCAACCAGGCTGTTGCTGCTGGCTGCACGCAAACCAACGTACGAGCCACAGCCCGGCTGATCAGGAACTGCCTTTAGGTGCTTGTAAAGTGCCAGCTTGAAGACTGCCAGGGGTCTGTTGGTAATCCCCCTTATGTGTGCTGGGAGGCAGTTGAACAGTCTCGGTCCCCTGACACTTATTGTATGGTCTCTACTGCTAGTGACCCCCCTGCTTTTAGGGGGGGGTGCATCGTCTGCCAAGTTTTTTGCTTTCGTAGTGAGTGATTTTCGTTGCAATTTGGGTACTAGCCCCTCTAGGATTTTCCAGGTGTATATAATATTATCTCTCCCTCCCCCCTGCTTTTCCCGGGGAAACGGTTTTGAAAACCCCAAGGGGGTCCCAGTAATTGAGGTGTTTTTATTCCGTTATGCGCGCCTGAAAGTTCTCTGACATTTTTTTAGTCGGGGAATTTCACCCCCCTTGAAAGGGGGTGTTAGAGTGCACAATATTTTCCCGCCTAGAAGAAAAGTGACCTGAAGAGTGTCATCAGGGCTTGGCCTCCCTAGTTTTGAATTTTCATTATCCATCCTGTCATTTTCTAGCAGATGCATTGATACAATGTTATGGTCCCCTTTAAGGGAGATCCTCCGACTAATCACCCCGGGTTTTTACGTTTGGGGTTTTTGCTCATTTTTTGGGCCCGAATTTGTTTTTAACCCGAGAAATTTAATTTCCCCCATGTTTTCCAATCTAGTAATTGAAATTTCTCATCGTTAAATTCAATTGTTTTCTGCAGCCCACTGAAAGATTTGGGTTTATGTCCCCTGGGCCTTTCAGTGTCTGCAAAGGAAAACACTGTCATGCAGATTCGGGGTCATCTGAAAGGAAGAACCCGGGGCTTGGCTGACATCCTTGTCTATGTCGGATATGAGGATGAGGAACAAGATGGGAGCTAGTACTGGCCTTGTGGAACAGAGCTTTCACCGAGCCCGCCTCGGACTTTACTCTGTTTACGACTACCTCTGTTTCTGTTAGGAGGAAATTATAGATCCATCGCCCAAATTTTTCCCCTGTTTTTCCTTTAGCGCGCATTTTTGCGCTTTTTACGGGCCCTGGTCACACTTGTCAAGGCTTTTTTCAAAGTCTGTAAAAATTTCATCTGCATTCTTTTTTTCTTCTAGTGCATTTAGGGCCTTGTCTAGGGGATCCAGGGAGTTGAGACGGGACAGGACGACCTGTTCTAAACCCATGTTGCCCTGGGTTGTGTAAATATGGGTTTCTAGTTTGGGTTTTGGGATCTTTTGCTTCTTAGGACCCTTTTAAAAAAATTTTTATGATAAGGGATTTTGTGCAAATTTGGGCCCGTAGTTTTTTTTCTGTTTTCTTTACTGCCCCCTTTTTGAGTGGGGCTATGTCTTTTTGTTTTTAGTAACTGAGGGGGCACCCCCGTGGCCTGCCCCCTTTCCCTAGGATGGAAAAAGGGTCGTGATAGGGGTTCTTTTCAGTTCTTTTTTGAAAACTGAAGTTCCATGGTTGGCCCCGGGGCAGAGTGCCCTGGGGTGTATTTTCCCTGTTCGAAAATCATTTGGGGGTCAGGGGTAAATCGGTAGGCTTTTTAATCAAAAAATTTTTTGGCCCCTCTCAAAAAAAAATTCATTTTTAAACTTCGACTCTCAGTCGGTTTTGCGGCTTGAAAAAACCCGAGTCCCAAAAAAGGGGCTTGGTACTCATTATTTCCCTTTTGTATCTTGTAGACCCCTCTTTTTTAAATAGGGGGCCCAAAAACTGGACGTTTTCTCAAATTTTTATTTGGCATAGGGGAAGAAAAAAACTTTGGGTTTTTTTCGATTTCATTATGGGGTTTTTGTTTTTCCCCCCGATTCCGAACTCCTAAAGGGTTCTTTTAGCTTAATTCGATGGGTTTCTATTTCTCTTTACCAGTGTTCCCTGCGCATTTTTGAAAATTTTTGCCTTTTTTTAAACCGCTCTGTTATTCTTTTCATCGCCCTTTAAAGGGGAGCGCCCCGTCCCCTTTCAAATTTCATTTTACTTTCCCCCCTTTTTCTTAGAGGGAAAAAGCCTTTTGATACATCGAGTGCCCCCGAGGTTTAAACTGTTCTAGGCCCTAATTTGGGTCCCGTGTTTTCTTTTGTATATCTTCCCGCTTATATGGTTAGGACTTGGGTTTAAATTGGTCCCACTTTATGTTTTTTTTATTAATTGGAAAATTTGGGGAATTTTCTCCTCGTGACAAATCTCATTTTTTTCGTCTGGGGGCTCCACGGGATACTGTCCCGAACCCAATTATGTTGTGATCGATATATTGTTTTTGATATTGGGGGGGGAAAATGTCTTATCAGATCATCATTGTTTGGAAAAATGAGGTTTTTTGTAATTTTTCCCGTTAGTAGGCTCCCATTTAATTTTCTGGTTTAAATTGGGAATTTTTTGCCCAAAAAAGATTTAAAAGCCGTGTGAAATGTGAGTTTTCAAACGGCGCCTCCTGGTGTTATTACTGCAACAATATTATTTGCTATATTCCTCCATTTTAGGTGCCTTAAGTTGAAATCCCCCAGGAGCAAGATGTTGGGTGCAGGAGCTGGAAGATTTTCCAGACAGTGGTCAATTTTTAACAGCTGTTCCTGGAATTGCTGGGATGTTGCATCCGGAGGCTTGTAGACTACCACAATGACTAGGTTTTGGTTCTCGACCTTTACTGCTAAAACTTCCACTACGTCATTTGATGCATTAAGCAGTTCTGTGCAAACAAGTGACTCTGCTAATGTACAGGCCAACCCCCCCCTTTTGCCTGTTCACTCTGTCACATCTGTATAGGTTGTAACCTGGGATCCATATTTCGTTGTCCAAGTGATCCTTTATGTGGGTCTCAGTGAAAGCCGCGAACATTGCCTTTGCCTCTGCAAGCAGTCCACGGATGAAAGGTATTTTGTTGTTTATTGCTGGCTTTAGACCCTGTATATTTGCAAAGAAGAATGTTATCGGACTGGTGGTATTGTTGGTACTGGGGGGGGATTTTTTTTCCGGCATTAGTATCTGTATCTGTTGGGACCAAGTTTACCTGGAGTTTACCTGGAGAGAGTTTCGGGGGTCAATGCCCCCGCGGCCCGGTCTGTGACCAGGCCTCCTGGTGGATCAGCGCCTGATCAACCAGGCTGTTGCTGCTGGCTGCACGCAAACCAACGTACGAGCCACAGCCCGGCTGATCAGGAACTGACTTTAGGTGCTTGTCCAGTGCCCGCTTGAAGACTGCCAGGGGTCTGTTGGTAATCCCCCTTGTGTGTGCTGGGAGGCAGTTGAACAGTCTCGGGCCCCTGACACTTATTGTATGGTCTCTTAACGTGCTAGTGACACCCCTGCTTTTCATTGGGGGGATGGTGCATCGTCTGCCAAGTCTTTTGCTTTCGTAGTGAGTGATTTTCGTGTGCAAGTTCGGTACTAGTCCCTCTAGGATTTTCCAGGTGTATATAATCATGTATCTCTCCCTCCTGCGTTCCAGGGAATACAGGTTTAGAAACCTCAAGCGCTCCAGTAATTGAGGTGTTTTATTCTCCGTTATGCGCGCCGTGAAAGTTCTCTGTACATTTTCTAGGTCGGCAATTTCACCTGCCTTGAAAGGTGCTGTTAGAGTGCAGCAATATTCCAGCCTAGATAGAACAAGTGACCTGAAGAGTGTCATCATGGGCTTGGCCTCCATAGTTTTGAAGGTTCTCATTATCCATCCTGTCATTTTTCTAGCAGATGCGATTGATACAATGTTATGGTCCTTGAAGGTGAGATCCTCCGACAGAATCACTCCCAGGTCTTTGACGTTGGTGTTTCGCTCTATTTTGTGGCCAGAATTTGTTTTGTACTCTGATGAAGATTTAATTTCCTCATGTTTACCATATCTGAGTAATTGAAATTTCTCATCGTTGAACTTCATATTGTTTTCTGCGGCCCACTGAAAGATTTGGTTGATGTCCGCCTGGAGCCTTGCAGTGTCTGCAATGGAAGACACTGTCATGCAGATTCGGGTGTCATCTGCAAAGGAAGACACGGTGCTGTGGCTGACATCCTTGTCTATGTCGGATATGAGGATGAGGAACAAGATGGGAGCTAGTACTGTGCCTTGTGGAACAGAGCTTTTCACCGTAGCTGCCTCGGACTTTTACTCTGTTGACGACTACTCTCTGTGTTCTGTTAGTGAGGAAATTATAGATCCATCGACCGACTTTTCCTGTTATTCCTTTAGCGCGCATTTTGTGCGCTATTACGCCATGGTCACACTTGTCGAAGGCTTTTGCAAAGTCTGTATATATTACATCTGCATTCTTTTTGTCTTCTAGTGCATTTAGGACCTTGTCGTAGTGATCCAGTAGTTGAGACAGACAGGAGCGACCTGTTCTAAACCCATGTTGCCCTGGGTTGTGTAACTGATGGGTTTCTAGATGGGTGGTGATCTTGCTTCTTAGGACCCTTTCAAAGATTTTTTATGATATGGGATGTTAGTGCTATTGGTCTGTAGTTCTTTGCTGTTGCTTTACTGCCCCCTTTGTGGAGTGGGGCTATGTCTGTTGTTTTTAGTAACTGAGGGACGACCCCCGTGTCCATGCTCCCTCTCCATAGGATGGAAAAGGCTCGTGATAGGGGCTTCTTGCAAGTAAACCAAGTCCTAAATGATATAAGCTGGAAGATAGACTAAGCAGCACAGACCCCAACTTATGCCTAGAACAGATGTAAAATAGAAAGAGACAGATGCTCCCATTACAGGCGACGGAAAAAAATAACAGAGCGAATAAAAGAGGCTAATATATCTGAAATGCGTATGGAGACACTGGTCAGAGAAATAGCAAACATTGAACTAAAGCTAAAGGAATCTTATAGGAGTCAGGAATCGCAGTAAGAACTAAAAGCAATGAATGAAATTGAAAGAAACTCAAAGTATTTCTTTTGTAATGCCAAATCAAAGTCGAGAACAATATCCAGTATTGGGCCCCTACTTAAACGAGATGGGTCCTACACAGATGATAGGAAGGAAATGAGTGAGCTACTCAAGTCCCAATATGATTCAGCTTTTTATAAGCCGCTAACCAGACTGAAAGTCGAAGATCAAAATGAATTTTTTATGAGAGAGCCACAGAATTTGGTAAACACAAGCCTATCTGATGTTGTCCTGACGCGATAAATGACATGCCCATACACTCTGCCCCAGGGCCAGACTCATGGAACTCTGTGTTCATCAAGAACCGCAAGAATCCCCTATCACGTGCTTTTACCATCCTATGGAGAGGGAGCATGGACACGGGGGTCGTCCCACAGTTACTATTAACAACAGACATAGCCCCACTCCACAAACGGGGCAGTAAAGCAATAGCAAAGAACTACAGACTGATAGCACTAACATCCCATATCATAAAAATCTTTGAAAGGGTCCTAAGAAGCAAGATCGCCACCCACCTAGATACCCATCAATTACACAACCCAGGGCAACATGGGTTTAGAACAGGTCGCTCCTGTCTGTCCCAACTACTGGACCACTTCGACAAGGTCCTAGATGCACTAGAAGACAAAAAGAATGCAAATGTAATATACACAGACTTTGCAAAAGCCTTCGACAAGTGTGACCATGGCGTAATAACACACAAAATGCGTGCTAAAGGAATAACAGGAAAAGTTGGTAGGTGGATCTATAACTTCCTCACAAATAGAACACAAAGAGTAGTAGTCAACAGAGTAAAATCTGAGGCGGCTACGGTGAAAAGCTCTGTTGCACAAGGCACAGTACTCACTTCCATCTTGTTTCTCATCCACATATCTGACATAGACAATGAAGTCAGCCACAGCACCGTGTCTTCCTTTGCAGATGACACCCGAATCTACGTGACAGTGTCTTCCATTGCAGACACTGCAAGGCTCCAGGCGGACATCAACCAAATCTTTCAGTGGGCTGCAGAAAACAATATGAAGTTCAACGATGAGAAATTTCAATTACTCCGATATGGTAAACATGAGGAAATTAAAACTTCATCAGAGTAGAAAACAAATTCCAGCCACACAATAGAGCGAAAAATTAACGTCAAAGACCTGGGAGTGATCATGTCGGAGGATCTCACCTTCAAGGACCATAACATTGTATCAATCGCATCTGCTAGAAAAATGACAGGATGGATAATGAGAACCTTCAAAACTAGGGAGGCCAAGCCCATGATGACACTCTTCAGGTCACTTGTTCTATCTAGGCTGGAATATTGCTGCACTCTAACAGCACCTTTCAAGGCAGGTGAAATTGCCGACCTAGAAAATGTACAGAGAACTTTCACGGCGCGCATAACGGAGATAAAACACCTCAATTACTGGGAGCGCTTGAGGTTTCTAAACCTGTATTCCCTGGAACGCAGGAGGGAGAGATACATGATTATATACACCTGGAAAATCCTAGAGGGACTAGTACCGAACTTGCACATGAAAATCACTCACTACGAAAGCAAAAGACTTGGCAGACGATGCACCATCCCCCCATTGAAAAGCAGGGGTGTCACTAGCACGTTAAGAGACCATACAATAAGTGTCAGGGGCCCGAGACTGTTCAACTGCCTCCCAGCACACATAAGGAGGATTACCAACAGACCCCTGGCAGTCTTCAAGCTGGCACTGGACAAGCACCTAAAGTCGGTTCCTGATCAGCCGGGCTGTGGTTCGTACGTTGGTTTGCGTGCAGCCAGCAGTAACAGCCTGGTTGATCAGGCTCTGATGCACCAGGAGGCCTGGTCACAGACCGGGCCGCGGGGGCGTTGACCCCCGGAACTCTCTCCAGGTAAACTCCAGGTAAACTCCAGGTAAACTCCAGGTAAACTCCAGGTGTGTTTTCAGGGAGATTTTCACACTTTTGATTTTAAATTAATGAGATGATTTCTTTGTATGGTGGAATTTATTTTTGAGTTCCTGATGTCTCATGATCAATATTACAAAAAAAAAAACTTTCTGGAGTTAACAAGTCGATTTGAAAATCCTTAGAATATCTCAGTTTAATAACCGCTGTTTTAAAATTATATTTATGGAACCAATCATATATTCTGGAAAGCAAATTCTGAGGCTTCCTAAACAGAAGACTTTTTTAATTTCGTTTGTAGTAATAATAATAATAATAATAATAATAATAATAATAATAATAATAATAATAGTAATAATAATAATAATAATAATAATAATAATAATAATAATAATAATAATAATAGGAGGCGGAACTCTGTGTATAAGCTGTCTACAACAATAATTGCTCTTTTTTTTTTTTTGCTTTAATAATAAACTATAATCTAACGTTCCTTCAGTGAATAGAGTGAGTCAGTTATGGTGGTGTCGTGCTGATCCATCTAAGGTACAAAAGTTCTGCGGAGATCTCAATCTTATCAAGGTCTTCCCTTTATTTACTAGCTACAATAACTGCCAATTTTATCTCTCTCACGAGAACACTAACAACAGTGTTCAGGAAAATTACCGGATTAAGTAAATTATGGTGTATTGTCCTGACATTCACGCAATACAATAGCAGGAAGATTGATGTTTTTTTGTGGTTGTTTTGTGGTGTATATATAGTAACCCAAGACATCAACAACCACTGTACATCACTCGTGCTTGCTATCGCACGAAGGTAAGTTGCTAGTGTTACTGCTGCTGTATTATCCTTGTGGGTTTAGCGTTTAGGTACATAATATTCGCCAGGACAAGTGTCCTGACACGGGTCTTAATCTCTCGGTGACTCATTAAGTACTGAGTTTTGAGTGTAATAATAATAATAATAATAATAATAATAAGCGTTACTGTTCCGCCAGAGTCAGTACTGGAACACTGGTTCACGGAGCTCACTTGGTTACTTCTCCGCCAGAGTCAGTACTGGAACTGGTTCACGGAGCTCACTTGGTTACTTCTCCGCCAGAGTCAGTACTGGAACACTGGTTCACGGAGCTCACTTGGTTACTGCTCCGCCAGTCAGTACTGGAACACTGGTTCACGGAGCTCACTTGGTTACTGCTCCGCCAGAGTCAGTACTGGAACACTGGTTCACGGAGCTCACTTGGTTACTGTTCTGCCAGAGTCAGTACTGGAACACTGGTTCACGGAGCTCACTTGGTTACTGCTCCGCCAGTCAGTACTGGAACACTGGTTCACGGAGCTCACTTGGTTACTGTTCCGCCAGAGTCAGTACTGGAACACTGGTTCACGGAGCTCACTTGGTTACTGCTCCGCCAGAGTCAGTACTGGAACACTGGTTCACGGATAACCCATGGATCAAATCAAATCAAGTTTATTTTCTATAAAGATTACAATGTGGCCCGGTGGCCTGGTGGCTAAAGCTCCCTCTTCACACACGGAGGGCCCGGGTTCGATTCCCGGCGGGTGGAAACATTTCGACACGTTTCCTTACACCTGTTGTCCTGTTCACCTAGCAGCAAATAGGTACCTGGGTGTTAGTCGACTGGTGTGGGTCGCATCCTGGGGGACAAGATTAAGGACCCCAATGGAAATAAGTTAGACAGTCCTCGATGACGCACTGACTTTCTTGGGTTATCCTGGGTGGCTAACCCTCCAGGGTTAAAAATCCAAACGAAAACTTAACTTAACTTAACTTACATATTTTAGGATATTGTGTGGTTTACATGTTATAAAATACTAATTACAGAGAGGGTCACTATCACACCTAGCATGGCTATGCATTTCGGGCAGACTAAGATTAATTCATAACTCTAAATTATTACAGATTCTGGAGCAAGTTGGTATTAAGGCTAAGTAACTACATTACAGTTTGTAAATTTAGCAATGTGAATGCTTTTGTTTTGGTACAATACATAGTATCTATATTGGAGTATTTTTATTTATTTTATTTATTTATTTATTTTATGTCTTTGCAAACAGTACATTGATATTTTATATTTACAATAGTGGGTTGCAATACAAAGAGAGCCTCTATTATGCCTAGGTATTATGGTCCAACTTAACATTATTGGCTTACAGACATCTTAACACTAAGGATTATATCATAGTTGTACAATAGAATATTAATTATTTCATAGTTGTACAGTAGAATATTAATTATTTCATAGTTGAACAGTAGATTATTAATTATAAGTGAATTAAATTTGTATAAGACAAAGGATATATTCTTATAGTCTAAAATGCTTTTTGTGAAAACAATGGTTCAATTATATTCGTGTCAACAATGGATAAAAGGTTCAATGTGATTGTTTCAGTTATGATGTGGGAGTACATAGGTGAGTAAGTGTGTACTGAGTATTTAGCATTTAGTCTAAGGTGATTAAGTGGCTTTTGAGAAGAGTCTTAAATTGATTTTCAGACTGGGTTACTTTAATATCTTTTGGTAATGAATTCCATATTTTGGGGCTCTTTATGTGCATAAAGTTTTTACACAGTGTGATATGGACACGAGGTATATCAAAAAGAGATCTGTGTCTTGTGTTGTTGTCATGTGTCCTGTTTAGGTTGGTGAGAAGTTTGAGTGGAGGGTTTATATTTGCGTGTATTGTCCTGTGTATGTAGTAGACACATGAATAGGAATGGATGTTCTTAATGGTGATCAGATTCAGACTTTTGAAAATTGGTGGAGTATGCTGGCGAGAGTGGGAATTTGTTATCATTCTTACTGCTGCCTTTTGCTGGGTTATTAGGGGTTTTAGGTGATTGGATGTTGTTGATCCCCATGCACAAATTCCATATGTAAGATAAGGGTATATGAGTGAATGGTACAGTGCCAGGAGAGCTGATTGTGGAACGTAGTACCTTATCTTTGATAGTATGCCTACAGTCTTGGAGATTTTCTTGGTGATTTGTTGTGTGTGTCCGGAACTTAAGGCTACTGTCAAGGTGGATACCTAGGAATTTTCCCTCTGTGAGTCTTGTGACTGGTGATCCATTTAGCGTTATGTTAATCAGATCATTTACAGCTTTGTTTCCAAACTGAATGAAATGGGTTTTATCAGTATTCAGGGTAAGTTTATTAGTCATCATCCAGGCAGATATTTTCTGCAATTCGGCATTGACTGTGTTTGTTAGTATGACTGTGTTTGGGTGGGAAAAGACATATGTAGTGTCATCTGCAAATAATATGGGTTTGAGTAGCTGTGATGCATTCGGTAGATCATTGATGTAGATGAGAAAGAGGAGTGGTCCAAGGAAGCTTCCTTGTGGGGCTCTTACTGTGGTTGGTTGGGTGGAAGAGTTTGCATCATTTGCATACACATATTGAGTTCTGTTACTAAGGTATGATTTTAGGTAGTTGAGGGAGAGGCCTCTGATACCACAGTGCGTTAATTTGGAGTAAAACAATTCATGGTCGACTGTATCGAAAGCTTTACGTAAATCAATGAAAATGCCCAGCGGGACTTCTTTCTTTTCGAGTGCGGTATATATTAGTTCTAGCATGTGTATGATAGCATCATTTGTGCTTTTATTATTCCTGAATCCAAACTGATAAGGGTTTAATATGATGTGTGAGACGAGGTAGGAATAGATCCGTCTATAAATTAATTTTTCAAAGATTTTAGAGAGCAGTGGTAAGTTAGATATTGGTCTATAGTTATTCAAGTCAGCTTGGTCACCTCCTTTGTGTATCGGAGTGACCCTTGCTATTTTGAGGATTGTTGGGAAGGTAGATGATTCAATGGATTTGTTAAAGAGCGTTGCAATAATTGGTGACAATACTTGAGAAGCTTTTTTGTACATAAAATCAGGCAAGTTGTTTATGTCTCCTGCCTTGTTTTTAAGGGTGTTGATGATGAGCATAACTTCAGTGGGGTTGGTTGGAACTAGGAATAGCATATTTGGGTAGGTACCTATGAGGTAGTCTGATGGACGGGTGTTCGTGCTTGGTATTTTGTTCACTAGATTTTTTCCTATGGTGGAGAAGAAAACATTGAGTCTGTTCGCTGTTTCAGTAGGTGTCAGTAGCGGTTCATCTGATTTTGTTAGTTTGATTGTTTTGTTTTTGGATAACTTTTTATTTCCAAGAATTTCAGATAGAATTTTCCAGTTTTTTTTCATATCACCTTTGATATTATGTAATCTATTTTCATAAAAAATTTTTTTAGATCTTCTCATCAGGCTGGTAAGTGCTGACGAGTAACTTTTCAACTGTTCTCTAGTTATTTGACCCATTCTATACTGTTTTTGATATTTGTGCTTTGTGTTAATGGATTTGAGGATGCTTGGTGTTAGCCAGGGATTATTCAGTCTCTTTGCTGTGATCTGTTTAGTTTTTGGGGGCAATGTTTGTTATAGAGGCTTTGGGCTTTTTTTTAGAAAATTATTTATGCATTCATTCATATCTGTATGTGTTTCAAGCTCATTTTACCAATCGATATTATTCATAACTGCTATAAAGTTGTTAACTGCTGTCTCGTTATGTAGTCTGAAAGTTACTTTAGTAATGTCTTGCAAACTTATGACTAGTCAGGATTCATTATTTTAAGATTCGTATTTCTGTGTTTATAGTCACTTGAGAGATTGTGTGAGTGTTAGTGTGAACCACCAGGTGGTTTTCGTGTACTTATCTGACAGTGTGGTGTATCAGGGAGATAAGATGTTTTCTAACGATGAGTTATCAGGTAGGGTGTTCCAGATTTTAGGACCTTTTATGTACATTGAATTTTTGTAAAGTTTTAGCAGGACACGAGGAATGTCATAGAGATGTTTATGTCTGGTGCTATGCCTGTGGGTCCTGTCACAACTATCAAAAAAGGATTTTAGGTCAGGGTTAATATTGGAATTTAAGGTCTTGTAGATGTAGGTTGCACAGTAGTAAGTGTGGAAGTTCTGAACAGTGAGTAAGTTTAGATCTGTGAAGAGTTGGGGGGGGGTTGCGTGGGATTGGATTGCGTGATTATTCTTACTGCAGCTTTTTGTTGGGTTATTATTGGCTTTAGGTGTGTTGCTGCAGTTGATCCTCAAGCACAAATAACATAGGTGAGGTATGGATAAATGAGTGAATGGTATAGTGTGAGAAGGGCAGATTGCGGCATGCAGTATCGTATCTTGGAGAGGATCCCAACCATTTTGGATACTATTTTTGTTATGTGTCGGATATGGGTGCTGACATTCAGGTTGCTGTCGAAGTGTAGGTCTAGGATTTGCCCTCATTATGTCTGGCAATAAGAGTATTGTCTATCTTAATGTTAAGTAGTGCAACACCTGCTCTGCTACCAAACATAATATAGCAGGTTTTGTCAGTGTTAAGTGTAAGTTTATTGGCTGTCATCAAAGTAGATATTTTGAGCAGCTCCTCGTTAACAATGGTGTTGAGGGTGACAAGATTTGGGTGGGAGATGACATAATCGTGTCGTCAGCAAAGAGAATGAGGTTGAGGTGTTGTGATGCGTTGGGAAGATCATTGATGTATAAGAGGAAGAGCAGGGGTCCAAGGACACTTCCCTGTGGTGCTCCAGTATCAAGTGGCCGTGTTGATGAGGCTGTGTCTTTAATGGTGACATACTGATACCTATTAGTAAGGTAGGATTTGAAATATGCAAGTACATGGCCTCTTATACCATAATGATCAAGTTTGTGGAGTAGGATGCCATGGTCTACTGGGTCAAAAGCTTTTCTTAGGTCAATAAAAACTCCTAATGAATATTCCTCATTTTTCAGCGCTGTGTAAAGCAGATCTAGCATTTTTGCAATTGCACCATTAGTGCTTTTATTTTTTCTGAAGCCAAATTGGCAGGGGTTAAGTATGTTTTGTGCTGTTATAAATGAATATAGTCTCCTGTGCACGATTTTCCTGTTGTGAAAGGTATTTGAATGGTTATTGTTTAAATTTTAGGTTTCACCACCTATGTATTGGTGTAATTGGCTGTTAGGTTTTGATTTGCCAGACATGTTTTGTATGGTTCTGACCGAAGCATTGTAATATGTAAGTGTTTGTAAGGTTGCTGACACCAGTCTCGATGTTATCGCCAAGTTGTCGAAAGCAAGGACAGGTCACTGTCATTTGTTATATAGCACCAAGTTGTCAGTAACAATGACTGGTCCAAGTGGGTGTGTATATACACAGGTTGTCAGCAGCAAGACAGATCACAGTCTAGTGTTATATGCACCAAGTTGTCAGTAACAAGACAGGATACACAGTCTCAGTGTTATATACACCAAGTTGTCAGTAACAAGACAGGATACCAGTCTGATGTTATATCACCAAGTTGTCAGAACAAGACAGGATACACAGTCTAGATGTTATATGCACCAAGTTGCAGTAACAAGACAGGATACACAGTCTCGATGTTATATGCACCAAGTTGTCAGTAACAAGACAGGATACTCAGTCTAGATGTTATATTGCACCAAGTTGTCAGTAACAAGACAGGATACACAGCTCGGTTGTTATATGCACCAAGTTGTCAGTAACAAGACAGGATACACAGTCTAGATGTTATATGCACCAAGTTGTCAGTAACAAGACAGGATACCAGTTAGTGTTATATACACCAAGTTGTCAGTAACAAGACAGGATACACAGTCTAGATGTTATATACACCAAGTTGTCAGTAACAAGACAGGATACACAGTCTAGATGTTATATGCACCAAGTTGTCAGTAACAAGACAGGATACACAGCCTCGGTGTTATATGCACCAAGTTGTCAGTAACAAGACAGGATACTCAGTCTAGATGTTATATGCACCAAGTTGTCAGTAACAAGACAGGATACACAGCCTCGGTGTTATATACACCAAGTTGTCAGTAACAAGACAGGATACACAGTCTAGATGTTATATGCACCAGTGTGTTATAACAAGACAGGATACACAGCCTCGGTGTTATATGCACCAAGTTGTCAGTAACAAGACAGGATACACAGCCTCGGTGTTATATGCACCAAGGTGTCAGTAACAAGACAGGATACACAGTCTAGATGTTATATGCACCAAGTTGTCAATAACAAGACAGGATACACAGTCTAGATGTTATATGCACCAAGTTGTCAATAACAAGACAGGATACACAGTCTAGATGTTACATGCACCAAGTTGTCAATAACAAGACAGGATACACAGTCTAGATGTTATATGTACCAAGTTGTCAGCAGCAAGACAGGATACACAGCCTCAGTGTTATATACACCAAGTTGTCAGTAACAAGACAGGATACACAGCCTCGGTGTTATATGCACCAAGTTGTCAGTAACAAGACAGGATTACCTGGAGTTTACCTGGAGAGAGTTCCGGGGGTCAACGCCCCCGCGGCCCGGTCTGAGATCAGGCCTCCTGGTGGATCAGAGCCTGATCAACCAGGCTGTTGCTGCTGGCTGCACGCAAACCAACATACGAGCCACAGCCCGGCTGATCCGGAACTGACTTTAGGTGCTTGTCCAGTGCCAGCTTGAAGACTGCCAGGGGTCTGTTGATAATCCCCCTTATGTGTGCTGGGAGGCAGTTGAACAGTCTCGGGCCCCTGACACTTATTGTATGGTCTCTTAACGTGCTAGTGACACCCCTGCTTTTCATTGGGGAGGATGGTGCATCGTTCTGCCAAGTCTTTTGCTTCGTAGTGGGTGATTTTCGTGTGCAAGTTCGGTACTAGTCCCTCTAGGATTTTCCAGGTGTATATAATCATGTATCTCTCCCTCCTGCGTTCCAGGGAATACAGGTTTAGGAACCTCAAGCGCTCCCAATAATTGAGGTGTTTTATCTCCGTTATGCGCGCCGTGAAAGTTCTCTGTACATTTTCTAGGTCGGCAATTTCACCTGCCTTGAAAGGTGCTGTTAGTGTGCAGCAATATTCCAGCCTAGATAGAAAAAAGTGACCTGAAGAGTGTCATCATGGGCTTGGCCTCCCTAGTTTTGAAGGTTCTCATTATCCATCCTGTCATTTTTCTAGCAGATGCGATTGATACAATGTTATGGTCCTTGAAGGTGAGATCCTCCGACATGATCACTCCCAGGTCTTTGACGTTGGTGTTTTTGCTCTATTTTGTGGCCAGAATTTGTTTTGTACTCTGATGAAGATTTAATTTCCTCATGTTTACCATATCTGAGTAATTGAAATTTCTCATCGTTGAACTTCATATTGTTTTCTGCAGCCCACTGAAAGATTTGGTTGATGTCTGCCTGGAGCTTTGCAGTGTCTGCAATGGAAGACACTGTCATGCAGATTCGGGTGTCATCTGCAAAGGAAGACACGGTGCTGTGGCTGACATCCTTGTCTATGTCGGATATAAGGATGAGGAACAAGATGGGAGCGAGTACTGTGCCTTGTGGAACAGAGCTTTTCACCGTAGCTGCCTCGGACTTTACTCTGTTGACGATACTCTCTGTGTTCTGTTAGTGAGGAAATTATAGATCCATCGACCGACTTTTCCTGTTATTCCTTTAGCACGCATTTTGTGCGCTATTACGCCATGGTCACACTTGTCGAAGGCTTTTGCAAAGTCTGTATATATTACATCTGCATTCTTTTTGTCTTCTAGTGCATTTAGGACCTTGTCGTAGTGGTCCAATAGTTGAGACAGACAGGAGCGACCTGTTCTAAACCCATGTTGCCCTGGGTTGTGTAACTGATGGGTTTCTAGATGGGTGGTGATCTTGCTTCTTAGGACCCTTTCAAAGATTTTTATGATATGGGATGTTAGTGCTATTGGTCTGTAGTTCTTTGCTGTTGCTTTACTGCCCCCTTTGTGGAGTGGGGCTATGTCTGTTGTTTTTAGTAACTGTGGGACGACCCCCGTGTCCATGCTCCCTCTCCATAGGATGGAAAAGGCTCGTGATAGGGGCTTTTTGGGCAGTTCTTGATGAACACAGAGTTCCATGAGTTGGCCCTGGGGCAGAGTGCATGGGCATGTCATTTATCGCCTGTTCGAAGTCATTTGGCGTCAGGATAACATCGGATAGGCTTGTGTTAATCAAATTTTGTGGCTCTCTCATAAAAAATTCATTTTGATCTTCGACTCTCAGTCTGGTTAGCGGCTTGCTAAAAACTGAGTCATATTGGGACTTGAGTAGCTCACTCATTTCCTTGTTGTCATCTGTGTAGGACCCATCTTGTTTAAGTAGGGGCCCAATACTGGACGTTGTTCTCGATTTTGATTTGGCATAGGAGAAGAAATACTTTGGGTTTCTTTCGATTTCATTTATGGCTTTTAGTTCTTCCCGCGATTCCTGACTCCTAAAGGATTCTTTTAGCTTAAGTTCGATGCTTGCTATTTCTCTGACCAGTGTCTCCCTACGCATTTCAGATATATTGACCTCTTTTAGCCGCTCTGTTATTCTTTTCCGTCGCCTGTAAAGGGAGCGCCTGTCTCTTTCTGTTTTACATCTACTCCTCCTTTTTCTTAGAGGAATAAGCCTTGTGCATACATCGAGTGCTACGAGTTAATCTGTTCTAGGCATAAGTTGGGGTCTGTGTTGCTTAGTATATCTTCCCAGCTTATATCGGTTAGGACTTGGTTTACTTGGTCCCACTTTATGTTTTTGTTATTGAAGTTGAATTTGGTGAATGCTCCCTCGTGACTAATCTCATTATGTCGGTCTGGGGCTCCGCGCATACATGACTGAACCTCAATTATGTTGTGATCTGAGTATATTGTTTTTGATATGGTGATATTTCTTATCAGATCATCATTGTTAGTGAAGATGAGGTCTAGTGTATTCTCCAGTTAGTAGGCTCTATTATTTGCTGGTTTAAATTGAATTTTGTGCAGAGATTTAAAAGCTCGCGTGAGTGTGAGTTTTCATCAGAGGTGCCTCTGGTGTTATTACTGCAACAATATTATTTGCTATATTCCTCCATTTTAGGTGCCTTAAGTTGAAATCCCCCAGGAGCAAGATGTTGGGTGCAGGAGCTGGAAGGTTTTCCAGACAGTGGTCAATTTTTAACAGCTGTTCCTGGAATTGCTGGGATGTTGCATCCGGAGGCTTGTAGACTATCACAATGACTAGGTTTTGGTTCTCGACCTTTACTGCTAAAACTTCCACTACATCATTTGAGGCATTTAGCAGTTCTGTGCAAACAAGTGACTCTGCAATGTACAGGCCAACCCCCCCCCCCTTTTGCCTGTTCACTCTGTCACATCTGTATAGGTTGTAACCTGGGATCCATATTTCGTTGTCCAAGTGATCCTTTATGTGGGTCTCAGTGAAAGCCGCGAACATTGCCTTTGCCTCTGCAAGCAGTCCACGGATGAAAGGTATTTTGTTGTTTGTTGCTGGCTTTAGACCCTGTATATTTGCAAAGAAGAATGTTATCGGACTGGTGGTAGTGTTGGTACTGGGGGGGGATTTTTTTTTCCGGCATTAGTATCTGTATCTGTTGGTTTGGAGTGGAGGCCATCGACTGTGGTTCCACTCCAGGAATGACTGGATTTGGTGTACGATTTCTGCCATTTCCTGCCAGTTTTTTTTCCTTCCTGGCACTAAAAAACCTCTCCCTCTTGAGTGGCTGTGGCTACCCAGGTTTTCCCATGGCCTGGATGTTTTGTATCTTTTTGTCCCCTTTAGATGGTATGCCTGGCAATTTAAGTTATAGCACAGTCTTTCCTGTACAGAAGAGGTACACAGTTCAGGGTAAAAAAGCTTACAGGAAGGGAGTTTGCATTTTCCTGTTGTCATATGGGCATGGCATTTCCTAGGGTGGTCATAGTTGCACGTCCCATCAGTTTTTCCAGATTTCCCATGCCAGCAGATACCGATTGCATAGTATGTGCACAGGCTTGGTTTCCGTTTGCCTTGGGTTTCTGTGACTGTATTCCCTGTTGGTGCATGTTTCCCTGTCTTACTTCTATCCTCCCTAGCACCAACAATGGAGCTCCCACCATTTGTTTTTGGTTAATATATCCTCACTTTGCTAGTGGAGTCCTCTTGTTTGCTATTTCCTGCGGTATTTCTAGTTTGCAATATTGGTTTTATCTTATCTTTGACTACAACTTGTTTCCCTACTATGGCTCCTGTCCCCTATGAGGTCATTCATATGTATTCCTTCCTGCGTATAATTCCCGACTACCTGGACAAAATCTCCAGCTTCACCATTACTGTCTCCCAGGACAGCATCTCCAGCTTCCCCATTACTGTCTCCCAGGACAGCATCTCCAGCTTCACCATTACTGTCTCCCAGGACAGCACCTCCAGCTTCACATTACTGTCTCCAGGACAGCACCTCCAGCTTCCCCATTACTGTCTCCCAGGACAGCACTATCAGCCCCCCATTTACTGACTACCAGGACATCATCTCCAGCCTTACAGTTTGTGACTACATGGCCAGTTATCAAGGGCAGTACCATTCAGCCCGGACTTTTTATGTTCCATCTGTTGTAGAAAGCTTCCAGGTTTTCTATGAAAGCAGCTTTGATGTTGACCTCTTTTAATTACCCTTGTGATTTTAGTCCACAGATTTATCTCATTTGGGCATACCCAAAAACACTTCCCTGTTTTAATACTGCTTGTAGCTAGTTCTTGGATATCTGCACAGGGGGCGTGACACCAATTTCCACAGAAATGACAATTTATGCATGTGGAAGCCCGTTTGTTTGACTGACCACAGACTACACACAGCTTCATAATGATTTGAATGGTTGATTTACTGCAATTCTACTAGCAACCTCTTGAATATTCTATTAATAACCTGCTAGGTGGTGCACAACGAAACCGTTTGAAACCAGTCCAGGGTTCGGACCAGTCAAGGGTTCGGACCAGTCAAGGGTTCGGACCAGTCAAGGGTTCGGACCAGTCAAGGGTTCGGACCAGTCTATCTGATCTGATCAGTGGGTCACTTATTTAAACCATACTGGTCGGTGAATTGAGCTAACACATGAAGGATCTACTGGAAATTATCTACCCGAGTAATATGTGATTTGATTGATACAAAAGTATAACTTGCGTGTTGAAGAGCCGGTGACTGCTGGCACTCCTACAATGACGAACGGTCGAGCCTCCACCTTTGTTTATCAATCGCTGTATCTAGCTTCTCTATTTTTTTTTTTTTTTTTTTTTTTTTTTTCGGCTCCACCACAATAAATGCTATATTATCACTATAGTTGACTGGTGCAAATTTTGGAGGAAGGGCGCTTTTTCTGTAGTAATAATTGCTTCTCGTTGTGTATATTGCGACCGCTGGTAACTACAGGTTATATGAAATTCACAGTAACGTCTGGTATTTCAAGAAAAAGAAACTAATGAAAGTCACTCCACTCCACTAAGTACCATTATAATACTGGTTAGTTGCTACTACAACACTGTATTCTGCTATTCACTGGTATCACTAGATTATATGCGAGTACACTAGCAGGCCAGGAAGATTTTAATTAAAAACAGCTGACCTGTGGTAAGTTTCTGGCGACTTCTGGCACCTGCCTCTATAGGCTTATCACTTCATTTACAAATTCACCTGTTTTCAAATGACACTTTAGCCTTTATCATCAATATACTAGGGAGCCACTGTAGTATACACTATACTCTATGTATACTCAATGCTTTCAGGGAGACTTTCTTTCCTCTGACACAAAGTTCAGTATTATTATTTTTCCACACGGGACAGGCCTATGATTCCCCTCTGGCAGTAAACTCTGCTAGGTAGTGCACACAATTCTCCTTTTTTTTACTCAGTATATAATGTTTTCCGCCCAAGATTGGTTCCAGGCGCTAGAGGGATGTATCGTATAGGATTGATGACACAAATTAAAGTTCTAGCACGTAAGAGCGACCGTGAAACACCAGAAAACCGGGAGCACAACGAGACACGCTGGTGACTTACACCAGCTGGTGACTTACACAGCCTCGGTGTTATATGCACCAAGTTGTCAGTAACAAGACAGGATACACAGTCTAGATGTTATATGCACCAAGTTGTCAATAACAAGACAGGATACACAGTCTAGATGTTACATGCACCAAGTTGTCAGTAACAGGACAGGATACACAGTCTAGATGTTATATGCACCAAGTTGTCAATAACAAGACAGAATACAGTCTAGATGTTATATGCACCAAGTTGTCAATAACAAGACAGGATACACAGTCTAGATGTTACATGCACCAAGTTGTCAATAACAAGACAGGATACACAGTCTAGATGTTATATGCACCAAGTTGTCAGTAACAAGACAGGATACACAGTCTAGATGTTACATGCAACAAGTAGTCAGTAACAAGACAGGATACACAGTCTAGATGTTATATGCACCAAGTTGTCAATAACAAGACAGGATACACAGTCTAGATGTTATATGCACCAAGTTGTCAGCAACGAGACAGGATACACAGTCTAGATGTTACATGCAACAAGTAGTCAGTAACAAGACAGGATACAGAGTCTAGATGTTATATGCACCAAGTTGTCAGTAACAAGACAGGATACACAGTCTAGATGTTATATGCACCAAGTTGTCAGTAACAAGACAGGATACACAGTCTAGATGTTATATGCACCAAGTTGTCAGCAACAAGACAGGATCCACAGTCTAGATGTTATATGCACCAAGTTGTCAGTAACAAGACAGGATACACAGCCTCGGTGTTATATGCACCAAGTTGTCAGTAACAAGACAGGATACACAGTCTAGATGTTATATGCACCAAGTTGTCAGTAACAAGACAGGATACACAGTCTAGATGTTACATGCACCAAGTTGTCAGTAACAAGACAGGATACACAGTCTAGATGTTATATGCACCAAGTTGTCAGCAACAAGACAGGATACACAGTCTAGATGTTATATGCGCCAAGTTGTCAGTAACAAGACAGGATACACAGCCTCGGTGTTATATGCACCAAGTTGTCAGTAAGAAGACAGGATACACAGTCTAGATGTTATATTCACCAAGTTGTCAGTAACAAGACAGGATACACAGCCTCGGTGTTATATTCACCAAGTTGTCAGTAACAAGACAGGATACACAACCTCGGTGTTATATTCACAAAGTTGTCAGCAACAAGACAGGATACACAACCTCGGTGTTATATGCACCAAGTTGTCAGTAACAAGACAGGATACACAGCCTCGGTGTTATATTCACCAAGTTATCAGTAACAAGACAGGATACACAGCCTCGGTGTTACATTCACGAAGTTGTCAGTAACAAGACAGGATACACAGCCTCGGTGTTATATTCACCAAGTTGTCAGTAACAAGACAGGATACACAGCCTCAGTGTTATATTCACCAAGTTGTCAGTAACAAGACAGGATACACAGCCTCGGTGTTATATTCACCAAGTTGTCAGAAACAAGACAGGATACACACCCTTTAATATCCTCTTAATGAAGATAAAAACAATATTAAAAAAAATTATTTTTGTGCTAGGAAAAGTATTATTGTTTAGGTACAATTGTTTTTAATTTGTTATGGTTATGCCCAATTTTTTTCTGGGGCTACTGTGGCTCGGGGCTACTGTAGGTATGTGGGCTACTGTTTTACTGTAGGCTATGTGGGTACTGTAAGCTACGTAGGTACTGTGGGCTACTGGAGTACTGTAGGAAACTGTTGGTTGGGCTATGTGGGCTACTGTGGGCTACTGTGGCTACTGTGGGCTATGTGGGTACGGGGGCTACTGTAGGCACGGGGTCTGTGGGCTATTGGGCTATGTTTACAGGTTGAGGGTGTCAAACCCTTTACACCAGACCAAATGGGAATTATTTTTCATAAATTTTGTCCCGACAGACCAAAATCAATTCTCTCCTCTCTTGTTTTTTTTCCCGTCTCTCACACAACCCCGGGGGGCCCCTCTCTATCCCTTCTTCTCTTCACAACACCGGGGACGCCCAATCCCCCCTTGTCTCTTACACAACCCCGTGAGGACCCCCAAAATCCCTCTCTGTTCCTCAACACAGCCCGTGAGGACCTCTTTATCCTCTCTGTCTCACACACAGACACGGTGAGGATCTTCCTTCCTCCCCCCGCCTACACAAACACCGGGGGACTCATCCCCTCTGGGCCCTTTCTTAAAAAGACACCTACCTTTTCCCTTGTCTTACCACAGAAAAATTTGAGGACCTCCTTCCCCTTTTCCTCTTTTTCTCCCCGACCCCGGAGGGACCTCTCCCAACCCTTTTCCCCCCTTTCCTCACACAGACCCCTTTTGGGGCTTTTTTACCCCTCTTGTCTTTTAACACGACGGTGAGGACCTCTTTTCCTCTGTCTTTTAAAACACAACACGTGGGGGACCTCTCGATCCCTCTCGTCTTCACCCAGACCCGTGGGACCTCTTTATCCCTCTCGTCCCCAACGACACGTGAGGACCTCTCTATCCCTTTGTCTTCCACAGCACCGTGGGGCTTCTCTACCCTCTCTGTCTCTTACACGACGCCGTGAGGCCCTTCCACCCCCTCTCTGTCTCTTACCCAGCCCCGTGAGGCCCCTCCGTCCCTTTTGTCTTCAAAAGCCCGTGGGACCTTTTTCCCCCTCTCGTCTCTCAACACAGAACCGTGGGGAAATCGCGGGAAAAAAACTAAAGCATAAATGAAATGAAGGAAACCACAGTACTATTTCCTATGCACAATCAAATCGAGAACAACGTCAGTATGGGCCCTACTTAAACAAGCTGGTGTCTACTCATGACACCGGAAGTGAGTAGTCCAAGTCCCAACATAGACTCAGTTTATTAGCAAGCCGTCCAGCTGAGGTCGAAGTCACAAATGTTTGTTCAGAGAGCCAAAATTGAGTTAACAAACCTCCGTGTTATCCTGAGCCAAAGACTGTCGAACAGCGATAATACACTGCCATGCACTCTGCCAGGGCATGACTATGGAACTCTAGTTTCATCAAGAACTGGCAAGAAAGCCCTATCACGAGCTTTCCACTATGGAGGGGAGCATCGAACGGGGGTCGTCCCCACGTAAAACACAGACTAGCCCACTACACAAAGGGGATTCAGTTTAAGCTAACAGCAAGACTACAGACAATAGCACTAACATCCCTATATAAAAATCTTTGAAAGGTCTAGAAGCAAGACACAGGCATCTAGAAACCCCTCAGTTCCAACCATGCGCAACTTGTTAGAACAGCAGTCCCCTGTCTTCTAATATTGGCCACTACGACAAGGTCCTAATGCACTAAAACAAAAAGAATGCAGATGTAAATTACGCTTTGAAAAGCCTTCGACAAGTGTGACCATGGCGTAATAGCGCACAAATTGCGTGTTAAAGGATACAGGACAAGTCTGTCGATGGATCTACTGTTCTCCTAACAGAACACAAGAGTAGTCGTCACAGGAGTAAGTCCGAGGCAGGCTACGGTGTAAGCTCTGTTCCAAGGCACAGTACTCGCTCCATCTTGGTCTCACTACTATCGCACTGACGAAGGATGTCAGCCACGAGCACGTGGGTATCCTTTGCAGATGACACCCGAATCTGCATGACAGTGTCTCCATTGCAGGACACTGCAGGTCCTGAGGCCGCATCACCAAATCTTTCGTGGGCTGCAGAAAACAATATGAAGTTACGATGAGAATTTCAATTACTCAGATTTAAACCAATGCGGAAATTATCTTATCAGAGTTACAAACAATTCTGTCCACAAAATAGTGAACACAATCAAGACACTGGAGTGATCAAGATCGGAGGATTACCTTCATGGCCATTCTTGTATCTCGCATCTGCTGAAACATGACCAGGAGGAAATGAGACCTTCAAACTAGGGGCCACCCCATGTGCCTCTTCACGGTCACTTCGTTGTTAGGACGGACTATTCTCTGCACTTAACAGACCTTTCAAGGCAGGGAATTGCCGACCTGAAACATGTACTACAAGAACTTCACGGCGGGATAACGAGATAAAACACCTCATTAATTGGACGCTGAGGTCTCTAAACCTGTATCTACCCGGAACGCAGGAGGGAAAGATACATGATTTATTACACATGGAAAACCTAGAGGGACTAGTCCTACCTTGCCACGAAAATCCCATACGAAAGCAAACGTGGCAGGACGATGCACCATCCCCCATGAAAGCAGGGGTGTCACGCACCGTTAAGAGCCATACAATAATGTCGGGGCCGAGACTGTTCAATGCTCCAGCACACATAGGGGATCCCAACCGACCTGCAGTAAGCTGGCATGGACAGCACCTAACTCAGTTCTCGGAATCAGACCGGGCTGTGGGTACCGTTGTTTTGGTGCGCCAGCAGCAACAGCCTGGTTGATAGGCTCAGATCCACGGGGCCTGGTCTCACACAGGCCGCGGGGGTATGGACCCTGTACTCCTCCTATGTCACTCCAGGTAACACCTCTCTATCCCTCTCTGTCTCTTACACAGAACATGCGTAGGGAGGAACACTGTCAGAGAAATAGCAAACATCGAACTTACGTAACGGAATCTTATAGAGTCAGCATCGCGTTTTTAGTTTCTATCGATCTTCTTTATCACCCTACAAACCTGTGGGCGCAAAGAATCGCGGGAAGAACTAAAAAGTCATAATGAAATCGAAAGAAACCCAAAGTATTTCTTCTCCTATGCCAAATCAAAGTCGAGAACAACGTCCAGTTTTGGGGCCCCTTACTTAAACAAGATGGGTCCTACACAGATGACAGCAAGGAAATGAGTGAGCTACTCAAGTCCCAATAGGGACTCAGTTTTAGCAAGCCACTACCAGATTGAGAGTCGAAGATCAAAATGAATTTTTTATGAGAGAGCCACAGAATTTTGTTAACACAAGGCCTATCTGATGTTATCCTGACGCCAATGACTTCGAACAGGCGATAAATGACATGCCCATGCACTCTGCCCCAGGGCCAGACTCATGGAACTCTGGTTCATCAGAACTGCATGAAGAGGCTATCACGAGCTTTTCCATGCTATGGAGAGGGAGCATGGACACGGGGGTCGTCCCACAGTTACTAAAAACAACAGACATAGCCCCACTCCACAAAGGGGGCAGTAAAGCAACAGCAAAGAACTACAGGACCGATAGCACTAACATCCCATATCATAAATCTTTGAAAGAGTCCTTAAGAAGCAAGATCACCACCCATCTAGAAAACCCATCATGTTACACAACCAAGGGCAACATGGGTTTAGAAACAGGTCGCTCCTGTCTGTCTCAACTATTGGATCACTACGACAATGTCCTAATGCACTAGAAGACAAAAAAAAAGCAGATGTAATATATACAGACTTTGCAAAAGCCTTCGACAATGTGACCATGGCGTAATGCGCACAAAATGCGTGCTAAAGGAATAAACAGGAAAGTCGGTCGATGGATCTATAATTTCCTCACTAACAGAACACAGAGAGTAGTAGTCAACAGAGTAAAGTCCGAGGCAGAGCACGGTGAAAAGCTCTGTTCCACAAGGCACAGTACTCGCTCCCATCTTGTTCTCATCCTCATATCTGACATAGACAGGATGTCAGCCACAGCACCGTGTCTTCCTTTGCAGATGACACCCGAATCTGCATGACAGTGTCTCCATTGCAGACACTGCAAGCTCCAGGCGGACATCAACCAAATCTTTCAGTGGGCTGCAGAAAACAATATGAAGTTCAACGATGAGAAATTTCAATTACTCAGATATGGTAAACATGAGGAAATTAAATCTTCATCAGAGTACAAAACAAATTCTGGCCACAAAATAGAGCGAAACACCAACGTCAAAGACCTGGGAGTGATCATGTCGGAGGATCTCACCTTCAAGGACCATAACATTGTATCAATCGCATTGCTAGAAAAATGACAGGATGGATAATGAGAACCTTCAAAACTAGGGAGGCCAAGCCCATGATGACACTCTTCAGGTCACTTGTTCTATCTAGGCTGGAATATTGCTGCACACTAACAGCACCTTCAAGGCAGGTGAAATTGCCGACCTAGAAAATGTACAGAGAACTTTCACGGCGCGCATAACGGAGATAAACACCTCAATTATTGGGAGCGCTTGAGGTTCCTAAACCTGTATTCCCTGGAACGCAGGAGGGAAAGATACATGATTATATACACCTGGAAAATCACTAGAGGGACTAGTACCGAACTTGCACACGAAATCACTCACTACGAAAGCAAAAGACTTGGCAGGACGATGCACACTCCCCCAATGAAAGCAGGGGTGTCACTAGCACGTTAAGAGACCATACAATAAGTGTCAGGGGCCCGAGACTGTTCAACTGCCTCCCAGCACACATAAGGGGGATTACCAACAGACCCCTGGCAGTCTTCAAGCTGGCACTGGACAAGCACCTAAAGTCAGTTCCGGATCAGCCGGGCTGTGGCTCGTACGTTGGTTTGCGTGCAGCCAGCAGCAACAGCCTGGTTGATCAGGCTCAGATCCACCAGGAGGCCTGGTCTCAGACCGGGCCGCGGGGGCGTTGACCCCTGGAACTCTCTCCAGGTAAACTCCAGGTAAACCTCTCTATCCCTCTCTGTCTCTTACACAGACACATGCGTAGGGAGACACTGGTCAGAGAAATAGCAAACATCGAACTTAAGCTAAAGGAATCTTATAGGAGTCAGGAATCGCGGTTTTTAGTTTAATATGTTTATTATGCACCCCATACCCATCCTGTGGGCGCCAAAAGGAATCGCGGGAAGAACTAAAAGTCATAAATGAAATCGAAAGAAACCCAAAGTATTTCTTCTCCTATGCCAAATCAAAGTCGAGAACAACGTCCAGTATTGGGCCCTTACTTAAACAAGATGGGTCCTACACAGATGACAGCAAGGAAATGAGTGAGCTACGCAAGTCCCAATATGACTCAGTTTTTAGCAAGCCACTAACCAGATTGAGAGTCGAAGATCAAAATGAATTTTTTATGAGAGAGCCACAGAATTTGGTTAACACAAGCCTCATCTGATGTTATCCTGACGCCAAATGACTTCGAACAGGCGATAAATGACATGCCCATGCACTCTGCCCCAGGGCCAGACTCATGGAACTCCGTGTTCATCAAGAACTGCATGATAGAGGCTATCACGAGCTTTTACCATGCTATGGAGAGGGAGCATGGACACGGGGGTCGTCCCACAGTTACTAAAAACAACAGACATAGCCCCACTCCACAAAGGGGGCAGTAAAGCAACAGCAAAGAACTACAGACCGATAGCACTAACATCCCATATCATCAAAATCTTTGAAAGAGTCCTTTAAAGCAAGATCACCACCCATCTAGAAACCCATCAGTTACACAACCCAGGGCAACATGGGTTTAGAACAGGTCGCTCCTGTCTGTCTCAACTATTGGATCACTACGACAATGTCCTAGATGCACTAGAAGACAAAAAGAAAGCAGATGTAATATATACAGACTTTGCAAAAGCCTTCGACAATTGTGACCTTGGCGTAATAGCGCACAAAATGCGTGCTAAAGGAATAACAGGAAAAGTCGGTCGATGGATCTATAATTTCCTCACTAACAGAACACAGAGAGTAGTAGTCAACAGAGTAAAGTCCGAGGCAGGCACGGTGAAAAGCTCTGTTCCACAAGGCACAGTACTCGCTCCCATCTTGTTCCTCATCCTCATATCTGACATAGACAAGGATGTCAGCCACAGCACCGTGTCTTCCTTTGCAGATGACACCCGAATCTGCATGACAGTGTCTTCCATTGCAGACACTGCAAGGCTCCAGGCGGACATCAACCAAATCTTTCAGTGGCTGCAGAAAACAATATGAAGTTCAACGATGAGAAATTTCAATTACTCAGATATGGTAAACATGAGGAAATTAAATCTTCATCAGAGTACAAAACAAATTTGGCCACAAATTAGAGGGAAACACCAACGTCAAAGACCTGGGAGTGATCATGTCGGAGGATCTCACCTTCAAGGACCATAACATTGTATCAATCGCATCTGCTAGAAAAATGACAGGATGGATATGAGAACCTTCAAAACTAGGGAGGCCAAGCCCATGATGACACTCTTCAGGTCACTTGTTCTATCTAGGCTGGAATATTGCTGCACATCTAACAGCACCTTTCAAGGCAGGTGAATTGCCGACCTAGAAAATGTACAGAGAACTTTCACGGCGCGCATAACGGAGAAAAAACACCTCAATTATTGGGAGCGCTTGAGGTTTTAAACCTGTATTCCCTGGAACTCAGGAGGGAGAGATACATGATTATATACACCTGGAAAATCCTAGAGGGACTAGTACGAACTTGCACACGAAAATCACTCACTACGAAAGCAAAAGACTTGGCAGACGATGCACCATCCCCTCAGTGAAAAGCAGGGGTGTCACTAGACGTTAAGAGACATACAATAAGTGTCAGGGGCCCGAGACTGTTCAACTGCCTCCCAGCACACCTAAGGGGGATTACCAACAGACCCTGGCAGTCTTCAAGCTGGCACTGGACAAGCACCTAAAGTCGGTTCGGATCAGCCGGGCTGTGGCTCGTACGTTGGTTTGCGTGCAGCCAGCAGCAACAGCCTGGTTGATCAGGGGCTGATCCACCAGGAGGCCTGGTCACAGACCGAGCCGCGGGGGCGTTGACCCCCGGAACTCTCTCCAGGTAAACTCCAGGTAAACTACGAAAGCAAAAGACTTGGCAGACGATGCAACATCCCCCTAATGAAAAGCAGGGGTGTCACTACCACGTTAAGAGACCATACAAAAAGTGTCAGGGGCCCGAGACTGTTCAACTGCCTCCCAGCATACATAAGGGGGATTACCAACAGACCCCTGGCAGTCTTCAAGCTGGCACTGGACAAGCACCTAAAGTCGGTTCCTGATCAGCCGGGCTGTGGCTCGTACGTTGGTTTGCGTGCATCCAGCAGTAACAGCCTGGTTGATCAGGCTCTGATCCACCAGGAGGCCTGGTCACAGACCGGGCCGCGGGGGCGTTGACCCCCGGAACTCTCTCCAGTTAAACTCCAGGTAAACACCGTGAGGACCTCTCTATCCCTCTCTGTCTCTCACACAGACACCGTGAGGACCTCTTTATCCCTCTCTGTCTCTTACACAGACACCGTGAGGACCTCTCTATCCCTCTCTGTCTCTTACACAGACACCTTGAGGACCTCTCTATCCCTCTCTGTCTCTTCCACAGACACAGTGAGGACCTCTCTATCCCTCTCTGTCTCTTACACAGACACCGTGAGGACCTCTCTCTCCCTCTCTGTCTCTCACACAGACACCGTGAGGACCTCTCTATCCCTCTCTGTCTCTTACACAGACACCATGAGGACCTCTCTATCCCTCTCTGTCTCTTACACAGACACCGTGAGGACCTCTCTATCCCTCTCTGTCTCTCACACAGACACCGTGAGGACCTCTCTATCCCTCTCTGTCTCTCACACAGACACCGTGAGGACCTCTCTATCCCTCTCTGTCTCTCACACAGACACCGTGAGGACCTCTCTATCCCTCTCTGTCTCTTACACAGACACTGTGAGGACCTCTCTATCCCTCTCTGTCTCTCACACAGACACCGTGAAGGCTTCTCTATCCCTCTCTGTCTCTTACACAGACACCGTGAGGACCTCTCTATCCCTCTCTGTCTCTTACACAGATGTCGTGGCGGGTTCATAGGAGATATGAAGGTTGGAGATAAACACACTTGTTGGATGGTAAAAGTATATTGCAGAGTGTGAGAAGGGAGGCCCAGCCTGCCTGTCCTATCGCCTGCTTGGATTACCGGGAACTGAGGAGGATTCCAGGCGCGAAGGGCTCACAACACCGTCACGTGATGTCACACTAACTAGTCCCTAGGCCTAGCAAGGGATTGTGTATGTAAAACATACAGATGGTGCTAACTATGATACTCAGATAAGCTGTACAACACATGTAGGGGATCAGCAACTATGCTGACAGCTTGGTCATGTTACGTATGTCGTCTCGACATACAATACTATGCCATAGGCTGAACAGGCAGGTCGCTCTGGGCCGATTCTATACAATAACAAAGACATATGTAACTTAGAACTAATGGATGGTATCATAATGGATGTTAACATAATGCATTACAAATTATCAGTACAAATCACATTATAATAAAGGATGGAATTGAGCAATCGATCTGTATTCATGCACTCTACGGATTCTGAGGAAGAATTAATATATATTTACAAAGGTGAAAGTAAATAAACAGCAAGGCAAATCTGGCGCACACAGATCAGTACTGCTAATCTCAGAATTCGGAGGGGACGTGAACACAAAAAAAATATCTGAAAACTGATCAACTGATAGCAAAACACACAGTTGACAACTTCATTCATCGTCCTGATAGCCTCTCTATGAGTCGCTGATGAGTACCAGTCCGATCTGTCTTATTGTTCATATCACAGAATTCATGGCCATGACACATCCGAGTGCAATGCTCTCTACTACCTTCAGTACTCTAGATCCTTCTGTGGCCGTTCCAACTGCGGAGCCAGGATAGGAAATAGAGGTCGGGGTTCTCAGAATAACCAGAACCAGCCTCATTCTTCCAATTCGGAGGGAATCCGAGCGCCCCAGTCAACCCGTCCCGTGGTGACAGTAGGTGATAATGAGTACACCATCCCTGTTCACAATTCCTTTGAAGCCTTAAGCAGTCTCTAGAATGATAATCCTGTAAATGATGTTGCTTCACACGTCTCTGACGTAGATGAATTTGGGGATGAAGTGGAACATGCCTTCTCCAATGACAATCCACCTTTTTGTCTGCACATAACTCCCAATGAAATGATAGGTCCTCTAGTGCAAGCATCTATGCGTTCATGGACTCTGATGCGCAAGTTAATATTATCAGGTCTAGTTTGTTTAAAGATAAGTAGTTGCGACGTGTCCTCCTCGTTGAACCAACTACTGTAACCTCCCTTAGTGGAGTAGCTGGTTCCCTTCTGCATGTCCGAGGTCAGACTTCCCCCACCTTTCTGTTTCTTTCCTTGTTGTTGACCAGATTACTTTCCCTGGTGACCGTCTACTGGGATTTGCTTCCATGAGGGACTTATGTATTGTGCTTGACTCTTACCGTTAGCATGCTCAAATTGACGACTTGCTCGTTCCATTTTGGGGTTACCAACTTGGATCAGAGATCTGCCATACTGCCGCAGAGTACGACGTTCGGATTAAGTCCTTACAAGCCAATGCATTTTCCAGTAGCGTACCCAAGCGGTCAGGCACTAATAACTCTGTCACTCCCATCTGTGTTCCACCTACACCTTCAGACATGCAGGATAGTGTTCCGTTGCCTCAAGTGTCCGAGGACACTCAGACTGCCTTGAGTGCACAGCCTATCTCTGCAATGACTGTTCAAGTAGTAGTTTCTCCACAGGGGATGCCTTGTCAGAGAACGATTATTTGAAAATAGTAATGCCATCTCTTGTTGATGTCACGTGCCATCTGCAGAAATACGTCTCTGTTGCGGCTAGTGCTCTCACTAGAGTATCTGTTGTTGTTCCTAGTGTTCCAGATGGTGATAACGTCCAAGTTGACAGTGATTCCTGCAAGGTCAAGGGTTTATTTGTTGAACCATCCTTACATGTTGTAAGAGACAGTAAGATCCATTTATTCATTGCTAACAATTCTGGTCACAGTGTTCGTCTCTGGGCAAATACCAATCTCATTGACCTGGTTCACTATCCTTACCCCCACCTGACCAATGGGTCGGTGCTATTTCAACAGGGGAGACCTCATCCACTTCACTGGATCAATCCATCCCACCGCCACCACCATTTGTCGTGGCGGGTTCGTAGGAGATATTAAGGTTGGAGATAAACACACTTGTTGGATGGTAACACTATATTGCAGAGTGTGAGAAGGGAGGCCCAGCCTACCTGTCCAATCTCCTGCTTGGATTACTGGGAACTGAGGAGGATCCCAGGACCTCTCTCTCTCTCTGTCTTACAGAGACGGCAAGTAATAAGAGTATCTGGACTTCCTTCACTCCCTGCATCAGGTCGTGGTTTCTTTCTCCTATAACTACGGTATATCCTTCAGGTTGTCGTGTAGTTACACCATGAAGGTTTTGATGTCTGCGTTGTTGATGGTGGCATTAGTAGTGATGGTTGCTGATGCCTCGCCCCAAGCAAGTGAAGGAACTAGCGCCTGCCCAGATGTTGGCCCAGAAATCGCCATGGACGCCCTGAGTAAGTCAATACTGAAACTACTGAGAAACTTTGTGCGAGGTGCTTCCTGGTTTATTATATACGACTCATTTAAGGAAAAAAATTTAATCTTGCTGAATCGCTATAACCCTTCATTTGTGAGGACTCCATGACATACGAACTTAAAACTTTCTTTGAACTGTTGGCCGTATAAGAATATTACAGCAAAAGTTTAGGCTCTAATGTGGTTTTATATTCTGTGTTTGAAGATAAAGCTTTACCTGGTGATGTGTTCCCTCAGCTGATGAGCTGTGTGTGCACGCTGACAAGACCAGGTGTGATGCTAACATGGACAGTTGCAGACACCACCACAATCCTTCCATGCACGATCATGTGGGCGACTGGAAAGACAGAATGATTGAAAACATCACCATCTGTGCCACCGAGCTGGGTTACACCTACAATCCTGCCAGTTCAAGTGAAGAAAGTTAGTACTTTGTGTCCCAGCTTTATTTTGGGGCAAAAATGTTGACTCTAGAAATGCCTATCAAGTTGTTATTGTATTGTTCTAGTTTGTGAGAACCACAGACCGTCTCATCTCACTGTCATGAATTATTGGAGTACTGGAGTTCATTTCCTTTACATATTTATTAATTTATCATTTATTGTATTCCACGAAAACATTATAATAAGTGTTAAAGCCATAATATTTTATCTGTTGTTGCAGAGTCTGGTGAGAGCGATGAAAGTTGTGTCCATCACTGTACTTTCGAGAATCATCTCGTTGATTTAGGTATCACGAAGGATGAACTGGTACCTATGATCCGCTGTCTTATGATCTTAAAAGAATCAGTAAGTTTGTGGCTACGTGTACTCACCTATATGTGGTTGCAGAGGTCAGTTCTTAGCTCCTGACCCCACTTCTTAGCTTGCCACTTGCCATTTTCACTCCTTCTTATCTTTGTGGACATTATCGTACCTGCTCTTAAAGCTCTGCCTCCACCACTTCTTCATCGAGGTCATCCCACTCTGCGACCACTCTGAAACTGAAGATATACTTCCAAACATCCCTGTGTCTTAAACTTCCAGCTGTGTCCAATAATACTCATTTCTCGACTCTCAAACAACCTTTCCAAGTCTATCGTATCAATTCCCTGGAATATTTTGTATGTTGTTATATCTCCCCTTGCTCTTATGTCCTCCATTGTTGTTAGATTCACTTCCATTAACGTCTTGTAACAGCTCCTGTACCGTAACTCACTAACACCTCTCACTGTTTACTGCTTCACTTCTTCCTGTTTCTTGACAGACTTCTTAAGGTGTGAGCTGCATACTGGTGCTGTGTACTCTAACATGGGTCTCACATATGTTGTATAGTGTGTACTCACCTATTTGTGGATGCAGGGGTCTATTCATAGCTCCTGGCTCCACCTCTTCACTGATCGCTACTAGGTCCTCTCTCTCCCTGCTCAGTGAGGTTTATCATACCTCGTTTTGAAACTATGTATGGTTCCTCTTGTGTGTGTGTGTGTGTATGTGTCATTAACAACTGATGTGTCGTCTTTGAATGGTCTCGTAAACAATTCTAAACATTTAATTCATTTTTTCTCAACTTTTCTTCAAACCCTTAAGAGTGATAGCTCGCCTAGTTTAGTTTAATATCTTTATTACCCAGCATACACCCGTCCTGTGGTCGGTACCTCGCCGTCACACTGCATTATTACCCAGCATACACCCGTCCTGTGGTCGGTACCTCGCCGTCACACTGCATTATTACCTAGACACCCGTTCTGTGGTCGGTACTCGCCGTCACACTGCATTATTACCACATACACCCGTCTGTGGTCGGTACCTCGCCGTTCACACTGCATTATTACCAGCATACACCCGTCTGTGGTCGGTACCTCGCCGTCACACTGCATTATTACCCAGCATACACCCGTCCTGTGGTCGGTACCTCGCCGTCACACTGCATTATTACCTAGCAGACACCCGTCCTGTGGTCGGTACCTCGCCGTCACACTGCATTATTACCCAGCATACACCCGTCCTGTGGTCGGTACCTCGCCGTCACACTGCATTATTACCTAGACACCGTCCTGTGGTCGGTAACCTCGCCGTCACACTGCATTTTACCAGCATACAACCGTCCTGTGGTCGGTACCTCGCCGTCACACTGCATTATTACCCAGCAGACACCCGTCCTGTGGTCGGTACCTCGCCGTCACACTGCATTATTACCCAGCATACACCCGTCCTGTGGTCGGTACCTCGCCGTCACACTGCATTATTACCCAGCATACACCCGTCCTATGGTCGGTACCTCGCCGTCACACTGCATTATTACACAGCAGACACCCGTCCTGTGGTCGGTACCTCGCCGTCACACTGCATTATTACCTAGACACCCGTCCTGTGGTCGGTACCGCGCCGTCACACTGCATTATTACCCAGCAGACACCCGTCCTGTGGTCGGTACCTCGCCGTCACACTGCATTATTACCTAGACACCCGTCCTGTGGTCGGTACCTCGCCGTCACACTGCATTATTACCCAGCAGACACCCGTCCTGTGGTCGGTACCTCGCCGTCACACTGCATTATTACCCAGCATACACCCGTCCTATGGTCGGTACCTCGCCGTCACACTGCATTATTACACAGCAGACACCCGTCCTGTGGTCGGTACCTCGCCGTCACACTGCATTATTACCTAGCACCGTCCATGTGGTCGGTACGCGCCGTCACACGCATTATTACCCAGCAGACACCCGTCCTGTGGTCGGTACCTCGCCCGTCACACGCTTATTACTAGACACCGTCCTGTGGTCGGTACCTCGCCGTCACACTGCATTATTACCAAGCAGACACCCGTCCTGTGGTCGGTACCTCGGCCGTCACACTGCATTATTACCCAGCATACACCCGTCCTGTGGTCGGTTATCCTCGCCGTCACACTGCATTATTACACAGCAGACACCCGTCCTGTGGTCGGTACTCGCACGTCACACTGCATTATTACCTAGACACCGTCCTGTGTCGGTACCGCGCCGTCACACTGCATATTACCAGCAGACACCCGTCCTGTGGTCGGTACCTCGCCGTCACACTGCATTATTACCCAGCATACACCCGTCTGTGGTCGGTACATCGCCGTCACACTGCATTATTACACCAGCAACCCGTCCTGTGGTCGGTACCCATCGCCGTCACACTGCATTATTACACTAGACAACCCGTCCTGTGGTCGGTACCGCGCCGTACACACTGCATTATTACAAGACACCCGTCCCTGTGGTCGGTACCGCGCCGTCACACTGCATATTACCCAGCAACACCCGTCCGTGTGGTCGGTACCTCGCCGTCACACTGCATTATTACACAGCAGACACCCGTCCTGTGGTCGGTACCTCGCCGTCACACTGCATTATTACCTAGACACCCGTCCTGTGGTCGGTACCTCGCCGTCACACTGCATTATTACCAGCAACACCGTACCTGTGGTCGGTAACCTCGCCGTCACACTGCATTATTACCATGCAGACACCCGTCTGTGGTCGGTACCTCGCCGTCACACTGCATTATTACCTCAGACACCCCGTCCTGTGGTCGGTACCGCGCCGTCACACTGCATATTAACCGCGACACCCGTACTGTGTCTCGGCGTCACTCGTGTCATTAATATTACCAGCAGTCAAATACAACCATGTCTTCTGGTCGGTAAAAACCCGCGACACGAGATTAGGTTTAACCCCCTGCAGTAAACTTCATTTTCAAGCAGGGCTCGATTCCATGGTTTACACCATCGTGTATCAAAATATTACAAAGTACATATACCAACTTATACATACTTGATAAAAACAGCAATATGTCTTTTACGTTGTTATACCAGGACAGGGAACAGTTAGCGTTGAACCATCGCTCCAGCAGATTTAAACTCTAGAATGCTCAAGCCTTTGGCCAAGGCGAATACCCGTGCCTGGTTGGTAAACCCATCCGCTTCACAGCGGGGAGTCAATAACAAATACCTATGGGTCCAGGGGCGAACATACTTTGATATTTTTAACACAGTCTAGTTACATAGCACATATACGTGTTTATCAGGTAATGGTCGCATACAAAGTTACCATAATATACACCTCAGCCTTCAACTGCATTATATCTTTAGTTAACATTCTATATTAGTCCTGTGGTACTAACACTTCCATACCCTGGAATCTGGTTAGCTAACACCTCCCTTCACTGGACACGGGGGCCTGACATTCCTCGCGGGCCAGATAACACTTTATGCATTTCCTGTACACCTCTCCTGTCCTGTTCCCTGGCGTGGTAACCATCCCTACCCTGGGCCTGTCTAAACGCTCCCGACCTGGGTCTGGGTAGCCACCCTACCCTGGGTTCCGGCGGGAGCGAACACCCCTACCTGAGGACCTAATGGTAACACATGACCGTACCTTGTTATCGGGTCTGACATTTACTGGGTTATGGGTAGCTAACACTTCCCCCTGGGATACTTGGTGCTAACACTTCTACCTGGATTACTGGGTAGCTAACAATCCCTACCCTGGGTTACCTGGGTGGCTTAACACTCCATCCCTGGGTTATCCTGGGTAGGCTAACACTCCCTACCCTGGTTACCTGGGTGGCTAACATCCTACCTGGGTTACCTGGGTGGCTAATCACTCCCTACTTCTGAGTTATTCTGGGAGCTAACACTCCCTACCTGGGTTACTGGTGGTCTAACACTCCCTTCCCTGGGTTACCTGATGGCTAACACTCCATACCACTGGGTTATCTGGGTGCTACACCTCCACCTGGGTTATACCCTGGGTGGCTAACACTCCCTACCCTGGGTTACCATGGGTGGCTAAACATCCACCCTGGGTATCTGGTGGATAACACTCCCTACCCTGGGTTACCTGGTGGCTAACACTCCCTACCCTGGGGTTACCCCTTGGTGGCTAACACTCCCACCTGGGTTATCCTGGGTGGCTAACAATCCCTACCCTGGGTTACCTGGGTAGCTAACACTCCATACCTGGGTTATCCTGGGTGGCTAAACTTCCCTACCCTGGGTATCCTGGGTGGCTAACAATCCCTACCTGGGTTACCTGGGTGGCTAACACTCCCTACCCTGGTTATCTGGTAGCTAACACTCCTACCATGGTTACCGGTGGTGGCTAAACACTCCTACCCTGGGTTACTGGGTGGCTAAACACTCCTACCTGGGTTATCCTGGGTAGTCTAACACTCCTACCTGGGATACCTGGTGGCTAAACATCCCTACCCTGGGTTCATGGGTGCTAAACACTCCCAACCCTGGGTTACCTGGGTGGCTAACACTCCTACCCTGGGATTACCCTGGGTGGCTAACACTCCCTACCCTGGGTTACCCTGGGTGGCTAACACTCCCTAACCCTGGGTTACCTGGGTGGCTAACACTCCCTACCCTGGGTTATCCTGGGTAGCTAACACTCCTACCCTGGGTTACCCTGGGTGGCTAACACTCCCTACCACTGGGTTATCCTGGGTGGCTAACACTCCCTACCCTGGGTTTCCTGGGTGGCTAACACTCCCTACCCTGGGTTATCCTGGTGGCTAACACTCCCTACCACTGGGTTACCTGGGTGGCTAACACTCCCTACCCTGGGTTATCCTGGGTGGCTAACACTCCCTACCCTGGGTTATCCTGGGTGGCTAACACTCCCTACCCTGGGTTATCCTGGGTGGCTAAACATTCCCTACCCTGGGTTATCCTGGGGCTAAACACCCTACCTGGGTTAACCCTGGGTGCTAACACTCCTACCCTGGGTTACCTGGGTGGCTAACACTCCTACCCTGGGTTACCTGGGTGGCTAACACTCCCTACACTGGGTTACCTGGGTGCTAACACTCCCTACCCTGGGTTACTCCTGGGTAGCTAACACTCCCTACCCTGGGTTATCCTGGGTGCTAACACTCCTACCTGGGTTACTCCTGGGTGGCTAACACTCCCTACCCTGGGTTATCCTGGGTGGCTTACACTCCCTACCCTGGGTTACCTGGTGGCTAACACTCCCTACCCTGGGTTACCATGGGTGGCTAACACTCCCTACCCTGGGTTATCCTGGGTGGCTAACACTCCCTTACCCGGGTTACCCTGGGTGGCTAACACTCCCTACCCTGGGTTACCTGGGTAGCTAACCACTCCCTACCCTGGGTTATCCTGGGTGGCTAACCCTCCTACCCTGGGTTATCCTGGGTCTATAACACTCCTACCCTGGGTTACCCTGGGTGGCTAACACTCCTACCTGGGTTAACCTGGGTGGCTAACACTCCCTACCCTGGGTTACCTGGGTGGCTAACACTCCCTACCTGGGTTACCTGGGTGGCTAAACACTCCCTACCTGGGTTATCCTGGGTAGCTAACACTCCCTACCCTGGTTACCCTGGGTGGCTAACACTCCCTACCCTGGTACTGGGTACTAACATCTACCTGGGTTCTGGGTGGCTAACACTCCCTACCCTGGGTTATCCTGGTTAGCTTAACACCCTACCCTGGGTTACCCTGGGTGGCTAACACTCCCTACCCTGGGTTACCTGGGTGGCTAACACTCCCTACCCTGGGTTATCCTGGGTGGCTTAACACTCCCTACCTGGGTTACCTGGGTGGCTAACACTCCTACCCTGGGTTATCATGGGTGGCTAACACTCCTACCACTGGGTTATCCTGGGTGGCTAACACTCCTACCTGGGATTATCTGGGTGGCTAACACTCCTACCCGGGTTATCATGGGTGGCATAACACTCCCTACCCTGGGTTACCCAGGGTGGCTAAACACTCCCTACCCTGGGTTACCCTGGGTGGCTAACACTCCCTACCCTGGGTTATCTGGTGCTAACACTCCTACCCTGGGTGTACCCTGGGTGGCTAACACTTCCCTACCTGGGTTATCCGATAGTAACATCCCTACCCTGGGTTACATCTGGGTAACCCCCTTACCCTGGTTATCCTGGGTAGCTAACACACCCTACCCTGGGTTATACTGGGTGGCTAATCACTCCTTCCTGGGTTACCTGGGTGGCTAACACTCCCTACCTGGGTTATCCTGGGTAGCTAACACATCCCTACCCTGGGTTATCCTGGGTGGCTAACATCTCCTACCCTGGGTTATCCTGGGTGGTCTAACACTCCCTACCTGGGTTATCCTGGGTGGTTAACACTCCTACCCTGGTTATCTGGGTGGCTAACACTCCTACCCTGGGTTATCTGGGTGGCTAACACTCCCTACCCTGGGTTATCATGGGTGGTAACCTCCCTTCCCTGGGTTATCCTGGGTGGCTAACACTCCCCTATCCTGGGTTATCTGGGTGCTAACACTACCCTACCCTGGGTTTATTCATGGGTGGTACAACTCCCTACCCTGGTTATCCTGGGGGCTAACACTCCCTACCCTGGTTATCATGGGTGCTAACAATCCCTACCCTGGGTTATCCTGGTGGCTAACATCCCTACCCGGGTTTATTGGGTGGCTAACAATCCCTACCCTGGGTTATCCTGGGTGGCTAACAATTCCTACCTGGGTTATCTTGGGTGGTTAACACTCCTTCCCTGGGTTATCCGGGTGGCTAGACAATCCCTACCTGGGTTATCCTGGGTGGCTACACAATCCCTACCCTGGGTTATTGGGTGGTTAACCTCCCTTCCCTGGGTTATCCTGGGTGGCTAACACCTCCTACCCTGGGTTATCCTGGGTGGCTAAACACTCCCTACCCTGGGTTATCCTGGGTAGCTACACATCCCTACCCCTGGTTATCCTGGGTGGCTAACATCCTACCCTGGGTTATCCTGGGTGGCTAACCAATCCCTTCCTGGGTTATCCTGGGTGGCCTAACAATCCCTACCTGGGTTATCTGTGTGGCTAACAACCTACCCTGGTTATCCTGGGTGGGCTAACATCCCTACCCTGGGTTATCTGGGTGCTAACAATCCCTTCCTGGGTTATCCTGGTGGTAAACTCCATATCCTGGGGGTAATATCCTGGGTGGGGCTAACACTCCCTACCTGGGTTATCCTGGGTGGCTAACCCTTACCTTGGTTATCGCTGGGTGACTAACAATCCTACCCTGGGTTATCCTGGGTGGCTAACACTCCTACATGGGTTATCTGGGTGGCTAACACTCCCTACCCTGGTTATTATGGGGGCTACATCTTAAATGGGTAATATGGGTGGCTAACAACTCCTACCGGGTTATCTGGGTCAGCAACACTCCTACCCTGGGTTATCCTGGTATGTGGTAACACTTACTACCTGTTTCCCTGGTGCTTACACCTCCACTACCCTGGGTTATCCTGGGTAGCTAACATCCCTAACTCCTGGGTTGTACCGGTGTGGCTAAACTCCATTACCCTTGGTTTTCCTGGTGCTATGACTCATACCCTGGGTTTTCTGGAGCTAACACTTCACCTTTGGTTATTGTGGTATCTAACGAATCCTACCTGGTTACCTAGGGTGGCTAACAACTCCCGTCCCTGGGTTATACTGGGTGCTTAATCCCTCCCTTTTTATAGTTGGGTATGTTATGAAACATATGCTACTGGGTTCATCTACTTGGAAATGTGGTTCTAACCTCTTAATTGATGAGGGTTATTCCTGGTTGTCTGGCTGCTACAAACTTACCTCCCTGGACCATTGTACCCTGAATCGCACCCCTAGGATGGGGGGCATAAAATATAATAATATCTAACTAACTCACCTTACACTTTAACTAAACATAAATAAATGGAAATAAGAATAAATAACGGGGACAGTGAATATTACTATTCTACTCAAACACAGTTTATTATTAAGTCCTGGTAAAATAATATATTTGGGAACGGGAGTACATCATTGGGGTTTAGATAAATGGGGTGGTACACATGAGCAGTGAGACAGGGAACACAATCAACTTGACGAAAATGAATATAACTTACAATATAGTACAGAGGACAGTTCACTACAGGAACTAAGCCACAGGTCCCAAGACCTACACAGCACGAGTACTGCTCCAAGCCAGTACTCTGCCCAATGTCTCCAACAGTCTCTCTTCCCGAGACTCTCCAGCTCAGCTCTGCTCACAGGCCAGAGCTCCGCTCGAATCTCTTCTGCTCAGCTGTTCCTTGGGTTTATATGGTGGTCCAAGCACACCCCACAACCACGTGTATGACCTGACGCCTAGGTCTGACGCCGTCAAGAACAAAAGACCTCAGACATTGGCGTGGCTGACAGACGTTTGCCAAGGCAAAGTGTTACCATATAATTGGTTAAATTAGGTCTCCCCAGAGACCTCACAAGCCCAGCTGAACTACATCACATCCCCCTTTCTCCCCCAATTTAAAATATCTCAGAACTAGGACAATTTGTCCTTGTTATTAGACTATTTTAATCCTAACCCCTTAATTCTATTACAATACAAAGACAAAATTATACATAATACAAAATTATTCAACTACATATATTTCCCTCAACCTTCTCATCTACCACAAGGCAGCGTAATCATACACCTCGCAGTTGGCCAGCATAATAGTTGCTCTCTGGTGCAAAGCCTCCTTACCCGTCATTTCTCCTTAAACCTAAATATCGGGCTCCAGTGCCTTCCCTACTTCTACTAGAAATACACTAGCCAATGCTAGTCACCCTCGCACGTTATCCATTGGGCCAAACCTCTCTAGGCTTCTTTGGCGTGGAAAACTGCTCCAACGGGTTGCATTCTTTCAAGTAACTGCAACTGGACCACTTCACAACCACCAAGGTCGCATTTTCGGCACACTTCACATGCACACTACAACATCTGAAAATCATGACAGGGCAGGCATCGCAGCTAAGACCCTCCATTATCCTATGGCACTACTAGGATTCACTGGCCTCATAAAACAAGGCGGCCATAATCACTGGACCCTTTTCAAGGTCACCTTATTTCACACAGGTAACACTAACACTTCTGGCAAGTCAAAGTAGGCTGGGGACATCTCACACTCTTAATTGTCTCTCATGGCTGGCAGGGCATCCCCGCATACCTGTCGCACAGGTCGACCAGCAAGGCAGGACACACCTCCATACCGCCCCCTTAAAAGCAGGCTGGTCCCAGCAGCTGGAGTCCATCTCCGCGGCTCACGTCCTTCCACATCTCCGAGGATGGCAACTCCTTCATAGTAGATTCTCCTGTCCTGGTACACCAGCCAGAATCCCTCACACACCACTGCAGCATCACCGCCATCTCCTCTTGAGCTCCTGGAGTTTACCTGGAGAGAGTTCCGGGGGTCAACGCCCCCGCGACCCGGTCTGTGACCAGGCCTCCTGGTGGATCAGAGCCTGATCAACCAGGCTGTTGCTGCTGGCTGCACGCAAACCAACGTACGAGCCACAGCCCAGCTGGTCAGGAACCGACTTTAGGTGCTTGTCCAGTGCCAGCTTGAAGACTGCCAGGGGTCTGTTGGTAATCCCCCTTATGTATGCTGGGAGGCAGTTGAACAGTCTCGGGCCCCTGACACTTATTGCATTGTCTCTTAACGTGGTAGTGACACCCCTGCTTTTCATTGGGGGGATGTTGCATCGTCTGCCAAGTCTTTCGCTTTCGTAGGGAGTGGTTTTCGTGTGCAAGTTTGGTACTAGTCCCTCTAGGATTTTCCAGGTGTATATAATCATGTATCTCTCCTGCCTGCGTTCCAGGGAATACAGTTTTAGGAACCTCAAGCGCTCCCAGTAATTGAGGTGTTTTATCTCCGTTATGCACGCCGTGAAGGTTCTCTGTACATTTTCTAGGTCAGCAATTTCACCTGCCTTGAAAGGTGCTGTTAGTGTGCAGTAACATTCCAGCCTAGATAGAACAAGTGACCTGAAGAGTGTCATCATGGGCTTGGCCTCCCTAGTTTTGAAGGTTCTCATTATCCATCCTGTCATTTTTCTAGCAGATGCGATTGATACAATGTTATGGTCCTTGAAGGTGAGATCCTCCGACATGATCACTCCCAGGTCTTTGACGTTGGTGTTTCGCTCTATTTTGTGGCCAGAATTTGTTTTGTACTCTGATGAAGATTTAATTTCCTCATGTTTACCATATCTGAGTAATTGAAATTTCTCATCGTTGAACTTCATATTGTTTTCTGCAGCCCACTGAAAGATTTGGTGGCTAACACTCTGTACCCTGGGTTATCCTGGGTGGCTAACATTCCCTACCCTGGGTTAGCAAACTACCAAGTACCAACACTGAGCACACAGCAACAAACTACCAAGTACCAACACTGAGCACACAGCAACAAACTACCAAGTACCAACACTGAGCACACAGCAACAAACTACCAAGTACCAACACTGAGCACACAGCAACAAACTACCAAGTACCAACACTGAACTCACAGCAACAAACTACCAAGTACCAACACTGATCACACAGCAACAAACTACCAAGTACCAACACTGAGCACACAGCAACAAACTACCAAGTACCAACACTGATCACACAGCAACAAACTACCAAGTACCAACACTGAGCACACAGCAACAAACTACCAAGTACCAACACTGAGCACACAGCAACAAACTACCAAGTACCAACACTCAGCACACAGCAACAAACTACCAAGTACCAACACTGAGCACACAGCTACAAACTACCAAGTACCAACACTGAGCACACAGCAACAAACTACCAAGTACCAACACAAAGCACACAGCTACAAACTACCAAGTACCAACACTGATCACACAGCAACAAACTACCAAGTACCAACACTGAGCACACAGCTACAAACTACCAAGTACCAACACTGAGCACACAGCAACAAACTACCAAGTACCAACACTGAGCACACAGCTACAAACTACTAAGTACCAACACAAAGCACACAGCTACAAACTACCAAGTACCAACACTGATCACACAGCAACAAACTACCAAGTGCCAACACTGAGCACACAGCTACAAACTACCAAGTACCAACACTGAGCACACAGCAACAAACTACCAAGTACCAACACTGAGCACACAGCTACAAACTACTAAGTACCAACACAAAGCACACAGCTACAAACTACCAAGTACCAACACTGATCACACAGCTACAAACTACCAAGTACCAACACTGATCATACAGCTACAAACTACCAAGTACCAACGATGAGCATACAGCTACAAACTACCAAGTATCAACACTGAGCACACAGCTACAAACTACCAAGTACCAACACTGAGCACACAGCTACAAACTACCAAGTACCAACACTGAGCACACAGCTACAAACTACCAAGTACCAACACTGAGCACACAGCTACAAACTACCAAGTACCAACACTGAGCACACAGTCAAACTACCAAGTACCAACGCTGAGCATACAGCTACAAACTACCAAGTACCAACACTGAGCACACAGCTACAAACTACCAAGTATCAACACTGAGCACACAGCTACAAACTACCAAGTACCAACACTGAGCACACAGCTACAAACTACCAAGTACCAACACTGAGCACACAGCTAAAAACTACCAAGTACCAACACTGAGCACACAGCTACAAACTACCAAGTACCAACACTGAGCATACAGCAACAAACTACCAAGTACCAACACTGAGCACACAGCTACAAACTACCAAGTACCAACACTGAGCACACAGCAACAAACTACCAAGTACCAACACACTGAGCACACAGCAACAAACTACCAAGTACCAACACTGAGCACACAGCAACAAACTACCAAGTACCAACACTGAGCACACAGCAACAAACTACCAAGTACCAACACTGAGCACACAGCAACAAACTACCAATTACCAACACTCAGCACACAGCAACAAACTACCAAGTACCAACACTGATCACACAGCAACAAACTACCAAGTACCAACACTGAGCACACAGCTACAAACTACCAAGTACCAACACTGAGCACACAGCAACAAACTACCAAGTACCAACACTCAGCACACAGCTGCAAACTACCAAGTACCAACACTGAGCACACAGCTACAAACTACCAAGTACCAACACTGAGCACACAGCTACAAACTACCAAGTACCAACACTGAGCACACAGCTACAAACTACCAAGTACCAACACTGAGCATACAGCTACAAACTACCAAGTACCAACACTGAGCTCACAGCTACAAACTACCAAGTACCAACACTGAGCATACAGCAACAAACTACCAAGTACCAACACTGAGCACACAGCTACAAACTACCAAGTACCAACACTGAGCACACAGCAACAAACTACCAATACCAACACTGAGCACACAGCAACAAACTACCAAGTACCAACACTGAGCACACAGCAACAAACTACCAAGTACCAACACTGAGCACACAGCAACAAACTACCAAGTACCAACACTGAGCACACAGCAACAAACTACCAAGTACCAACACTCAGCACACAGCAACAAACTACCAAGTACCAAGACTCTTTACAAAAATTAAATGTTTAATTTAGCTTTAAAGTTTATTTGTAAAATCTTCATTCCCAGATAAAATTAAGACTTTGTCCCTGCCTTCCACCACAGCTTGAGACCTACCGGGAGTGTATCAACCAGTAGAACAACACTGTATACCCAGCCTGACAACACCTGTCTGAAGAACACCCATCTTGAATACCTGTCTGAAGAACACCGTATGTTTTATACCCAGCCTGACAACACCTGTCTGAAGGCCACCCATCTTGAATACCTGTCTGAAGAACTCCTTATGTTGTATACCCAGTTTGACAACACCTGTCTGAAGAACACCAGTCTTGATCACCTGTCCGAAGAACTCCATATGTTGTACAATAACATAAGAACATAAGAACATAACATAAGAAAGGAGGATCACTGCAGCAGGCCAACGGGCCTGCTGCAGTGGGTAGAGGTGGTAGTAGTAGTAGTAGTGGAACTAAGGAGGTGAGGCTAGAGAGGGACCTGATGACATCATGTAACAGCAGTTCGCAGGATGCGTAATATCCTCTTGATCAGTAATTTTGAAATACTGTAACTACCGGATTTTTGCTTTATAGTGTTACTGACAGAGATTATTGCAGCCTCAGTGGATTTTCTCCGTCTTAAGTCGTCTTCTTTAATCATTAGTTTAGCTTCATTGAATTTCATGAGGTGTCCAACTTCGTCCCTATGTTGAACACATGCGTTTTTGCGGTCATAATTTCTGCAAGCATTTCTGAAAGCATTTTGGAAAGCAAAACGTTGCCACAATAAAATGTCACATTAGTTGCACTTGTGTCCTTTTACTTTAAAGATTCTCCTTGGTATGGACTGATGAAGCCACTGTGTGGCGAAACGTTTCCTCAATAAAGATACCCAGGAGTTGCACATGTGTCTAATTTATCAACATGTCGGTTCTCTGAGCCATTCATTTACAAGCATTTTTGTGTTCTGCGATCCTAATGTCCAGAGTTCTGGCTGTTTCCCCTACATATACTTTGTCACACCCCCCACATGGTATAGTGTAAATTCCTGCACTTGTGCCAGAATCATGCTTAGGTTTTTGTATCAGGTTCCTAATAGTAGTTGAAGAGCTGGTAGATATTTTAGTCAGTTTTCTGTCAAACATTTTTGAAACATTAGTGGCAACGTTGCTAACCAGTAAAACAATGTAACTTGGAGACTTTTCTTCAACTTGACTGGTGTTGGTCTTGCTGAGGATGCGTGTCGCACGTTTCCTGCAGTCACGTATGAAGTGTAGAGGAAAGTGTAGTGAACTAAAAGAGATGGTGATGTATGTGCATTTTCTTCGAGGAACTGCAGACTGGAAATTCTGTAGGCTCTCAGAAAGAAACGCATGTGTTCAACATAAGGACGATGTTGGACACCTCAATGAAATTCAATGAAGCTAAATTAGTTATTAAAGAAGACGACTTAAGACTGAGAAAATGCATTGAAGCTGCACTAATCACTGTCAGTAACACTATAAAGCAAAAATCCGGTAGTTACAGTATTTCAAAATTACTAATCAAGAGGATATTACCCATCCTGGGAACTGCTGTTACATGATGTCAGCAGGTTCCTCTCTAGCTTCACCTCCTTAGTTCCACTACTACTACTACTACCACCTCTACCCACTCGTCACTTCACCTGACTCCTGCCACTATATATATGCGTTTTTCTTAGTTTTCTCTGTATTAGGACTGAAGAAGTCACTCGTGGCGAAACGTTTCCTTTAATAAATGTCCTGAACTGTACATAAGTGTCTTTTTCCACAATGCTGTCTTGGTTTAAGGTTGCTGCTCACCATAACCCCCAAGTCCTTTTCACAATCTGTATGGCTAAGTTCTACATTATTTAACTTATAAGTGCTAGGGTTATGGACACTCCCGAGCTTCAGAACCTTGCATTTATCTACATTGAACTGCATCTGCCACTTTTCTGACCAAGAATAGAGTTTGTCTAAATCCTCCTGAATTTGCTCATATTACTAGTAATACCCTCATCAAGGTCATTGATATGTATTATAAACAACAATGGGCCTAAGACTGATCCCTGTGGAACGCCACTTGTTACAGATCCCCACTCGGATTTAACCCCATTGATGGACACTCTCTGCTTCCTGTCTGTGAGCCATGACTCGATCCACGAGAGCACTTTTCCCTCAATGCCATGAGCTGCCACTTTTTTTAACAGTCTTTGGTGCGGAACTCTATCAAAAGCCTTACTAAAATCTAAGTAAATAATATCAAATTCTTTATCGTGATCAACAGCCTCAAAAGCTTTACTGAAGAAAGTTAATAAATTAGTTAGACAAGAACGGCCTCTTGTGAATCCATGCTGAGTATCATTAATCAAGCTATGCTTATCGAGATGGCTTCTTATAATCTCAGCTATAATTGACTCTAGCAATTTGCCTACAATTGAGGTCAGGCTTACTGGGCGGTAATTTGACGGTAACGACTTGTCCCCTGTTTTAAAAATAGGAATTACATTAGCCATCTTCCACATATCAGGCACTACACCTGTTTGAAGAGATAAATTTAAATTATTAGTTAATGGTTCACAGAGTTCCATTTTGCATTCCTTAAGAACCCTTGAAAAAAGCTCATCAGGACCCGGCGACTTATTTTGCTTCAGTCGGTCTATTTGTTTCATAACCATTTCACTTCCTGTTAGTGAGCCATGACTCGATCCATGACAGCACTCTTCCCCCAATTCCATGAGCTACCACTTTTTTTTATCAGTCTCTAGTGCGGTACTCTATCAAAAGAATTACTAAAGTCTAAATAAACAATATCGAATTCTTTACCATGATCAACGGCCTCAAAAGCTTTACTGAAGAAGGTTAATAAATTAGTTAGGCATGCTGAATCTATGGTTTTTAGTTTAATATGTTTATTATGCACCCCATACCCATCCTGTGGGCGGTAGTCAAAAGATTACAGAGGTACATAATTGGTCCAGGGACTGGACTCCAAAGTTTTGATAGAAGAGCAAGGTACAGAGGTAATGAATTCACAATTTACAAAGGTAATGAACTCACAATTTACAAAGGTAATGAACTCCAGGTAGGTCTAGTCACAATCATGACAAGTTACAAAGGTATTTACAGATTACAGAGGTACACAATGGGTCCAGGGACGGGGCTCCAAAGTTTTGATGGCTGAACTAGGTACAAGGTAATGAACTCACAAGTTACAAAGGTAATGAATACTGTAAGAATGGTTACTTACGTTTATACATGGCTACAATCATGAACAAATTATAGAGTAATGAGCAATTCACACTTCCACACCCGGTCACAACTGTAGTGAGTTATTGGTGCAAATATTGATTGTTGAGACACACACACACACACACACACATACAAATTCATACACACACACACACACACACACACACACACACACACACACACACACACACACACACACACACACAGACATACACACACACACACACACACATAAACACACACACACGCACACACACACACACACCTGGTCCAGCAAATGGCTTCTCGAATTTAATCCTGCCAAATGCAAAGTCATGAAGATAGGGGAAGGGCACAGAAGACCACAGACAGAGTATAGGCTAGGTGGCCAAAGACTGCAAACCTCACTCAAGGAGAAAGATCTTGGGGTGAGTATAACACCGAGCATGTCTCCGGAAGCACACATCAAGCAGATAACTGCTGCAGCATATGGGCGCCTGGCAAACCTGAGAACAGCATTCCGATACCTTAGTAAGGAATCGTTCAAGACACTGTACACCGTGTATGTCAGGCCCATACTGGAGTATGCAGCACCTGTTTGGAACCCGCACTTGATAAAGCACGTCAAGAAACTAATTTGTGTATTTTATCCTGTCAATTTAAATCTAATTATACTCCAATTCTTGTAAACAACTTATATAAGACCTTAGTGCAATTACAATTGAGAGTCTTGTTCCTTTATTATATTATTAGATTAATCACAGTTTTACTCTAGCTCATTCTAGCTCAATACATAGTCAATACCAAATTCACTATATTAGACCATAGTGCAATTACTAGTGAGAGACTAGTGTTATTTTTAATTTGTACTTTTATATTATTAGATTAAACCTATTGTACTTTAGCTCACTCTAGCTCAAAACATAGACTCCACAAAAGTCATTATTAGACCTTAGTGCAATTACAAGTGAGAGTCTTGTTCTATTTTTAATTTGTATTTTTATATTACTAGTTTATACCTAGTTGTACTTTAGTTCATTCCAGCACAACACATAGACAACATCAACTTCATTATGTGTAGTAGTGACTATACCCTACATTACCAAAATACTCTAGCTATATACTTGTCCAAACTTCCTACCACTACAGATATCAGTATTAGAACTCAACACACAACTCAGGATATAAATAACCATAATTTAAACCTAGAATATGATTGATCACGTTGACCCTGATCTAAACCTCCATAATCTGACACCCAATCAAAACCTATTGGAAAGTAACTGCCTTTATTACACAGCATCACAAGCCACCACTATCCTAAACAATGCTAAAAGTCTATCAGTACTTAACTACAACATCAGGTCCTTAAGCAAACACTATGATGACCTCCTAGCACTCCTTGAATCACTAAAGACACCCTTCTCCTGCATTATTCTTACTGAGACCTGGCTTAAGCAGGACACAATAGATATCTACCCTCTACCAGGATACACAGCAATTCACAACTGCAAAACAAACCAAGTTGGGGGTGGTATTGCAATCTATTACTCTAACCAATTATCTTGTCTTAGCACCACTTGCTTTAGTGATGAATATGGGGAATACATTTTTGCTAATTTTACTGTAAAAAAACTTAAGACGCCTATAACAATCGTGCCATTTACCGGATACCTCACACAAACATCCCAAATTTCAGTGAGAAATTAAAGTCACTAATAACAAACAGACAAATGAATAAGCACCACCTTCTCTTAGCTGGAGACTTCAACATCAACCTTGGCTTACTAGATGATCAGCCTGTAACTGATTTCATCAACAATATGAACAACACACTTCTCATACCAACAATAACTAAACCAACCAGGCTCACTGAGACAAGTGCAACCATAATAGACCACATATGGACCAATATACTAGCCCCCCTTAAATCAGGGATAATCACAGATAGCACTACAGACCACTACCCTACCTTCCTCCTGACAAACATTAGTAAACCACCACTTGAATACAACAAAGTCTCATTTAGACTCCATGACGAGGCCTCAGTAAGGAAGTTCACAGCTGACTTAGAGACTGTTGATTGGCCTAAAGAATTCTCCAAGGCCAATGGTATTGATGACTGGACAGACATTTTTCTTAACAAATTACTTAGACAATACAACAAACATTGTCCTATAAAAATAAAACAGATCACAAACAAACGGCTTGGTTCCCCATGGCAAACCAGCACCATTCTGAAATCCATTGACAAGAAACCCCAAATAGAAAAGCAAATAGAGGGGGCAATACACGAAGATACCAAAAACCTATTCACACTCTCACCAAAGGAAAAAAAAAAAGCCAAACAACTAAACACTCCAGTAGTTTTCACAAAAAAGAGAATAAAAAAAAAACCGGGAAAACACTCTCTCAGATTCTGGGGGACCCACAAACTGAAAAAAACCCAAGAAAATTTCCTAAAAACCTAAGGGAACACCACTACATCCCATTGCACACAACCAAGATAAACGACTTCTTCTCAAACATGGGACTAATCTCGCCAAAAAATCCACAGACCAATGCCCATGCCGGGGACTACCTAATGGAAATTTCCCTAATCCCCTTTTATCTTGCCCAACTGAGCCCACGGAAATCCCTTGAGATCTAAAGTCACTTAAAAATAACTCGGGAAATCGTCTCAGTCCCCCCATACTGTACAAGGGGGACCCCATTCCTTTCGCATCTATTTTATTACTTTTTAACAAGTCAATAGAACAGCACCTTCCCAAACTACTCGATGGCAAGGGACAAAACCCAAAAAAAAAAAAGGTGGGACCCACAGACTTAAACACTATAGGCCAATATCTAAAATTACCCCTTGCTATCCAAAAACTTTTAGAAACTCGGCCAGGGACTGACTTTATAACGGCTCAAAAAATAACCCAAACCCCCGCCAGTTTTGGGTTCAGGAAAAAAAAAAAGCACAATGATGCATCATAAAAATGCTAGAAACTGCTTTACACCATTGGAAAAAAAGGAATACCACTAGGAATTTTATTGACCCAGGAAAACTTTGACACAGTAGACCACGACATCCTACCCACAAAATTATCACTACGGTAAAGGGGCCATCGCTTGCTTATTTTAAATCTTTCATTACAATAGGGATATACGTCACCATTTAAAACACAGCCAGCAAGACGGCCACTTGATACTGGAGTTCCGCAGGGGAATGTCCTTGGTCCCCTGCCTTCCCATATAACAAAGACCTTTCCAAACTATCCCAACACCTGAAACCCCTTCCTTTGCTGATGACAACATATGTCATCCTCCCCCCAAAACTGCCACCCCAACACCATTGTGAATGAGGAGCTGATTAAAATATCGACTTGGATGACAGCCAATAAACTTACGCTTAACACTGACAAAACCTACTATATTATGTTTGGTAGCAGAGCAGGAGATGCACAAATTAACATTAAGATTGACAACACTCTAATTACCAGAAATAATGGGGGAAAATTCCTAGGCTTATACCTTGACAACAACCTGAATTTCAGCACCCATATCCAGCATATAGCCAAAAAAGTATCCAAAACGGTTGGGATCCTCTCCAAGATACGATACTACGTGCCGCAAAATGCCCTTCTCACACTATACCACTCACTTATTTATCCATACCTCACCTATGCTATTTGTGCTTGGGATCAACTGCAGCAACACACCTAAAGCCAATAATAACCCAACAAAAAGCTGCAGTAAGAATAATCACTAAATCCCATCCCTGGCAACACACCCCCCACTCTTCATAGATCTAAACTTACTCCCAGTTCAGTACATCCACACTTACTACTGTGCAATCTACATCTACAGGGCCTTAAACTCTAATATCAACCTTGACCTAAAACGCTTTCTTGATAGTTGTGACAGAACCCACAAGCATAACACCAGACACAAACATCTCTACGACATTCCCCGTGTCCGACTAAACCTTTACAAAAATTCAATGTATGTCAAAGGCCCTAAAATCTGGAATACCCTACCTGAGAACCTAGAACTGCAGACACATTCATCACCTTCAAAACTACCATAGAAAACACTTATCTCCCTGATACACCCCGTCAACTAACTACACGAATACCACCTGGTGGTTCACACTTACACTCACTCACTCATTTGACCATAAACAGAAATATTAATCTCAGTCTTAAAATAATGAATCCTGTGATACTCCAATACTGAAACTATATACTGTGCCAAAACAAAAGCATTCATATTGCTAAACTCACAAACTAGTATTTAGTCACTTAGCCATAATACCAACTTACCTCATAATTTGTAATATTTTACAATTAAGAATAAAACTAAGTATGCCCGAAATGCCTAGCCATGCTAAGCGTTCTAGTGGTACACTCTGTAATCACAATTTTACGACATGTAAACCAAACAATAACCGAATTTCTGTAAACTCAGCATTGTAATCCTTATAGAGAATAAACTTTGAAAGGTTTGCCACAAGGTTAGTTCCAGAGCTAAGGGGAATGTCCTATGAAGAGAGATTAAGGGAAATCGGCCTGATGACACTGGAGGACAGGAGGGTCAGGGGAGACATGATAACGACATATAAAATACTGCGTGGAATAGACAAGGTGGACAAAGACAGGATGTTCCAGGGAGGGGACACAGAAACAAGAGGCCACAATTGGAAGTTGAAGACACAAATGAGTCAGATATTAGGAAGTATTTCTTCAGTCATAGAGTTGTAAGGCAGTGGAATAGCCTAGAAAATGACGTAGTGGAGGCAGGAACCATACACAGTTTTAAGACAAGGTTTGATAAAGCTCATGGAGCGGGGAGAGAGAGGGCCCAGTAGCAACCGGTGAAGAGGCGGGGCCAGGAGCTAAGACTCGACCCCTGCAACCACAAATAGGTGAGTACAAATAGGTGAGTACACACACACACACACACACGCACACACACTCATACACACACACACACACACACACACACACACACACACACACACACACACACACACACACACACACACACACTCATACACACACACACACACTCATATACACTCATACACATACACACGCACACACAAACACACACACAAACACACACACACACACACACACACAGGAGCTTGGAATCGACCCCTGCAATCTCAACTAGGTGAGTGCGCACACACACACACACACACACACACACACACACACACATGCACACATGTGGTAATGCTTTATTTACAGCTAGCAAAGTCAGGGTATTTCTCCAGAATGGTCTGCAATATACCACTGTGGATAAAGTACTTTGCCATTTCTTGAACATTTCTGAGTGAGTTGTTTCTAAATTCATTAATTTTATCGCACTCCAGTACATAATGACGCAGGGTGTGACAATAGTCCATCTGGCAAAGTTTACATTTCGTTTGGTCTACATCTGGTGGTGGTGATTTAACCTGCCAAAGATACTTGTAACCCAGCCGGAGCCGGGGAGTAGTGACATCCAAGAGTCTGCTTATTTTGTTGGATGCACCGTAGACATGTGGCTCCTCCTGCATGATAGAATGATGATAGATGGACTGACTTGTGTCAATCTCCCTGAGCTTTAAGTCCATAAAATTCAGTTGAAGTTCTTTTCGTATTATTGTTCTCAAACTACTACCTGACAAGCCAAGATTGTAATCTACTCCCTCTTTGAAAGCATACAGCTTAGCCAATTTATCAGTTCTATCATGCATCTGAAGACCAATGTGAGATGGAATCCACAGCATGTGCACTCTGACTCCACTGTCCACAATCCTACCATACCTGTGTCTGGCTTCTGACATAAGCATGCAACAATTTATGCTTAATGAGTTGAGAGCATTTATGGATGACAGAGAATCAGTTACAATTAAACTGTCAATCTTTGATACATAGATGCATTTCAGTGCAAGGAGTATGGCAAACAGTTCTGTCTGAAGGGTAGAGGCCCAATTATTGATGCGTGCTCCAATTTCTTTAAGAGAGCCATCACTCTGTACGACAACAGCAGCACTACCAGCTGCACCAGTGGATTGGTGAACGGAACCATCAGCGTAAATAATTTGCGAGAGTGTGTGCTGTGTGACTAAGTTATCAATACAGCTTAAGGCCTCATGTTTGGCTTCAAGGCGAAGTTTTGATTGTGATTTAAGAAGTAGTTTGGGGGGAAATGGAGGAATGGTAGTCTGGAATGGGGTAATATTCCATGGAGCAGAGAAGTGCCGCTGTTGCCTTACTTGACATAGATCATGTATCTGATTCATGCGGAGGTCGGTTCCAGTTTTTTCGATCCATCTGGAGGAGTGTTCACCAGTGCTAAGGAAAGTTTGGAGGGCTTCTGTGCAGGGGTTTGAATGAGCTTGCCTGAGCATATTAACCCCAATTAGGATATTTCTTTCAGTAACACGATCTCTGATGCTTGGAATATCAAGTTCTTTTTGCATATTTAAAATTTTGGCAGTACGAGGGCATCCTAAAATGATCCTCATTGCTTCGTTCTGCAGTTTTTCCAGCCCTCCAAGCTTCCAGTCAGACACAAGAGCAAGTAGTGGCGCAGCATAATCAACCAATGATCTAATACAAGCAAGATACATCATTTTCACAATTTTAACATTAGCACCATACCTGGGGTGAATCCCTGCCACAACTCTAAGTGCTCTTAGCCCGTTCTTTGTATTGGCGACAAAGTCTTGTTACAACAGGTCCAAGTAGTGGAACCTCAAAACCTAGATACCTGTATCTGCTTACATATTCTAGAAGAGACCCATCATGCAATTGGATCTGACGAACTGTGCCTCTCTGTCGAGGAGGACGCGTATTAAGTATCTTTGTTTTATCAGTAGAGATTATCAACCCCAGGTCCTGACACGAGGCTAGTACATGATTAAGAATGTTTTGGGTGTTGGAGAATCCGGTGGTGTGAATCATTATATCATCAGCAAAACTAATCACATAATGATGGGGCTGACTAGGCGTAGCATTAAGTAATGCATTAATAAGAATATTGAACAGTGTGGGACTGAGCACACCTCCCTGTGGGGTTCCTATTTCAAAGTCTTTAGTTTCACTTCTGTCCCTGGAACAACACAGACGATTTTCTGTTGGACAGGTAGCCTTTAATCCAGCGGAGAAGCCATCCTCCAACATCCATTCTGACAAGTTCACTAATGATTACATGTCGGTTGGCTACATCGAAAGCGGCTTTAAGGTCAAGGAAGGTAGTGCATGAGCTGTCAGTGTGCAGGGTGAGAAAGGTGGCTCTGCAATGATGCACGCTCCTTCCATGTATGAAACCATGTAACCGGGGAGACAAAAATTGTTTAATTCTGTACATGAGACGATTAAGAATCATTCTCTCAAATGTTTTACACAAGCAACTAGTAAGAGATATTGGGCGAAATGCATTTTGTTGATTGGGCTTAGGAATTGGAATGATGAGGCTGTTGGTCCAAGATTGAGGAGCTCCCAGTTACTTTAGCTCATGTTATATAATTCAAGTAATGGATTACCTGGTACTCGACACAGCGATCTGAGTATGTTGTAAGTAATACCATCCTCACCAGGCGACATGGAGTTGCCCTTAGTTAGTGCTGCATCAAGTTCATAATTAGTGAAAGGAATGTTGCAATCATCTGCCTTGCTGAGCATAAAGCAAACAAGTCTCTCCCTTGCATCATATTTGTCATTTAATTTTGCCTGTGTGGTACTGGAAAGATGGTCATAGCTAGGTGTAGCAGCCCAAGCACTGACTAACTCATTCGCCCTATGTAAGGGATGAGAGTGCGCGATCTGCCCAGTTCTGTTTACCCTTAATTCTATTTATGTCCCTCCATGCCCGGCTAAGTGGGGTGTGAGCATTAAGACCGTTGACAAATTTTTCCCAGTCTGTTTGCCGCAGCTCTGTCATACGCTCTCTGGCAGCAGCAAGGGCAGTTTGGAAGAGCGTCAGCATTCCAGGGGTACGACGTTTTCTATAGGCTAGGCCTAGTCTGCGAGCAGTACGTTTCAGTGTACGAAGTTTAGAATCATTGTAATAAGTATGGTTTTTGAAGGAGGTATGATTATTATGGAAGTTTGTTGGGTTTAGAGTACCAAGAGGTTGCAGTGGCGGCTCTAAGTAGTTCTGAATACTGCTCACAAGGTCATTGTTAAAGGTCTCTACAGAGGAACACTCACACTCATAGGAATTATACCAGTCAGTCACATGTGCAACAAAGTCATCATGCTGATCTGTGGGAACATTAAAACGTTTCCGTTTGAATATCCCACCAGGAAGGATAGTATTACAAATATCTAGTGAGGTTAGCCTAGGGAAATGATCAGACGCTATATCTGTTACAATGGAAGACTCACAGCTGGCAGAAGTAATGTTGAAGCCCAGGCACAGATCAAGGACGCCTCCATAGATATGTGTGGGTTCAAGATCACCTACAATTTGGACATTATCATGACTGTTTAAGAGTGACAACAGTTGATTACCATTACGATTACCAAACTGTGAGTTTCCAATGCTTTTGTGTCTCGCATTGTAATCGCCAATAATAAGAGTAGGCTCAGAATGAGCACAAGTTGGGAGCTCCAAATAATTAAATTTATCAGCAGGGGCATACAAGTTAAATATGTTGAGAGCAAGTTCCCTATATAAATCCTAACACCGTGATATTGTAACCCCTCTGTTTTCTTGTGTGCAAGAAATTGATGGGGAAGTGATTTTTTAATATATAGAACACAAGAGTTAGTAGATTTGAGGTTATATGCAACAAATGATGGTAATTTAGGGGGGTTTGGGGTTTTTCAGAGACTCTGCACTCTTGTAGACACACAACATCAATGGGTTCGGTGGTTACTTTATGATGAAGGTCAGGAAGTCTTTTCTAGTGATGCAATATTCCAGCTTAATATAGAAAGTTCATACGAGTTTTGATCCATTATAGTAGTCCTGGGATCATCTTGAGTTTCTCAGCATAATGAAAAAATTGTTCATATAAATAGCAGACCTTATCAATGTCAACAGTGCTACCCTTGTCCATGAGTTTTGTAAGTGCGCTTCCAGTTGTAAGGCCTCGTGGGAGTCTTCGTAAACCCAGAGCACGACGCTGTTTATGTGTGAATGTATGATAGGTGACACCACCACTCACATTCCCTCCTCCACTAACATTACACGCGACACTACAACTCTCATCACCAGCGCCACTACCAACATTGTGTTCATTACATTTATCAACATTGTATTTAACATTAATGTCTATGTGACTAACCTCATCACATTCTGCACCACCACTTATATTACGCTCATCACTATTACTAACATTATAGACACCACCGCTCTCATCACACTCTTCACCACCACTTATATTACGCTCATCACTATTACTAACATTATAGACACCACCGCTCTCATCACACTCTTCACCACCACTTATATTACGCTCATCACTATTACTAACATTATAGACACCATTGCCCTCATCACACTCTTCACCACCACTTATATTACGGTCATCACTATTACTAACATCATTGACACCATAGCCTTCATTATGATGCTCACTACAGTTTATCAACACAAGTATTATATTCGTCATTACTGTGATTAAGAACACCACCACCAAACCCTTGTTCAGCAGCCTTACACTTGCTTTCACAAATTGTGACAATCTTGTTATTGGTACACTCTACACATCTTTCCTTGTGTTGTTCAAGTTGTTGTTTCAGGAGAAATTGTTGTGTTTCCAGTACTTTTATGCGCGACATCAGGTTGTATACCACAGGAGCAAGACTTGGAACATCTGGAGACGTGAAGTCCCGGTCAGCTGAGCTATTTGGCTGACTGTCAGCTGACTCAGCTAGGCTGGTATTGACAGCCGACGTGATGGGGGTCTGTTGACGTGCTCCCCAGGTGAGGTGCTCAACCCCATTGTCTGAGGGCAGGCATGAGCCAGTATTCAGACCCGAGGTACCTGGTAGTCCTTGGGGGTCATTATGAGGGGTACAGGGTGAGGTGCGGTTGGCTGTGATGTGGGCAGCCCTCACACTGCAGTCAGCATGAGCTGCTGTGACTCCTGAGGTCTTACAATTGATACATTGTTTAGCAACAGTCTGTTGCTGTTTGATCATATCATAACACCGTTCAGAAGGATGAGCATTGGCACACACTGCACACCAGTGTGACTTAGATGGGCATTTCCTGGCAATGTGGCCCCAAATGATCTGATATTGGCTGAGTGGATTGGTCAAGGGACTCCACCATCATATATCTACTCTCGTGCAGCGCTTAACAGGAGTTACAAAATAGCTTTGTACAAACCACCTCATCGTAGATGCTACAAGTGTCAGCGCTGGGGTCACGTTGCTTTTAAATGCTTTAGTAAGTCAAAACTGGTGTGCAGTGGTGTGCCAAGGCCCATCCTTCTCACCAGTGCTATGATATGATCAAAACACCAGACCGTTGCATTAGAATGTATCAATTGTAAGACTCCAGGAGTCACAGCTGCAGATTGAAAACCAGTGAGTCCATCTATCATCATTCTATCATGCAGGGGGAGCCACATGTCTATGGTTTCATCCAACAAAATAAGCAGACTCTTGGATGTCACTACCGCCCGGCTCCGGCTGGGTTACAAGTATCTTTGGCAGGTTAAATCACCACCACCAGATGTAGACCAAACGAAATGTAAACTTTGCCAGATGGATTATTGTCACACCTTGCGTCATTATGTACTGGAGTGTGATAAAATTAATGAATTTAGAAACAACTCACTCAGAAGTGTTCAAGAAATGGCTAAGTATTTTATCCACAGTGGTATATTACAAGACCATTCTGGAGAAATACCCTGACTTTGCTAGCTGTAAATAAAGCATTACCACATATGTGCATGTGTGGTGTGTGTGTGGTGTGTGTGTGTGTGTGTGTGTGTGTGTGTGTGGTGTGTGTGGTGTGTGTGTGTTGTGTGTGTGTGTGTGTGTGTGTGTGTGTTTGTTTGTGTGTATGTGTATGAGTGTGTGAGTGTGTTGTGTGTGTGTGTGTGTGTGTGTGTGTGTGTGTGTGTGTGTGTGTGTGTGTGTGTGTGTGAGTATGAGTGTGTGTGTGTGTATGAGTGTGTGTGTGTGTGTGTATGAGTGTGTGTGCGTGTGTGTGTATGAGTTTGTGTGTGTGTGTGTGGGTGTGTTTTGTGTGGTGTGTGTGTGTGTGTGTGTGTGTGTGTGATTATGTGTGTGTGTGTATGAATTTGTATTGTGTGTGTGTGTGTGTGTGTGTGTGTGAGAGAGAGAGAGATCAGCAATCAACATTTGCACCAATAACTCACTACAGTTGTGACCGGGTGTGGAAGTGTGAATTGCTCATTACTCTAAAATTTGTTCATGATTGCAGCCATGTATACACGTAAAGTAACCATTCTTACAGTATTCATTACCTTTGTAACTTGTGAGTTTCATTACCTTTGTAACTTGTGAGTTCATTACCTTTGTAACTTGTGAGTTCATTACCTTGTACCTAGTTCAGCCATCAAAACTTTGGAGCCCGGTCCCTGGACCCATTGTGTACCTCTGCAATCTGTAAATACCTTTGTAACTTGTCATGATTGTGACTAGACCTACCTGGAGTTCATTACCTTTGTAAATTGTGAGTTCATTACCTTTGTAAATTGTGAATTCATTACCTCTGTAACTTGCTCAGCTATCAAAACTTTGAGGCCCAGTCCCTGGACCCATTATGTACATCTGTAATCTTTTGACTACCGCCCACTGGATGTTTTATGGGGTGCATAATAAACATATTAAACTAAACTAACAGCTGCTCATGCTGACTGCAGAACGAAAGCTGCCCACATCGCCAGCCGCAGGGCTCCTGCCTCACCCATCACCCCCCATGATGAGGCAATAGGCCTACCAGATACTTCATGTCTGAATACTGACCCATGCCTGAACTCAGACAATATGGTTGAGCGAGTCACTCTGGGAGTACATCAACAGAGCACGATCACGTCTGCTATCAACACTAGTAATGCTGCTGGTGTTGACACCATCTGTCTGGCTGAGTCAGCTGTCAGTCAGCCACCTGGCTCAGCTGATCGGGACTTCATACCTCCAGATGAAGCTAGTCTTGCTGGGGTGGTACACAACATGCAGCTGCGCTTAACTTGAGCACCACGAGGAAAAACTTACAGAGGTTGCAAATGAGTACATCAACCCACAGATTGTCAGCCATTATGAAAATGAGTGTGGTGATGATGAACAAACTGATGATTGCAGTGGTGTTAATAATTACAAAAACGATGAATCTGACAGTGGTGTTTACAATCACAGTGAAGATGATAAGGGCAGTGAAGACCATCATGATAGTCAACCTGAAGTTGTAAATTGTGAATTCATTACCTCTGTAACTTGCTCAGCTATCAAAACTTTGAGGCCCAGTCCCTGGACCCATTATGTACCTCTGTAATCTTTTGACTACCGCCCACAGGATGGGTATGGGGTGCATAATAAACATATTAAACTAACTGATGAGTGTAATGTATTGATAGATACTGAGTGTGGAGATGACCCGGTTGTTGATAATGGTGTATGTATCACTGGTCATAATGATGAGGGAAGTGATACATGTGATGATAGTGATGAGTGTAGTAAAAGCGGAGAGGTGAGTGCGAGGGATAGTGTCACCTTCCATACATTCACAGACAAAGAGCGCAGTGACCTCTGTGTACAAAGACTCCCAAGAGGTCTCACAAATGGAAGTGCACTTAGGAGACTCATGGATAAGGATAATACTGATGATATTGATATTGATTATGTCTGTTTGTTATTTAGTAAGTTTTTTCATTTTGCGAGAAATTGAATACTATCCCTGGACTTTTATAATGGAACCAAACTCGTATAAACTATCCATTTTAAGTTGGAATATTGCGTCACTTAGAAAAAGATTTTCTGACCTGCATCATAAAGTAACCACTGAATCCATTGATATTGTGTGTCTACAAGAGTGCAGAGTCCCTGATAAATCCCAACCCCCTAAATTGCCATCGTTTGTTGCATATAACCTCAAATCTACTAACTCGTGTTCTATATATTAAAAAATCGCTTCCCCATCAACTTCTTGCACATAAGAAAACAGAGGGGCTACAGTATCACGGTGTTAGGATTTATATCGGGAACTCTGCTCTCAACATATTTAACTTGTACGCTCCTGCTGATAAGTTTAATTACTTGGATATAATAATGAATCCTGTGATACTCCAATACTGAAACTATGTACTGTGCCAAAACAAAAGCATTCACATTGCTAAACTCACAAACTAGTATTTAGTCACTTAGCCATAATACCAACTTACCTCATAATTTGTAATATTTTACAATTAAGAATAAAACTAAGTATGCCCGAAATGCCTAGCCATGCTAAGCGTTCTAGTGGTACACTCTGTAATCACAATTTTACTACATGTAAACCAAACAATAACCAAATTTCTGTAAACTCAGCATTGTAATCCTTATAGAGAATAAACTTTGAACTGAATTGAATTGAATTGAATTGAATTGGAGCTCCCAACTTGTGCTCAGTCTGAACCTACTCTCATTATTGGTGATTATAATGCAAGACACAAAAGCATTGGAAACTCTCAGTTTGATAATCGTAATGGCAATCAACTGTTGTCACTCTTAAACAGTCATGATAATGTGCAAATTGTAGGTGACCTTGAACCCACACATATCTATGGAGGTGTCCTTGATCTGTGCCTGGGCTTCAACATTACTTCTGCCAGCTGTGAGTCTTCCATTGTGACAGATATAGCGTCTGATCATTTCCCTAGGCTAACCTCTCTAGATATTGGTAATACTATTCTCCCTGGTGGGATATTCAAACGGAAACGTCTTAATGTTTCCCTGATCAACATGATGACTTTGTTGCACATGTGACTGACTGGTATAATTCCTATGAGTGTACCTCTGTCGAGACTTTTAACAATGACCTTGTGAGCAGTATTCAGAACTTCTTAGAGCCGCCTCTGAAACCTCCTACTACTCTAAATCCAAATGACTTCCATAATAATCATAAGTCTTATAAAAATGATACCTATTACAATGATTCTAAACTTCGAACATTGAAACGTACTGCTCGCAGACTAGGCCTAGCCTATAGAAACCATCGTACCCCTGAAATGCTGAGATTCTTCCAAACTGCCCTTGCTGCTGCCAGAGAGCGTATGACAGAGCTGCGGCAAACAGACTGGGAACAATTTGTCAAGGGTCTCAATGCTCACACCCCACTTAGCCGGGCATGGAGGGACATAAATAGAATTAAGGGTAACAGAACTGGGCAGATCGCACACCCTCCTCCCTTGCATAGGGCGAATGAGTCAGTGCTTGGGCTGCTACATCTAGCTATGACAGTCTTCCCAGTACCACAGGCGAAATTAATGGACAAATATGATGCAAGGGAGAGACTTGTTTGCTTTATGCTCAGCAAGGCAGATGACTGCAACATTCCTTTCACTAATTATGAACTTGATGCAGCACTAACTAAGGGCAATTCCACGTCGCCTGGTGAGGATGGTATTACTTACAACATACTCAGATTGCTGTGTCGAGTACCAGGTAATCCTTTACTTGAATTATATAACATGAGTTATGTCACTGGGGAGCTCCCTAAATCATGGACCAATAGCCTCATTATTCCCATTCCAAAGCCCAATCAACAAAACTCATTTCGCCCAATATCCCTTACTAGCTGCTTGTGTAAAACATTCGAAAGGATGATTCTTAATCGTCTTATGCACAGAATTAAGGAATTCTTGTCACCCCGGTTGCATGGCTTCATGCATGGAAGGAGTGTGCATCATTGCATTACCACCTTTCTCACTCTGCACACTGACAGCTCATACACTACGTTCCTTGACCTTAAATCCGCTTTTGATGTAGCCAACAGACATGTAATCATTAGTGAACTTGCCAGAATGGATGTTGGAGGATGGCTTCTCCGCTGGATTAAAGGTTGCCTGTCCAACAGAAAGGCGTCTGTGTTGTTCCAGGGACATAGAAGTGTAACTAAAGATTTTGAATTAGGAACCCCACAGGGAGGTGTGCTTAGTCCCACCCTTTTCAACATTTTGATTAATGCCTTACTTAATGCCATGCCTAGCCAGCCCCATCATTATATGGTTAGTTTTGCTGATGACATAATGATTCACACTACCGGATTTTTTCCAACACCCAAAACATTCTTAATCATGTACTAGCCTCGTGTCAGGACCTGGGGTTAATAATCTCAGGGGATAAAACAAAGACACTCAACAGGCGTCCTCCTCGGCAGAGAGGCACAGTTCGTCAGATCCAGTTGCATGATGGGTCTCTTCTAGAATATGTAAGCAGATACAGGTATCTAGGCTTTGAGGTTCCACTACTTGGACCTGTTGTAACGAGACTTTGTCGCCAATACAAAAGAAAGGCTGAGAGCACTTAGAGTTGTGGCAGGTTTTCATCCCAGGTATGGTGCTAATGTTAAAATTGTGAAAATGATGTATCTTGCTAATATTAGATCATTGGTTGATTATGCTGCGCCACTACTTGGAAGCTTGGAGGGCTGGAAAAACTGCAAAACGAAGCAATGAGGATCATCCTAGGATGCCGTCGTACTGCCAAAATTTTAAATATGCGGAAAGAACTTAATATTCCAAGCATTAGAGATCGTGTTACTGAAAGAAATATCCTTATTGGGGTCAATATGCTTAGGCTAGCCCATTCAAACCCCTGCACAGAAGCCCTCCAAACTTTCCTCAGCACTGGTGAACATCCTTCCAGATGGATCGAAAAAACTGGAACCGACCTCCGCATGAACCAGCTACATGATCTATATCAAGTTAGGCAACAGAGACATTTCCCTGCTCCATGGGATATTACCCATTCCAAAAACCATTCCTCCATTTCCTCCCAAAACTCTTCTTAAATCACAACCAAAGCTTCGTCTTGAAGCCAAACATGATCCTTAAGCTGTATTGATAACTTAGTCACACAGAACGCTCTTTCACAAATTATTTACGTCGATGGTTCTGTTCACCAGTCCACTGGTGCAGCTGGTAGTGCTGCTGTTGTCACACAGAGTGATGGCTCTCATAAAGAAATTGGAGCACGCATCAATAACTGGGCCTCTACCCTTCAAACAGAACTGTTTGCCATACTCCTTGCACTCAAATGTGTCCATGTATCTAAGGTTGACACTTTAATTGTAACTGATTCTCTGTCATCCATAAATGCTCTCAACTCATTAAGTATAAATTGTGGCATGCTTGTGTCAGAAGCCAGACATAGATATGGTAAATTGTGGACAGTGGAGTCAGAGTGCACATGCTGTGGATTCCATCTCACATTGGTCTTCAGATGCATGATAGAACTGATAAATTGGCTAAGCTGTATGCTTTCAAACAGGGGGTAGATTACAATCTTGGGTTGTCAGTTAGCAGTTTGAGAACAATAATACGAAAAGAACTTCAAATGAACTTTATTGACTTAAGACTTAGGGAGATTGACACAAGTCAGTCCATCTATCATCATTCCATCATGCAGGAGGAGCCACATGTCTATGGTGCATCCAACAAAATAAGCAGACTCTTGGATGTCACTACTGCCCGGCTCCGGCTGGGTTACAAGTATCTTTGGCAGGTTAAATCCCCACCACCAGATGTAGACCAAACGAAATGTAAACTTTGCCAGATGGACTATTGTCACACATTGCGTCATTATGTACTGGAGTGTGATAAAATTAATGAATTTAGAAACAACTCACTCAGAAATGTTCAAGAAATGGCAAAGTATTTTATCCACAGTGGTATATTGCAGACCATTCTGGAGAAATACCCTGACTTTGCTAGCTGTAAATAAAGCATTACCACTGTGAGGGAAAAGTTTAATCATCGTTGGTCCTTTATCTCCACTTTCATCTGGGGGACATAGATATATATTAACATTAGTTGATTATGCTTCGAGTTTCCCTGAAGCCATACCCTTAAAGACCATAACTACTACAGAGGTGGCTGAAGCCCTTTTGTCCATCTTCTCCAGAGTGGGCATCCCTAGAGAAATTTTGTCTGACCGTGGGACACAATTCACATCTGACTTAATGCAACATCTATACCAACTTCTGGGAGTGAAGCCTCTCTTCACAACACCCTATCATCCCAGCTGTAATGGGAGGATTGAGTGCCAGCATTCGATTCTCAAGTCCATTTTAAGGAAACTTTGCTCCCTTAAACCTAAGGAGTGGCATCGTTACCTACCCTGTGCTTTGTTTGCCATGAGGGAAGTTCCCAGTGACTCATTGGGGTTTTCACCTTTTGAACTTCTCTATGGTAGACAGGCCAGAGGTCCACTGTCCATCCTTCATGACTTATGGACTAATGAGGAGGTAAATGCTGAGGTTCAGTCTTCTTACCAGTTTCTCCTTGACCTTAGATCCAAACTTGAGGAGACCTCTGACATAGTTTCGAAGAACCTAAGCTTGTCAATGGACCAGTACAAAACCTATTTTGACTCCAAAAGTCAGAGGAGAAGTTTTAAAGTAGGAGATGAAGTTCTTGTACTTTTGCCTATCAAGTCAAATAAATTATTAGTAGCATGGAAAGGTCCATATAAAGTATTAAAAATTTGTGGGAAAGTTGACTACCTCATAGAAGTCAAGGGGAAACCTAAGCTTTATCATATCAACATCCTTAAGAAATATTACCGAAGAAATTCGGTTAACTGCCTTAACAACTTTGACTTAGTTTTTCCACACGAACTTGATAAGGCAACTGAAGAATGTAAAGTGTGCATAATTGACACCTCTAACTTAGACTATGATGAAGAACTACATGACTTGGTGACTCTTGACCACTCGGATGCTACCAACATTAATATTAATGAATCTTTGGATGACCATAAAAGACATGAACTACTTCAATGTGTGAGTAACTTTTCAGACGTCTTTACTGATATTCCAGGTGTTACCTCCACGGTAGTCCATAAGATTGACTTATTGACGGACAATCCTATCAAACGGAAATTATACCCAGTTCCAGTTCACCTTAGGGATGCATTTCACCGAGAGGTAGACAAATTATTAAAATTAAAGATCATTGAACCTTCAGTATCTTCATATTGTTCACCAGTAGTCATGGTTAAGAAGGAGGATAATTCATATAGACTTGCTATTGACTTCAGAGGCCTTAATGCTATAACTCGGTGGGATGCTGAGCCTATGCCCTTAATAGATAGCGATCTACACAAATTTTATGACTCTTCCTTCTTTTCAGAGATTGATATTGCGCAGGCATATCATAAAGTAATGTTAGATCCTTCTTCTAAGCAGTACACCGCTTTTCCTACACACCAAGGACTGATGCAGTATAGAACTATGCCCTTCGGTTTGGTAACTGCCTGTGCTACCTACGTGAGACTGATGAAAAAGGTCTTGGGTAATATGCCAAATGTTGCAGTTTATTTTGATAACATTTACGTAATGACATCTACGTAGGGCGAACATATCCAAACATTAACATCAGTTTTGCGTAGGTTACGCTCACATGGCCTCACTGCCAAGCCGAAGAAATGCATCCTTGGGTATAACAAGATTAAATATCTTGGACTGATACTATCTAATAACACTCTGCAGCCTCTCCCCAGTAAGATCAAAGCTTTATTAGAATTTAAATTCCCCAAAACCAAGAAACTCATGCGTAGCTTTCTTGGTTCTGTAAATTTTTATGCACGGTTTATCCCGAATCTTGCTGATCTTACAGGCATCTTATCGGACTTCCTTAAAAAGTCTGTGAAGGAACCTCTTGAACTTTCCGACATAGCTCGGGAAAAGTTTAATGAGATTAAAAGTATCTTTTCGAAAGACCCTATACTTAAGATTCCAGATATTAATAAAACATTTTGTTTGAGAACTGATGCCTCCAATACTGGATTAGGTGCGGTGTTACTACAATACCATGATGGTACTCCCTTCCCTGTATGCTTCCTAAGCCGGAAACTCCTTCCCGCAGAAACGAGATACTCCACAATAAAGGAATGTTTGGCCCTTGTGTGGGGTATCTCCAAACTTAAATTTTATTTGCTGGGAAAAGAATTCATTTTAGAAACGGACCACAAACCTTTGATATACCTAGAAACTTTTAAGGGAACCAACAGTCGCCTCTTGAGGTGGACATTGGCACTCCAGGCTTTTAAGTTCCATATTGTGTATATCAATGGTTCATCCAATTATTTCTCTGACTGGTTAAGTCGTGACAGTCAGTAGAAGATTTGTTGCCTTACGCGACTTCCACATGTTAGAACTTTTTCCTCGCCTATTCTTCTTATACTATCATGTGGGGTTCGAACACGTGGATAGGGTAAAGTAATACTCATGTAGGCTGGAAGTACGTATAATTATAACAGTAAGTATGGAAGAGCCAAACAGCCGTGACCTGCCTCCTTGCTCACTCTCATCAGACTGACTAACCCCAGTACCCATATGTGAGGGGGTGTTTGAAATACTGCTGTGGTCAGCACAATATGAATACAGACAGTGATTCACGCAGAGACGGTTGGTAGTGAGTCATCTACTGGTACACTGGTTACTGGTAACTGGTACTACTACTGAGAGCTCAGCGACGCTTAGAAGCTGGGTTGGCTGACTGGCTTAACCCACGAGAATGGCTGACTGGAAGACGGGTAACGATGCACACAGCATTAAGGAGCAGGTGGATGACAGGAGACAGGCTGGATGACAGGCTGACTGGCGTACTTCCACAGTCTGGCTTACTGACTGGCTTAATTGCAAAATCCGGGTCAACCCCTCGGAGATTGAAGCAATTAGCACACGAACTAAGCCAGGAAGCTTGAAAAACAGCTGCAACAGGCTTGCAGGCTGGAGGTTGTGAGGGGAGCGAGTAGCTGGTGGGTGAGACGGTTCACCTTTTGACCTGCTGGCTACTCACAAACAGTCTTCTAACGTCTTGAAATACCCTTAAAAAAGCTTAAATCCACGCCCACACCGGTGCCACCATTTATCATGTGGGGTTCGAACACGTGGATAGGGTAAAGTAATACTCACGTAGGCTGGAAGTACATATAATTATAATGGTAAGTATGGAAGAGCCAAACAGCCGTGACCTGCCTCCTTGCTCACTCTCGTCAGACTGACTAACCCCAGTACCCATATGTGAGGGGGTGTTTGAAATACTGCTGTGGTCAGCACAATATGAATACAGACAGTGATTCACGCAGAGACGGTTGGTAGTGAGTCATCTACTGGTACACTGGTTACTGGTAACTGGTACTACTACTGAGAATACTCCTTGACTATAAGTCTTGGTATGGGGGAGTGTGAGGGAAAAGTTCAATAGATAGGAGTAGAGAGGGAATATGTATATTATATATATATATATATATATATATATATATATATATATATATATATATATATATATATATATATTATATATAACAATAATTTCATTGCCGGCTACTCATTAAGGTAGGGTCAGTCTAGCTCCCGATATTCCCGCCTTTTCTCCCCCAACCCCTAAATTGATAGTTTGTCTGCCGGCTACTAGTTAAGGTAGGGTAAGTCAAGCTCCCGTTTTTCCTGCCTTTTCTCCCCCTCCCTGAAGTGATAGTTTGACTGCCGGCTGCTTGTTAAGGTAGGGTCAGTCTAGCTCCCACTATCCCTTCCCCTCCCTCTTCCCCCCCCCAAAAGGTGACGTGTGGGGCTCTGGTTAAACAGTAAATCACTAGACTCACAGCTCCCAACTCTACTGTAAGTACATGCCTGCCTTGTATTCTAGTGGATTTATTGGTTGAAAGCTTCACTTTTGATCAATAATCAACTTAGTCTTTTCAGCCTTGCTCTATGTTGACTGTTGTAATAATCACCACATCTTTTAAGTATCAGACTTACCATGGAGAGTGATTATTTAAGCAGTGGGTAACCTGTCTATCTTTCCAGCTTGGATGTCAGAGAGGGTCACCTGGCAATCAACGAGTAGAACAGGAGAAGGACTAACGTCCAGAGACTTCTCCATTTTGTATTGAACTACCTGTGCACCTGTATGAAAGAGCAGGATGTAACTCCACAGCATTGCAGCGGTAAAGAACCTGCTTCCCTGTCTTCGGGATAGAATACTCACTGGTATACTGTGAAGAACTAGCCAGTGGTGGTCACCAACACCTGCGACCCCCCCCATCATCAGCAACGGCTACGATTTCAACAACAGTGTCACCAACACCAGACACCCACGTTTTATATACATTTAAATTAGCGTTGAATTCAGTTATCATTTATATTTTTCATTTTTCATTTTCTTTAATGTAGGATTAATATTTCATATTTAAGTGTTTTAAATTTTATATTTTCTATATAATAAAGTGTTTATGTTTGTCTGTTATTATTTCTTTTTCTATTCACTAATTTTCCTGAGGAGGAGCCAGCATTGGTAATACTGTCTGAAGTTGTTACAGGGCTGAGTAAGCCTTCACAACCACATGTGTGCATGTGTGTGTACTCACCTAGTTGTACTCACCTAGTTGAGGTTGCGGGGGTCGAGTCTGAGCTCCTGGCCCTGCCTCTTCACTGATCGCTACTAGGTCACTCTCCCTGAGCCGTGAGCTTTATCATACCTCTGCTTAAAGCTATGTAGGGATCCTGCCTCCACTACATCGCTTCCCAAACTACTCCACTTACTGACTACTCTCTGGCTGAAGAAATACTTCCTAACATCCCTGTGATTCATCTGTGTCTTCAGCTTCCAACTGTGTCCCCTTGTTACTGTGTCCAATCTCTGGAACATCCTGTCTTTGTCCACCTTGTCAATTCCTCTCAGTATTTTGTATGTCGTTATCATGTGACCCCTATCTCTCCTGTCCTCCAGTGTCGTCAGGTTGATTTCCCTTAACCTCTCCTCGTAGGACTTACCTCTTAGCTCTGGGGATAGGTCTTGTTGCAAACCTTTGCCTGTCTCTAGTTTCTTCACGTGCTTGGCTAGGTGTGGGTTCCAACTGGTGCCGTTATACTCCAATATGGGCTAACGTACACGGTGTCAGGGTCTGAATGATTCTTATTAAGATGTCGGAATGCTGTTTCTGAGGTTTGCTAGGCGCCCATATTGCTGCAGAGTTATTTGGTGATGTGCGCTTCAGGAGATGTAGCCTGGTGTTTTATCACCCCAAGATTCTTTTTCCTTGAGTGAGGTTTGTAGTCTCTGACCCCCTAGATTGTACTCCGTCTGCGTCCTTCTTTGCCCCTTCCCAAATCTTCATGACTTTGCACTAGGTGGGATTGACTCCAGGAGCCATTGCTGGGCCAGGTCTGCAGCCTGTCAGATCCCTTTGTAGTTTCTGCCTGGTCTTCGATCGAGTGAATCTTCTCATCAATTTCACGTCATCTGCAAAACAGGGACACCTCAGAGTTATTCTTCCTGTCATCGTCGTTCACAATAACCCAGAAACAGCACTGGTCCTAGGACGACCCTTCGGGACCCCGCTGTCACAGGTGCCCACTCTCTGACACCTTCGACACGTACATGACTCGCTGCTGTCTTCCTGACAAGTATCCCTGATCCATTGTAGTGCCTTCCTGTTATCCCTTCTTGGTCTTCAGTTTTTGACCCAATCTCTTTTGTGGAACTGTTGTCAAACGCTTCTTGCAGGTCCCAAGAAAATGCATTCCACCCACCCCTCTCTCTCTTGTCTTATGCTGTCACCATGTCATAGAACTCCAGTAGGTTTGTGACACCAGGATTTTCCCGTGCACTGAAACCTTGTTGGCTGCTGTTGATGGAGATGTTCCTTTCTAGGTGTTCCACCACATCTTCTCCTGTATCTTCTCATGATTTTGCATACTATACATGTCAGTGACCTGGTCTGTACTTTAAGGCTATGCATGTCTGTCTCCTTTTTTAAAAGATTTGGGACTACATTTGCTGTTTCCATGCCTCAGGCCAATTCTCCCTGTTTCGATAGATGTATTGAATATTGTTGTTAGTGAGGTACACATAGCACCTCTGCTCCCTCTCTCAATACCCATGGGGAGATGTTATCTGGCCCATTCGCCTTGAGGTATCTAGCCACTCAGAAGCCTCTTCTGCTTCTTCCGCGGTGGTGGCACTGTGTCCAGCACGTGGTGGTGTGGTGTGTGTATGTTTACACACCTAGTTGCTCACCTAGTTGAGGTTTGAGGGAGGGTCGAGTCCGAGCTCCTGACCCCGCCTTCTTATGATCGCTACTAGGTCACTCTCCTGAGCCGTGAGCTTTTTCAATACCTCTGCTTAAAGCTATGTTGGGATCCTGCCTCCACTACATCGCTTCCCTAAACTACTTCCACTTACTGGACTACTCTCTGGCTGAAGAATTACTTCCTAACATTCCTGTGATTTCATCTGTGTCTTCAGCTTTCCAAACTGTGTCACCTTGTTACTGTGTCCAATCCCTCTGGAACATCCTTGTCTTTGTCCACCTTGTCAATTTCATCTCAGTATTTTTGTATGTCGTTTTCATGTGACCCCTATCTCTCATGTACTCAGTTGTCGTCAGGTTGATTTGCCCTTAACCTCTCCTCGTAGGACATACCTCTTAGCGATGGGATCTTGTCGTTGTTGCAACCTGTGGCACTGTCTCTAGTGTCTTCACGTGCTTGGCGTGGTGGGGGTTCCTATAGGGGGACCGTGGTGTACAAGATTGTGGGGCTTTACGTACACGGTTGTTCAGGGTCCTGAATGATTCCTTATTAAGATGTTCGGAATGCTGTTCTGAGGTTTTGCTAGGCGCCCTATGCGCAGCAGTTATTTGGTTGATGATTGCGCTTCAGGTTGATGTGCCTGGTGTTTATACCCAAGATCTTTTTTCCTGAGTGAGGTTTTGTAGTCTCTGGACCCCCTAGACTGTACTCCGTCTGCGCCCCTTCTTTGCCCTTCCCAATCTTCATGACTTTGCACTTGGTGGTTGAACTCAGGAGCCAATTGCTGGACACTGGTCAGCAGCCTGTCCAGAATCCCTTGTAGTTCTGCCCTGGTCTTCGGATTAGTGAATTCTTCTCATCTACTTCACGTATTCTGCAAACAGGGACACCTCGAGTCTATTCCTTCTGTCATGTCGTTCACAAATACCAGAACAGCAACTGGTCCTAGGACTGACCCTGCGGGACCCCGCTGGTCAACAGGTGCCCCACTCTGACACCTCGCCACGTACCTGACTCGCTGCTGTCTTTCCTGCAAGTATTCCATGATCATTTAGTGCCTTCCCTGTTACTCCCTGCTTGGTCCTCCAATTTTTGCACCAAATCTCTTGTGTGGACTGGTCAAAACGCCTTCTTGCAGTCCATGAAAAATGTAATCCACCCACCCCTCCTCCCTCTCTCTTCTTGTCTTAGCTGTCACCATGTATAGAACTCCAGTAGGTTTGTGAACAGGATTTCCCGTCCCTGAAACCATGTTGGCTGCTGTTGATGTGATCGTTCCTTTCTAGGTGTTCCAAAAACCCCCACCTCTTCTCTGATAATTCTTCTCCATGATTTTTGCATACTATACATGATCAGTGACATGTGTCTATGTTTATGCTTCATGGTCTGTCTCCTTTTTAAAGATTGGGACTACATTGCTGTCTCCATGCCTCAGGCAATTCCCTGTTTCGATTAATGTATTGATATTGTTGTTAGGGGTAAAATAGCGCCTCTGCTCCCTTTCTTCAATACCCATGGGGAGATGTTATCTGGCCCCATTGCCTTTGAAGTATCTAGCTCACTCAGAAGCCTTTTCACTTCTTCCTCGTTTTGTTGTGCACTGTGTCCTCAGCACTTGGTTGGTGTGCCCCAACTCCTCCGTCTCTTTCTGGAGTCCCTTCTGTCTCCTCTGTGGAACACTCTTTGAATCTCTTGTTGAGTTCTTCAAAATACTTCACGGTCATTTCTTGTTGTCTCTCCTCCCTTCCTTCCTTAGCCTGATTACTGGTCCTTGACTGTTGTTTTCCTCTGATGTGGCTGTACAACAGTTTCGGGTCAGATTGGGCTTTACGATTGCTATGTTATTTTCATATTGTTCTTTGGGGCTCCCTTCTAATCTTGGATATACGTTTCTGGCTCTACGGACTGTATTCTCCTTATTCTCCTGGGTCCTTTGCCTTCTATAATTTCTTCCATTCCCTAGCACACTTGGTTTTTGCCTCCTGCCCACCTTTGGGTAAACCATGGCTCATCCTGGCTTTTTTCATTAATCCTGTTACCCTTGGGTACAAACCTCTCCTCAGCATGTGTAGTGTGGGTGGGTGTGTGTGTGCGTGTGTGGGGGTGTGTGTGTGGGTGTGTGTGAGGGTAGTGTGTGTGGGTTGTGTGTGAGGGTGTGTGTGTGGGTGTTGTGTGTGTGTGTGCGGTGTGTTGTGTGTGTGTGTGTGTGTGTGTGTATTTTGTGTGTGTGTGTGTGTGTGCCTTTTGTGTGTGTGTGTGTGTGGGTGTGTGTGTGCGTGTGTGGTGTGTGTAGTGGGTGTAGTTGTGCGCTGAGTGTGTGTGTGTGTGTTGTGGGCTGTGTGTGAGGGTGTGTGTGTGGGTGTGTGTGAGGCTGTGTGTGTGGGTGTTGGTGTGTGTGTGTGTGTGGTGTGTGTGTGTGGGTGTGGGTCCTTGTGTGTATGCATATATTTGTTACGATCGTGTGCACATGTCCGTGCGTGCGCCCTCTGTGTGTATGTGTGTGCACGCGCTATGTGGGTGTATGAACCAACTTAATATTTGTATTTATAAACTCATTACAATTTTCGGGTGACAAGGTGTGGATTGTATCAGTGGCTCATTACTTTGTAATTTGTTCATGACTGTAACCATGTATAGAGTGGGCTGATCCATTACCTTTGTAACTTGCCATGATTGTGACCAGATCTACCTGGAGTTCATTACCTTTGTATTAGTTCACTAATCATTAACTTTGGGGTCCAGTCATGGACCCATTATGTACCTTTGTAATCTTTTGACTACCGCCCAAAGGATGGGTATGGGGTGCTAAAGATATTAACTAAGTGTGTTGTGTGTGGTGTATCACCTAGTTGAGGGTTGCGAGGGGTCGAGTCCGGAGCTCTGGCCCCGCCTCTTCCCTATCGCTGGTGTGTGTTGTGTTGTGGGTGTGTGTGTGTGTGTGGGTGTGTGTGTGTGTTGTGTGTGTGTGTGTGTCTGTCTCAACAATCAACATGTTGCACCAAATAAACTCACTACAGTTGTGACCGGGAGTGGAAGTGTGAATTGCCATTACACTATAATTTGTTCATGGATTGTACCATGTATAGCGTAAGTATCCATTTACAGATTCATTACCTTTGTAACTTGTGAGCTCCATTACCTTTGTACCTATGTTCAGCTATCAAACTTTGGGGGCCCAGTCCCTGGACCATTACGTACCTCTGTAATCTGTAAATACCTTTGTAACTTGTCATGATTGTGACCAGACCTACCTGGAGTTCATTACCTTTGTAAATTGTGAGCTCATTACCTTTGTAAATTGTGAGTTCATTACCTTTGTAAATTGTGAGTTCATTACCTCTGTAACTTGCTCAGCTATCAAAACTTTGGAGTCCAGTCCCTGGACCAATTATGTACCTCTGTAATCTTTTGACTACCGCCCACAGGATGGGTATGGGGTGCATAATAAACATATTAAACTAACTAACATCTGCCACTTCTCCGACCATTGCGTCAGTCTATTCAAATCATCCTGGAGTGCTCTAATGTCCTCATCAGAATGAATTAGACGGCCTATTTTGGTATCATCAGCAAATTTGCTTATGTCACTATTTATTCCCTCATCTATGTCGTTTATGTAAATTGTGAACAACACGGGCCCAACACTGACCTCTGAGGAACACCGCTCGTGACGTGCCCCCATTTTGATTTCTCCCCATTTATGCAAACTCTCTGCTGTCGATTTGTCAGCCATGCCTCTACCCAGGAAAAAATTTCTCCTCCTATTCCGTGTGCCCTAAGTTTCCTCAATAGCCTCTGGTGTGGAACTCTATCGAAAGCCTTACTGAAGTCCATATACACAATATCATATTCATTACCATGATCTACCTCCTCAAACACCTTAGTGAAAAAAGTTAGTAAATTCGTAAGACAGTAACGCCCCTTTGTAAAACCGTGTTGAGAATCATTAATCAATCTGTGCCTGTCAAGATGGCTACGAATAGCTTCGGCAATTATTGATTCCATGAATTTTCCCTCTATGGAGGTAAGGCTTATTGGTCTATAGTTCGAAGCCAAGAACCTGTCACCTGCCTTGTAAATAGGTATTACATTTGCCATTTTCCACTTATCAGGCACTATGCCAGTTTGTAGTGATATGTTAAAAAGATTAGCCAAAGGTATGCTAAGTTCCTCTTTACATTCCTTTAACACCCTTACAAACAGTTCATCAGGACCTGGGGATTTGTTAGGTTTTAGTTTCTCTATTTGTCCGAGGACCATGTCACTAGTTACCGCAATCGTACATAGTTTATTATCATCCTGTTCTACGTAATCTATTATTTCAGGAATATCGCTAGTATTTTCCTGGGTGAAAACTGAGAGGAAGTAGGTATTTAGAATTTCACACATATCCTTATCACTGTCAGTGATCTGACCAGAGTTACTCTTAAGTGGGCCAATCTTGTCCCTAATCTTACTTCTGTATACCTGAAAGAACCCTTTTTTGGGTCAGTCTTTGAATCCCTTGCGACCTTAGCCTCATAATCTCTTTTTCCTTTTCTTATTCCTTTCTTTATTTCTCTCTTTAATTGAATATATTGATTTCTTAACTGCCCATCCCCTCTTTTGATACACCTATATATGCCTCTCTTTTGATCAATGAGATGTTTTAATCTATTGTTCATCCATTTGGGATCATTTTTGTTAGATCTAATTTCTCTACTTGGAACAAAAGTTGTCTGGGCAGCTAGAACTATGCTCTGAAAAACGTCATATTGGCAACCAAGATCACCTACCTGACCCATAGTTAGGACATCCCAATTTAGCCCACCCAAGTAATTTTTCAGTCCCATGAAGTCGGCCAAGCAAAAATCTGGGACAGAGATTTGATTGCAGTTATCTGGGTAATTCCATGATATATTGAAACTAAGTGATTTGTGATCACTTTCCCCAAGCTCATCATTAACCTCAAGATTATTAATTAGTGAATTTTTGTTGGCAAGAACCAAGTCAAGCAGATTGTTTCCTCTAGTTGGTTCTGTCACAACCTGTTCTAAAAAGCAATCCTGAACCGTATCAAGAAAGTCACTAGACTCAAGATTTCCTGTCATATTGTTCCAATCAATTTGTCTAAAGTTAAAATCTCCCATTATCACAACATTTTCATATCTAGATGCCTTATGAATTTCGTCCCATAACAGCTTACTGCACTCCCTATCAAGGTTTGGGGGCCTATAAATCACACCCAAAATTAATATGTCACGTCCCTAGTGAAACTGTAGCCAAACCGATTCTGTGTTTGATGTTTCTAATCTTATATCATGTCTAAGACAACAATTTAAATTTTCTCTGACATACATCGCCACACCACCACCCTTCCTGTTGACCCTATCAGTGTGGAATAGTTTATAACCCCGTATGTTGCATTCAGAAGGCGTTTCTCTATCTTTCAGGTTGAACCAGGTCTCTGTTATACCAATAATATCTATATTACCTACACTTGCAAGTAATTTTAGCTCATCTATTTTATTTCTTAGACTCCTACTATTTGTATAGTAAACCTTAAGGGAGCTAGTCACTTGTTGCCCTCCGGTAAGCTGTCGTAATATACAAGTACAGTTAGAAATAGAAATACAAATAGCTAGAGCTTCACTTTAAGGGGTTACTAATAGAGTATTCAAGAGGTTGCTAGTAGAATTACAGTAAATCAACCATTTAAATCATGAAGCTGTGTGTAGTCTGCAGTCAATCAAACAAACGGGCTTCCACATGGATAAATTGTTATTTTTGTGGAAATTGGTGTCACGCCCCTTGTGCAGATATCCAAGAACTAGCTACAAGCAGTATTAAAACAGGGAAGTGTTTTTGGGTATGCCCAAATGAGATCAATCTGTGGACTAAAATCACATCGGTATTAAAAGAGGATAACATCAAAGCTGCTTTCATAGACAACATGGCAGCTTTCTACAACAGATGGGAACATAAAAAGTCTGGGCTGAATGGTACTGCCCTTGATACTGGCCATGTAGTCAGAAACTGTAAGGCTGGAGGTGATGTCCTGGTAGTCAGTAAATGTGGGGCTGATAGTGCTGTCCTGGTAGACAGTAATGGTGAAGGTGGAGGTGCTGTCCTGGGAGACAGTAATGGTGAAGCTGGAGGTGCTGTCCTGGGAGACAGTAATGGTGAAGCTGGAGATTTTGTCCAGGTAGTCGGGAATTATACGCAGATAGGAATGCATATAAATGATCTCATGGGAGATAGGAGCCGTAGTGGGGAAACAAGTGTAGTCAAAGATAAGATAAAATCAATATTGCAAGCTAGAAATACAACGGGAAATAGCAAACAAGAGGACTCCACTAGCAATAGTGAGGATATATTACCAAAAACAACTGGTGGGAGCTTCATTGTTGGTGATAGGGAGGATAGGAATAAGACAGGTAAACATGCACCAACAGGGAATACAGTCACAGAAACCCAAGGCAAACGGAAACCACCAAGCCTGTGCACATACTATGCACTTGGCATATGCAGGCATGGGAAATCTAGAAAAACAAATGGGACGTGCAACTATGACCACCCTAGAAAATGCTGTGCCCATAAAAATACAAACACCCTTCCTGTAAGCTTTTTCACCCTGAAATGTGTACCTCTTCAGTACAGGAAAGACTGTGCTATAACTTAAATTGCCAGGCACACCATCTAAAGGGGACAAAAAGACACAAAACATCCAGGCCATAGGAAAACCTGGGTAGCCACAGCCACTCAAGAAGGAGAGGTTTTTTAGTGCCAGGAAGGAAAAAAAACTGGCAGGAAATGGCAGAAATCGAACACCAAATCCAGTCATTCCTGGAGTGGAACCACAGTCGATGGCCTCCACTCCAAACCAACAGATACAGATACTAATGCCGGAAAAAAAATCCCCCCCCCAGTACCAACAATACCACCAGTCCGATGACATTCTTCTTTGCAAATATACAGGGTCTAAAGCCAGCAACAAACAACAAAATACCTTTCATCCGTGGACTGCTTGCAGAGGCAAAGGCAATGTTCGTGGCTTTCACTGAGACCCACATAAAGGATCACTTGGACAACGAAATATGGATCCCAGGTTACAACCTATACAGATGTAACAGAGTGAACAGGCAAAATGGGGGGGGGGGGGTTGGCCTGTACATCGCAGAGTCACTTGTTTGCACAGAACTGCTTAATGCCTCAAATGATGTAGTGGAAGTTTTAGTAGTAAAGATCGAGAACCAAAACCTAGTCATTGTGGTAGCCTACAAGCCTCCGGATGCAACATCCCAGCAATTCCAGGAACAGCTGTTAAAAATTGACCACTGTCTGGAAAATCTGCCAGCTCCTGCACCCAACATCTTGCTCCTGGGGGATTTCAACTTAAGGCACCTAAAATGGAGGAATATAGCAAATAATATTGTTGCAGTGATAACACCAGGAGGCAGCTCTGATGAAAACTCACACTCATACGAGCTTTTAAATCTCTGCATAAAATTCAACTTAAACCAGCAAATAATAGAGCCTACTAGACTGGAGAATACACTAGACCTCATCTTCACTAACAATGATGATCTGATACGAAATGTCACCATATCAAAAACATACTCATATCACAACATAATTGAGCTTCAGACATGTATGTGCGGAGCCCCAGACTGATATAATGAGATTAGTCATGAGGAAGCATTCTCCAAATTCAACTTCAATAACAAAAACATAAAGTGGGACCAAGTAAACCAAGTCCTAACCGATATAAGCTGGGAAGATATACTAAGCAACACAGACCCCAACTTATGCCTAGAACAGATCAACTCGGTGGCACTCGATGTATACACAAGGCTTATTCCTCTAAGGGAGACACTGGTCAGAGAAATAGCAAGCATCGAACTTAAGCTAAAGGAATCTTACAGGAGTCAGAAATCTCGGGAAGAACTAAAAGCCATAAATTAAATCGAAAGAAACCCAAAGTATTTCTTCTCTTATGCCAAATCAAAGTCGAGAACAACGTCCAGTATTGGGCCCCTACTTAAACAAGATGGGTCCTACACAGATGACAGCAAGGAAATGAGTGAGCTACTCAAGTCCCAATATGACTCAGTTTTTAGCAAGCCGCTAACCAGACTGAGAGTCGAAGATCAAAATTATTTTTTTATGAGAGAGCCACAAAATTTGGTTAACACAAGCCTATCTGATGTTATCCTGACGCCAAATGACTTCGAACAGGCGATAAATGACATGCCCATGCACTCTGCCCCAGGGCCAGACTCATGGAACTCCGTGTTCATCAAGAACTGCAAGAAGCCCCTATCACGAGCTTTTACCATCCTATGGAGAGGGAGCATGGACACGGGGGTCGTCCCACAGTTACTAAAAACAACAGACATAGCCCCACTCCACAAAGGAGGCAGTAAAGCAACAGCAAAGAACTACAGACCGATAGCACTAACATCCCATATCATAAAAATCTTTGGAAGGGTCCTAAGAAGCAAGATCACCACCCATCTAGAAACCCATCAATTACACAACCCAGGGCAACATGGGTTTAGAACAGGTCGCTCCTGTCTGTCTCAACTATTGGATCACTACGACAAGGTCCTAGATGCACTAGAAGACAAAAAGAATGCAGATGTAATATATACAGACTTTGCAAAAACCTTCGACAAGTGTGACCATGGCATAATAGCGCACAAAATGCGTGCCAAAGGAATAACAGGAAAAGTCAGTCGATGGATCTATAATTTCCTCACTAACAGAACACAGAGAGTAGTAGTCAACAGGGTAAAGTCCGAGGCAGCTACGGTGAAAAGTTCTGTTCCACAAGGCACAGTACTCGCTCCCATCTTGTTCCTCATCCTCATATCGGACATAGACAAGGATGTCAGCCACAGCACCGTGTCTTCCTTTGCAGATGACACCCGAATCTGCATGACAATGTCTTCCATTGCAGACACTGCAAGGCTCCAGGCGGACATCAATCAAATCTTTTAGTGGGCTGCAGAAAACAATATGAAGCTCAACGATGAGAAATTTCAATTACTCATATATGGTAAACACGAGGAAATTAAATCTTCATCAAAGTACAAAACAAATTCTGGCCACAAAATAGAGCGAAACACCAAGGTCAAAGACCTGGGAGTGATCATGTCGGAGAATCTCACCATCAATCCCATAACATTGTATCAATCGCATCTGCTAGAAAAATGACAGGATGGATAATGGGAACCTTCAAAACTAGGGATGCCAAGCCCATGATGACACTCTTCAGGTCACTTGTTCTATCTAGGCTGGAATATTGCTGCACACTAACAGCACGTTTCAAGGCAGGTGAAATTGCTGACCTAGAAAATGTACAGAGAACCTTCACAGCGCGCATAACGGAGATAAAACACCTCAATTACTGGGAGCGCTTGAGGTTCCTGAACCTGTATTCCCTGGAACGCAGGCGGGAGAGATACATGATTATATACACTTGGAAAATCCTAGAGGGACTAGTACCGAACTTGCACACGAAAATCCCTCACAACGAAAGCAAAAGACTTGGCAGACGATGCAACATCCCCCCAATGAAAAGCAGAGGTGTCACTAGCACGTTAAGAGACCATACAATAAGTGTCAGGGGCCCGAGACTGTTCAACTGCCTCCCAGCATACATAAGGGGGATTACCAACATACCCCTGGCAGTCTTCAAGCTGGCACTGGACAAGCACCTAAAGTCTGTTCCTGACCAGCCGGGCTGTGGCTCGTACGTTGGTTTGCGTGCAGCCAGCAGTAACAGCCTGGTTGATTAGGCTCTGATCCTCCAGGAGGCCTGGTCACAGACCGGGCTGCGGGGGCGTTGACCCCCGGAACTCTCTCCAGGTAAACTCCAGGTACTATCTCTCTTTGTTTGTTGATCAATTGATTTGCCAATACTATAAACTTTATTTTGAATATTGTCTTTTAGACATATCCCTGATGTATCCCGGTAATAACTGCTGTTTTTAACCCTAATGCTGCAGCCTGATTGTTTCCCACAAACACCCATACCTCTATAATCTATCAGTTTAAATTCCTAGACAAGTCATCAATTATCCCCTCAACTGAATTGGCTAATGCAACCACTCCATCCCCAGAGAGATGAACCCCATCCCTTGTGTACATATCACGTTTGCCAAAGAAAAGGTCCCAGTTATCAATGAATGGGATTGCAAGTTCCTTGCAGTACCTGTCTAGCCAGCGATTTATACCAATTGCCCTAGACATCCATTCATTGCCCACTCCCTTTCTAGGCAAGATGCTACATATGACTGGGATCCCTCCCTTAGACCTAACTACTTCTATGGCCGACCTGTACTTATCCAGCAGCTCCTCTCTCCTCCCCTTCCCAATGTCATTACCCCCAGCACTAAGACAGATAATGAGCTTGTTCCTATTACCTGCCATAATATTATCCAACCTGCTGACTATGTCGCCAACACCAGCTCCAGGAAGACACACTCTGTCTGACCTTTCTGTCTCTGTTACAAAATGCATGGTCTATATATCTTACCTGAGAATCGCCTACTATTAAAATATTCTTACCTTGATTAGCAGGGGAATCAGTGGTACCTTCAACCTCGCTAACCACTGAAGTACACTCGTCTTGGAGAACAGAGAATCGATTTCTTACCTTTACATCTTCTCTATTAACTCTCCTCATCTTCCTTCTTCCTGAACTGTGAACCACTTGCCACTTAAAGCGGCTGCCACTATCACTGCTGGTGACCATTCCTTTCTTACCAGCTAAATCCTTCTCACACTCGCTCCCAAACTCATCAATGTGAAGCTTCAGCTTCCTATTTTCTTCCTGAAGAAGTAGAATCTCCTTCTTCAACACATGAACTTGGGATTCTAAAGTGGCCCGGTGGCCTGGTGGCTAAAGCTCCCGCTTCACACACGGAGGGCCCGGGTTCGATTCCCGGCGGGTGGAAACATTCGACACGTTTCCTTACACCTGTTGTCCTGTTCACCTAGCAGCAAATAGGTACCTGGGTGTTAGTCGACTGGTGTGGGTCGCATCCTGGGGGACAAGATTAAGGACCCCAATGGAAATAAGTTAGACAGTCCTCGATGACGCACTGACTTTCTTGGGTTATCCTGGGTGGCTAACCCTCCGGGGTTAAAAATCCGAACGAAATCTTATCTTATCTTATCTTACAACAAGCCATGGTGCTTGGTAACAGCCCATGCTAACTCCCAAGAGCTTAGCGGTATGATCGCACTTGACCACTGACCTCAGCATAATTGTCTCTAGTAATTTGCCTACATAAAAGTTAAGACACATGTGCAACATCTGGATATCTTTATTGTAGACGTTTCGCCATCCAGTGGCTTTATCAATACAGATTCTAGGACATAATAGGAAGACAGTAGAACTATATACAAAAGATGAGGTAATCAGTCCCTCAGCCTTGGAGTTAGTGTTCGCAGCATCGTGGTGGAGGAGAATCTGGAGCAAAGGCAAGAAGACTGGCGGTTATATAGGCGTCAGTGGATAGGGACGGGCAGCAGACGAGGGCATAGTCACTGGTAGGCGGGATTCCCCAGTGGAAGTAGGTCCTTCCCAATCCACTGACGCCTATATAACCGCCAGTCTTCTTGCCTTTGCTCCAGATTCTCCTCCACCACGATGCTGCGAACACTAACTCCAAGGCTGAGGGACTGATTACCTCATCTTTTGTATATAGTTCTACTGTCTTCCTATTATGTCCTAGAATCTGTATTGATAAAGCCACTGGATGGCGAAACGTCTACAATAAAGATATCCAGATGTTGCACATGTGTCTTAACTTTCATATTGTCGGTATTTTATACCTTTCTTGCACAATTTGCCTACAATTGAGGTTAGGCCTATTGGGCGGTAATTTGACGGTAACGACTTGTCCCCTGCTTTAAAAATAGAAAGGAGATATTAATAAAGTACTGAGGGTGTCGAACCAGGAAGAACCAGAAATAATGGATTTAAGTTGTAAAGGACCTGCCTAGTATGGGCCAACAGGCCTCCTGCAGTGTTCCTCCTTTCTTATGTTCTTATTTAGATTTAGAAAGGACATAGGCAAGTACTGGTTCTCTAACAGAGTTGTGGATGCCTGGAACAGTCTTCCCAGTAGGGTGATAGAGGCTAGGACCTTGGGTGGCTTTAAAAAAAGGTTGGACAAATATATGAGTGGGAGGGGCTGGGTTTGACTGGTGTCATTGGGTACGGGAGTTAATTCTTGGGTAGCTTTGGGAAGAGGTCGTTTTGATAAGGACCTGCCTTGCGTGGGCCAGTAGGCCTTACCTGGAGTTTACCTGGAGAGAGTTTCAGGGGTCAACGCCCCCGCGGCCCGGTCTGTGACCAGGCCTCCTGGTGGATCAGCGCCTGATCAACCAGGCTGTTGCTGCTGGCTGCACGCAAACCAACGTACGAGCCACAGCCCGGCTGATCAGGAACTGACTTTAGGTGCTTGTCCAGTGCCAGCTTGAAGACTGCCAGGGGTCTGTTGGTAATCCCCCTTATGTGTGCTGGGAGGCAGTTGAACAGTCTCGGGCCCCTGACACTTATTGTATGGTCTCTTAACGTGCTAGTGACACCCCTGCTTTTCATTGGGGGGATGGTGCATCGTCTGCCAAGTCTTTTGCTTTCGTAGTGAGTGATTTTCGTGTGCAAGTTCGGTACTAGTCCCTCTAGGATTTTCCAGGTGTATATAATCATGTATCTCTCCCTCCTGCGTTCCAGGAAATACAGGTTTAGAAACTTCAAGCGCTCCCATTAATTGAGGTGTTTTATCTCCGTTATGCGCGCCGTGAAAGTTCTCTGTACATTTTCTAGGTCGGCAATTTCCCCTGCCTTGAAAGGTGCTGTTAAGTGCAGCAATTCCACCCTAGATGAACAAGTCCCTAAAGAGTGTCATCATGGGCTGGCCCCCCTAGTTTTGAAGGTTCTCATTATCCATCCTGTCTTTTTTCTAGCAGATGCGATTAAACAATTTTTATGGCCCTTGAAGGGAGATCCCCGACATAATCACTCCCGGTCTTTGCCCTTTGGTTTTCGCTCTTTTTTGGGCCAAATTTGTTTTTACTCTGATGAAGATTTAATTCCTCTGTTTACCATATCTGGTAATTGAAATTTCTCATCGTTAAACTTCATATTGTTTTCTGCACCCCACTGAAAGTTTGGTTGATGTCCGCCTGGGCCTTGCAGTGTCTGCATGGAAGACACTGTCATGCAGATTGGGGTGTCTCTGCAAAGGAAACCGGTGCTGTGGTGACATCCTTGTCTATGTGTATGAGGGGGAACAAGATGGGAGCTAGTACTGTGCCTTGGGGCAGAGCTTTTCACCTAGCTGCCTCGGATTTTTACTCTTTTGAGACTCCCCTTCTTTTCTTTTAGTGGGGAAATTAAGCCCAAATCGACCGATTTTCCTGTTTTTCCCTTTAGCGGCATTTTGTGCGCTATTAGCCTGGTCACACTTGTCGAAGGTTTTTTGAAAAGTCTGTATATTTTTTCATCTGCAGCCTTTAGTGCATTTAGGACCTGTCTTTGTGACCCAAATATTTGAGACAGACAGGGAGCGCCTGTTCTAAACCCTTTTGCCCGGGGTTGTTAAGATGGGTTTCTAGTGGGTGGGTCTTGCTTCTTAGGACCCTTTCAAGATTTTTATGATATGGAGTTATGCTTTTGGTCTGTATTTTCTTTGTGTTGCTTTACGCCCCCTTTGGGGAGGGGGGCTTGTCTGTTGTTTTTATAACTGTGGGAGACCCCCGTGTCCATGCTCCTCTCCATGGGAGGGAAAAGGCTCGTGATAGGGCTTTTTTGCAGTTCTTGTAACACAGAGTTCCATAGTCGGGCCCCGGGGGCAAGTGCAGGGGGCATGTCATTTATCCCTGTTCAAAGTCATTTGGCGTCGGGAAACATCTTTTGGCTTTTTAATCAATTTTGTGGCTCTCTAAAAAAAAATTATTTTGATCTTCGACTCTCAGTCTGGTTAGCGGCTTGCTAAAATGATTTAAATTTTTTGGGGACTTGAGTAGCTCACTCATTTCCTTGCTGTCATCTTGAGGACCCATCTTGTTTAAGTGGGGGCCCAATAGGGACGTTGTTCTCGTTTTTATTTGGGGGGGAGAAAAATATTTGGGTTTCTTTCGTTTTCATTTAGGGCTTTTAGTTCTTCCCGCAAATCCGCCCCAAAAGGGTTCTTTTAGCTTAATCGATGCTTGCATTTCTTGACCATTCTCCCTGCGCATTTCGATATATTGACCTCTTTTCCCCTCTGTTTTTCTTTTCCGTCGCCGAAAGGGGAGCGCCTGTCTCTTTCTATTTTACATCTACTCCCCCTTTTTTTCTTAGGGGAATAAGCCTTGTGCATACATCGAGTGCCCCCGAGTTAATCTGTTCTAGGCAAAAGTTGGTCTGTGTTGCTTAGTATATCTTCCCAGTTTATATGGGGTTAGGACTTGGTTTACTTGGTCCCACTTTTTGTTTTTGTTATTAAAAGTTGAATTTGGTGAATGCTCCCTCGTGACTATCTCATTTTGTGGGCTGGGGCCCACGCATACATGTTAACCTCAATTATGTTGTGTCGAGTATATTGTTTTTGATTGGTGACATTTCTTATCAGACATCATTGTTAGTAAAGATAGGTCTAGTGTATTCTCAGTCTAGTAGGCCTATTTTTTGCGGTTTAAATTAAATTTTTGTGCGAGATTTAAAAAGCCGTGTGAGTGTGATTTTTCTCAAGTGCCCCCCTGGTTTTAAACTGCATAATTTTATTTGCTATATTCCCCCTTTTTAGGTCCCTTTAAAGTGAAGCCCCCCAAGAAAGATTTGGGGCAGGAGCGGGAAGTTTTTTCCGACAGTGGAAATTTTTTTAACAGCTTTCCCGGGGAATTTCGGGATTTGCCCCGGAGGCTTTAGATCCCAAATGACTATTTTTTGGTTCCGACCTTTACTGCTAAACTTCCACTCATCTTTTGGGGCTTAAGCATTCTGTCAAACAAGTGACCCGCAATGTACGGGCCAACCCCCCCCCCTTTTCCCTGTTCACTCGTCACTCTGTATGGTTGAAACCTGGGATCCATTTTTTCTTGTCCAAGTGACCCTTTTTATTGGCTCATTTAACCCGCGAACTTTGCCTTTCCCTCTGCAAGCGTAACGGAAAAAGGGTTTTTTGTTGTTTGTTTTTGGCTTTAGCCCTGTATATTTGCAAAAGAATGTTATCGGACTGGTGGTATTTTTGGGTACGGGGGGGGGGATTTTTTTTCCGGCTTTAGTATATGTATCTTTTGTTTGGAGTGGAGGCCATCGATGTGGTTCCACCCGGGAATGATGGATTTGGTGTACGTTTTCTGCCTTTTCCTGCCAGTTTTTTTTCCTTTCCCCGGGCACTAAAAAACCTCTCCCTCTTGAGGGGCGTGGTACCCGGGTTTTTCCCCACCCCCGGATGTTTTGTATCTTTTTGTCCCCTTTAGTGGTATGCCTGGCAATTTAAGTTATAGCACAGCCCTTTCCTGTACTGAAGAGGTACAATTTCAGGGTGAAAAAGCTTACAGGAAGGGAGTTTGCTTTTTCCCTGTTGTCTAGGGGCAGGGCATTTTCTGGGGGGTCATAGTTGCATTCCCATCTGTTTTTCCAGATTTCCCTGCCAGCAATACCAAGTGCATAGATGTGCACGGGCTTGGTTTCCGTTTTGCCTTGGTTTCTGGACTGTTTTCCCGTTGGTGCATTTTTCCCCCTGTCTTACTTCATCCTCCCTAGCAAAACAATGGACCCCCACCAGTTTTTTTTTTTTGGTAATTTTTCCTCACATTGCTTTTGGAGTCCTCTTGTTTGCATTCCTGCATATTTCTATTTGCAATTTTGGGTTTTATCTTATCTTTGACACACTTGTTTCCCTACTATGCTCCTGTCCCCTATGAGGTATTTAATGTATTCCTTCCTGCGTATAATTCCCGACTACCTGGACAAAATTCCAGCTTCACCATTACTGTTCCCGGGGACAGTACTCAGCTTCACCTTTCTGTCCCCCCAGGAAGCACCCCCAGCTTCCCATTATGTTCCCCCCAGGCAGCACTATCAGCCCCACATTTTCTGACTACAGGACATCACCCCACCCCTTACAGTTTGTGACTACATGGCCGTATCAAGGGCAGTACCATTCCCCCAGACTTTTTATTTTCCCCATCTGTTGTAAAAGCTTCCATTTTTCTATAAAGCATTTTGATGTTTCCTCTTTTAATACCCTTTTATTTTAGTCCACAGATTTTCCTCATTTGGGCATCCCCCAAAAACATTTCTTGTTTTAATACGCTTGTAGCTTTTTGGGGTATTGCCAAGGGCGTGCACCAATTTTCCCACAAAAATGACAATTTTCCATGGGGAACCCCGTTTGTTTGATGACCACAGACTACCACGCTTCAAAATGCTTAATGTTATTTACTAAATTCCAGCAACCTCTTAAATATTATATTAATAACCTTAAATAAACCTAGTTTTTGTTTTTTTCTAATTCTTTTTGTATATTGGACAGTTTTCCCGTCACGTTCCTGATTTTAATTTGTGTTTAAAGGGGCGCCTAAAAACCCCATCCTTTTTACAGTCTGCTTTATTGTCCAACGAAACTGTTTGAAACCACCCGGGGTTCGGCCCATCAAGGGTTCGGACCAGTCAAGGGTTGGGACCAGCGATTGCTCTGATCATGGGTCCTTTTTTAAAACATACTGGTCGTGATGAGCTAAACATAAAGGGATTACTGGAAATTATCTACCCGAGTAATATGTGTTTACTGATAAAAAATATAACTTGCGGTTGAAGAGCCGGTGATATTGAGCTCCTCAATGACGAACGGTCGACCTCCACCCTTGTTTATCAACGCTGTATCGGGCTTTTTCTTTTTTTTTTTTTTTTCCGTCTCCCCCACAATAAATGCATTTTATCACATGTTGCTGGTGAAAATTTTTGGGGGAAAGGACGTTTTTTCTTATAATAATTGCTTCTTTTTGTGTATATTGCGACGCGGGTAACTACAGGTTAATGAAATCCAGTAACGTCTCGTTTTCAAGAAAAAGAAACTAATAAAGTCACTCCTCCACTAAGTACCTTTATAATACGGGTTAGTTGTACTAAACCTGTATTCTGCTTTTTCCGTATCACTAATTATATGCGAGTACACTAGCAACCCGGGAAGATTTTTAAAAACAGCTGACCTGTGTAATTTTGGGCGACTTCGGGCACCTGCCTCTTAGGCCTTATCACTTCATTTAAAAATTTTTCACCTGTTTTCAAAGACATTTTTCCCTTTTATCATAAATTACTGGGGAGCCACTGTATATACACAAACACTAGAACTAAAAATGTTATGGGGGAGACTTTCTTTTCCCCTGACACGAAAAGTTCACTTTTTTATTATTTTTTTTTCCACACGGGACACAGGGCCCATGATTCCCCTCTGGGGAAAAACTCTGTAGGGATGCACATAATTCTCCTTTTTGACTCAGTATATAATGTTTTCCGCCCCCAAATTGGGTTTCCCGGGGCCAGAGGGGTGTATCGATAGGATTGATACCAAAATTTAAAATTCTGCACTAAGAGCGACCGTGAAAACACAGATAACCCCAGCACAACGGGCACGCTGATGTATATAAACCTATCAGACACTTTTGCAGTGTTCCTCCATTTTTATGTTCTTAAAAATAGGGAAATTCATTTGCCATCTTCCCCATAAGAACATAAGAACAAAGAAAAAAGGAACACTGAGCAGGGCCCTTTGGCCCTACTAGGGAGGTCCTTTACAATTCTCCCATAACAAAATTTGACTAACCAATTTTCAATGCCACCCAAGAAAAAAGCTCCGATGGGCAAGTCCCCTCAAAAACAACCCCCCACTCATTACTTATCCAAACCCAAAATTTTTAAACTACCCAAAGTCCTAGCCTCAAAAAACCCAACTAGGTAGACGTTCCCCTCATCAATACCCTATTTCCAAAAACCCAAAACTTTCCTAGTCCTTTCTAAATCAAACTTATTAAATTTAAATCCATTACTGCGGGTTTCTCTTGGAGAGTATCCTCAAACCCTTTTTAATTCCCCTTTATTAATACCTACTTCCCTTTTCACTTCGATCAGGTCTCCCCTCATTCTTCGTTAAAAGTGAAAGTGACTTAAGAGCTTCAAACTTTTTCATAAGGAAGATTTCTAAGCATTATTAAATTTTTCATCCTACGCTGAATTTTTTCTAACGAATTTATGTCCATTCTGTAGTAAGGAGACCAAATTTTGCTGCAAATTAGGGGAGGCCTTTCAATGATGTAAAAGCTGCAGTTGACCCCTGGACTTTTGTTGCTTACACTTCTTGATATAAATCCAGTAAACTATTTGCCCTTTTTACGTACGCATTGGATTTCTTCTTGTTTAAGGTTTTGCTTACCATAAACCCCCAAACCTTTTCCAATCGTATGGTAAGTTCTACATTATTTAACTTTAAGTTAGGGTTATGGACCTCCCGACTTCAGAACCTTTCATTTTACATTAACGCATCTGCCACTTTCTGACCCAAAAGTAGAGTTTGTCTAAATCCTCCTGAAGTTCCCCAAATCTACGTTTTTAATCAAATTTTCCCACCCATTTCGGTCATCGGCGAATTTGCTCATATCACTGCAATTCTTCATCAAAATCATTGATATATATTATAAACCAAAGGGCCCCAAGGCTGATCCCGTGGAACGCCACTTGTTACTGACCCCACTCGGATTTAACCCCCTTTATGGACACCTCTGCTTCCGTCGTGACCATGATCGATCCCCGAAGCACCCTTTCCCCCCAAAGCCATGAGCTGCACTTTTTCAACAGTCTTTGGTCGGAACTCTATCAAATGCCTTACTAAAATCTAGTAAACAATATCAAATTTTTTATCGTGGTCAACAGCCCAAAAACTTTACGAAAAAGTTAATAAATATTTACAAGACCGGCCCCTTGGAATCCCTCTGGGTACATTTAACAAACTATGCTTACGAGAGGCTTTTATAACCCCAGCTTGAAATAAAGGACACAAGTGCAACTAAGTGACATTTATTGTGGCAACGTTTTTGCTTTTCCCGGAGCTTTATCAACCATTACAAACAATACTGGGCACAAGGGTTTAAAGGGCCGAGTGAGGTAAACTAGTGAGGTACCCTTTTTTGTTCACTAGTGGTAGTAGTGTAGATAGTGTGGTAGGGGGCAAAAGTAATACAAATGGTAGACAATTAATTCGTACCCTATTTTATTATTTTGCATTTTTTTTTAAATGTGTTTTTTTTTGGTTTTTTTGGGGGGGGGGGGGGGTTTTTTTTTTTTTTTTTTTGGGGGGGGGGGAAATTTTTTTTTTTGTTTGTTTTTTTTTTTTTTTTGTGGGTAATTTAAAATTTATTAAACCTCGCTATAATTACCTAAAATTCCTAAATTGGTCAGGTTTTTGGGCGTAATTTGACGGAACGACTTTTCCCCAAAAATGGAATTACATTGCCTTTCCCATATCGAACTACACCTTTTTAAAGTAAATTAAAATAATTAATGGTTCCCGCTTATTTTGGGGATTCCTTAAAGAACCCTTAAAAAAATCCCTAGGCCCTCTTATTTGCTTCGTGGTTATTGTTTACAACCATTTTCATAGGGAATTGAACATAAATTTATTTTCTTTTGTCCACTTAAAAAATTAATTACGGGTTTATTATTCTTTCCTTGAAAAACCCCGGAAAATAAAAAATTTTTTAAAATCGAGCACATTTCATTCTCTTTGTCAGTAAATGCCCTATTTTTTTTAAGGGGACCCATCTTATCTCTGACTTTTGTTTTATATACCTGGGAAAAACTTTTTGGGGTTTGTTTTTAAAACCCTAGGAAAATTTAATTTCATAGTCCCCTTTTTGCTTTTTTTATCCCCTTTTAATGTCCCTCTTAATTTCAATTACGATTCATAAGAGACCCTCCCTCTTTTGTACGCCTATAAATTTTCCTTTTTTATGCCCTAGTAGATATTTCAGCCATTATTCACCATTTTGGGGGGGATTTCTATTTGATCTAATTTTCCCTTTTAAGGATAAACGTTCTTTGAGCAGCATGTATTGTGTTCAGAAAACTGTCATATTGATAGCTCTTCCCTTTCCCCGTCAACAGATGATAAGTGTTTTCTAAGCCCAAGTAACTGCTAAACGAAAACTGGACTGTTACTGAGTTATCCCTACTATATATTCCATTCAATTCTAATGAATAGATTTGGGTTGCTAGCACCCAGTTCCCCTGAACTTCTAAAGTATTAAAAAGGGATTCATTGTTTGCCCGAAAAGTCAAGCAGGTTATTCCCCTTGTAGGTTCTGTCACAAAATGATTTAAGAAAAATCCTGATACTTCTAAGAAATCGTATGATTCTAAATTCCCCGTCAAAATTCCCCTCAATATGACTAAATTAAAGTCTCCCAGAATAACATTATGTGCCCTTTGGCCCTAACAATTTTCCCCCATATAGTCCCCTTGGGCCCTATCTAAATTTGGGGACGGGATATCACACCCAAAATTAATTTTTCATGCCCCCCTGAAAAAATTTTATCCAAACAGACTCTGTATGTGTTCTTCGATTAAACCCGTTTTTTTAAGAACATAAGAAAATAAAAATGTAGGAACACTGCAGAAGGCCTACTGGCCCATACGAGGCAGGTCCTTTTCAAAAAGACATTACCCAAAGCTATCAAAAAACAACTCCCCACCCCCCAACACCCAAACAAACCCAGCCCCTCCCACTCATATATTTGTCCATCCTTTTTAAAGTAACCCCGGTCCTAGCCTCTATCACCCCCCTGGGGAAAACTGTTCACCATCTCAACTCTGTTAGAAAACCAGACTTACCTATTCCTTTTTTAAATCGAATTTATCCAAATTAAAACCATTATTCCTGGTTCTTTCCCGGTTGACCCCTCAGTACTTTATTAAAGTCTCCCCCGTTTTTGCCCGTCACCCTTTTAAAACTTCAATGTATCTCCCCTCTTCTCGCCCTCTAGAGAGTGGGGATTTTAAGGGTTTAATCTATCTTCATCGGGGGGTTCCTTACACAAAAATCATTTTTGTCATTTTTCTCTGTAGTTCTCTAATGATCTATGTCCATCGTATAAAGGGGGGCCAAAAAATGAGCAGCATAATCTAAAAAGGCCTCCTAGATGTTTAAGCTGTAAAATAACTTTTGGACTTCTGTTACTTATACTTTTGAGAAAAACCCAAAAATCTGTTTGGCCTTGTTGCGCACATGAGGCATGCGTCTTGGCTTTTTGATTTCTGCTTACCCCGACTCCCCAAATCTTTTCACTTCTGTATGACCAAGCTCACTTACCCAGATTATTGCTTCGGGGTTATTTTATTACCCAAGGCAAGACCTTTCACTTTCCAATTAAACTTCATCTGCCATTTTTCAGACCAAACATTAATTTGTTCAAATCGTCCGGGGTTCTTGATATCCTCCTCAGATGAATTTTTAAAAGGCCTATCTTTTGTAATAGCAAACTTTCTCTGTCACTAGTAAACCCTTCATCAAGGTCATTAATGTAAAATTATGAACAAAGAGGGCCAAAAACTGATCCGTGTGGAACGCCCCTAGGACTAATCCCCATTCAATTTCACTCCATTAATGGGAATCTCTGCTTTTTATTTGGGAAGCCCGCCTCAATCCATGCTAGAACTTTTCCCTATATCATGACTGCCACTTTTCTTAAGAGTCTCTTGTGAGGTACTCTGTCGAAGGCTTTACAAAATCCAAATAAACAATATCATTTTCCTTATCCCCTGTCAACTGCCTCAAATGTTCTATTGAAGAACGTCAGTAAGTTTGTCAGGCAGGAACGACCTCTCGTGAATCCATGCTGAGATTCATTTATCAAGTTATGCTCTTCAAGGTGATTTCTGATAATGTAAAGCTATAATTGATTCTAATAACTTGCCCACTATAGATGCAGGCTTTTTGAACGGTAATTTGAAGGAGGGGACTTATCCCCTGATTTGAATATGGGAACCACATTAGCTATCTCCACATCTCTGGCACAACACTGGTAAGGATGGACGCATTGAATACACTCGTTAATGGCTGACTAAGCTCCATCTTGCTTTCCCTTTAAGTACCCTTGAAAACAACTCATCGGGTCCCGGGGACTTATTTTGTTTCAGTTTGTCTATCTGTTTAATAACCATGTCCCTCGTGACAGTAATATTATTAACTTAAATTCATCAGGACTAAATAATTGTTAATTTTTGGGAAAATCTCATTTACATTTTCCCTGTGTAAAAACTGACAAAAAATAGTCATTAAAAAAGGAACACATTTCCAGTTCATTATCCGTCAGCTGTCCATTCCCAGATTTCAGAGGTCCTATTTTTTCCTTCACCTTCGTCCTATACACTTGAAAGAACCCCTTTGATTAGTCTTTGATTCATTAGCGACTCTAATTTCATAGTCACGTTTAGCCTTTCTATCGCCTTTTTTACTTCTCTTTTAAGCTGAACATATTGGTCCATAAGGTTAACTCTCCTCTTCTGATGCGCCTATAAATTCCCCTTTTCTCCCCTAATAGATGTTTTAAAACCTCCGTTAACCCCCATTTGGGATCGTTATTATTAGACCAAAATTTCCCCTCTGGGGAATGTATATACTCTGGGCACTGTGTACATTATTAAGAAAACAATCATAAAAGCAGATCCCTTCATATTCATAAGTATGATTATCGTCAATAAAATCATTAGCTAGATAACCCCAATCAAGATTAGACAGTGTTCCCTAAGTCCATTATAATCGGCAAACGAAAATCGGGATTTTTACTGTATTATCATTATTCTTGCATTCCCAATTAATGCTGAAGGTGATGGATTTGTGATCACTTGCGCCAAGCTCTTCAGTGATCTCCAGATTTATTCACTAGTGTTTCCTTATTTACAAGACTAGGTTAGCAAATTATTACCCCTGGTAGGTTCAGTTACACCTGTTTCAGAAAACAGTCCTGAACTGTTTCCATGAAGTCACTGGATTCTAGATTACCTGTCAAAGGAATTCCAGTCAATTTGGCTAAAGTTAAAGTCCCCTACTATGACTACGTTACTGTGTCCAAAAGCCCTAACAATTTCGCCCCAAAAGAGTCTCCCTCAAATTCGTGATCCAAGCCTGGGGTCGGAAATATTACACCTAGAATTAGTTTTTTTTTGACCCTCCACGAACTCTACCAAACAGACTCTGTTACTGCTCCATCTATTTTTATACCTTTTTTATCCAACAATTAATATTTTCTCGAACATACAATGCAACTCCTCCCTTTCCCATTACATCTATCCACATTGAATAACTTAAATCCCTGAATATTACACTCAGCCAGTCATATCCCGACTCTTTAAATCAACCACGTTTCAGTTAATGCAATGATATCAAAGTTCCCAGCACATGCTACCAAACGTAGTTCATTAATTTTATTTCTTGGCACTTCGACTGTTAGCATAAAATACCATCATATGTTTTTTTTTTTCTGCACATTTTTTCTATTCATCTTTGTTTTACACAATTTCTGAAATTATCATTAAACCCAGAGTACTCCATGACAGTTACTATTAAGAAATTTTTAATATCAAGCATAAGTCATATCCATACTCATTTTTAATCATTTCTAAACCCATACCTCTAACTAATTCCTAGTTTAAAAGTCCTAACAACCCCCCTCAACTGAGTTAGCAAGAAAACCCACACCTGCCCTGGATAAGTGAACCCCAAACCCTGGCATACATGTCATTTCGGCCATAGAAGTTGTCCCAGTTGTCAATGAATGGTACTGCATTATCCTTACAGTGTTTATCCACCAACATAATACCAATTGCTCTGGACAACCATTCATTACCAACAACCTCTTCTTGGCAAAATGCCACATATAACAGGGGGCCCCCCTTCTTCCTAATCATGTCTATAGCTGTCCTGGGAAATTTCTAACTAAATCCTCACTTCTACGCTTTCCTACATCATTGCCTCCAGCACTGAGGGAAATAATAGGATTGACCCATTACCGTTCATGATGTTGTCAAGCCGGCTAACAATGTCCCCCCATCCCAGCCCCAGGAAAGCATACCCTTTGTCTCCTACTCCTGTCCTTCAAGCAAATGCCCTATCCATGTAATCTAACCTGGCTATCCCCAACAACAACAATATTCTTACCTTCCTTGTCGTTTGTCGTGACGATCCCAGTAGTAGACTCACATTCGTCGGGGAGCACCGAGAATGCGTTGGAGGTTTCCACGGGGGGTTCCACAGCAGTCTCTTTCTTCTTCATCCCTTTTTGGCTTTCCATTCGTCTTCTTGATCGTCAACTTCGTCGTCCCCTGCTGTCCAGCCACTGACCACGATCCCTTCTTGACCTGAGGACTCGAAACAGGAGGACTACTACGAATCCTCTTGTTTTCCTCGGTCAATCGCCGTATCTCCATCTTCGCTGCCTTCAATTCTTCCTTAAGTTGCTGGTAAAGTTGGTCGATGGAGGGCATCTTGGTTCAGTCCACGGGAGCAAACAAGACACTCCTTCACAGAGTTAAGTACAGGTCAGCACTCAAAGTACAGGTCACCACTCAAGAGCACACAAACAGGTCTTCACAGAGCTAAATACACATCACCACTCGGACATACAATGCCACCCCACCCCCCTTCCCGATACTTCTATCTACTTGGAACAATTTAAAACCCTGAATGTGACATTCTGCAGGCATGTCCCGACATTTTGAATTAAACCACGTCTCAGTAATGGCAAATACATCTATGTTACCTGCACTAGCAACTAGTCTCAACTCGTCCATCTTATTCCTAGCACTGCGACTATTTGTGTAATAAATTTTTAATGACCCTCCACTCTCTTTACCCTTCCTGCTCCTTTCTGTTATTCCACTAAACTTATTACTGTCCTTGTCAATTAGTGCCACTGGCTTTCCAATATCCACCTCATTTTGCCTATTACTAGTTCTCCTAGTACTCATGTTACTACCGTGCGACTTCACAGTTTTCCCGCCAAAACCCATACCACTAACTATTCCTAGTTTAAAGACCTAACAGCTCCCTCCACTGCGTTGGCCAGTGCTACCACCCCACACCTAGATAAGTGAACCCCATCCCTGGCATACATGTCATTTCTTCCATAGAAGAGGTCCCAGTTGTCAATGAATGTTACCGCATTTTCCTTACAGTACTTGTCCAGCCAGCAATTGACACCAATTGCTCTGGACAACCATTCATTTCCAACTCCTCTCCTTGGCAAAATGCCACATATGACAGGTTTCCCACCCTTCCTCCTAATTATCTCTATTGCTGACCTATACCTGCTAATCAGGTCCTCACTCCTACGTCTGCCAACATCGTTGCCTCCAGCACTGAGACAGATAATAGGATTGCTCCCATTACCTCTCATGATGTCATCCAGACGGCTAACAATATCCTTCATCCCAGCCCCAGGAAAACACACTCTCTGCCTCCTACTCCTATCCTTCAAGCAGAATGCCCTATCCATGTACCTAATCTGGCTATCCCCAACAACAACAATGTTCTTACCTTCCTTGGCATCGTCCGTCGTGATGCTCCGAGTAGTCGACTCACATTCGCCAGGTAGCATTACACCACTTGTAGAATTCGTCAAGACGTTCTCGATGGTCTTCGTTGGGGTTTCTAGGGATGTCTTACTCACGTCTGCCAATGCTTCTTTGGTGCTCGTTGTGGCATTCCCAGTAGAACACTCACATTCGTCAGGTAGCACCGAGAATGAGTTGGAAGTTTCCACGGTAAATGAGTTGGAAGTTTCCACGGTAAATGAGTTGGAAGTTTCCAGACACTACACCTGTTTGAAGAGAAATATTAAAAATATTAGTCAATGGTTCACAAAGTTCCATTTTACACTCTTTAGAACTCTTGAAAAAAGTTCATCAGAACCCGGGGATTTATTTTGCTTTAACCGGTCTATTTGTTTGATAACCAATTCGGTAGTGACTGTGATATTGCATAATTTATCATCTTCAGGCCCACTATAAAAATTAATTACTGGAATATTGATAGTGTCTTCCTGAGTGAAAACCGAGAGAAAATAATTATTAAGAATAGAACACATTTCATTCTCCTTGTCAGTATGATGCCCAGAGTTATTTTTAAGGGGACCTATCTTATCTCTAACTTTTGTTCTATAAACCTGGAAAAAAGTTTTTGGGTTAGTTTTCGAATCTCTAGCAACTTTAATTTCATAGTCCCGTTTTGCTTTTCTTATCTCCTTTTTAACGTCCCTGTTAATATCAATATACTGATTCATAAGATGACCCTCACCTCTTTTGATGCGCCTATAAATTTTTTTTTCTGTCCTAAAAGATATCTGAGCCTATTATTCATCCATTTGGGGTCATTTCTATTCGATCTAATTTCCTTATATGGGATAAATGTCCTTTGGGCAGCATGTATTGTGTTAAGAAAGCTGTCATACTGATAGCTCCCTTCGTTACCCCAGTCCACAGATAAGTGTTCTCTAAGCCCATTGTAATCTGCTAAGCGTAAATCTGGGACCATTACTGAATTATCCCTACTGTCATACTTCCATTCAATGGTAAAGGTAATTGATTTGTGATCGCTTGTGCCGAGTTTCTCTGTAATTTCTAAATTATTAACAAGGGTTTCCTTGTTTGCCAAAACCAAGTCAAGCAGGTTATTTCCCCTTGTAGGCTCTGTCACAAACTGCTTCAAAAAACAATCCTGAATTACTTCTAAGAAGTCTATTTGATTTTAAATTCCCAGTCAAAAAATTCCAATCAATATGACTAAAGTTAAAGTCTCCTAGAATTACTACGTAATCGTGCCTTGTGGCCTTAACAGCAGTTTCCTCCCAAAGTAGTCTCCCTTGGTCCCTATCTAAGTTTGGGGGATGGTATATCACACCTAAAATAAATTTTTCACGTCCCTCTGAAAATTCTATCCAAACACTCTGTATGTGATATTTCAGACTTAATACCCATTTTTATCCAACAGTTCAAGGGATCTCGGACATACAGTGCCACCCCAACCCCCTTCCCGATACTTCTGTCTACTTGGAACAATTTAAAACCCTGTATGTGACATTCAGCAGGCATGTCCCGATTTTTCCTATTGAACCACGTCTCAGTTAAGGCAAATGCATCAATGTTACCTACACAACACCTGTCTGAAGAACACTGGTCTTGAACACCTGCCTGAAGAACACCCGTGTCCCTTTTTCGTTCGGTAACGCGGATTGGGTAAGGATACTTACATAGGCAATAATGGAGTATAATTAAAATGGAATATATGGGAAGCGCCTAGCCTGACCCGCCTCTCTACTCCCTATCCTTTCGATTGACTCACGAGATGGTTCCTAGGGGTGAGCGGGTTCAAAACATGCTAAGGTCAGCTGTGATAATGAATAAAAAGTTATTCACACAGACGGTAGTGAGTCACTACTACTGGCACTGGTAACTGGTTACTTGTAACTGGTACCTAGTAGTGACCAGTGAAGAGGCAGGGCCAGGAGCTGGGATTCGACCCCTGCACCACAACTAGGTGAGTACAACTAGGTGAGTACTGGTACTGGTACTACTGAGATCTTAGTGACGCTAATGTATGTCATCCCGACATACAGCTAATACAAACTAGAGACGACAGGCTTACTGCTTTGGCTGATTCTATACAATGTCAAAGTACACAACAATTGAACATTATAACATACATAAGGAGAATATCAGAATGGAAACTAATGTAACTTACTGTAATGCATTACATGGTATGATATAGCAAAACTCATAGAATGAGATTCAACATTGGGATTACACAATAGAAGTGATTAAAAAAAATTGATTGATCGATTTGTATTCATGTGATCTACGGATTCTGAGGAAGGATATGTACAAAGAAAGAAGTGTTTAACAGAAAAGGCAGACTTTGTGCACTCAAATCTAGACTGTTAAATCTCAGAATTTGGAGAGAACGTGAACACACAAAAAAGTTGATATTGTAGTAGACAGTAGAAATACAATGTAAACTATATTATTCATTTATACAGGTTATTTACATTTAACCCCAACTCTGCTAGTGTGAGATTGACATATGCAGAATGGGTATCATCTCTGGGAGGATCAAACTCTTTTGCACTGGCTAACTCATTCCATGGTTGAGGCAGATCTGAATTGGTAGTTACAAATGATACTTGAGGATTTCTCAATACCTGTCGTGTACGTAGGGAATAATGACATTCAGGTTGATCGTCTGACTGAGTATTGTAAAGTAAAAGGACACAAGTGCAACTGACTGAGTATCAGAGGTAGAGGGTACAGGATCAGGAGGATTGTCAGAGTCTGTCACATTAGTCTGAGTTGGAACATCATTATCATCACATACTAACTTCATATGATCTAAATGCATTTCTTTATACTGACCAGTACTAATTTCTCTAACCTTATACTTATTACCAGTGATATGTTCAGCTACTTGATAAGGACCAACAAACTTTTGATCAACCTTAGGCACTGCAGACGTTTTGTTAGAGTTAGTCAGCATAACACTCGAACCTATGGTAACTTTGGACAGCTTTGCTCAAGTGTTAGCGACTCTTGTAAATTCTGCTGTTGATTTATGAAATGTTTCATGGATACTTCTAAAGACACTTTGAGCTAAGCTGGTACGAGTTGCTATGAAATCATCAGGGTTGTAATTTGGTTTTGGGTTAGAATATAACTCATATGGCAAAAGTTTATCTACACCGTACAATGCATAATGTGGAGTGTCACCTACAGAAACATTGTAAGCAGAATTTATAGCACACTGCACATCAGGTATAACTTCATCCCAAGTTTCACTGTTGGGATTGATAGTGGCTCTCAAGACAAGTACTTTCTTATTGGTTCGTTCTGCTAACCCATTGCTAGCAGGATGATGAGGAACAATGGTGGATTTAGAGATCTTGTACAAGGTACACAAATTTTCAAGAATCTCATTACAGAATTCACCTCCATTATCTGTTACTAGGGGCTTAAGGGTGGTATGCCTGCAGATAATGCGTTCTTTAAGATAAGATAAGATAAGCTATCGTTCGGATTTTTAACCCCGGAGGGTTAGCCACCCAGGATAACCCAAGAAAGTCAGTGCATCATCGAGGACTGTCTAACTTATTTCCATTGGGGTCCTTAATCTTGTCCCCCAGGATGCGACCCACACCAGTCGACTAACACCCAGGTACCTATTTGCTGCTAGGTGAACAGGACAACAGGTGTAAGGAAACGTGTCGAAATGTTTCCACCCGCCGGGAGTCGAACCCGGGCCCTCCATGTGTGAAGCGGGAGCTTTAGCCACCAGGTCACCGGGCCACCGGCTTTAAACACTTTAGGTACTGTCTCAGTCTTATCTGCAATAGGAACTAACTCACAATATCTGGTGAAGTGGTCTACCATAACACAGATGTTTGTTGCCCTGGAGGGAACATTGGAAATTAGTTAACAGATCTAGCGCAACTTTCCCACAGTTTGCTAGTAGTTGGATACACGTGGATTGGATTAGGACCATTAACATTACCTTTATGTTGCATTCAGACACTACATTTCTTAACATACTCAGAAATATCAGTTGCCATACGAGGCCAAAAGTATTTCAATCTGGCTTGTTTTACTGAGTGATCCATACCAGGGTGCACAACACCTGGTACATCGTGAACTAGCTGTAAGGTTACATTCACTAGTGACTGAAATTACTAACTGGTATACCCTTCTGCTAGGAGTACCCAACTCGGCTGTTTGATACAGTAATTCTTGGTTAATGACAAAGTCACTGATGGGTGCTGGTGGCTTCACAGTCAGAATAAGATCTTCCTGGAGCAGGAATCGAATCACACCAGACCACATGGGATCTGTTCGTTGAGCATTTTTTACATCCTCGGCAGTAAATGGAGGGTCCGAGTTACTATACTAACATGTCACGATAAAGCATCTGCGACTACATTTGACTTGCCAGGTAAGTGTTCAAAGGTAGGATTGAACTCTTGGATAGTCAAGGTCCATCTGGCTAACCTTCCAGTAGGTTGTTTGTTCTGGAATGAAGGTATCAGTGGAACATGGTCTGTCAAGACATGAACAGAGTACTGATAAATGTCCCAGAAGTGTTTTAAAGACCATACTATTGCTAAAGCTTCTTGCCCAGTGTGAAGGCTTACTCAGCCCTGTAACAACTTCAGTCAGTATTACAGAGGCTGGCTCCTCCTCAGGAAAATTAATGAATAAAAAAAGAAATAATAATTCACAAAGATAAACACTTTATTATAAAGTAATGCAAAGATAAAACATTGAAACATGAATGTGTATCCTACTTGAAAGAAAAATGAAAAATGAAAAATATAAACGATATCTGATCCAACGCTAATATGTACAGTTAAACTGGGGTGTCTAGTTGCTGTTGACACTGTCTTGTAGAAATTGTAGCCATTGCTGATGATGTGGGGGGGGGGGGGGTCACAGGTGTTGAGTGACAACCCAACGGCTAGTCCTTCACAGAGTCTATAGCCTTGAATAGTCAGTCCAGATGACAGGAACGCAGGTTCTTTACCACTGCAAAGATGGGGGTAGTTGCCTGCTGTTGCCTACAATTAATCAGGTAGTTAGATCAAAAAGTGACGTCTCAGGACTTCAATCTGTCTCCTTCAACAAGTTTCTTTGTGGCAGATGACCCGAGCTGTCATTCCAAGCTAGAAAGAGACAAAGGTTACCCACTGCTTAAGAAATCACTCTCCATGATAAGTACAATTTAAAAGAAATGGTGATTATCTAACAGCATAACATGGAACTCAAGACTGAAAGGACTATGTTTATTATTGGTCAGAAGTGAAGCTTTCGACCAATATATCTACTAGAATAGAAGCAGAGGCTTTTACTTACAGTTGTGTTGGTCCGAGCCCACACGTCACCTTTCGGGGTAGAGAAAAGGGGGGTGAGGGGATAGTGGGAGCTAGACTGACCCTACCTTAACAAGCAGCCAGCAGTCAAACTATCATCACCATATACTCACTTGCTGCTCTTATCTGTTGAACTTTTCCCTCACACTCCCCCATACCAAGACTTATAGTCAAGGAGTATAAGAAGAATAGGCGAGGAAAAAGTTCTAACAAGAAGTCGCGTAAAGCACCAAATAATCTACTGACTGTCACGACTTAACCAGTCAGAGAAATAATTGGATGAACCATTGATATACACAATATAAAATTTAAAAGCTTGGAGCACCAATGTCCACCTCAAGAGGCGACTGTTGGTTCCCTTAAAAGTTTCTAGGTATATCAGAGATTTATGATCCATCTCTAAAATAAATTCTTTTCCCAGTAAATAAAATTAAAGTTTGGAGATACCCCACACAAGGGCCAAACTTTCTTTTTCTATGGTGGAGTATCTAGTTTCTGCAGGAAAAAGTTTCTGGCCTAGGAAGCATACAGGGAAGGGTGTACCATCATGGTATTGTAGTAACACTGCACGTATTTCGCTGCCTGACCACGGTGAAGTGCGGTTGTGCTCAGCACCCCTCTGCTGTTTTCAGGCGAGCTACCTTAGTTCAGCAACAACCATTGAGTAGTGAGGACGTGCGCTGCTCATTGGGATATCAAAATGGCGGAACATACAGTACGGAGAGTAAATACTATCTGCATAGAGCTGGTTTGTGGTACGTTAAGTGGAGATACGATGAACGTCCTTCTCCCTAACATCATCAGGGATACATCATCAGGAATTGTATGGCGTCGCTCTTAATGGTTTAACAAGAATCTTTGTGAAATTTCTACGAGTCGGTTTCTACACAAAAATTGTCGAGCATTACCAGGAACAACGCATGAGTGTGAATTCAACGATGGATGTTGTGTTACATGACGTCTCTAAGTACTTCACATGGGTGAAGGTACGGAATGTACCCTTCGAGGCTACGGCTTATGGCCTACAGGAGTTTTTTCGCAGTTATGGGACAGTGCTTCTGCAACTGGGGGTGGGAGGGATGGCCCAATGAGGAATCTGGAAGGTTCTTACACCCCCTTAAAAAATGTCTTTAACAAGGCCTATCCCATCTATTTTCGTGATGGTTTGAAAACACGGGTTTTAGTGTACTATGCGGGGCAACGGAAACATGTCGTCTGTGTAACTCTTATGAGCACAGGCAGCCCAGTGTCCTGGGAGGCGGGCTTCTCAAAATTCGGGACACCCTTTTTGATTCAACAGTCGTGTGATTTGGGCCTGGTTTCTATGCCTCGGGGGGGCCGGAGGCCTGACCTCGGGAGCAAAAACGACCGGGAGGTGGGGGGCGGGGAGGGCGTGTGCACTCTTCCAGGGGTGTCGGGGGAGTCGAAGGTGACATCTGAGGAGACTTTTGTTCAGGAAGCTTTAACCCAGGAGGTTTTATTGGCGATGTGATCAAAGGTGTTTTTGGGAGAGGGGAACCCGTGCAAAAATGTCCTCAGTTCATGTGAAGCTGGAGCGTTTGGGGGGAACAAAAAATTGTGGAGGAAGACTTGAGTAAGATTGGGCTGGCGTGTGGTGGCCGTGGAGGTCACCCAGGAGGGTTCGTCTGAGGGTGATATTTGGTAAGGGGAGTTCTAGGAAAAGAACTGCGGGATAAAAATAGACGAGGGCTTACCCCGGGGGGAGAGGCCGGGGGGGAAGAAGTCTGGGGGCAGCGGTTGGGAGCCGATCCACATGGGTAGAGGTGTCCCTGAGTTTTCAAAGTGGGGGGGGGGGGGGGGGGGAAGGGGACTACACAGGAAAACTCGAGTGGCAAAGGAACACGTAATTAAAAGTGCATGGGTAAACCCAAAAGGATAAGGGGAAAGCCGGCCCCCTTCTGTAATTTCAGATGTTCACCGCTTAATGTTAAAAGGACCTTAAGACTGAGGTCAAGAAAGTTTGGTTGGAGTGGTTTTTAAGGCGGTTTGATGTTGACATATGCTTTTTGCAAGAGCATAATCACAGGGCTGGTTGTGTGTTGCGGGTGAAAGGATATCGGATGTATGTAACCAGTGGTTTGCAATTGAAAGGTGGGGTAGCAGTGGCGGTAAAGGAGACCAGCCCCTTGCGTGTCATCGGTTGGGAAGAGGGGGGGGGGAGGATCGTGAGGGTGGATGGAGTCTGGGGTGAGAGTCGAGCTAGTTTCGTAGGAGTTTACATGCCAGCAACTAGCAATATCAGGGTAAAAGTAGATTTTGTCAGAGAGGTATTGCTGTATCACTTGAGAGGTTTGCCTGCTATAACAGTAATAGGAGGTGATTGGAATTGTGTGATTAGGAGTGGTGATGTCGAACCGAGAGGGGCGGGTTGTGTGCTGAGTGTGCTGAGGGATGTATTGCGAGATATTGGGGTTGTTGATGTGGTGGGGAGGGGGGATACCTAGTGGAGCATACGTTCGTCCGTAGGGGATATGAAGCGCGATTGGACAGAATTTATATTAAGCAGGGTATAGATGTTGTGAGGGTGCAAACCTTCGATGTGGGGTTTTCGGATCACAGGGCGGTAATAGCAGATTTGATGTGGGATGGAGTGGTGCGTATTTATTCTGGGTACTGGAAATTAAATGTAAGGCTTCTTAAGGAGGAGGGGGAGGGACCTTTTTTCAGTGATTGGTGGTTGCCTTTTTGGGAGGCTAGGGACAGGGAGATAGATCTGTTAGATTGGTGGGAAATGCAGGCAAAACCTGGAATAGCGAATTTTTTTAAGGTTAGGGGACGAGAAGAGGCGAGGTGGCGTTTTGGGTTGCAAAATTATCTGGAGGGACAGTTGCAAGATTGTTATGTTGGGGGAGGTGGTAGGAGGGATGATATGGACAGTCTGCGGAGTAGAATCACTGAATTACACAATGATAGGTTTGATGCAATTAGGGTTAGGGCGGGGTTAGAGGATGTTTTGTGGGGTGATAAGCCGTCTGGGTTTGTTTTACGTAAATTTAGGGACCGACAGAGTGTAACAACCATTCTACAATTGGAGACAAGCCCTGGGGTGGGAGGGTATCCAGAGGGTCGAGTCCTATCCAATACGAAAGTATGAGTCTCTATGCAGATAGTTGGTTTAGGGAGAAATGGAGTTGGAGGGGGGGGGGTTCCTGGGAGGGTATTTTTGAAGGGGGGTTCCATAGCATTTTAAGTGAGCAGGATAGAGTGGGGTTGGAGGTTGGTATAAGTGAGGTTGAGGTGGAAGAGGCATTTTTTCGGGATGAGTACCGGGAAAACACCAGGGATAGACGGTATACCAAATGATTTTTATAGAGCACATTGGGGGTGTATTAGGCAGTGCTTTGTTAGGCTATTGGACCATATGTTAACTAGTGGGAAGTTGGGCACATCGCAAAGTACGGGTGTCATAGTTTTGGTGCCAAAGAAGAGGGGGGTAGAGAGTTGAGTGCTTACCGTGCAATATCTTTGATGTGCGTGGATTACAAGGTTTTTGCGAAAATTTTGGGTAATAGACTGAAGAAGGTCATGGGGTCGGTGATACATGGGGGACAGTTTGGTATCCCGGGGAGGAGTATGCGGGTAGGTCATGGACGTATTCGGGATTTCCTTGAGGGTAGTAATAAGGGAGGTATTCTAGGTCTGGATTGGGAGAAAGCTTATGATTATGTGGATAGGGAATTTTTGATTGAGAGTATGGTGAGAATGGGTTTGGAGGGAGGGTGGTTGGATGGGTGAGGACTTTGTATGAGAATGCATCATGAGAGTACAGGTAAATGGTAGGTTGGTAGTTCTGTAAGCATGGGGAGGGGTTTAAGGCAGGGGTGTCCACTCTCCCAAATACTCTTTGCATGTATGCAGAATCCTTTCTATGTTCTGGTTGATGGTGGGATGGGAAGGATGGGGGAGAGTGGGAGATTTTGTGGGAATATTGTTGGTTATGTAGATGATACAACTGTTTTACTTAATGAGATAGAAGATTTAAGTAAAGTGGGAAGGGTAATTGAGATTTTTGGGAATGCTACTGGGATGAGAGTTAATAAGCAGAAATCACGGTTGCTGGAGGTAGGCGCTTGGGTAGGAGGGACCTTGGGGGAGGAGTTTGGTTGGATAACTGTAGATAGGCTAAAGATTTGTGGGATTTTGTATTTGGCAGATGCACAGGAGAGCAGGAGGGTTAATTCAGAAATGGTAATGGACAGAGCTTGAGTAGGCTCAGGAGTCTAAGGGCCGGGGATGTAACCTTGCATCAAAGGGTTGTGGTGGTAAATACGCTGATTTATAGTAAGGTGTGGGGAGTGGCGGAAATTTACCCATTACGAAGTCAGGATATTAGGGAAAATTACAAAGAAGAGTCTTAAGGTAAGTGTGGGGTTATGGGAGGGCGTGGTTGGGCAAAGATGTGGTAATGACTGCGGTAAGACAGGGAGGATTGGGATTGATGGCATTAGGGTCTAGGGTGAAGGCGCTATATGTGAAGCAGAGGTATATTCGGGCAGCGGGGAAAGGGGTCTTCGGGTGGGGAGGTGATGGGGATATCCGCAAATGGTGGGTGGCAGGGACTTAGTGGAGTGTGAAGATATGTTGCGGTTTATGTTAAAGGTACGCAATGTTAAAAAACTCAAGGTAAAACGGTTAGTGGGTGTGGGTCGTCGTCAGGAATCAATGCAAGGGATGGCAGTGTATCCCACATATGATTGGAGAGTGATATGGGTGGAATTTAGTAAATTAAGAATACCGGCAAGAGCGAGGGAATTAGTATATAGATTTCTTATGGGGACGTTAGCATCGAAAGAGGTGCTAAGACGAATGGGTTTTGTGAGAGAGGCGTCATGCGGTTTTTGTGGGAAGTTGAAACGGCTTTTTATGTAGTATATTTTTGTTCTGCTTTGGAGGTGGTAAGATTGTGGTTGAAGAGGGTTTTCTTTTTATTGGGGGGGGACAGATATCACCCCTTAGGGCTTTAATGTTAGATATGGGAGGGGTACCCAAAGAGGTGGGGAGGGCTATCAGATACGTAATAGTTGATTACTTGTATGTTTCTTGGGGGATGAGGGAGGTGGAGGGAAACATTAGGATAAAAGCGTTGGCGGCGTGTTTTTATAGGACAGCATGTAGGAACAAACAATTATATGGGGGAAGGTGGGTAATTAGTTTTCCGGAGGGATATCGTGGACTTACTGTTGAACGTCTACTCCGTTTGGTGACGGGGTGAGAGGCAAGGGGTTGGTCTCTTCAGTGGTGTGTCCTCTTGGAGTGATTGGAAGCCTGATGAGGAAGGTTGATTGGTTTGCAAGGTGGTTGATGTGGGTAAAGTTTATTTGCAGGGAGCCGTCGGGGGCTCCGGGGTATGTAGACCTTATGAATTTGTAAAATCACAGAGTCGTAAGTTGTATGTGATTTTCTGTTTTTTCTCTTATTGTTATAAGAACCATTTTATATAGGGGGTTTATATTTATATGTATATTGTGAGTTATGTTTTATATATTTGAATCTGATGAAA
>NC_069413.1:6126273-6152242 GCF_026875155.1 Cherax quadricarinatus
CTATCCAACACTCGTATGTGTATTTCAGACTAAATACCTTTTTTATCCAACAGTTCAAGGGATCTCGGACATACAGTGCCACCCCAACCCCCTTCCCGATACTTCTGTCTACTTGGAACAATTTAAAACCCTGTATGTGACATTCAGCAGGCATGTCCCGATTTTTCCTATTGAACCACGTCTCAGTTAAGGCAAATGCATCAATGTTACCTACACAACACCTGTCTGAAGAACACTGGTCTTGAACACCTGCCTGAAGAACACCCGTGTCCCTTTTTCGTTCGGTAACGCGGATTGGGTAAGGATACTTACATAGGCAATAATGGAGTATAATTAAAATGGAATATATGGGAAGCGCCTAGCCTGACCAGCCTCTCTACTCCCTATCCTTTCGATTGACTCACGAGATGGTTCCTAGGGGTGAGCGGGTTCAAAACATGCTAAGGTCAGCTGTGATAATGAATAAAAAGTTATTCACACAGACGGTAGTGAGTCACTACTACTGGCACTGGTAACTGGTTACTGGTAACTGGTACCTAGTAGTGACCAGTGAAGAGGCAGGGCCAGGAGCTGGGATTCGACCCCTGCACCACAACTAGGTGAGTACAACTAGGTGAGTACTGGTACTGGTACTACTGAGATCTTAGTGACGCTAATGTATGTCATCCCGACATACAGCTAATACAAACTAGAGACGACAGGCTTACTGCTTTGGCTGATTCTATACAATGTCAAAGTACACAACAATTGAACATTATAACATACATAAGGAGAATATCAGAATGGAAGCTAATGTAACTTACTGTAATGCATTACATGGTATGATATAGCAAAACTCATAGAATGAGATTCAACATTGGGATTACACAATAGAAGTGATTAAAAAAATTGATTGATCGATTTGTATTCATGTGATCTACGGATTCTGAGGAAGGATATGTACAAAGAAAGAAGTGTTTAACAGAAAAGGCAGACTTTGTGCACTCAAATCTAGACTGTTAAATCTCAGAATTTGGAGAGAACGTGAACACACAAAAAAGTTTGATATTGTAGTAGACAGTAGAAATACAATGTAAACTATATTATTCATTTATACAGGTTATTTACATTTAACCCCAACTCTGCTAGTGTGAGATTGACATATGCAGAATGGGTATCATCTCTGGGAGGATCAAACTCTTTTGCACTGGCTAACTCATTCCATGGTTGAGGCAGATCTGAATTGGTAGTTACAAATGATACTTGAGGATTTCTCAATACCTGTCGTGTACGTAGGGAATAATGACATTCAGGTTGATCGTCTGACTGAGTATTGTAAAGTAAAAGGACACAAGTGCAACTGACTGAGTATCAGAGGTAGAGGGTACAGGATCAGGAGGATTGTCAGAGTCTGTCACATTAGTCTGAGTTGGAACATCATTATCATCACATACTAACTTCATATGATCTAAATGCATTTCTTTATACTGACCAGTACTAATTTCTCTAACCTTATACTTATTACCAGTGATATGTTCAGCTACTTGATAAGGACCAACAAACTTTTGATCAAGCTTAGGCACTGCAGACGTTTTGTTAGAGTTAGTCAGCATAACTCTCGAACCTATGGTAACTTTGGACAGCTTTGCTCAAGTGTTAGCGACTCTTGTAAATTCTGCTGTTGATTTATGAAATGTTTCATGGATACTTCTAAAGACACTTTGAGCTAAGCTGGTACGAGTTGCTATGAAATCATCAGGGTTGTAATTTGGTTTTGGGTTAGAATATAACTCATATGGCAAAAGTTTATCTACACCGTACAATGCATAATGTGGAGTGTCACCTACAGAAACATTGTAAGCAGAATTTATAGCACACTGCACATCAGGTATAACTTCATCCCAAGTTTCACTGTTGGGATTGATAGTGGCTCTCAAGACAAGTACTTTCTTATTGGTTCGTTCTGCTAACCCATTGCTAGCAGGATGATGAGGAACAATGGTGGATTTAGAGATCTTGTACAAGGTACACAAATTTTCAAGAATCTCATTACAGAATTCACCTCCATTATCTGTTACTAGGGGCTTAAGGGTGGTATGCCTGCAGATAATGCGTTCTTTAAGATAAGATAAGATAAGCTTTCGTTCGGATTTTTAACCCCGGAGGGTTAGCCACCCAGGATAACCCAAGAAAGTCAGTGCATCATCGAGGACTGTCTAACTTATTTCCATTGGGGTCCTTAATCTTGTCCCCCAGGATGCGACCCACACCAGTCGACTAACACCCAGGTACCTATTTGCTGCTAGGTGAACAGGACAACAGGTGTAAGGAAACGTGTCGAAATGTTTCCACCCGCCGGGAGTCGAACCCGGGCCCTCCATGTGTGAAGCGGGAGCTTTAGCCACCAGGCCACCGGGCCACCGGCTTTAAACACTTTAGGTACTGTCTCAGTCTTATCTGCAATAGGAACTAACTCACAATATCTGGTGAAGTGGTCTACCATAACACAGATGTTTGTTGCCCTGGAGGGAACATTGGAAATTAGTTAACAGATCTAGCGCAACTTTCCCACGGTTTGCTAGTAGTTGGATACACGTGGATTGGATTAGGACCATTAACATTACCTTTATGTTGCATTCAGACACTACATTTCTTAACATACTCAGAAATATCAGTTGCCATACGAGGCCAAAAGTATTTCAATCTGGCTTGTTTTACTGAGTGATCCATACCAGGGTGCACAACACCTGGTACATCGTGAACTAGCTGTAAGGTTACATTCACTAGTGACTGAAATTACTAACTGGTATACCCTTCTGCTAGGAGTACCCAACTCGGCTGTTTGATACAGTAATTCTTGGTTAATGACAAAGTCACTGATGGGTGCTGGTGGCTTCACAGTCAGAATAAGATCTTCCTGGAGCAGGAATCGAATCACACCAGACCACATGGGATCTGTTCGTTGAGCATTTTTACATCCTCGGCAGTAAATGGAGGGTCCGAGTTACTATACAAACATGTCACGATAAAGCATCTGCGACTAATTTGATTGCCAGGAAAGTGTTCAAAAGGTAGGATTTGAACTCTTGGATAGTCAAGGTCCTCTGGCTAACCCTTCCATAGGTTTTTTTTCTGGAATGAAGGTATCAGGGGAAATGGTTTCAAGCATAAACGAGTACTGAAAAATTCCCGAAGTTTTTTAAAAAGACCATACTATTGCTAAAGCTTTTTGCCCAGTGTGAAGGGTTACTCAGCCCTTAACAACTTCAGTCAGTTTTACGGGGGCGGCCCTCCTCAGGAAAATTAATGAATAAAAAAAAGAAATAATAATTCAAAAAGATAAAAACTTTTTTAAAGTAAGCAAAATAAAACATTGAAACTTGAATGTGTATCCTACTTAAAAGAAAAAAAAAAAATGAAAAATATAAAGATATCTGACCCAAACGCTAATATGACATTTAAAACTGGGGTTTTTAGTTCTGTTACACTGTCTTGTAGAAATTGTAGCCATTGCTGATGATGGGGGGGGGGGGGGGGGCACAGGTGTTGAGGAAAACCCCAAGGGGTAGCCCTTTCCCACAGAGTCTATAGCCTTGAAAAGTCAGTCCGATGACAGGAACGCAGGTTCTTTACCACTGCAAAGATGGGGGTGTTCCTGCTGTTGCCTACAATTAATGGTATTAGATCAAAAAGTGACGTCTCAGGGCTTCAAACTGTCTCCTTCAACAAGTTTCTTTGTGGCAGATGACCCGAGCTGTCATTCCAATAGAAAGAACAAGGTTACCCCCTGCTTAAGAAAACACTCTCCTGATAAGTACAATTTAAAAAAATGGTGATTATTAACGCAAACATGGAACTAAGACTTTAAAGGATTGTTTATTTTGGTCAGAAATGAAGCTTTCGCCAATATATCTACTAGAAAAGAAGCAGGGCTTTTACTTACAGTTGTGTTGGTCCAGCCCCACGTCACCTTTTGGGGTTTGAGAAAAGGGGGGGGAGGGGGTAGTGGGAGCAGACTGACCCTACCTTAACAAGCCCAGCAGTCAAACTATCATCACCAAACTCACTTTTGCTCTTTTCTGTTAACTTTTCCCCCCACACTCCCCCATACCCAAAACTTTTAAATCAAGGAGATAAAAAGAATGGGGAGGAAAAAAATTCTAACAAAAGTGCGTAAAGCACCCAAAAATCTACTGACTGTCACGACTTTTAAACCGTCAGAGAAATAATTGGATAACCATTGATATACACAATATAAAATTTAAAAGTTGGACCCAATGTCCCCCCAAGAGGGACTGTTGGTTCCCCTTTAAAAAATTTTAGGATATGAGATTTTTGTCCTCTCAAAATAAATTTTTTTCCCAGTAAATAAAATTAAAGTTTGGAGATACCCCACACAAGGGCCAAAATTTTTTTTCTTGGTGGGGGTATTTTTTGCAGGAAAAAATTTCTGGCCTAGGAAGCATACAGGGAAGGGTGTAAATCATGGGATTGTAGTAACACTGACGATTTCGCTGCCTGACCACGGGGAAGTGCGGTTGTGTCACACCCCTCTGCTGTTTTCAGGGGAGCTACTTAGTTCAGCAAAAAACCCTGATAGTGGGAGTGCGCTGCTCATTGGGTATCAAAATGGGGAACATACAGTACGGAGAGTAAATACTATCTGCATGAGCTGGTTTGTGGTACGTTAAGTGGAATACGATGAACTCCTTCTCCCAACATCACAGGGTACATATCAGGAATTTTTATGGGTCGTCTTATGGTTTTAAAAAGAATCTTTGGAAATTTCTCGAGTCGGTTTCTACACAAAAATTGTCGAGCCTCGGACTGTCCCCCTCGCGACCATAAACAAACAACAAAAGACTTCTTTATTCTTCCCCATGTTCCATCCACTTTATAAAACCCTCCCCTCACCCCCCTCCTCACAATGATGTACAGTAATCGGGCTAGCTCCCTCACCAAAATAGAAACTCCTCCTTTCAATCTCGTTGAGTGTGACGTATTACCGTATACCATAATCATCACATTACACCGGCTTGTGGTTGTGTTTTACTCTTGCACAAACACTACATCGACACCATACCTAATGAGCATTCTCATGGAAAAACCATTCCACTTCCTAGAATTTTTCAGACCATTAATCTTTTATAGAGAGACTCTTGAATTGTCAATGGAGGTTTGGCCTTAACGTATTGCACACCTGTATCCCCATTCCCCTTTATGACGCCCATGTTCTTCAATTACACATTCGGTGAACTGCTTTCACATGCCCTTGCCCCTGGACCCCCAGGTCCATGCTTCATCCACTTCAGCCACACCTTTGCCCGACGCTGTGCCGGTCGTGAAGCACATCACTCATCGACCACGTCCGAAAAGGGCAATGCCGCTCTCTTTCCGTGACACTCGAGCCTTTTCTCCCCGCTCCACCTGGAAGCCATCCGTTTGCACTTCAGCCAACACCGTGCAATTTGAACCAGACCTCAACCTGGTCTCTGAAATGCCTCCACACCTCTCACCACCTGGTACCCCAGCAGGGCAGCCAGGGCACCCCACAAGCCCCCTCAACTGTGACCTCTTCCGGGGTCCCTAACAGGTCGTGGAGGACTGAATCAATGGTTGCCTCCACGGCCCTTGTCCTCAACCAAGTGACACCACATCTTTGGTCTACGGTGCTTGGGCTGCAGTGATTGTCTCTCTCAGAAGAGTTACCACTCTTCCTCCCTCAAGCCTCCTCGAAACCGCACACTCCAAGCCTTGTTCTAGGAAACCGACTCAGGTCGTGCCAAAATCCAACGTTCAAGGTTCCTCTGGATGCCCTATGCTGCTCCTTCGCTGTGTACCCGGTTGTTTAACACACTGCGCAAGACAATGTGATCATAGGCACCGCTCATAATCGACAGGTACGTTGTGCCTGCGTAAGTCACCATTACTTGAGTCTGAAGTCTTATAGGAAAATAAAGGAAGGATAGTGATGCCTCAATGTCATTTTAAGGAATAAAACTTCCTTCAGGCATCCCAGATTACGATCCTTCCTTCCATTTACCCTTTGTCGCCATTTGTACAGCTCCCCAAAACTTCTCGAAGGCAGCTCGTAGGTCTGCCTCATGAGCCTCAAAGGGTACATCATTCTTATCTTCACCCAAGTATAATGGCGGGACACATCATGTAGCCTTACCGTCTCTGCAGGTTTCACTGGTACTCAAAGGAGCTTTGGTAACTGGCGACTTTGTCCTCATTATCACGTGCTTTGAGAAATTGCACAAAGAATTCTTATATGCCGTTCAAGGCTACACCATTACAGACTATTCGGTTGGCAATGACGTATGTGTCCCTGATGATGGAGGTAATAAAACTTGAGATGAGTGGGCATGCTCAGCCCCACGCACCTACTTCTATGCGATGTGTTTACCATTCTTCTTGACGGCTGCGCCTTTTTGAGGAAAACCTAGTTGTTCTCCGGCTGACTGCTAGAGGGCTGGCTCTGCTCACGTCCGCTCGGCCAAATGGTTTGAGCGACGATGGAACAAACAATTATATGGGGGAAAGGTGGGGTAATTAGTTTTCCGAGGGTATCGTGGAGTACTGTTGAACGTCTACTCCGTTTGTGTGGGTGAGAGGCAAGGGGTTGGTCTCTTCAGTGGTGTGTCCTCTTGGTAGTGATTGGAAGCCGATGAGGATGGTGATTGGTTTGCAGTGGTTGAAGTGGGTATAGGTTATTTGACAGGGAGCCTGGCGGGGGCTCCGGGTGAGTAGACTTATGCATTTGTAAATATCACAGAGTCAAAAGTTGTACGTGATTTTCTGTTTTGTTCTCTTTTTGTTATATAAGAACATTTTATATAGGGGTTTATATTTATATTGATATTGTGTGTTTTGTTTTTATATATTCGAATCTGGATGATAGGATTTAAACCTTGTTTCATACGTCTCTATTTTTATCGGATTGAATGGGTACTTTATGCATATGTCGAAAAATATATATGTATTTGATGGGGTTTATTAGACCATTCCCCCCCCCCCCTTATTCTGTATGGAAGGTCCTATTATATATTGAGTGTTAATCGGTACATTTAACTTGTGTATGTGTAGGTGTGTTTGTGGGAACCGATGCTTCGGTTAGTTCTATCATTGAATGTAATATTTTTTGTTTATTTGCTGAACAAGTCATTTAGCGCTTTATTTAATATAGTATGATCCAGTTTGTTCTGTACAAACAGAGTTGCACACCACACGTATGTTGTGTATATGCATGGTATATGTATAATATTTTTAAGGTTGTAGGGACTCTTTACATGTTTTATTATGACTCCGACTGTTTGTTGGAAGTCGGTTGGTTGGGTTATTTTGTAGAATTTGTTTTTATCAATGTGTTAAAATTGTTTTTTTTTTTTTTTTTTTTTTTTTTTTTTTTTTTTTGTTTTGTTTTTTTTTTTTTTTTTTTTTTTTTTTTGAAGAGGTCAGGGTATGACCATTCATAGGAAAATTAATGAATGTTATTTAGAACGGGGACTGTACAATACGGGGGGGGGGTTGAAGTGTCTAAACTGTGTCATGCACTGGCAATAATGATTATAGTAAAAGGTGAGGTTTGTAGGTTATGGTATATGGCCTGTGGGTTATGTATATGGTTGTGGTTATTGCTTTTTTTGGGTGGCTAGGGGACAGGGAGATAGATCTGTTAGATTGGTGGGGAAATGCAGGAAAACTGGAATAGCGAATTTTTTTAAGTTAGGGGATGAGAAGTGGCGAGGTGGGCGTTTTGGGTTGCAAAATTTTCTGGAGGGTAAGTGCAAGTATGTTTTATGTTGGGGGAGGTGGTAGGAGGGATGTATGGACAGTATGCAGAGTAGAATCACTGAATTACACATTGATAGTTCTTTGTTTTTATTGCATTTAGGGTTAGGGAGGGGGTTAGAGGATGTTTTATGGGGTGTTAAGCGTCTGGGTTTGTTTTACGTAATTTTAGGGGACGACAGTGTGTAACAACATTCTACTATTGGAGACAAGCCTGGGGTGGGAGGGTATCCGAGGGTCGTTGTCCTATCCAATACAGAAAGTATGAGTCTCTATGCAGATAGTTGGTTTAGGAGTATGTGTGTTGGAGGGGGAGGGGGGTTTCTGGGAGGGTATTTTTGAAGGGGGGTTCATTTGTGTTTTAAGTGATGCAGGATTAGAGTGGGGTTGAGGTTGGATAAGTGAGGTTGAGGTGGTAGAGGGGACAGTTTTCGGATGGAGTACCGGGAAAACACCAGGGATAGACGGTATACCAAATGATTTTTATAGAGCACATTGGGGGTGTATTAAGCAGTGCTTTGTTAGGCTATTGGACCATATGTTAACTAGTGGGAAGTTGGGCACATCGCAAAGTACGGGTGTCATAGTTTTGGTGCCAAAGAAGAGGGGGGGTAGAGAGTTTTTTTTTATATTTTATTTAAAAGCACAGGATACAGTAACATGTATATCACCCAATTAACGTGTTCCCAAAACATGAAACATTTACAAGGAAAACGAAATTTCTTATAATTGACAAAATTAACCAAAATCCATACCATCAAAAATTTCTTTACCATCGCTACCCTACTTACTGCCTGTAAACTCATATGACTGTATATACAAACATTTTTCTATGTGTACTAATGCTTTAGCCCCTCAATTTATATTGTAATATTAGCATTTAATACACCAAATCATTCTGAGCTTTTCTTTCCCTAATTTTAGTTAATTTGCATTTTTAACCCCTCAGTATACAGACAATTGTATATCATACACGTGTGAACTCATAAGCCAAAATACCAAGAATAGATTAAGTGTTTACAACTCCGCCATCATAACTAAAATACCTCTTCAAAAAACTTTTTTTTTTTTTTTTTTTTTATTTATACGTCCAAAGATAAATGCACAAATTAATGAATTAGCATATAATTTATATTCTCATAGCCTAAGACTCGCGCATTAACTTCGTGCCGGCACTTTACTACCCCCCCCCTTTTACTATTATTCAATTGCTATTAAACTGAGCGTTAACATGGGATATAAAAATTCCTCATGCACACACAGTTAGTCATAATTAAAAATTTGGACATTCAAGTTCGTTTATGTTTCCTTCATTATTTTTACCCAATAACTCTTTTGAACAAAACCATTTAACAATATAACAGTATCCCCATTAAGGGCATCGCACATAAAATTGTCCACTCTATCCTTTAATACCTCACTATTCATTATAATTCACTTATCATTAACATAAACATGTTTAGGTACATAGAAAAAGGTTGTTTTTATTGTTGATTATAAAATTGACTAACCATAGTTCTGATTTCATATTTAACATTGCAGTTAATTTTTCACCACAAAAAAGCATCTGTGCTGGGTCACAGCACTTCACAAACATAAGTTAACAATCGATTAAAGTTACGTGTGTGCTTTTTCTTAACATCATTCTGCTCTAAACCCTTGATCCATGTTTAGTAATCATGGTTTTTAGGGTTATCCTGTATGCTGTGAAAATAACCATAGATTCCAAATCCTCATTTCATCTCCCTTCCACTCTTATCATAACCATCCCACCATCCACACTACAAAGAAAGCCTAAACCATTCACCCGCTTGTATCTCGGTTAGGAGGTCCACCCTTTGCCCACCCCCTGGGTTCTGAGGAGGAGGCCCCCACGTGAGATTCCGGTAACCTCCGAAAAGTATCTACCACTCACCCCATTGACTTGCCTCTTTTCTACAACCATATGTTCTATAAAATCTCGCTGCTAACGATTTTTTCTCAACTCTCCCCTAACCTCCCTCATCCCCCAGATACATGTTAAATTTATCCGTCATATCATACATTAAGGCTCTACCCACCATCCCCGGCTCCCCGGTTACATCTCATATTAAGGGCCTTAGAATGGCCATTGCCCCCACCCCCAAAGTCTGATAATCTCACCATCACTAACATACCCCCTCCTAAGAGGGACAATTAGTTTCCGCATGATAAGCCGTTTCGTTGTTCCCCCACAAGGCTAGCATGAGTTCCTCTATCACCATGGACCATTTTTTACAACTCATCCCTAGAGGCCATTATTCCCATCAGAAACGATATACAACTCTAGTACCCTTGCTAGGTATTCTAAGCAACATACTTACTCCATATGCCTATCCAGTCAATGTTGGATATACAGCAAGCCCTGGTAAAACACCTTTGCCCACCACAGCACCCCCCATTCGTTTGACCTTTAACGTGGACACCTGTTTTACATGTTATTGTTAAACCCTCACTATAATGTCATCAACAATACATCAATCCCTTCATCAACAAAATCATTAGTGCATCCTAATTTTACCCTACCTAAAATGAAAAATCATGTTCCCCACAGTCCTTATACTATTCTTTGGTTAATTTTAAATACTTTTACTCTATGTACAATGGGACAATCATGGCCAAGTCAACCAACGTCTTCCCCTACCGTCATATCATCGTCCATTGCTACTAAATTGAACTCCCAAACCCCAAACATACTTTAGGATACTTACTCCTGGACTTTCATGCATTTTATTTTGATCTTTAAGGGATAACACCCAGCAATCCCCATACACCTCTTAATGTTAAAACAATGAGAGTTGTGTTGAACACCTAAAACTCTCTGCTGTTATTGTTACGTCCCTAGCCCTTAAGCCTCCTAGCCTACCCAAACCATGCTCGTAACTAATTCCGAATTTATCTTCCTATCTCCTGCTTCCGCCATGTACCATATTCCACAACCTTAATTCTGTCCACTACGGGACCATCCCAAAACCCTCCCCAAGGCTCCCTCCCACCCATTCCCACACCTCTAATAGTCTAGACTTCATTATTTAACTCTCATACCCGTAGCGTCCCAAAAATCTGAATGATTCCACCAACTTTCCTTAGATCTTCCTCATGCCATACCAGCACAGTAGTATCATCTACGTACCTCACAATCCCCCCCGCCACCCCCCTAATCCGCTGTTCATCATCATCCTCATCCACAGACCATATAAAGGAGTCTGTACGCAGGGCAAACAATAACTGAGATGAAGTGGACAGCCCTGCCTCAAAACCTCTCTCCATCAGTACTGGGTACCCCATCTTTACCTTTAATCTGTTAACCTAATATCTGTCCCTCAATACAAGAGGTTTGCAAAATTCACCTCTTCTCCCACAAAACAACTGTTCCAAACAAACTTTTAAGAAATCCCTCTTCACACAATCATACGCATTAGCCCCAATTAAAACCAAGTATTCCCCTCCGGTGCTGTCCTCAATATAATCCCTTGTGAGACTTTGTCCGTCCCTCATACTTCGTTTCCCGGATGCCAAAGCTGTCCCCCATGTACCAATGATCCTAGAACCTTCTTCAGTCTATTGGCCCAGAATTTTAGCATAAAATTTTATATTCAGCAACAACATTAAGTGATATAGCTCTATAATCACTCAGTACTTCCCTTCCTACTTTTGTTCGGCACTAACACAACGATCCGGTTTTCGGTGTTTTCCCATCTCCCACTGCGCCACATTTAATTCAAGACTTCCACTAAACCAGCCTAATACACTCCAATAAACTTATAAAAATCATTCTTATTTCGGTATTCCATCTATGCCCGGCGTCTTACCTGACTTATCCCGTAAACCGCCTCCTCCACTCCATCCTCATAATTCTCCCTTCCAGCATTCTTGTTCTGTTGTCTATACAATATTACTCTGCAATATCCCCAATTACCTTTTCTCTTGCATCTCCTCTGTTCATCCTCGTTCTCCCTAAACCTTTAATCGGCATAATAAACACTAATTGTGTCAGTGGGAGTAAGGCTTGAACTCCTTATACCTCCCCCCCCTGCAGCGACCACTATTGGCTAGGTAGTCTCCATTTGCCTTCCCTAATTTTCGCCCAGAAACGTAACCTGAGTTGTTCCACCCTTTAACACCTCCTCTAAACCCCGCTCTAACTCTATTTCGTTTAACTGTCCATTATGTAACTCTGCTATCCTACACATTAAACCATCCTCATACCCTTTCTCATACCTTCCTACCCCCCCCCCGTCGTAAAAAGCATTCAGTTGTCCCTCCAGATAGTTTGCAAACCTTAACGCCGCCGGCCTGTTCCCTACCACGTCCCCCTGAAAAACTCTGCGATTCCAATATTAGTCCTCACCCTCCCACCTGTCAAGCAAATCCATCTCACCATCCCTGCCATCCAGAAATGTGTCCAACCATTCCTAAAGGAAGAGCCACATCCCCCTCCTGCAGTAGCTCACATTCATTTTCCAATACCCAGCATTTTTTAGTACTATACCATCCACCGAAGATCAGCTATCACCGCCATATTGATCCGAAAAAACCGACATCGAAAGCTCTCACCCTTCCACGCCTATCCCTCTGCATCACATATATTACTATCTAACCTTTGCCTCATAATTTCAGCATGAAGTGTGTCCACCCATACTCCCCTCCCCACCACATCGGGAAACTCCTACATCCCTTATACACTTCCCTTAGCGCACCCAAGACACATCCCGCCCCCCTCGGTGAGGACATCCCCATACCTATTTCACACTGTTCAGTCACCCAAAATAGACAGTTATGAAAGGTAGACCCGCAATTATTCATTTCAAAACATCACGATCAAATCAACTTTCACTCTAACATTGTTGCATGCCGGCATATAAACTCCAGAACTTACTCCTCCCCACCCCCCAGTGCCCATCTACCCTCACGACCCTCCCCCTCCCCCCTCCTCCCTACCCATGTATGCATTGGGCTGGTCTCCTTTTTCAGACACTGCAACCCCTCATTTTTAATTGCAAAGCATTACTGTCAAATAGGTTTATAAACCCCGCAAACGCTATTCACACCCGTAACCTATGGTTTTGCTCCTGCAAAAAACATAATCTACATCAAAACCTCGTAAAAACCATTTAACCAAACCCTTTTGACTCTATTTAAGACATTTACATTTTTTGTGCCACACTTGAACTTCCCAGAATAGGCGGCTTACCTCTATGCCGCTGTGGCTTACTCTATCGCCTATTTCATGGTTCCCATTTAACCTTTTTTATCATGTTTCCTAACCTGTCCACCAACCCCACTTGCCTCCCACTGAGCTTCCCGGCACTACCCCCTCCCTGGGTTGCCTCTCCCCAATCTACCCATGACTTCTTCCAGGTCTCTGCCCAGGGTGTTATAACTCTTTTTCATCGTCCAGGCACCGCCGTCCGTTTGCGTGAGCTCTCACTCACAAACTTATATTCGCTTGCGAGTCCTCCTGATGGAATTCCACCACCACTTCCGTGTCCACTCTGTCATTCTCGAATCCTCACCTGTCCTGCTGCTCAATCCATCAGCGACCTCACTAACTTCTCGGGTCCGTCCTCCCGTCACACCGCTAATCCATGAAATCCTGCTGCACTGCTTCCCAACATCCTCGCCGGGGTTGACTCTTCTCACGTCCACCTTCCCACAGGCGCTGGGGGGCTCTTCCCTGTCACCTCCGGGGAGGGTAAACAACGACCCCATCACCTCTTCCACCTTGTCCACTCCTCTCTCAGGATTCGTTTCTGGTCCAGCGCTACCCCCAACTTCAACATCCACTTGCCTCGGTTGCTGATCCACATCATCACGATAAACGCCATCCTAGGGGCTTGTCCTGCCGAGGACACTGCGCCGCCATGTGCTCATAAGAATACATAATCGGAAAGTTTTCCTGCCCCGCCATAGTGGACAAATTACCTGGGTCCTATAGTTTGTCGCGTTACATACGAGGGTATTGGCCGCCTCAATGACATCTTCAGGGGCAGGACCACTCGGGCAGCCCTTCAAACGGGCCCATCCCCTCCACACCCCATACTAGCGTTATGAACAGTTCATAATCGCTGAAGGCTTCCTGAAAGCCATACGACGTTGCTTCATATGGTAACATTACGCAACTTTACCCAGTGTAATATTTCGAAACATATTTTAGAGGTGGACACCTCTACTGCTGAATTCACACTCATCCTTTTTTCCTGGAATTCATCCACAATCCTGGAGTAAATGCCGGCTCTTGTAAACTTCACAAAAACCTTGGACATTCCATTTAGGGCCCACACCATACTATTCATCGTTCGATATCCATAGACGTCTCTATGATGGCCGTTACTGTACTTGCATCGTAGCCTGCTTTTCGTTCCTAGACTATTTCTATACAGACAGTATTCACTCCCTGTTGATCGATCCGCCATGTTTGGTGTCTAAGTACAGCAGTCACCAACAGGTGGCGTTTAGGGAGATCAAGAAGAGTCCTCGATTCCCAGTGGTCGAGAGACGATTGTTTCACGTGCAATATCTTGTTGATTGTGCGCGGATTACAAGGTTTTTGTCGAAAAATTTTGGTAATAGACTGAGTTGGTCATGGGGTCGGTGATTACATGGGGGACTGTTTGGTATCCCGGGGAGGGAGTATGCGGGTAGGTCATGACGTATTCGGGATTTCCTTGAGGGTAGTTGTAATGGGTGGTTTTTCTAGGTCTGGACTTGGGAGAAAGATTATGATTTTCGTGCGCTAGGGAATTTTTGATGAGAGTATGGTCTGAGAATGGGTTTTGGAGGGAGGGTGGTGGGATGGGTGAGGACTTGTATGAGAATGCATCAATGAGGAGTACAGGTAAATGGTAGGTTGGGTAGTTCTGTAAGGCATGGGAGGGTTTAGGCCAGGGGTTGTCCCACTCTCCCCAAATATCTTTGCATGTATGCAGAATCCTTTCTATGTTCTGGGTGAGGTGGGATTGGGAAGGATTGGGGGAGAGTGGAGGGTTTTGTTTGGGCATATTGTTGGTTATGTAGTTGATAACAACAGTCTTTACTTTATGAGTTAGAAGATTTAAGTAAAGTGGGAGGGGTAATGAGTTTTTTGGGATGCTACTGGGATGGATGTTAATAAGCAGAAATAATGGTTGCTGGAGGTAGGCGCTTGGGTAGGAGGGACCTTGGGGAGGAGTTTGGTTGGATAACGTAGATAGGCTAAAGATTTGTGGTTTTTGTATTTGGCAGATGCACAGGAGAGCAGGAGGGTTAATTCTGAAATGGTAATGGACAGAGCTTGAGTGGCTCAGGATATTAAGGGCGGGGATGTAACCTTGCATCAAAGGTTGTGGTGGTAAATACGCTTGATTTATTAGTAAGGTGTGGGGGTGGCGGAAATTTACCATTACGTAGTCAGGATATTATGAATTACATAGAAGTGTCTTAAGGTTTGTGTGGGGTTATGGGGGGCGTGGGTTGGGCAATGATGTGGTAATGACTGCGGTAAGACAGGGAGATTGGGATTGAGCATTAGGGTCTAGGTGTGAAGGCGCTATATGTGAATGCATGAGGTATTTTCGGGCAGCGGGGGGAAAGGGGTATTCGGGTGGGGGAGGTTGATGGGGGGGATATCCGCATTGGTGGGGGGTGGCATGCGGACTTAGTGCGATGTGAGGGTTATGTTGCGGTTTATGTTAATGGTACGCAAATGTTAAAAACTCAAGGTATAACGGTTAGTGGGGTGTGGGTCGTCGTCAGGAATCAATGCAAGGGATGGCTGTGTTTCCCACATATGAATTGGAGAGTGATATGGGTGGAATTTTAGTAAATTAAGATTACCGGCAGAGCGAGGGAATTAGTATAGGTAGATTTCTTATGGGGACGTTAGCATCCGAAAAAGAGGTGCCTAAGACGAATGGGGTTTTGTGGAGAGGCATCATGCGGTTTTTGTGGGAAGTTGGTGAAACGGCTTTTCAGGTTGTTATTTTTGTTCTGCTGTGGTTGTGGTAGATTGTGGTTGAGAGGGTTTTCTTTTTATTGGGGGGGGCAGTTTTCACCTGAGGGCAGGTGGTTCCAAACTTTTTCAGCTTGTTACCCAATTTTACATGCCACATAAAGCATGTTACCCCTTTCACAAAAATGTTGTTATTCATTGATATTTATGGCTAAATTTAAAACACTTGAGATATTTTCTGTTTTGTTTATTGTATTTGACATTTGCATCTCTTAGACTATTACCAAAGATGTCTTGAAATTCAGTGGGATGGATTGGAGTATGCTTACTTGAAGCTAGTTTGGAATTCTTGGCTCATACCTGCTTATGTCTACCTCGGCTGATGCTCACAGATAAATGACTGTGTGAATAGAGGCAGCTCAGGAAGTGGAGTGATGTACTGGACAGGTCGATCTGGGCTTACGTTGACTTTTGGCATGAAAAGGCTTACTTGTCAAAATACTTTTGGGTATCCATACACTTTGATATATTTTTATTCTTTTTTTTTTTAATACTGTATATTAGTTTTTGTGGTTTATTTGTTATTTGGTTTAACTTTATTACTTTTCTTAATAATAGGATTAACTTTACCCTCAAAAAAAAAACTTTAGTATACTAAGACTATGTTATAAATAAATATCATACCGGGTACCCGGATTGTTTTCTTGATTTTTCTGAATCATGACTTTTTTTCTGTCACCCATCCATTTCCCCCACAAATTGGTTTAAATTAAACCCAGGGGGGTAATTTACCCCCAGTTTTGGGGAATGCGGGAACCACTGCCTTAGGGCTTTTAATGTTTGATTATGGGTTGGGTCCTTAAGTGGTGGGGGTGGGCAGTGCCGTTACGTAATAGGTTGATTACTTGTTGTTTTCTTGGGGATGAGGGAGGTGGAGGGAAACATTAGGATAAAAGCGTTGGCGGAGTGTTTTTTATAGGACAGCATGTTTAGGAACCAAACAATTTTTTTTTTTTTTTTTTTTTTTTATATTTTATTTAAACTTTCAGGTACAAAATATATGGGTAATAATCAATATGTACCAAGATACAGGCAGTGTACAATAAATTCAACTGTGACTTCAACAGTACTGAAGAAGCACATATTTTATGGACAGAAAACTGGCTGTGCACTCAAATCAAACACCGCTTGTACGTACTGTGTTTCACATGGAAAAGGTGGTATACTTTATTTTTATATATTATATTATATATATATACACACACTATTAACATATATATATAACATTTTATACATATTTATCATATATATACATTTTTTATAACATTATACTCATTACCATACATATACCACATACAACCACCCCCCTAGTAAAGCTTGCACTCCCCACCCCCCATGAAAAACGTGCCATTTCACCTTAATACACAGTGACAAAACTTTATTACATACACATTTTGCTAATGCATTAAAAACTTCATGACAATAGATTTTATAAAACAATCCAGCTAGCAATCGGCTGTCACTATATAACAAGGTATGTATGTACCTGATGGCTCAATCCTCCATAGTACACAATCCAACCCTACCCTCTTTTACCCTATGGTAATAATTAATATCGTGCCACGGATGGTGGGTTTAATACACTACGATGACACTTCACCCCCCCCCCCTCATTGCTAGTAGTACTGTGTCTGCCGTCAACTCTCATAACCACCATCAGTCCTGATAGTTAATTAGCATCTTATATATCACCCTAAAAAACACGCTACACACAAACTACCCACAATAATAAATTAAAAATTTACACATTATTCCCTCCTGCAGACAGATTATTTACACTGCCGGTGATTAATCTATACTCATATCCTACAGAGAATGGACAAACATTAGACGTCTAAATATGACAGGTGAATCACATGACCTTGCTATTGCAAGTGATTCTAAACTCCTCCCCCCCTCTCCACCCCCCCAATAAAAAAAAAAAAAAAAAAAAAAAAAAAAAAAAAAAAAAAAAAAAAAAAAAACCTGACCAGTTTCACCTGGCTTTCACAAGATCATTATCATTTCACTTGAACTATATAAGAAAATGTGAAAAAAAAAATCTAATATTATATAGCCAAAAACACCCAGGCAAGATCTTACATTATATACAATACCAGAACGTTCCACTAGTTAAAAAACAGGTATTGTAAATCATTATTTTGACAAGTTACATTGATCTATTTAAGTAGACATGTATTATTACAGGTTATAAAATTTGTTTATATACTAACTTGTTTTATGTACATCCTTTACATTACATGAAGGAAACCTTAGATAAATTATAATCATCGGTGTTCACATTAACACCTAAAGACATTACACTTAATAATCACCTCAACAATCTTTGCTCACACAATTCCACACACACGCACCACTATTGTCCTCTTGCAACAGCCCCCCCCCCTGGGAAGGCGCCGTTCATGCCCCTGTCCGATTATAAAGACCTTAAATCCCTCAAAAGAAAGTACCTGTAGCCCTTCCGAGGAAATCCCTCTCCCACCTCCTACCTTATATTTCCCTGTTTGCGACTCTTTGTTCTATAAAAGGTTGCTGCTATGGCCATCCGACGTTCCTCCGCCCCTTTGTCTCGCATTGCCCACTGATATTTACACAAAATAACCATTAAGTAAGCACTGCCCTTTGTAAACTTTACCCCTTACCCCACCTACATCTTAATAAGCGCTCTCAAAACGACAACCCTTTCCCCCCCACATACCGGATTTTTTCCCTAACCATTCCCGCACAATCCTTGGCTTTACCAAAAAATAAAATACTTGAAAAGGCTGATTCATCTACCACAATTACCTGACACACCCCACCCTCCCTTATTCGTATTTCGTAAAACAACCCAGAGGCAATTATTCCGTTGATGAAAATATACTTACCTCCCTCCGCGTGGCCGGTGCGTACCTTTTAATCGGCCCAAATGTCTTCCCCATGAGTACATCGGGTACTCTCACTTCCGTTGCCACTACCACCTAGGCCATATCTTCCTCTCCATGGACCCTACCCGCATGTTTCTCGGGCTCTCTGACCATCATCAATAGACGCAACAACTCTCACCATCTCTCAATCTTGTCCCTTCCACATCTCGAAGATCTCCCTTGCGCATCCCCACCCTCCACTCCCTTCCCACCGAGACCTTAGCAACCTTGTTCCCAACATTTACCACCTTCAACCTTCTTTCCTAATGAATTAACCCCAGCCCTCCCAAGGCCACCGAAGTGTTACCACTCTCTTTAACCAATCGCATCCGAAACCCCAGCATTAAATCGGAAAACTCTGCTCAACAATCTCCGGACATCCCATACACCAAAGGGTTACAAAGCGCCACATTGCCATATTTACTGTACAAAAGCACTTTGACCACAATGTCCCTCTGGTGTAGGTAGATGTGTCGGCCTCAATCCTGACAATCTTCCCTATACTCTATCTACCACACCTGTTGAATTATTTCCTCGCCATCTGGCATTACCCCTATACGCAACTCCACAAATTTTCACACGTGTCAGACAATCCACCCACCCCCACCCCCGACATCCTGCCATCCCATTCGACCCAATATTCATGAGTTGTTTGATGCACAGTCAACTGCCATACCCTGTTGCCATCCCAAAAAAAACTTCTATAACTCTCTCCTGACCCTCCAATCCTCCTCCCAACTCAATAGGGAAAGTTGTGTCATCACATCGTAACCTATGATACTGGGACACCCACCCTCGTATGTCCCTCCCTTAAACCCTCATGTTTGCACTTTTCCTTGCCCTATAAATTCGGAATCTTTGTAAACATGCAAATAATATTTGTGCAACGGGCAAACCTGGCCTCAATCCCCTGCCAATTTTCTCATGCAAACCCACCCTCCCATTTTTCTGTACACACATCCCTGCTCCCCGATAAGAAAGTACGTGCCCAATCACATGTCTCCCCGAACCTTGCCACTCATGATTTCCCAGAGCTCCTATCGACACTGTCATATGCCGTTCTCCATCCAACGCCATTACCCCACGTTCCCCTCTTGTGGACCCTCAATAGACCTTCTAATAACCCATGACCCTCTTTACAGTGATCTCCCGGATTCCATTTTGGAACCCTCACTATTACCTTCAATGGACCTTTTTTATTACGATTACACAAAATTTTTGCAAAAAGTTTGTAGTCTGCTCACATGGGTGATATCATCCGGTAATCTCTCACTGTGCACTGATTTCACATTTGGCACCTTATACTACTTGTGCTGTCACTGCAAAAGGGTCCAACGACCCTCTCTTTTATGATATTAAAATAATTGCACCAAAAATCTTTTAATAATACCCCCATTGCTGTATGTAAAAACTCCGCAGGAGCCCATATATCCCCGGTGCCCTTTTACCCCTGTTACTCATACTCTTAGAGCCGTCCACACCTCTTCATCCTCAATAGGCCCCTGTAATGTTCCGGTCGTCCCTGTCCAGCACTTCGACCCCATCCCCTGTCTCTCTCTTAAAGCCCCCTCTCTCTCACACACACTCCTCAATTTGTGTACTAAGCAAGAATCAACATACACTCCAAATCCCCTCCGTTGTCACAAATCTTGTCCCTCCTTACCCCTCTATTGTCCTCAAGATCTCTCAAACCCACCATTTCCATTGCAAACAGCCGGGTGCCCCTGCCCTCGCAGGACCACACAGACGATCGGTCTATCACCCCACATGACCTCCTCAACCACCTAAAACCCTTGCCGCATCAAACCTCTCATTTTGCACTTCCATTTTGGCGTTCTTCACTCCTGATAGTCAGCACATGGGTCCCATTACCCCACCTTCCTCTCTCTTGTTACTCCTTAAACGCAATCTCAGATACTATTAAGCCCATAAGCAATGATTCTCGTGCCTTCCCTGTCGGACATTGAACTATCGAATACTCGTCTTCGCCGTCGTCACATCCCACCATCTCAACAACATCCCCATTTGACTTCCATCCCGTCCCATATGTCTTTCTCTTTGTGCAAATAGTCCCTCCCTCAACTTCCTTGATATAGCAACCGAACATTCAATTGCCAATAATCCTTTATACCTGTTCGGCAGACCCTCATCCCAAATCCACCAAAACACTCTATGATCAGAAAAAAAATAGACATCCAAAACCCTTACATCCGCACACAGCTTTCCTTGTCACGTTTTATCCTGTCCAGCAGTGCAGCATTACCCCGGCCTCACAAAGGTTGTGCTGCACCTACCACGCCCGCCCCCCCCTTACTTCCACCAACCCCACCCGGTGTTATCAGGTCCTAGAACACCAGAACAATATCTGCTCCCATAGGTTCCACATCCTTTTTTTTTTTTGGGAGGGGGGCGTATACGCAATTCCAGTCCCTCCAACCCAGCTCAATGCTGAAGCGACCTTAAGTGATACCACAACACTTCACGTACAAACTCATTCTTCACTCGGACTGTCCCCCTCGCGACCATAAACAAACAACAAAAGACTTCTTTATTCTTCCCCATGTTCCATCCACTTTATAAAACCCTCCCCTCACCCCCCTCCTCACAATGATGTACAGTAATCGGGCTAGCTCCCTCACCAAAATAGAAACTCCTCCTTTCAATCTCGTTGAGTGTGACGTATTACCGTATACCATAATCATCACATTACACCGGCTTGTGGTTGTGTTTTACTCTTGCACAAACACTACATCGACACCATACCTAATGAGCATTCTCATGGAAAAACCATTCCACTTCCTAGAATTTTTCAGACCATTAATCTTTTATAGAGAGACTCTTGAATTGTCAATGGAGGTTTGGCCTTAACGTATTGCACACCTGTATCCCCATTCCCCTTTATGACGCCCATGTTCTTCAATTACACATTCGGTGAACTGCTTTCACATGCCCTTGCCCCTGGACCCCCAGGTCCATGCTTCATCCACTTCAGCCACACCTTTGCCCGACGCTGTGCCGGTCGTGAAGCACATCACTCATCGACCACGTCCGAAAAGGGCAATGCCGCTCTCTTTCCGTGACACTCGAGCCTTTTCTCCCCGCTCCACCTGGAAGCCATCCGTTTGCACTTCAGCCAACACCGTGCAATTTGAACCAGACCTCAACCTGGTCTCTGAAATGCCTCCACACCTCTCACCACCTGGTACCCCAGCAGGGCAGCCAGGGCACCCCACAAGCCCCCTCAACTGTGACCTCTTCCGGGGTCCCTAACAGGTCGTGGAGGACTGAATCAATGGTTGCCTCCACGGCCCTTGTCCTCAACCAAGTGACACCACATCTTTGGTCTACGGTGCTTGGGCTGCAGTGATTGTCTCTCTCAGAAGAGTTACCACTCTTCCTCCCTCAAGCCTCCTCGAAACCGCACACTCCAAGCCTTGTTCTAGGAAACCGACTCAGGTCGTGCCAAAATCCAACGTTCAAGGTTCCTCTGGATGCCCTATGCTGCTCCTTCGCTGTGTACCCGGTTGTTTAACACACTGCGCAAGACAATGTGATCATAGGCACCGCTCATAATCGACAGGTACGTTGTGCCTGCGTAAGTCACCATTACTTGAGTCTGAAGTCTTATAGGAAAATAAAGGAAGGATAGTGATGCCTCAATGTCATTTTAAGGAATAAAACTTCCTTCAGGCATCCCAGATTACGATCCTTCCTTCCATTTACCCTTTGTCGCCATTTGTACAGCTCCCCAAAACTTCTCGAAGGCAGCTCGTAGGTCTGCCTCATGAGCCTCAAAGGGTACATCATTCTTATCTTCACCCATGTATAATGGCGGGACACATCATGTAGCCTTACCGTCACTGCAGGATTCACTGGTACACAAAGATCTTGGAACCTGGCGACTATGTCCTCATATACACTTGCATTGAGAAATTTCACAAAAATTCTATATGCCCCGTTCAAGGCTACACCATACAGCTCTTCGTTGGCAATGCCGTATGTGTCCCTGATGATGGCAGGTAATAAAACTTGAGCTGAGTGGGCATGCACAGCCCCACGCACCACTTCTATGCCGATAGTGTTTACCCTTCTTCTTGCCGGCTGCGCCATTTTGAGAAAACCAAGTTGTCACCGGCTGACAGCAGAGGGCAGGCTCAGCTCACGTCCGCTCGTCCCAAAGGTTGAGCGACGAATGGAACAAACAATTATATGGGGGAAGGTGGGTAATTAGTTTTCCGGAGGGATATCGTGGACTTACTGTTGAACGTCTACTCCGTTTGGTGACGGGGTGAGAGGCAAGGGGTTGGTCTCTTCAGTGGTGTGTCCTCTTGGAGTGATTGGAAGCCTGATGAGGAAGGTTGATTGGTTTGCAAGGTGGTTGATGTGGGTAAAGGTTATTTGCAGGGAGCCGTCGGGGGCTCCGGGGTGTGTAGACCTTATGAATTTGTAAAATCACAGAGTCAAAAGTTGTACGTGATTTTCTGTTTTTTCTCTTATTGTTATAAGAACCATTTTATATAGGGGGTTTATATTTATATGTATATTGTGAGGTTATGTTTTATATATTCGAATCTGATGATAGATTTAACCTTGTCATACGTCTCTTTTTTATCGGATTGAATGGGTACTTTATGCACTATGTACGAAAATATATAAGTATTTGATGGGGTTTATATATACCCTTATTCTGTATGGAAGGTCCTATTATATATTGAGTGTTAATCGGTAACATTAACTTTGTGTATGTGTAGGTGTGTTTGTGGGAACCGATGTCTTAGGTATAGTTCTATCATTGAATGTAATATTTTTTAGTTTATTTGCAGACAAGTCATTTAGCGCTTTATTTCTATGTATGATCCAGTTTGTTCTGTACAAACAAGTGCACACACACGTATGTGTGTATATGCATGCGTATATGTATACATATATATATGGTTGTAGGACTCATTCCTACATGTTTTATAATGACTCCGACTGTTTGTTTGGAAGTCGGTTGGTTGGGTTATTTTAGTAGAATTTGTTATATCAATGTGTACAATGTTTTTTTTTTTTTTTTTTTTTTTTTTTTTTTTTTTTTTTTTTTTTTTTTTTTTTTTTTTTTTTTTTGATGAGGTCAGGGTATGACCATTCATTAGGAAAATTAAATGTATGTTATTTAGAACGGGGACTGTACATACGGGGGGGGTTGAAGTGTCAACTGTGTCTGCACTGCAATAATGATTATTGTAAAAGGAGGGTTTGTGGGTTTAAATGTATATGGTGTGGGTTATGTATATGGTTGTGGGGTTATGTATATGGTTGTAATATGGCCATGATCTATGGTGTTCTTTAAATGTACCGGGATTGTGTACTAGAGGTTTTGTAATATCTAGTATGGTTTTTTATTTTATACTCTTATACATTATTGTATTTGTTCTATGTTTTAAATAAAAATATAAAAAAAAACTTTAAAACTTCTTCTCTGACTTTTGGTATCAAAATAGGTTTTGTACTGGTCTATTGATAAGCTTAAGTTTTCGAAAACTATGTCAGAGATCTCCTCAAGTTTGGATCTAAGGTCAAGGAGAAACTGATAAGAAGACTGAACCTCAACAGTCACGTCCTCATTAGTCCATAAGTCATGAAGGATGGACAATGGACCTCTGGCCTGTCTACCATAGAGAAGTTCAAAAGGTGAAAACCCCAGGGAGTCACTGGGAACTTCCCTCATGGCAAACAAAGCACAGGGTAGGTAACGATGCCACTCCTTAGGTTTAAGGGAGCAAAGTTTCCTTAAAATGGACTTGAGGACCGAATGCTGGCGCTCAATCCTCCCATTACAGCTGGGATGATAGGGTGTTGTGAAGAGAGGTTTCACTCCCAGAAGTTGCTAGAGATGTTGCATTAAGTCAGATGTGAATTGTGTCCCACTGTCAGACAAAATTTCTCTAGGGATGCCAGCTCTGGAAAAGATGGACAAAAGTGCTTCAGCCAGCTCTGTCGTAGTTATGGACTTTAAGGGTACAGCTTCAGGGAAACTCGAAGCATAATCAACTAATGTTAATATATATCTATGTCCCCCAGATGAAAGTGGAGATAAAGGACCAACGATGTCAATAGCTATCCTTTCAAACGGTACCATAAAGATTGACATTTTGACCATAGGTACTTGCCTGGTACTTCGGGAGGATGTATGACGTTTATGTCCCTTAACACCACATAAATGACAAACCGGAATAAAAGAAGTCAGTTTACTTTCCACTAGAGGCTTTGATTTCTTAAGATCTGGTGAACCCTTGCCCTTAGGGTTTGATCCCTTTAGGTCTTTATAGGAATTGTGAGCCTCAGCATACAATCAGCGGCTCAGCAACTCCTCAGCTTTAATCAGGTTACGTTCTCTAATGAATGTTCGTATCTGGTGAGAAGAGCTGGGCAGGAACTGGTCAGCAACCATGAAGTCTCTGAGAGATTCATAACTGTGATCAATTCCTGAGCTCTCTATCCAAAAGTCGAACAAACGAAAGTGTTACCTGTAACTGCTGAAAAGTTTTGGCCATGCTGTAAGGTGGCATACCTGACATCTTCCCTATAAGAATTTGTGGTTTTTTGGTATGCTTTAAGGATTGCCTTCTTAAGTAGGTTATAATTACATATGATATCCTGCGACCAAAGTTGCAAAAGATATTCAAAGCTGTACCAGAAAACAACATACTCAACCTGGTAGCCCAGGTGTCAGCAGGCCATTCACAGAGGGTAGCGGTATTTTCAAACCTAATTATGTATGAAGTTATGTCTTCCCCCTCTGTGAAGGGAGGTAAAATAGGTGTTGCACTATGTGCACTAACTGTATGTTGTTCCATTACTCCTTCCTGTAATTGTTGTTGTGAAAAAGTTAACTTTTTATTCTCTAATTCAAGGGAAGATTTTTCTACCTCGTGATCTGTTTTTTTTTCTCTTAATTCATGTTCTCTAGCTCTTTCCTCAAGTTCTCTATCTTTAGCTCTTTCCTCAAGTTCTCTATCTTTAGCTCTTCCTCAAGTTCTCTATCTTTAGCTCTTTCCTCAAGTTCTCTATCTTTAGCTCTTTCCTCAAGTTCTCTTAACCTAACTTGTTCCTCACGTACTTTAGCTCCTCCTCACGATCAAGGGCTATTTACGCTCCTTTTTTCTCCTCTCTTTCTCTTTCTAACTGTCTTTTTTGATTTTCTCTTTCAATTTTGATCTCTCCCTTTTTTTCCTCTCTCTCGATTCTCTCTTCCCCTTTTTTTTCCCCCTTTTAATTCTCTCTCTCCTTTTTCTCCCCT
>NC_069413.1:6152742-6204655 GCF_026875155.1 Cherax quadricarinatus
CACTCACACCTCACTCTTCAAGTTACCATGCGTCACTCACACCTCACTCTTCGTCTATATATACTGTCTTTTAACCTCTGTATGTTAGAAGTGATCAAGGTCTCAGGACCGAAACGTTTCCCAATAAATATGGCCTAGTGTTTGCTTACGTGTTTTTCTAAATCAGAGAAAATGGTCTCAATTTCAACAAATGAACCCGTAATCAATGAACTACAGCAATCCACGCAGCAACTAGATACTAATCTATCTTACTGTAAAACTTTGGCCAAAGACGTGCATGAAGCAGAGTAACGAAGACTTATTCCGTTTTTGAAGAACGGCAGCAGCGTGTTTCAAGCCGATTTGTCTTCCGTCAGGAGCAAAAAAAAAAAAAAAAAAAAAAAGGTGATTCAAGATATCACGATTTTTGTTGCAAGCGAATGTGAGAATGAAGAAACATATTGTGAAATGGTCCAAAAGGAAGAATCATCTGAGTCTAAGCCAAATCTACGGAAGAGGCTCCAACTTTTTTCTCGGGCATTCCCTCTTCAGTTGGAGGTAAAAAGAAATCACCCACTCCTGAACTAGAAGAAGTTTTTAAATAGTATATACAGTAGGATTGTGCTGGATTTGGTCTATTGGATGGATTCTCCTTAAGTAAGTAAGTTTATTCAGGTATACACAAATACAGCTACATAGAATTATCATACATAGCAGCATATGTGTAGAGAACCTGGGATAACCCAAAAAAAGTCAGAGTGACTTATTTCCATTGGGGTCCTTTTACCTTATTATTATAATATAAAGGTTATAATATTTTCTTATTATTCTATAATGAAGATAACATCTTATTATCATACTAAAAAGACTATCTACTACACGAGAGTCATTAAGACTATCTACTACACGAGGGTCATTAAGACTATCTACTACACGAGGGTCATTAAGACTATCTACTACACGACGATCATTAAGACTATCTACTACACGAGGGTCATTAAGACTATCTACTACACGAGGGTCATTAAGACTATCTACTACACGAGGGTCATTAAGACTATCTACTACACGAGGGTCATTAAGACTATCTACTACACGACGGTCATTAAGACTATCTACTACACGAGGGTCATTAAGACTATCTACTACACGAGGGTCATTAAGACTATCTACTACACGAGGGTCATTAAGACTATCTACAATACGAGGGTCATTACTAGGAATAAGGTAAAATTTACACGTATGTTAGCTAAAAAAAATAGAAAATTATTCCCCTCCCTTTCTGTCGCTACATTCATCAGACACCTTTTGGCACTCTTCTTGAACTGGTTCATGCTATGACAGACTTTGACATGTGCGGGCAGTCTGCTCCATTCTTTTATTGCTGTACAATAAAAGGTGTTTGAAGCCTGGCCACTGACTGTGGGTACTACAAAGTTGTGCTCTCTCCCCCTAGTACTATGATTGCTTTGGTTCCCAACCTTGACAAAATTGACAGCAAGATATTCTGGACACTGTTTGTGAGCAATTTTATAATCCTTATAATGCCCAGGCATGATAGTGGCTCTCTTTGCACTGCAATTCATTTTTGTAATTTCATAATCTCAATGTAATCTTGCAAGGAAATAAAAAAAAATTATTGATTGATGCTTCCTCTGAAGAAATGAGCAAGAGAAATAATGGAGTGCACAGCCACTGCAGCATCATCAGGGAGAACCTTTGGAATAACAGAAACCTGGTATACTGCAACAGGGCGCAGCTTGAGTCTGGAAACTTACCTCAATGTTATTATATGCAATCGAGAAATTTATGAACACTTTCCATGCTCCGTAATATGTGAAAATAGATAAAACTTAACGTAGTTGTCGTGTATCATTAAAGTCAATAATTTAATTATTGTTTATCATGTTGTTAAATATATCACTGGTAACTTTCTGCAACAATTCAGTGAAACATTTCTTGTAATTTTCTTCAGCTTTTAGATTCAGTTTTCTTGTTTAAATTCTACTGAATGAAAAAAAATAATTATTAACACTGTGTCTGAGATCCACCAAAATAAAGTATATAATGTGGAATGAAGCTTATTTAAGTACATTTAATCTTACTAAATTTTTCACTAATTTAGTGTAACAAAAGTGATGCTGATGTTCAACATCTGTTTGGCTGCAATCGATAATGTAATTAATGTATTATTGTGCAATGTTAACGTATTCACATTTAATTACCATTCACGTTCACCTATTATTTCGAACATTTAACAATAATTTCAATATTAGTAAATTTTCAGGCAATTGATGAAAACAGTTTAATACAAATTATTAAGTAAATGTAATCGTAAGTTTTTACTTTTCTGATTAAGTAATTGTAATTATAAAATGCAATTGTCATTAACCTTGAATTAGGTAATTACTACAAGCCTGGTGCAGGTGGCCTACGAGCATACAAGATGTGCATCTATAAGTAACCTTGGGAAGAGGCGCATATCAGTAGGTAACTCACCATGACAGTCTCATAATTAATCAAACCGATTAATATTTAGTATTGTGCTGCTAGTGTTCTTTATGTTTACAGGACAAGCTGCAGCTCTGTATGTCTAATGTGCCTGGCAGGCAGCGTCCCAGAGGCCATTAAACCCCTTTTCTTTGGTGCCTCATTGTGTGCCCTCCGGAAAAAGGATGGAGAAATCAGGCCCATTTCAGTGGGCAACACCCTTCGGTGCCTAGTTGCCAAGGCTGCAGTAAGAAGGGTGAGTCAAGAGGCTGCTGCAATGCTGAAACCAACTCAGCTCGGTTTTGGCGTTCAATAGGGCTGTGAAGCAGCTGCCCACGCAGCACGAGTATATATCAACATGTCCGATGAAAAAAACTTGATCAAATTGGATTTTTCCAACGCTTTCAACTCAGTCAGAAGGGATGCTGCTCTCCAGGCAGTTTATAGAAACTTCCCTTCCCTCCATCTCTTCATAGAATCGTGTTAGTGTGACTTCCAAACTATTGTTTGGGGACCATGAAATTGACTCGTGTGAGGGCGTGCAACAGGGGGATCCTCTTGCCCCCTTTCTATTCTGTTTGATCATCAAGGAAGTCACAGAAGTACTCTCCAGTGAGCTCAATATCTAGTTCTTGGATGATGGTACCCTAGCTGGTACAACGGAATCTCTCCTAGAGGACATCAGAAAAATTAAAGACATGGGAGAAAGCCTGGGCCTATCTTTAAGCCCCACCAAATATGAAATAGTTTCTACCAATCGACAGATGATCCAGAATAATAGTGTTGTTTTACCAGGAGCAATCGATCTGATCCTAGAAAAAAAAAATCTCAGACCTCCAGACGATGGAAGGCAGGATGAAAGACATTGATACATATTACAACCCAGGAGCCCAAATGGCCTGTTATCCTGGGTGTAAAGGGAGCAAAATAAACACAACAGAAAAGTTTTGACTTATATTATCCTTCACCCGTGATAGGTATTAGTGCACTCCACGGTAAGCAAGGCAGAATAGAAGCCACTAGAGAGCAGACCGTGCTTCAACCAGCTCTAGAATGGGAATGACAAGGGCAGACAGGAGAGTGGTACCCACATGACCTCTGCGATTGCCAAAACCATCTTCTTATTGGCTGGAACCTGGTTATTGGTTGAACGATGGGGCCCCATCATCAACCCTCAGTTACCTGGTTCGCTGGTTGGGGAAGATAACCTGTAAATGAGGGTGTGTACATGCGCCGAATAAAGGTTACGTACTCTTTGCATGCCACAATACACATGATGCCTTTTACCTACTCACCAGGTGCCTGTCAATCTCAAAACTTACCTACTTTCTGAGATACTCCCCAGCCTTCAGCAGTCCGAAACTCAAAGAATGACTCTATCCCTAAGACCATGCTAGAGAGTGTATTGAATCTTTTCCTGGAAGATGGACAGTGGTTGCAATCCTCACTTCCGGTCAGGCTTGGGGGCCTGGGAGTACGCAGATCCTCCCATATTGGTCTACCAGCTTTCCTATCCTCTTCCATAGCATCAAACGAGTTAAGACAAATTCTTCCTGATAACCTCAGTGACTCAACAGGAACACAGGACCCTAACTATGCCAGTGCCATCACTGAATGGGAGACTCTTGCTGCTCCAGCACCAAAACCTAGTACAGCACTGGCTCACAAACAGTCAAGCTGGGATGGCCCAATCACTGAAAAGGTGCTTGCCAACATGCTAAGGGCTGTAACATCAGATAGGGAGACTGCCCGTCTCCAGGCTGTGAGGACGCACTCATTCCGGGGACTTCAAACAGTTCCCATATCGGCAATGGGAACACGCCTCGACCCTAAGACCCTCCGTATTGCAGTAGCCCTGTGCCTTGCTGCACCAATTCACACGGAATATACGTGTATTTGCAGCGAAGTGCAAGCCGACCAATATGGGCTACATGGTCTTAACTGTTCCAAAACCAAGGGCTGGCATGCAAGACACAATGAGGTTAACGACATCATAAAGAGAACCCTTGCTACAGCTGGATGCCCAGCCAAAAGGGAGCCCCAATCACTAGCAGCCAACAACACCCACAACTCAGCAAACTGTCCCGACGGGATCACCATCTATCGATGGAAAAATGGCAAGCTCTTAGCATGGGACTATACCTACCACTTACCAGATTTTCTCTGGTGGTCACTTGATGTACCTGGATCACCCACTACCTTATCAGATTATAGCATACCAAACTGGCCAATATCAGTCTGCTATAACTAGAAAGGTTACTTAACTGTGGGTGCTTGATGCTCCTTATTTCCTCCATCCACCATCTCATTTCGATGTCCTGCTACACCAGAATGAGGTATCCGTTGGTTTGTCCTGGTTTAGGAGCCGTGACTCCGTAAAACCTCCACGATCCGGGACTGGAATCACGAGGTTAACATGTGCTCACTCACTCGGGGAATGGCGGCTCATATCACTTCAACCATTCCTTAACTTAGTGTTATTATCACTGATTACTTAACGTCTCATAAATTTTACACACGTTAGAAGTTGATACATTAAGATTTGAGACCAATGAGTGATGATTAAATCACGGGTATTTTCCCCTGAACGCTCTCCATGGCGTCGCGCCATTTCCCCGCTAGGCGTCCCTCACTATTTACTAATTTTACCACAAGGTTATAGTGGTCCCGCAAATTATGTTCCTTCACTCTTCATTAGGAACTGTTACGACACTTTCTGTTATGAAGTGGGACCACTAATCACGTTTCAATCGTCAGAACCACCAATTTCCTGGTTCCATGTTAACTAGTACACTCTTCCAGGCCTATATCTCCCAACGAGAATCCCGATGGCCCGTCTCGACCTCCCCTCTGCCCCAGCACATGCGTAGCTTCTCTGTTAGTTCTCTTCAAAATACACATTAGAGCAACAGTAATGCATTAATCATGTATATTTACATTATAAAAAATATACAATGTAATTTTGGGAAATTATTTTCTACACTGCGGCAGGGCGGAGGTCGTTGTTAGACGACTTAAATAATGTGGAGTACGATTTTCCCATCTTCACTGGCCATCTGGCTTGGGAACTCTAACATTGGTATTTATATAATCACCCATTAATTCTTTCCACCTGTTAACTCCTCAGGTAGGGCTCCATCCAAAGCACACTCAAGCTCCCATGCTTCTTGTACTAACAATTTCCCTCTTACTGTAAGGTGTGACACTAAACCTATGCTCTCTGGGTTAATTTATTGGGCAAACTGGAATTATTAGACTTTAACAATAACAAGTCTCACGTCAGCCTCAGTACATTACTGCATTTAGGCATTTCAACTCCAGGGCTATCTTTATTTATTGATCTTTCAAAATGGACTAATTACTGTTCCATTCCCTCAGGGGCATCCTTGCACCTTGCATTATTTCATTAACTCCTTCATATATCCTCAATAGTTCCTCTTCAGTTGACGTCACACCCCGGAAATTGTCCACATAAGATTATTTACCCAATTACTTCGCTCAGTGGACCACCTGTGCACTTAAGGTGTGCATTTATCGTCGCCTGAAGTAGGAACAATTTATTATTTAACTGTTTATTAATTATATCATTATAAGCAGTCAACAATTCTGGAGTCTTGCTCAGTTCGCAGAGCTGAGCCCTTTAACTGTCCATACGTCATCCTATAATTAGTAGATAATTCTGGATGGTTGAGCTTCCACGGAAGTCGCACCCAGTAATGTCTAGATTCAAATTTAACATCCTTCAGGTATTGTTCCTGAGTAAAGGAATCATCTGGACTTTCCTCATTTATATTAATCCCTATGCTGTCCAGCTCCCATAAATTAGACTGGTTCAACATCATGCTCGATAGAAGAATACTTGTACTGGGTTGACTTTTATGAGTAAGACACCTCGACTGTATTTACAACTTCCTCTAGTCATTAATTATTACTACGCGGTAGTCTGCCATACATTGCATGACCCGTACCAGTGTTGAGGAGAGTGACGCCGCATAGTTTTGGATTTATGCCTTTTATCCTGAATTATTACATCCAACACCGGCAAGGCTACCTCAGCTAGGCCATTATTAGTAACATTAGCTGCAACCTTTACATTAGCCACTGTAGTGTCAGGGTTATTAACATTATCATTATTGTCACCATTATTATTAGAATTACATACAACCCTGCACATAACTGTATGGTGCCTTCCCTTGTTGCATTGATAGCAACTGTTCAATTTGACATGACAATCCTTTACATCTGTCAAGTTCTTCCATTCTTTCCACTTTAACATTCCATGAATTATAGGCATTACAATTGTTAGAGAAATGAGTACCCTTGCATAAGAGACAGTCTCTCTTTTCCTTGCCTGACCTCTTATCAACTGGGTTACCCTTACTGAGGTACTTATTCCTCTTACCTTGATATGAGGAACCACTATTACTGATTCCTGTCACTTGATATGTGCCTATGTAGCCATTAATTGTGATTATTGCTACTGAGATTATTTTTCCCTTTGTGAAACTTGACAGATACCTCAGTCATTATGTATTATATCCTAAGAATTGTTTGGCTGACTGGTCTGCAATTGAACAATTAATTTTTGCCGACCTAATCTGATCTCCAGACCGTGCTCTGGAGGTTTTGGCAAACACATCTTTTGCATTAATAGGTTGATCAACTGCCTGGTTTACACCCTTTAATTTATTCAAAGCCTTACTTATACAGGACAATTTTTCTCCCAGTTCATAATACTGGTTAATAATTAAACCATTCATTTCCTTTCCATCTGCATAATTCACCAGCGGATCTCTTTCACAGTCTTTAATCCACAATTTGTACCAATCAAATCTACTCTCTAAAGCATCCAAATATAACGTTAATTCATTAGGGTTCGCAGTATCATGTCCCATTAACTCCATACACTTGTTGTATGATTTAGTAACATGACCCTTCCGAGCTCGCAATGATGCCTTCTTTGCATTGATCTCCATGGACTTGCCAGCCGCATTAACTTCATCAGATCCATCAGAATTACTAATCACCGATTATACAACTTAAGTAGACGCCTTTTAAGAGTAATTATTACTCTTTACTCTTGTATAAATCCTAGCCACACATGTGCTAGCAATTAATTAGGCTAATTATCATCCACCACACAATCGATTAAATTTGTGTACCCTATACCCACTTCCTTCAATCAGTCACTTAATTATTAAGTAATGAATTCAATTAATTAATTTTTCACTGATTACATCCGGTTCAGGAAGGACCAATGGGCAGATATGGAAAATTTATAAGGGGTTACCTGTATGTACCTCAACATTACATTCATACAAGTAATCGCATTGGGAGGCGACAACCATACATTGTTTACAGTAGTTACCCCATGTAGACGTGTGAGAAAACTCAAGCCACCCTGGTCGCTGCAAGTAGCCCCTTCGATAACCAACACAAATCTTACCCATATCTATCCTAGACCAGTCCCGGTTTAGGAGCCGTGACTCCGTAAAACCTCCACGATCCGGAACTGGAATCACGAGGTTAACATGTGCTCACTCACTCGGGGAATGGCGGCTCATAACACTTCAACCATTCCTTATCTTAGTGTTATTATCACTGATTACTTCACAGTTCTCCATACGACTTTAACGTCTCATAAATTTTACACACGTTAGAAGTCGATACATTAAGATTTGAGGCCGATGAGTGATGATTAAATCACGGGTATTTTCCCCTGAACACTCTCCATGGCGTTGCGCCATTTCCCCGCTAGGCGTCCCTCACTGTTTACTAATTTTACCACAAGGTTATAGTGGTCCCGCAAATTATGTTCCTTCACTCTTCATTAGGAACACTTACCACACTTCCTATTATGAAGTGGGACCACTAATCACGTTTCAATCGTCAGAACGGCCAATTTCTTGGTTCCATGATAACTAGTACACTCTCCCAGGCCTATATCCCTCAACGAGACTCCCGATGCCCCATCTTGACCTCCCCTCTGCCCCAGCACATGCGCAGCTTCTCTGTTAGTTCTCTTCAAAATACACATTAGAACAACAGTAATGCATTAATCATGTATATTTATATTATAAAAAATATGCAATGTAATTTTGGGAAATTATTTTCCACAATACCTGTGTGTTCACACTGGCTGACACCTATATCCGTCACAGTGTCGGGCGACAGGAAGGAGCTGCCAACCACAGGGAGGAGTACAAGATCAGCAAGTACAGGGACATAAGCCAACAGCATCAATTTGTCCCAGTGGGATCAGAGACCTTGGGATCATGGGGAAAAAATGCCACACGTTTCCTTAAAGAATTGGGCTCCAGACTCATCGACACCACCAGGGACCCAAGGGCAGCTACTTTCATGTTTCAGCGCCTCAGCATAGTTATCCAGAAGGGAAATGCTTGCTGCATACTTGGCTCGCATCTGGCTTCGGAGGACCTGGAGGAAATCCATAATCTTAAATATAGAACACATAGAAAACCTGGAAGCATTCTATAATAGATGGGAAAATAAAAAGTCTGGGCTGGATGGTATCACCATTTGTGCAGATGCTGTCCTGGCCGACAGTAACTGTAAGGCTGGAAGTGCTGTCCTGGTAGACAGTAATGGAGAGGCTGGAGGTGCTGTCCAGGTAGACAGTAACTGTACGCATGAAGGAATACATATAAATGGCCTCGAGGGGAACAGGAGCTGTAGTGGGGAAACAAGTGTAGTCAAGGACAAAATAAAACCAATATTACAAACAGGTGATACCACAGGAGATAGCAAACAAGGGGACTCCTCTAGTAATAGTGAGGATATATTACCAGAAACAACTGGTGAGAGCTCAATTGTTAGTACTAGTGAGGATAGGAATGAGACAGGAAAACATGCACCAACAGGGAATACAGTCACAAAAATCCAAAGCAAACGGAAACCAAGCCTGTGTACATATTATGCACTTGGTATCTGCAGTCATGGAAAATCTGGAAAAACGGATGGGACGTGCAACTTTGACCACCCTAGAAAATGCCATGCCCATATGACAACAGGAAAATGCAAACTCCCTGTAAGCTTTTTCACCCTGAAATGTGTCCCTCTTCAGTACAGGAAAGACAGTGCTATAACTTAAATTGCCAGGCACACCATCTAAAGGGGACAAAAAGATACAAAACATCCAGGCCATGGGAAAACTTGGGTAGTCACAGCCACTCAAGAGGGAGAGGTTTTTAGTGTCAGGAAGGAAAAACAACTGGCAGGAAATGGCAGAAATCGTACACCAAATCTAGTCATTCTGGAGTGGAACTACAGTCGATGGCCTCCACTCCAAACCAACAGATACAGATACTAATGCCGGAAAAAAAAGTCTCCCCCACCAGTACCACCAATACCACCAGTCCGATGACATTCTTTGCAAATATACAGGGTCTAAAGCCAGCAACGAGCAACAAAATACCTTTCATCCGTGGACTGCTTGCAGAGGCAAAGGCAATGTTGCGGCTTTCACAGAGACCCACATAAAGGATCACTTGGACAACGAAATATGGATCCCAGGTTACAACCTATACAGATGAGACAGAGTGAACATGTAAAAAGGGGGGGGGGTTGGCCTGTATATCGCATATTTGTACAGAACTGCTTAATGCTTCAAATGATATAGAGGAAGTTTTAGCAGTAAAGATCAAGAACCAAAACCTTGTCATAGTGGTAGTCTACAAGCCTCCGGATGCAACGTCGCAACAATTCCAGGAACAGCTGTTGAAAATTGACCACTGTCTGGAAAATCTTCCAGCTCCTGCACCCAACATCTTGCTCCTGGGGGATTTCTACTTGAGGCACCTAAAATGGATGAATATAGCAAATAATGTTGTTACAGTGATAACACCAGGAGGCAGCTCAAACGAGAACTCACACACACACACGAGCTTTTAAATCTCTGCACAAAATTCAATTTAAACCAGCAAATAATAGAGCCTACTAGACTGGAGAATACACTAGACCTCATCTTCACTAACAATGATGATCTGATACGAAATGTGACAATATCAAAAACAATATACTCGGATCACAACATAATCGAGGTTCAGATATGTATGCGCGGAGCCCCAGACCGACAAAATGGGATCAGTCACTAGGGAGCATTCACCAAATTCAACTTCAATAACAAGAACATAAAGTGAGTTCATTACCTTTGTAAATTGTGAGTTCATTACCTCTGTAACTTGCTCAGCTATCAAAACTTTGGAGTCCAGTCCCTGGACCAATTATGTACCTCTGTAATCTTTTGACTACCGCCCACAGGATGGGTATGGGGTGCATAATAAACATATTAAACTAACTAACTTATGCCTAGAACAGATTAACTCTGTGGCACTCGATGTATGCTCAAGGCTTATTCCTTTAAGAAAAAGGAGGAGTAGATGTAAAATAGAAAGAGACAGGCGCTCCCTTTACAGGCGACGGAAAAGAATAACAGAGCGCCTAAAAGAGGCCAATATATCTGAAATGCGTAGAGACACACTGGTCAGAGAAATAGCAAACATCGAACTAAAGCTAAAGGAATCTTACAGGAGTCAGGAATCGCGGGAAGAGCTAAAAGCCATAAATGAAATCGAAAGGAACCCAAAGTATTTCTTTTCTTATGCCAAATCAAAGTCGAGAACAACATCCAGTATTGAGCCCCTACTTAAACAAGATGGATCCTACACAGATGACAGCAAGGAAATGAGTGAGCTACTCAAGTCCCAATATGACTCAGTTTTTAGCAAACCGCTAACCAGACTGAGAGTCGAAGATCTAAATTATTTTTTTATGAGGGAGCCACAGAATTTGGTAAACACAAGCCTATCTGATGTCATCCTGACGCCAAATGACTTCGAACAGGCGATAAATGACATGCCCATGCACTCTGCCCCAGGGTCAGATTCATGGAACTCCGTGTTCATCAAAAACTGCAAGAAGCCCCTATCACGTGCTTTTACCATCCTATGGAGAGGGAGCATGGACACGGGGGTCGTTCCACAGTTACTAAAACAACAGACATAGCCCCACTCCACAAACGGGGCAGTAAAGCAATAGCAAAGAACTGCAGACCGATAGCACTAACATCCCATATCATAAAAATCTTTGAAAGGGTCTATAATGAGCATCATAATGAAGGCAGTGGTGTCCATGATGTTAGTAATAGTAATGAGCGTAATATAACTGGTGGTGCTGAGTGTGGTGAGGGCTGTGGTGTCTATAATGTTAATAGTAATGAATGTAATATAAGTGGTGGTGCCGAGTGCGATGAGGTTAACCACATTGACATTAATGTTGAATACAATACTGTCGATAAATGTAATGAAAACAATGTTGTTAGTAGTGTTGGTGATGACAGTTATAGTGATGCTTGTAATGTTAGTAGGGGAGGGAATGTGAGTGGTGGTGTCACCTATCATACATTCACACATGAACAGCGTAATGCTCTGTGTAAACAAAGACTCCCACGAGGCCTTAAAACTGGAAATGCACTTAAAAAACTCATGGACCAGGGTAACACTGCTGACACTGATAACCTCTGCTTATTATATGAAAAAAATTTTTCATTATGCTGAGAAACTCAACAAGATCCCAGGACTACTATAATGGATCAAAACTCGTATAAACTTTCTATATTAAGCTGGAATATTGCATCGCTTAGAAAAAGACTTCCTGAAAGAAACCACTGAACCCATTGATATTGTGTGTCTACAAGAGTGCAGAGTTCCTGAAAAATCGCAACCCCCTAGGCTGGAATACTGCTGTACATTAACATCTCCATTCAAAGCAGGTGAAATCGCAGATCTAGAAAGTGTACAGAGATCATTTACTGCACGTATAAGTTCTGTCAAGCACCTTAACTACTGGGAACGCTTGGAAGCACTTGACTTGTACTCATTGGAATGCAGGAGGGAGAGATATACCATAATCTACATGTGGAAAATACTGTATGTATTTTCCGGAAATACAGTATTTTATATGTAAATTGATGGTCTATATTGTATTTAATAAAAATTATATTATAAAAAATGGGAAGCTCGGCCTGCGCGGACGAGCAGGGAGAGTTGCCATGTTTTTTGAATGAACCAAGAAAAACGTTTAGTGAAAATAAAAAATTTTCGTCGCTCTAGAGGTTATATTGGGCTTACACCTCTCAAATAGGAGCCGAAATTGTTGGAATTGCAGTTCTGCATAACGAGAGAATCAGGCGACTGGACAGGACTCTGTAATTAGATGAAAACAGGATATTACCCATTTAAGTCATGTCTATATTTATGTTTATAGTTCTGGCCAGTATTATTATCATAAATGTAGACAGGGGGGTTTTTGAGTATGATACACAGTAATCTCCAGACAAATTTGTGAGTGTTATGATAATAAATTCTCCTTCTGTTATAAAAATGTGTATATGTAATCATTTATTAATTTTAATATACAGTCCACAAAAATTATAATAATTTTACCAGAATTCCTGGTGTGTATGTACATTTCATTTGCAATTAATATAGGTCTAGAGCAACTTGTGGAAAGATAGATGGTAGGTATCGAAGGGGGACATTTTTGCGACCTAGGTGTCCTAAAAATTCCTACTTGTCTCTGTAACTTTGATAAATAATAATTATCTTTGTTACCATTTACTTGTATGTATGTATTGAGATTCATCCAGGTAAATGTAATTTTCCACACTACACTTGGAAAATCCTGGAAGGAATGGTCCCAAATCTGCACACAGAAATCACTCCCTACGACAGTAAAAGACTGGGCAGGCGATGCAAAATGCCCCCAATTAAAAGTAGGGGCGCCGTTGGTACACTAAGAGAAAACACCTTAAGTGTCCTGGGCCCAAGACTGTTCAATAGCCTCCCATCAAGCATTAGGGGAATTGCCAATAAACCCCTGGCTGCCTTCAAGAGAGAGCTGGACAAATACCTAAAGTCAGTGCCGGATCAGCCGGGCTGTGGCTCGTACGTTGGACTGCGTGCGGCCAGCAGTAACAGCCTAGTTGATCAGGCCCTGATCCATCGGGATGCCTGGTCATGGACCGGGCCGTGGGGGCGTTGATCCCCGGAATAACCTCCAGGTAACCTCCAGGTGACCTAAATTACCATCATTTGTTGCATATAACCTCAAATCTACTAACTCTTGTGTTCTATATATTAAAAAATCGCTTCCCCATCAACTTCTTGCACACAAGAAAACAGAGGGGCTACAGTATCACGGTGTTAGGATTTATATCGGGAACTCTGCTCTCAACATATTTAACTTGTATGCTCCTGCTGATAAGTTTAATTACTTGGAGCTCCCAACTTGTGCTCAGTCTGAACCTACTCTCATTATTGGTGATTATAATGCAAGACACAAAAGCATTGGAAACTCTCAGTTTGATAATCGTAATGGTAATCAACTGTTGTCGCTCTTAATTTTCCTGAGGAGGAGCCAGCCTCGGTAATACTGACTGAAGTTGTTACAGGGCTGAGTAAGCCTTAAGTAAGTAAGTTTATTCAGGTATACACAAATACAGTTATATAGAATTATCATACATAGCAGCATGTGTGTAGAGAACCTGGGATAACCCAAAAAAAAGTCAGACAGAGTGACTTATTTCCATTGGGGTCCTTTTACCTTATTATTATTATAATATAAAGGTTATAATATTTTCTTATTATTCTATAATGAAGATAACATCTTATTATCATACTAAAAAGACTATCTACTACACGATGGTCATTAAGACTATCTACTACACGAGGGTCATTAAGACTATCTACTACACGAGGGTCATTAAGACTATCTACTACACGAGGGTCATTAAGACTATCTACTACACGAGGTCATTAAGACTATCTACTACACGAGGGTCATTAAGACTATCTACAATACGAGGTCATTAAGACTATCTACTACACGAGGGTCATTAAGACGACTATCTACAATACGAGGTCATTACTAGAATAAGGTAAAATTTACACGTTTTTTTATTATTATTATCATACGTGGCCGATTCCACCAAGGCAGGGTGGCCCGAAAAAGAAAAACTTTCACCATCACACTCCATCACTGTCTTTCAAAAGGGGTCTTTACACTACATTTTTTAAAAACTGCAGCATTAACACCCCCCCTTCAAGTGCGGGCCCACTGTACTTCCCATCTCCGGGACTCAAGTCCGCCTCCCGGGTTTTCCTAACCCCCTTCATAAATGTTCTTGCTCACACTCCAACACACGAAATAAAAAAAAACATTTGTCTCCATTCACTCCTATAAAACACGTCACGCAGCCTGCTGGAACCCAACCCCCTCGCACAAAAAACCCTCCTTTACCCCCCCCTCCAACCTTCTAGGTCGCCCCCTCCCCCTCCTTTCCTTTCCCTACAGACTGAAAACTCTTGAAGTCACTCTGTTTCGCCCCATTCCTCTACAGTCCAACCACCTCAACAACCCTTCCCCAGCCCCCTGGACAACAGTTTTTTTGGTAACCCCCCCACTCCTCCTAACTTCCAAACTAAAAAATTCTCTCAATATATTCACACCACACATTGCCCTCAGACAGACACTCCCTGCCCCCCAGCCTCTCCTCTCGCAACATTCATCCCCATGCTTCACACCCATATAAGACGTTGGTAAAAATAACTCTCATACATTCCCCTCTTTTTTCCCCCAAGGCAAAGTCTTTTCTCCCAGACTCCAAGGCACCACTCACTCTTTCCCCCACAATTCTATGATTCACCCCATTTTCATAGACCCTCCGCTGACACTCCCCTCCCAAATATCAATCATTTAACCTCCTCCTACTCTCCCCCTCCAATCGATATTCAACTTTCATCGCCAATCTTTTTTTTATCCTCATAACCTTACTCTTTCCTGTATTCACCTTTAAATTTTCTTCTTTTGCACACCCCACCAATTCATCCCCCAATCCTGCAACTTTTCTTCAAATCTCCCCAAAAGCACAGGCATCAGCAAAGAGCAGCTGTACAACTTACACTATGTTAGCTAAAAAAAGAAAATCATTTCCCCCCCCTTTTTGTAGCTACATTTATCAACACCTTTTGGGACTCTTCTTGAACGGTTCAGCTAGACTGGGTTTGACATGTCGGGCAGCTGTTTCCCTTTTTTTATTTTTTGACAATAAAAGGTGTTTGAAGCCTGGCCCCTGCTGTGGGGGACTACAAAAAATGCTCCTTTCCCCCCGTACTATGATTGCTTTGGTTCCCAACCTGACAAAATTTTACAGCAAGGTATTCTGGACACTGGACAATTTATAAACATGATTTAGCTTTTAGTTGTTTTACTCTGTCTTCAACATTCAGCATATCCAACTGCTGTAATTCATTTGGACCTACATGCTCTCTTGGTCCCAGCCCCAGGATGAATCTTACGATTTTGTTCTGGGTGATTTGCAGTCTTTCAGTTTTTTTTTGTCAAGGCAGAGTACCATGAAGAGCAAGCGTAATCCATATGGCATTGTATAAGGGCTAGACATAGGGTCCTGCGAGCCTCGGTAGGTAGACACTGTGCTTGTCTATACAGGAACTTCAGTCTGGCATTCGCTTTCTTTACTACACTGTTCCCTATCAATTCTCCTGACATGCATGGGTTAAAGGAGATTCCCAGATATTTTACTGATGAAACCAAAGTGATGGGCTCCCCATTACACTGGACATTAAAATTATTTACCCTTCTCAGTTTATGTTTCGTGCCAAAGAGAATGGCTTCAGTTTTCCCGAGGTGTAATGATTGTTTGTTGTCTACTAACCATATGCTGCAGGACTCCAGTTCCAGAGTTAAAACATTAGCTATATCTTGTAGATCTTTACCTGACACTAACAGAGAACTGTCATCTGCATACAGTAGGAGTTTGCACTTGACACTGATGGGCATGTCATTGACATAACATAAGAACAATAAGGGACCCAGAATACTACCTTGGGGAACTCCACATGCTATCGGCAGGGGTTCTGATTCTGTTTTGTTGATTTTGACAATTTGTCTCCTGTTGCACAGGTAGGACTTAAACCAGTCTACAGAACATATACCGATAGCTTGAAGTTTCTTACATAATATATTGTGGTTGACAGTATCGAAGGCCTTCTGCAGGTCTAAGGTTACCATACCTATGAGGTTCCCCTTTGACATTTCAGTTCTCAGGTAATCCATCAGATTAATTAGGGAGGTGTCGGTTGAGTAAGATCTTCTAAAGCCCGATTGATAGCTATGGAGAATGTTGTTGTCATTAAGGTACTTAATTGCTTGACAGTACACCGCCCTCTCTAGAATTTTGGATATTATACTGAGTATACTAACAGGCCTATAGTTGCTGACATCAGACCTACTATTTTTCTTGAAGATAAGAGTAACTCTGGCCTCCTTGAACCCATCCGGTACGGTATTAGTGGTGATTGATAGATTTATTATGTGAGCAATAGGGATTGACAGTTCAGAAGCACCATCTTTTAGGAACTTAGATGGGACGTTATCCGGGCCAGTGATCTTAGTTGGGTTTAATCTGTTTAGTTCTTTTTGAATAAATTCATGAGATACACTTACTAGTTGACAACTGTTTGGGGTTACCCCTTTATTGGTATAGTATGTTTGAAACTTATCAGAGTCTGTGTTAAAGGTATTTATTTGATGCAGCTGGTAGTTTACTTACTTGTGTTGATGCAACAGATGTGTAGAAGGAATTAAAGCAATTTGCCACCTTAGATGTTTCGTGGCATACCTCGTTATCGATAGTGAGTACTATGTTAGACCTATCTACTGGCTTATGGCTATACCCCAACTGTTTTAGTTGTTGCCAGAGCTTTCTGGGGTTATGCTTATACTCTTCAATTTTTGAGCAATAGTGCTTTGCCTTTGCTCCTTTTATAAGTCTCTGCACTCTGTTCCTCACCCTTAAGAATTAATTTAGTGCTGCAATATCCTGTCTGTTTGTTTTAAATCTTTTTAGCAGCTGGTCTCTGAATTTCATATTATCTAATATCTCAGTAGTCATCCAGGGTTCAGTTCTTCGTTTAATCCTAACCTCTTTAACTGGTGCAATATTATCAAGGATGGTAGTGAACATTGTTTTGAATTTTTCCCAGGCATCGTTTACGTCCGTGCAACTTGTTATCTCTGTCCAGTCACAATTGTGTAGCCTATTTACCAGTGTTTCTTTACTGTAGTTTCTTGTTGACCTCATTTTTATTGTCCTGTGTAGGCCTATCCTATCCCTAGTGATTTTCCTAGTGCAGTAAATGATGAAATGATCACTAATACCTGTGGTAATGACGCCTGACTGACTAATGTTCTCAGCGCGGTTACAAAGTATGTGGTCAATTAGGGTGGCTGAGAACTGTGTGATCCGGGTTGGTGTATTAATTAGTTGAGAGTAACTATTTAAACCTAGAATTTGCTTATACCTTTTGCATAGCCCGTTATTTTGCTGCTGAAAACAGATATTGAAGTCTCCCAGTATTATTGTCTCGCAATTGTTTTCAAGTCCGGACAATACTCTGGAAAAGTCTTCTAAGAACTGGTCCTGGGTGGGAGGGCGGTAACTAGTTCCTACTAAGATGGGTTTAGTCTTGGGAAGCAGCACTTCAAACCATAGAATCTCCAGTTTATTGTTATTTAAATCAGGTCTTGGGTTGTAAGCTAAGTCATTTCTAATGTAGGCACATACTCCACCACCCTTTCTGTTCCTATCTAAGCTTTTTATATTGTAACCTTTTATTTTGACCTCGTCGTCAGTCACCGTATCATCCAACCAAGATTCCGAGATGGTTATAACTGCCGCCCTAATTTTGTTAGCTAGAATCCTAATCTCTGCCAATTTAGGAAGAAGTGATCTTGCGTTGACATGAATAAAGTGAAGGCCTGTTTTCATAAAACAATTATAATCATCAATATATGGCAATGGGCCATTTGTATTAAAATTAGGTAAATCAATGTCATCATTGCAAAAGGGTAACTGTGCCAAAGTGCATTTGTTACACACAAAATGAATTCTGGCACCATTGCTATAATTGTACATACATCCATCATGCACCCACCCCTTACACATTTTACATAAGGTGCCTTTTCTGTTTTTCATGCGTACTTTAGTACAGTGTATGGACCTGTTTCAAAGTTTATTCTCTATAAGGATTACAATGCTGAGTTTACAGAAATTTAGTTATTGTTTGGTTTACATGTAGTAAAATTGTGATTAAAGAGTGTACCACTAGAACGCTTAGCATGGCTAGGCATTTCGGGCATACTTAGTTTTATTCTTAATCGTAAAATATTACAAATTATGAGGTAAGTTGGTATTATGACTAAGTGACTAAATACTAGTTTGTGAGTTTAGCAATGTGAATGCTTTTGTTTTGGCACAGTATATAGTTTCAGTATTGGAGTATCACAGGATTCATTATTTTAAGACTGAGATAATATTTCTGTTCGGTTTATGGTCAAATGAGTGAGCGAGTGTAGTGTGAAACACCAGGTGGTAGTCGTGGAGTTAGTTGACGGGGTGTATCAGGGAGATAAGATGTTGTCTAATGGTAGTTTTGAAGGTGATGTATGTGTTCTGAGTTATAGAGTTTTCAGGGAGGGTATTCCAGATTTTAGGCCCTTTGACATACATTTGTATTTTGTAAAGGTTTAGTCGGACACGGACAATGTCGTGAGGATGTGGTTTCTGGTGTTATGCCTGTGGGTTCGTCACAACTATCAGAAAGCGTTTTTGGGTCAAGGTTGATATTAGAGTTAAGGCCTGTTTGATATAGATCACAGTAGTAAGTGTGGATGTACTGAACTGGGAGTAAGTTTAGATCTTTGAAAGTGTGGGGGGGTGTTGCCTGCCAGGGATGGGATTTTAGTGATTATTCTACTGCAGCTTTTTGTTGGGTTATTATTGTCTTTAGGTGTGTTGCTGCAGTTGATCCCAGCACAGAATAGCATAGGTGAGGTATAGGGTAAATAAGTGGTGGTAATAGTGTGAGAGGGCATTTTGTGGCACATAGTATCGTATCTTTGGAGAGGATCCAACCGTTTTGGGATAACTTTTTAGGCTATATGCTGGATCATGATTGTGGCTGAATTTCAGGTTGTTGTCAGGTATAAGCCTAGGAATTTTCCCCATTATTTCGGGTAATTTGAGTGTTGTCATCTTAATGTTAATTTGGCATTCCTGCTCTGCTACCAAACTATATAGTAAGTTTGTCAGTGTTTAGAGTAAGTTTATTGGCTGTCATCCAAAGTCATATTTTAATCAGCTCCTCATTCAACAAGGGTGTTAAGGGTGGGCACTAGATTAGGGTGAGAGATGGCAAAGTCGTGTCATCCAGCAAAGGAATGGGTTTCAGGTGTTGGGTACGTTTGGGAAAGGTCATGATGTGTATGAGGAAGAGCAGGGGACCAAGGACTCTTCCCTGGGGAACTCCAGTATCAAGGGCCGTGTTGCTGATGCTGTGTCTTTAATGGTGTGCACTGATACCTATTAGTAATGTAAGATTTGAAATAAGCAAGCGCATGGCCTCTTATACCTTAGTGCGTAAAAGTTTGTGGAGTAGGATTTCATGGTTTACTGTGTCAAAAGCTTTTCTTAGGTCAATAAAAATTCATAGTGGGTTATTCCTTATTTTCCAATGCTGTGTGTTGTAAAGCAGATCTAGCATTTTTATATGCATTCATTAGTGCTTTTATTTTTCCTGAATCCAAATGGCAGGGGTTTGAGTATGTTTTGAGCCATTTAAATGAATACAGTCTCCTGTGCACGAGTTTCTCAAAGATTTTGGATAGCAATGGTAAGTTTAGATATTGGGCCTATAGTTGTTAAGTTGTAGGGTCACCACCTCTTATGATTGTGTACCCTTGCCATCTTGAGTGTTTCGGGAAGGTTCTAGTCTCTATTGACATGTTAAAAAGTAAATGAAATAGCATGCGAAGTAAGGGACATGGGCCCGCTCGCTTGTTGTCAGTAATAATGGTGGGACATGAACAGATTCCCAGACGTTATTTTTAAGTGACTTTATTGATCTCAATGACTTCGTGGGTCAGTTGGTGCAAGATAGAAGGAATTAGGGACAGTTCCATCTAGGTAGTCCCCGGGCCATGGGCATTGGTATGTGGGATTTTACTGGCGAGTTTAGATCCTATGTTTGAGAAGAAGTCGTTATCTTGTTAGCTGTGTCAGTGGGATGTAGTGGGTTTCCATTAGGGGGGTTTAGTTAGGACAATATTCTTGGTTTTTCTCAGTTTGTGGGGTCCCTAGAATCTGAGAGAAGTGTTTTCCAGGTCTTTTTTAATATCTCCTCTAGTGTCTGTGAATTCTACTGGATAGTATAGTTGTTTGGCTTTTTTATTACTTTGGTGAGAGCTGAGAATAGTGTTTTAGGTATCTTTGTGTATTAAGCCCTGTTATATTGCTTTTTCATATTGGTGTTTCTTGTCAATGGATTCAGAATGGTGTAGTTAGCCATGGGCAACCAAGCCGTTTGTTTGTGATCGTTTTGTTTTTATAGGACAATGTTTGGTTGTATAGTTAGTAATTTGTTAAGAAAGATGTCTGTCCAGTCATCAAATACATTGGGCCTTTGGAGATTCTGTAGGCCAATCTACAGTCTCTAGTTAGCTGTGAACTACCGTACTGAGGCCTCGTCATGGAGTCTAAATGAGACTTTATTGTATTCAAGTGGTAGTTTACTAATGTTCTTGTCAGGAGGAAGGTAGGGTTTGTGGTCTGTATCGCTATCTGTGATTATCCCTGATTTAAGGGGGGGCTAGTATATTGGTTCCTTATGTGGTCTATTATGGTTTTGCACTTGTCTCAAGTGAAGCCTCGGTTTGGTTTAGTTATTGTTGGTATGGGAAGTGTGTTGTTATATTTGTTGAATAAATCAGTTACAGGTTGGTTCATCTAGTTAGGCCAAGGTTGATGTTGAAGTTCCAGCTTAGAGATAGGGTGTGGTGCTTATCATTTGTCTGTTTGTTATTTAGTGACTTTCATTTCTCACTGAAAATTTGGGGATGTTTGTGTGAGGTATCCGGTTAAATGGCACCGATTGTTATAGGCGTCTTAAGGTTTTTTACAGTAACAATAGCAAAAATGTATTCCCCAGATTCTTCACTAAAAGAAGTGGTGCTAAGACAAATATGGGTTAGAGTAAAATAGATTGCAATACCACCCCCAACTTGTATTTGTTCTGCAGTTGTGGATTGCTGTGTATCTGGTAGAGGGTTAGATATCTATTGTGTCTGCTTAAGCCAGGTCTCAGTAAGAATAAATGCAGGGAAGGGTTTTGTCTTTAGTGCTTCAAGGAGTGCTAGGAGGTCATCATAGTGTTGCTTAAGGACCTGATGTTTTAGTTAAGTACTGATATACTTTTAGCATTTTTAGGATAGTGTTGGTTGTTGATGCTGGGGTGGTAATTAAGGCAGTTACTTTTCAATAGGTTTTGATTGTGGTTGTCAGGATTATGGAGGTTTAGATAGAGGGTCAACGTGATCAAATATCTTCTGGTTTAAAATTATGGTTATTATATCCTGGAGTTTGTGTGTTGAGTTCTATACTGATATCTGTAGTGGTTGGAAGTGGCTTGGACAAGTATATACCTAGAGTATTTTGGTTATGTAGGGTATAGTCACTACTACACATAATGAAGTTGATGTTGTCTATGTGTTTGTGCTGGAATGAAACTAAAGTACAACTAGTATAAATAGTAATATATATTACAAATTAAAAATAGAACAGACTCTCACTTGTAATTGCAACTAAGGTCTAATAATGACTTTTGTAGGAGTCTTAAGTTTTGGCTAGAGTGAGCTAAAGTACATTAGGTTTAATCTAATATTTAAAAGTACAAATTAAAAATAGCACTAGTCTCTCACTAGTAATTTGCACTATTGGTCTAATATAGTGAATTTGGTATTTGACTATGTCTTGAGGATAGAATGACCTATGGGAACTGAATTTAATCTAATTCTTATAAATACAAATTAAAAGTAGCACAGTTCTCTCATAGTAATTGCACTATGGTCTAATATAGTGATGAATTTGGTTTTGGACTATGTATTGAGCTAGAAGTGAGAGAAGTAAAATGTGGATTAATCTAATAATATAATAAAGAGAACAAGACTCTCATTGTAATTGCACTAAGGTCTTATATAAGTTGTTTACAAGAATTTGGAGTATAATGGATTTAAATTGACAGGATAAATATACACAATTTAAGGTAGCAAAAATAATAATAAAAAAAAAAAGAATTGATAAAAATAAAAATGGCAATGACTTGGTTATAATATGCTAGTAAGATGGTAGACAGGATGATATAAAAGTTGTAGTTGAAAATACTAGGTTAGAAAAGTATGGAATAAAAATGGTCAATAAAAGAAGTTTACAATAAGTTTGATCAATATAGTTTAAAGTAAAATTGGGCAATAATAGGGATTTAGAATAAAATTGGGCAATTGAGTATTTTTTAAAGTTTGGTAGTGTTTGAGATAATAATGGCTGTATTGTCTCACATTGACCTATGTATGCATTATTAATGGAGTTAAGGTTATCATTCCTAGTTACTAGACCGTCATTATCACCATCATTTATCTGTCTGTTTTGCCTCTGCACAATAGTTTGAGGTCCTGGATTAATTTGGATATCACCACTTAAGAGCACTACAATAAAGGAGCTGTGTGCATGTTTTTGTTTGGGTATTCGGTGTTGTCATATACAAAATATACAGGGTTCTAAAGCAGGCAAACTAAACACAACAAAATACCTTTCATCCCGTGGACTGCTTGCAGAGGCAAAAGGCAATGTTTCGCGGCTTTCACTGAGACCACATAATGGAATCACTTGGACAACGAAAATATGGATCCCGGTTCAACTATACGATTTGACAGGAGTGAACAGGCCAAAAGGGGGGGGGGGTTGGTCCTTATCATTGCAGTGTACTTGTTGGCACAGAACTGCTTAATGCCTCAAATGATGTAGTGGAAGTTTTAGCAGTAAGGTCGTGAACCAAACCTAGTCATTGTGGTAGTTACAAAGCCTCGGATGCATCATCCCAGGCAATTCCAGAACAGCTTGTTAAATTTGTCCACTGTCTGGAAAATTTTCCTGCTCCTGCACCCAACATCTTGCTCACTGGGGGAATTTCAACTTAAGGCACCTCAAAATGGAGGATTATAGCTATAAAAAATAATATTGTTGCAGTTATTACACAGGAGGCTGCTCTGATGAAACTCACACTCACTCGAGACTTTTAATTCTCTGCCATATTTCAATTTAAACCAGCAAATAATAGAGCCTATATAAGACTGGAGGTTACATAGTCCTCATCTTCACTAACGATGATGATCTGATAAGAATGTCACCATATCAAAAACATATACTCAGTTCACAAACTTAATTGAGGTTCAGACTTGTTTCGTGGAGGCCCAGACCGACAAAATGAGACTTGTCACGAGGGTGCAGCATTCACCAAATTCAACTTCAATAACAAAAAACATAAAATGGGACCAAGTAAAACAAGTCCTACCGTATAAGCTGGGATGATATACTAAGCAGCACAGACCCACTTATGCCCTAGAAGCAGATTAACTCGTTGGACTCGATGTATGCACAAGGTTATTCCTCTAGAAAATGGAGGAGTAGATGTAAAATAGAAAGAGGACAGGCGCTCCTTTACAGGCGACGGAAAAGAAATAACAAGAGCGGCTAAAGAGGTCAATATAATCTGAATGCGTAGGGAGACATTGGTCAGAGAAATAGAAAGCATCGAACTTAAGCTAAAAGAATCCTTTAGGAGTCAGGAATCTTTTTTTTTCTTTTTATTTTTTTTTTTATTTATATTTTTTGCGGGAAGAACTAAAAGCCATAAATGATATCGAAAAGAACCCAGTATTTCTTCTACTATGCCAAATCAAAATCGAGAACAACGTTCCAGTATTGGGCCCTACTTAAACAAGATGGGTCCTTCAAAGATGACAGCAAGGAAATGAGTGAGCTACTCAAGTCCCATATGACTCAGTTTTTTGCCAAGCCGCTACATAACCAGACTGAGAGTCGAAAGATCAAAATGATTTTTTTTTTTTATGAGAGAGCCACAAAATTTGATTAACACAGCCTATCCGATGTTATTCCTGACAGCCAAATGACTTCGACAGGCGATAAATTTGACATGCCTATGCACTCTGCCCCAGGGACAGACTCATGGATACTCTGTGTTCATCAAGAACTGCAAGAAGCCCCTTTCACATGCCTTTTCCATCTATGGAGAGGGAGCATGGACACGGGGGTCGTCCCTCAGTTACTAAAAACATCAGATTTATTATTTTATATATTATTTTTTTATTTTTTTATTATTTTTTTTTTTTTTTTTTTTTTGTATTTTATAATTTTTTTGATTTTTTTTAATTTTATTTATTTTTTTTTTTTTTTTTTTATTTTTTTATTTTATTTTTTATTTATTTTATTTTTTTTTATTTTTTTTTTATTTTTTTTTTTATTTTTTTAATTTAATTTTTTTTTATTTTTTTATTTTTTTTTTTTTTATTTTTTTATTTATATAGCCCCACTCCAAAAGGGGGGCAGTAAAGAACAGTAAAGAACTACAGACCAATAGCACTAAACATCCCATATCATAAAAATCTTTGAAAGGGTCCTAAGAACAAGATCACACCATCTAGGGAAAACCTCATCAGTTTACACAACCAGGGCAACATGGGTTTTAGAACGGTCGCTAATACACTTGAAGACAAAAAGAATGCAGATGTAATATATACAGACTTTTCAAAAGCCTTCGACAAGTGTGACCATGGCGGAAATAGCGCACAAAATGCGTGCCTTAAAGGATAACAGGACCGGAAAAGTCGGTCGATTGGAATCTATCATTTCCCCACTAACAGAAACAGAGAAGTTGTCGTCAAAGAGTAAATCCGAGGCAGCTACGGTGAAAAGCTCTGGTTCCACCAAGCACAGTACTAGTCCCATATTGTTCCTCATCCTCCCTATCGACATAGACAAGGATTGTCAGGCCACGCACGTGTCTTCCTTTGCAGATGACACCCGATTTGCTGACAGTGTCTTCCAGTGCAGACCATGCAAGGCTCCAGGCGGACATCAACCAAATCTTTCAGTGGGCTGCAGAAAAAAACATATGGAAGTGCAACGATGAGAAATTTCAATTACGCAGATATGGTAAACATGAGGAATTAAATCTTCATCAGAAGTACAAAGAAATTAAGGCCACAAAAATAGAGCGAAACACCCAACGTCAAAAGACTGGGAGTATTTATGTCGGAGGATCTCACCTTCATGGGACCATAACATTGTATCAATCGCATCTGCTTGAAAAAAAATGACAGGATAGGATAATGAGAACCTTCAAAACTAGGGAGGCCAAGCCCCCATGATGACACTCTTCAGGTCACTTTTTCTATTAGGCTGGAATTTTGCTGCACTAAACAGCACCTTTCAAAGGCAGGTGAAATTGCCGACCTAGAAAATGTACAGAGAACTTTCACGGCGCGCTTAACGGAGATAAAAACACCTCAATTAACTGGGGCGCTTAGGGTTTCTAAAACTGTATTTTCTTGGAACTGCAGGAGGGTGAGAGATACATGATTTTAAATCACCTGGGAACATCCTAGTAGAGGGACTATTACCGAACGTTGCACACGAAATCAATCACTACGAAAGCAAAAGACTGGCAGACGATGCACCATCCCCCAATGAAAAGCAGGGGTGTCACTGCACGTTAAGAGACATACACTAAGTGTCAGGGGCCCGTGACTGTTCAACTGCCTCCCAGCACACATAAGGGGATTCCAACAGTCCCCTGGCAGTCTTCAAGCTGGCACTGGAACCAAGCACCTAAAGTCAGTTCCTGATCAGCCGGGATGTGGATCGTACGTTGGTTTGCGTGCAGCCAGCAGCAAACAGCCTGGTTGATCAGGCGTGATACACCAGGAGGTCCTGGTCACAGACCGGGCCGCGGGGGCGTGACCCCCCGAAACTCTCTCCAGGGAAACTCCAGGTCATACTTGCGGCGATAGTGACATTTACTTTTTGGTAGGATGGCAACTGGTGGGCTTTTACTGTTCCAGGGCGTGTTTACTCCATTTACCTTCTTTCCAACCCCATGACTGATTTCTTTGCTTCATGGAAGATTGAAGAAGAAAGATAATCATAATTATGGCTGCCTGTACCCCCCTAATGACTGCCATTTTCACTCTTCACTCTTTTACTTCATTACAATAAATTTTATTTCTTTTTCCGTCACTTGTAATCTTAGTATCTGCTTTAGCATCACCATGAATTACTAGTAAATCTTCTTCTTCAAAAAACTCTTCACCCCCCCCCCCCCCTTCTGCTAACTTTTTCCCCTTAACTTCAAAAACCTTTCTGGTTATCCCCTTATTACACACTCCCATTCCGCCTCTCTTCACAGTTCAGTTTCAACTCTATTACTTCTAACTCCTTTCCATTCTGGTAGAACAGAAAGGTTTAATCATTGGGTTTTCCTTCAAATTCCCCCTCAATTTCATTTATTCGGGGTTTGTGTTGTGTTGTTGACTCCTGACCTGTCTGCTGACTCGGCATTTTTAATAACATGGAGGGAAGTAAACGCACCTACCAACCTGACTCTTCCTTGAGTTTATAGATATATTTGGCATTTTCTGCTATGATTCTCTCACTGTACATTGCCGCTGAATATAGGGTCAGCTACTACAATATTTAACATGGCTGTTTAACTATTCACTTCTTTCCCACGACTGGCACTGAGGATAACGTCCCTATACTTGGAGTTTTGTACTGTTGATTGTTGAAGATGTCTCTGTGTTTTCTCTCGTTAGCACTGGTACAGGTGATATGATGGTGGTACAGATATGATGCTATTGTCAGTACAGAGATCGTTTGTGAAGATGAGACTTTTCACTTCGCTAGTTGTTCGTTGGCAGTAGCTGGTGTTGAATGCCGGTTAGCCCTGTTTAAAATGCTCTATTCTTTCCCTCGTTTCTGGCACTGAGGAAAAAGTCCTACAGACCTGTCATTATCCTTGAAGTTTGTGATCAGGTTTTTCTGCCATGTTGTCTTTCCGTCAAACACTGGTGCAGGTGATATGGAGATCAGTTATTTCATTTTAATGGAAAACCTCATGTCTGGTTCACGTCTGGCAGCAGGTTGGTATTAAACCCGGTCCCTCTTTTTTCATATTTAACCCTTTTCGTTGCGTCCACCCAGTTTTCATGTCACAAGGTTCCTTGCATGTTATTCAGCAGTACTTGCAATTTGGCCCATCACGGGATTGGGAAGGCCCAGGGAGGGCAAATATAGGGCACCCTTTGTTGCTGCTTGCTGCATTAGTTATTTAAATTTTTAATGCCCCCCAACCCCCCCTGGGGGCGAGTCAAAAAAAATTACAAAGGAAAATAAGGGGCCCAGGGCTGCCCCCAAAATTTAGATGCTGAACTATTTACAAAGGTAATAAACCCAGGTAGATCTGGTCACAATCATGGAAGTACAAAGGTAGTGAGTACCCTCACTCCTATACATGGTTACATATGAAAAAATTACAAAGTAATGACCCAATGATACACCCCCCGGGTCACAATTGTAATGATTAAAAATTACAAATATTTTTTGGGTATCATCCACACTAGCGCACACGACACTACCACACTAGCAAACCGCACACTACACCACGAGGGCAAACGCACAGACACAGCACATGAGCGTACTATACATGCATAAACATAAGAAACACACCCCACCACCCACACACACACACCACACACAAACACAAAACACACCACAAACACAACACACAAAAGTGGTCATTGAGTGATGTTAATCCACCAAAAACTGCGGAGGCCAGAGAGGAATATAAAGAGAGCAACAAGCAATGGTGGAACATTTGCTGAGGTGGCAAGAAGAGCTCACTCCATCAGAGCAAAGTTGCTGGTTTGGGGATTTCAACCACAGGGAGATTGACTGGGAAAACCTGGAGCCACATGGGGGTCCCGAAACATGGAGAGCCAGGATGTTGGACGTGGTGCTGGAAAACCTCATGCACCAACATGTTAAGGACACTACCAGAGTGAGAGGGGAGGATGAACCAGCAAGATTGGATCTTGTGTTCACCCTGGGCAGCTCAGACATTGAGGACATCAAGTATGAGAGTCCCCTAGGAGCTAGCGACCACGTGGTTCTGTGCTTTGAATACATAGTAGAGCTGCAAGTGGAGAGAATAACAGGAGTAGAATGGAAAAGCCTGACTAAAAAAGAGGGGACTACATAGGGTTGAAGAACTTCCTGCGGGAGGTCCAGTGGGACAGAGAACTGACAGGAAAGCCAGTAAATGAAATGATGGAATATGTAGCAACAAAATGCAAGGAGGCAGTGGAAAGGTTCATTCCCAAGGGCAACAGTAACAACGGGAAGACCAGAACAAGCCCCTGGTTTACCCGAGGGGTGTAAGGAGGCAAAAAACAAAGTGCAATAGAGAATGGAAAAAAGTACAGAAGGCAGAGAACACACGAAAATAGGGAGATCAGTCGCAGAGCCAGGAATGAGTACGCACAGATAAGGAGGGAGGCCCAGCGACAGTATGAAAATGACATAGCATCGAGAATCAAGACTGACCCGAAACTGTTGTATAGCCACATCAGGAGGAAGACAACAGTCAAAGACCAGGTGATCAGATTAAGGACAGAAGGTGGAGAACTCACAAGAAATGATCAGGAGGTATGTGAGGAGCTGAACAGGAGATTTAAGGAAGTTTTTACAGTAGAGACAGGAAGGGCTGTGGGAAGACAGCACAGAAGGGAACATCAAGAGGGAATATACCAACAAGTGTTGGATGACATACGAACAACTGAGGAGGAGGTTGAAGAAGGGTCTTAAGTGACCTTGGACACCTCAAAGGCGATTGGGACCGGACAACATCTCCCCATGGGTCCTTAGAGAAGGAGCAGAGATGTGTGTGTGCTCTAACCACAATCTTCAACACATCCCTTGAAACTGGGCAACTACCTGAGAAATGGAAGACAGCTAATGTAGTCCCCATATTTAAGAAAGGAAACAGAAACGAGGCACTAAACTACAGACCCCGTGTCTCTGACATTGTATTGTGTGCAAAGTCATGGAGAAGATTATCAGGAGGAGAGTGGTCGAACACCTGGAAAGGAACAAGATTATAAATGAAAACCAGCATGGGTTCATGGAAGGCAAATCTTGTTTCACAAACCTCCTGGAGTTTTATGACAAGGTAACAGAAGTAAGACACGAGAGAGAGGGTTGGGGTAGATTGCGTTTTCCTAGACTGCAGGAAGGTCTTTGACACAGTTCCCCACAAGAGATTAGTGCAGAAGCTGGAGGATCAGGCACACGTAAAAGGAAGGGCACTGCAATAGATAAGGGAATACCTGACAGGGAGGCAGCAACGAGTCATGGTACGTGAAGAGGTATCACAGTGGGCGCCTGTTACGAGCGGGGTCCCACAGGGGTCAGTTCTAGGACCAGTGCTATTTTTGATATATGTGAACGACATGATGGAAGGAATAGACTCTGAAGTGTCCCTGTTCGCAGATGACGTGAAGTTGGTGAGAAGAATTAAATCGGACGAGGATGAGGCAGGACTGCAAAGAGACCTGGAGAGGCTGGGCATGTGGTCCAGTAACTGGCTTCTCGAATTCAATCCAGCCAAATGCAAAGTCATGAAGATTGGGGAGGGGCAAAGAAGACCGCAGACAGAGTATAGGCTAGGTGGACAAAGACTACAGACCTCACTCAGGGAGAAAGACCTTGGGGTGACCATAACACCGAGCACATCACCGGAGGCACACATAAACCAAATAACCACTGCAGCATACGGGCGCCTGGCAAACCTGAGAATAGCGTTCCGATACCTTAATAAGGAATCGTTCAAGACACTGTACACTGTGTATGTTAGGCCCATACTGGAGTATGCAGCACCAATCTGGAACCCACACCTGGTCAAGCACGTCAAGAAGTTAGAGAAAGTACAAAGGTTTGCAACAAGGCTAGTCCCAGAGCTCAAGGGAATGTCGTACGAGGAAAGGTTAAGGGAAATCGGACTGACGACACTGGAGGACAGAAGGGTCAGGGGAGACATGATAACGACATACAAGATACTGCGGGGAATAGACAAGGTGGACAGAGATAGGATGTTCCAGAGAGGGGACACAGGGACAAGGGTCACAACTGGAAGCTGAAGACTCAGACGAGTCACAGGGACGTTAGGAAGTATTTCTTCAGTCATAGAGTTGTCAGCAAGTGGAATAGCCTAGCAAGTGAAGTAGTGGAGGCAGGAACCATACATAGTTTTAAGAAGAGGTATGACAAAGCTCAGGAAGCAGAGAGAGTGGATCCAGTAGCGATCAGTGAAGAGGCGGGGCCAGGAGCTGAGTCTCGACTCCTGCAACCACAATTAGGTGAGTACAATTAGGTGAGTACACACCTAACAACAATATTCAATACATCTATCGAAACAGGGAGATTGCCTGAGGCATGGAAGACAGCAAATGTAGTCCCAATCTTTAAAAAAGGAGACAGACATGAAGCATTAAACTACAGACCAGTGTCACTGACATGTATAGTATGCAAAATCATGGAGAAGATTATCAGGAGAAGAGTGGTGGAACACCTAGAAAGGAACGATCTCATCAACAGCAGCCAACATGGTTTCAGGGACGGGAAATCCTGTGTCACAAACTTACTGGAGTTCTATGACATGGTGACAGCAGTAAGACAAGAGAGAGAGGGGTGGGTGGATTGCATTTTCTTGGACTGCAAGAAGGCGTTTGACACAGTTCCACACAAGAGATTGGTGCAAAAACTGGAGGACCAAGCAGGGATAACAGGGAAGGCACTACAATGGATCAGGGAATACTTGTCAGGAAGACAGCAGCGAGTCATGGTACGTGGCGAGGTGTCAGAGTGGGCACCTGTGACCAGCGGGGTCCCGCAGGGGTCAGTCCTAGGACCAGTGCTGTTTCTGGTATTTGTGAACGACATGACGGAAGGAATAGACTCTGAGGTGTCCCTGTTTGCAGATGACGTGAAGTTGATGAGAAGAATTCACTCGATCGATGACCAGGCAGAACTACAAAGGGATCTGGACAGGCTGCAGACCTGGTCTAGCAATTGGCTCCTGGAGTTCAATCCCACCAAGTGCAAAGTCATGAAGATTGGGGAAGGGCAAAGAAAGGCCGCAGACGGAGTACAGTCTAGGGGGTCAGAGACTACAAACCTCACTCAAGGAAAAAGATCTTGGGGTGAGTATAACACCAGGCACATCTCCTGAAGTGCACATCAACCAAATAACTGCTGCAGCATATGGGCGCCTAGCAACCTCAGAACAGCATTCCGACATCTTAATAAGGAATCATTCAGGCCCCTGTACTCCGTGTACGTTAGGACCATATTGGAGTATGCGGCCCCATTTTTGGGAAACCCCACACCTAGCCAAGCACGTGAAGAAACTAGAGAAAGTGCAAAGGTTTGCAACAAGACTAGTCCCAGAGCTAAGAGGTATGTCCTACGAGGAGAGGTTAAGGGAAATCAACCTGACGACACTAGAGGACAGGAGAGATAGGGGGGACATGATAACGACATACAAAATACTGAGAGGAATTGACAAGGTGGACAAAGACAGGATGTTCCAGAGATTGGACACAGTAACAAGGGGACACAGTTGGAAGCTGAAGACACAGATGAATCACAGGGATGTTAGGAAGTATTTCTTCAGCCACAGAGTAGTCAGTAAGTGGAATAGTTTGGGAAGCGATGTAGTGGAGGCAGGATCCATACATAGCTTTAAGCAGAGGTATGATAAAGCTCACGGCTCAGGGAGAGTGACCTAGTAGCGATCAGTGAAGAGGCGGGGCCAGGAGCTCGGACTCGACCCCCGCAACCTCAACTAGGTGAGTACAACTAGGTGAGTACACACACACACACACACACGTGGTAATGCATTATTTACAGCTAGCAAAGTCAGGGTATTTCTCCAGAATGGTCTGTAATATACCACTGTGGATAAAATACTTTGCCAATTCTTGAAAATTTCTGATTGAGTTGTCTCTAAATTCATTACTCTGATCGCACTCCAGTACATAATGACGCAGGGTGTGACAATAGTTCATCTGGCAAAGTTTACATTTCGTTTGGTCTACATCTGGTGGTGGGGATTTAACCTGCCAAAGATACTTGTAACCCAGCCGGAGCTGGGCGGTAGTGACATCCAAGAGTCTGCTTATTTTGTTGGATGCACCATAGACATGTGGCTCCTCCTGCATGATAGAATGATGATAGATGGACTGACTTGTGTCAATCTCCCTAAGTCTTAAGTCAATAAAGTTCAATTGAAGTTCTTTTCTTATTATTGTTCTCATACTACTAACTGACAAGCCAAGATTGTAATCTGCTCCCTCTTTGAAAGCATACAGCTTAGCCAATTTATCAGTTTTATCATGCATCTGAAGACCAATGTGAGATGGAATCCACAGCATGTGCACTCTGACTCCACTGTCCACAATCTTACCATACCTGTGTCTGGCTTCTGACACAAGCATGCCACAATTTATGCTTAATGTGTTGAGAGCATTATGGATGACAGAGAATCAGTTACAATTAAAGTGTCAACCTTAGATACATGGACGCATTTGAGTGCAAGGAGTATGGCAAACAGTTCTGTTTGAAGGGTAGAGGCCCAATTATTGATGCGTGCTCCAGTTTCTTTATGAGAGCCATCACTCTGTGTGACAACAGCAGCACTACCAGCTGCACCAGCGGACTGGTGAACAGAACCATCAACGTAAATAATTTGTGAAAGTGTGTTGTGTGACTAAGTTATCAATACAGCTTAAGGCATCATGTTTGGCTTCAAGACGAAGCTTTGGTTGTGATTTAAGAAGAGTTTTGGGGGAAAATGGAGAAATTGTAGTTTGGAATGGGGTAATATCCCATGGAGCAGGAAAGTGTCTCTGTTGCCTAACTTGACATAGATCATGTAGCTGGTTCAAGCGGAGGTCGGTTCCAGTTTTTTCGATCCATCTGGAAGGATGTTCACCAGTGTGAGGAAAGTTTGGAGGGCTTCTGTGCAGGGGTTTGAATGGGCTAACCTAAGCATATTGACCCCAATAAGGATATTTCTTTCAGTAACACGATCTCTAATGCTTGGAATATTAAGTTCTTTCTGCATATTTAAAATTTTGGCAGTACAAGGGCATCCTAGGATGATCCTCATTGCTTCGTTTTGCCGTTTTTCTAGCCCTCCAAGCTTCCAAGTAGTGGCGCAGCATAATCAACCAATGATCTAATATAAGCAAGATACATCATTTTCACAATTTTAACATTAGCTCCATACCTGGGATGAAAACCTGCCACAACTCTAAGTGCTCTTAGCCTTTCTTTGTATTGGCGACAAAGTCTCGTTACGACAGGTCCAAGTAGTGGAACCTCAAAGCCTAGATACCTGTATCTTGCGGCTGCAGCACTCATACACAAACGAAAAGTGGCGACCTTGCCAGGATCACTCGGCTGAATCAAGATTCAACTCCATCTCGAATCTACCATTGGAACTTCAACACCGCATACCACAGACGGTTACCACCAGCCATGAGTAATCATTCTCTATGGTAGGACTGCAGTACAGGTATTTAAAAGATTTGGTGATTGTTATAGTCTCAATTTATTGTAAGTCAAGTCAAGGCAAGATATACTAGTTATTTCTGTCACCTTTATTCTTGAGCTGGAAACGATTTGGAGGAGGGACCCCATTCTACTTGCTGTTTGGTCGGAGCCGGCATAGAACCCTCCGTTTTCATTCACACATACTGTTTAATCAAAGCAGGGATCGAACCCTCTGATTTATTTACAGTTTGAGCAGAGCAGGAATTGAACCCTCTGTTTTCTTTGATATATCCATTTTATTTTCCCCTGGTAGTTTAAGTTATTCTTGCAAGTGTGGAGGAATACCAGTTTTGGATGAACACTGGGAGTAAGTTAGGAATAACGGGAAAAAATTTAGAAGCTTTCATTAGCTCCAAGATCCAGGAAAGAGAAAGAAAGGAGAAAGAGAACCTTGAGAGAGTGGAGAAAAAGGAGAGAGAGAGAATTGAAAGAGAGGAGAAAAAGGAGAGAGAGAGAATCGAGAGAGAGGAGAAAAAGGAGAGAGATCGAATTGAAAGAGAAAATCAAGAAAGACAGTTAGAAAGAGAAAGAGAGGAGAAAAAGGAGCGTGATAGACTTGATCGTGAGGAGAGAGCTAAAGTACGTGAGGAACAAGTTAGGTTAAGAGAACTTGAGGAAAGAGCTAAAGATAGAGAACTTGAGGAAAGAGCTAAAGATAGAGAACTTGAGGAAAGAGCTAAAGATAGAGAACTTGAGGAAAGAGCTAAAGATAGAGAACTTGAGGAAAGAGCTAGAGAACATGAATTAAGAGAAAGAAAAACAGATCACGAGGTAGAGAAATCTTGCCTTGAATTAGAGAATAAAAAGTTAACTTTTTCACAACAACAATTACAGGAAGGAGTAATGGAACAACATACAGTTAGTGCACATAGTGCAACACCTATTTTACCTCCCTTCACAGAGGGTGAAGACATAACTTCATACATAATTAGGTTTGAAAATACCGCTACCCTCTGTGAATGGCCTGCTGACACCTGGGCTACCAGGTTGAGTATGTTGTTTTCTGGTACAGCTTTGAATATCTATGCAACTTTGTCGCAGGATATCATATGTAATTATAACCTACTTAAGAAGGCAATCCTTAAAGCATACCAAAAAACCACAAATTCTTATAGGGAAGATGTCAGGTATGCCACCTTACAGCATGGCCAAAACTTTCAGCAGTTACAGGTAACACTTTCGTTTGTTCGACTTTTGGATAGAGAGCTCAGGAATTGATCACAGTTATGAATCTCTCAGAGACTTCATGGTTGCTGACCAGTTCCTGACAGCTCTTCCTCACCAGATACGAACATTCATTAGAGAACGTAACCTGATTAAAGCTGAGGAAGTTGCTGAGGCCGCTGACTTGTATGCTGAGGCTCACAATTCCTATAAAGACCTAAAGGGATCAAACCCTAAGGGCAAGGGTTCACCAGATCTTAAGAAATCAAAGCCTCTAGTGGAAAGTAAACTGACTTCTTTTATTCCGGTTTGTCATTTATGTGGTGTTAAGGGACATAAACGTCATACATCCTCCCGAAGTACCAGGCAAGTACCTATGGTCAAAATGTCAATCTTTATGGTACCGTTTGAAAGGATAGCTATTGACATCGTTGGTCCTTTATCTCCACTTTCATCTGGGGGACATAGATATATATTAACATTAGTTGATTATGCTTCGAGTTTCCCTGAAGCTGTACCCTTAAAGTCCATAACTACGACAGAGCTGGCTGAAGCACTTTTGTCCATCTTTTCCAGAGCTGGCATCCCTAGAGAAATTTTGTCTGACAGTGGGACACAATTCACATCTGACTTAATGCAACATCTCTAGCAACTTCTGGGAGTGAAACCTCTCTTCACAACACCCTATCATCCCAGCTGTAATGGGAGGATTGAGCGCCAGCATTCGGTCCTCAAGTCCATTTTAAGGAAACTTTGCTCCCTTAAACCTAAGGAGTGGCATCGTTACCTACCCTGTGCTTTGTTTGCCATGAGGGAAGTTCCCAGTGACTCCCTGGGGTTTTCACCTTTTGAACTTCTCTATGGTAGACAGGCCAGAGGTCCATTGTCCATCCTTCATGACTTATGGACTAATGAGGACGTGACTGTTGAGGTTCAGTCTTCTTATCAGTTTCTCCTTGACCTTAGATCCAAACTTGAGGAGATCTCTGACATAGTTTCGAAAAACTTAAGCTTATCAATAGACCAGTACAAAACCTATTTTGATACCAAAAGTCAGAGAAGAAGTTTTAAAGTTTTTTTTTATATTTTTATTTAAAACATAGAACAAATACAATAATGTATAAGAGTATAAAATTAAAAACCATACTAGATATTACAAAACCTCTAGTACACAATCCCGGTACATTTAAAGAACACCATAGATCATGGCCATATTACAACCATATACATAACCCACAACCATATACATAACCCACAACCATATACATAACCTACAAACCCTCCTTTTACAATAATCATTATTGCCAGTGCAGACACAGTTGACACTTCAACCCCCCCCCCCCCGTATGTACAGTCCCCGTTCTAAATAACATACATTAATTTTCCTAATGAATGGTCATACCCTGACCTCATCAAAAAAAAAAAAAAAAAAAAAAAAAAAAAAAAAAAAAAAAAAAAAAAAAAAAAAAAAAAAAAAAAAACATTGTAACACATTGATATAACAAATTCTACTAAAATAACCCAACCAACCGACTTCCAAACAAACAGTCGGAGTCATTATAAAACATGTAGGAATGAGTCTACAACCATATATATATGTATACATATACGCATGCATATACACACATACGTGTGTGTGCACTTGTTTGTACAGAACAAACTGGATCATACATAGAAATAAAGCGCTAAATGACTTGTCTGCAAATAAACTAAAAAATATTACATTCAATGATAGAACTATACCTAAGACATCGGTTCCCACAAACACACCTACACATACACAAAGTTAATGTTACCGATTAACACTCATATTATAATAGGACCTTCCATACAGAATAAGGGTATATATAAACCCCATCAAATACTTATATATTTTCGTACATAGTGCATAAAGTACCCATTCAATCCGATAAAAAAGAGACGTATGACAAGGTTAAATCTATCATCAGATTCGAATATATAAAACATAACCTCACAATATACATATAAATAAAACCCCCTATATAAAATGGTTCTTATAACAATAAGAGAAAAAACAGAAAATCACGTACAACTTTTGACTCTGTGATTTTACAAATTCATAAGGTCTACACACCCCGGAGCCCCGACGGCTCCCTGCAAATAACCTTTACCCACATCAACCCCCCTTGCAAACCAATCACCTTCCTCATCAGGCTTCCAAAATCACTCCAAGGGACACACCACTGAAGAGACCAACCCCTTGCCTCTCACCCCGTCACCAAACGGAGTAGACTTTTCAACAGTAAGTCCACGATATCCCTCCGGAAAAACTAATTACCCACCTTCCCCCATATAATTGTTTGTTCCTTTTCGTCGCTCAACCTTTGGGACGAGCGGACGTGAGCTGACCCTGCCCTCTGCTGTCACCCGGGTGACAACTTGGTTTTCTCAAAATGGCGCAGCCGGCAAGAAGAAGGGTAAACACTATCGGCATAGAAGTGGTGCGTGGGGCTGTGCATGCCCACTCAGCTCAAGTTTTATTACCTGCCATCATCAGGGACACATACGGCATTGCCAACGAAGAGCTGTATGGTGTGCCTTGAACGGGGCATATAGAATTTTTTGTAAAAATTTCTCAATGCAAGTGTATATGAGGCATAGTCGCCAGGTTCCAAGATCTTTGTGTACCAGTTAATCCTGCAGTGACGGTAAGGCTACATGATGTGTCCCGCCATTATACATGGGTGAAGATAAGAAATGTACCCTTTGAGGCTAATGAGGCAGACCTACGTGCTGCCTTCGAGAAGTTTGGACTGTTCATATGGCGACATTGGGGAAATGGAAGGAAGGATCGTATTCTGGGATGCCTGAAGGAAGTTTTTCCTTAAAAATGACATTGAGGCATCCTTTTCCCTTTCCCTATATTTTCCTAAAAGGACTTCAGGACTCAAGTAATGGTGACTTACGCAGGGCAACAACTTTACTGTCGATTATGCGGTGCCAAATGATCACATTGCTGCGCAGTGTGTTAAACAACAGGGTACACAGGCAAAGGGAAAGGCAGCAAAAGGGCATCAGAGGACCTTGAGACGTTGGATTTGGCACGCCTGAGTCGGTTTCCTTGAACAAGGTTTGGGAGTGTGGAGGTCGAGGAGGCCTTGAGGGAGGAAGAGTGTGTAACTCTTCTGAGAGAAAACATGCACTGCCAGGCAGGCACCGGAGACAAAGATGTGGTGTCACTGGGTTGAGGCAGGGCCGTGGAGGCTACCATTGATTCAGTCCTCCACGACCTGTTAGGGACCCCAGGAGAGGTCACAGTTGGGGGGTTGTGGGTGCCCTGGATGCTGCTGGGGTTCCAGGTGGTGAGAGGGGGGGAGGCATGTCAGAGACCCAGGTTGAGGTTGGGTTGCAAATTGGCACGGTGGTGGCGGAAGTGCACGGGGATGGCTTCCAGGTGGAGGGGGGGAGAAAGGCTCGAGTGTCACGGAAGAGGGGCGGCAGTGCCCTCGGACGTGGACGATGTGGATGTGCCCCACTCCGGCACAGCGTTCGGGCAAAAGGTGTGGGCTGAAGTGGTTGAGCATGGACCTGGGGGGTCCAGGGGAAAGGGGGGCATGTAAAAAGCAGATCACAGAATGGTGTTTGAAAGATCATGGGCGTTTAAAGGGGAAGGGGGATAAAGGTGGTGCAATACGTAAAGGCAAACCTCCTTTGACAAATTCAAGAGTCTCTCTATAAATGTTAATGGTCTGAAAAATTCTAGGAAGTGGGGAATGGTTTCATGAGATGCTCTTTAGGTATGGTGTAGATGTAGTGTTTGTGCAAGAGCACAACCACAAGCCGGGTTGTATGTTGATGATTGAGGGTATACTGTATTTTACGGCACACTCAACGGATTGAAAGGAGGAGTGGCTATTTTGGTGAGGGAGGCTACCCCGTTTACTGTACATCATTGTGAGGAGGGGGGTGAGGGAGGGGTTATAAGAGTGGAGGGAACATGGGGAAGAGATAAGATGTCTTTTGTGTGTGTTTATGGTCCGGCGGAGGGGACAGTCGAGTGAAGAATGAGTTTGTACGTGAAGTGTTGGTGTATCACTTAAGGTCGCTTCCAGCATTAGCTGTTGGTGGGAGGGGACGGAATTGCGTTATACGCCGCAAGGAGTGGGAACCTAGGGGAGCAGGATATTGTTCTGGTGTTCTGAGGGACTGTTAACCCGGGGGGTGGGGTTGGTGGATGTAGAGGGGGGGGCGGCGTGGGAGGTGAAAGCACACCTTTGTGGGCAGGGGTATGCTGCACGGGGGACAGGATTTTACGTGACAAGGAAAGCTGTGGTGCGGAGTGTAAGGGTTTTGGATGTCTTTTTTTTGATCATAGAGGTTTTTTTGGTGGATTTGGGATGGGAGGGTCGGCCCGAACAGGTATAAGATTTATTGGAAATTAAATGTTCGGTTGCTTCAAGATGTTGAGGGGAGGGTCCTATTTGCACAATGGGGGGAAAAGCTTATGGGAAGGGATGGAAGTCAATGGGGATGTGTTGAGATGGGGGGAAATGTGACGGCGAAGACGAGGATTCGAGAGTTCTATGTCCGACAGGGAAGGCACGAGAATCAGTTGGCTTATGGGCTTATTAGGTATCTTGAGGGGCAGTTAAGGGAGTATCATGAGAGGGGAAAGGGGGGGGGGATGGGAGCCCCTGGGGGCTGACATAGAAGGAGTGAAGGAACGCCTAATGGAAGTGCAAAATGAGAGGGTTTGATGCGGCAAGGGTTTTAGGGGGGTTGGAGGAGGTCATGTGGGGTGATAGACCATCGGCGGGGTGTCCTGCGAGGGCAGGGGCACCGGCGCGTTGAAATGGAAAATGGTGGGTTTGAGAGTTCTTGAGGACATAGAGGGGTATAGGGAGGGACAAGTTTTGGGTTTGACAACGGGGGGGATGGGAGGGTATGTTGATTCTTGGCTTAGTACACATATGAGGAGGTGGGGTTGTGAGAGGGGGGGCTTTAAGAGAGACAGGGGAATGGGTGCGGAGTGTGCTGGACAGGGACGACAGGGAACAGTTACAGGGGCCTATTGTGGAGGAAGAGGTGTGGACGGCTCTAATGAGTATGAGCAGGGGTAAGGCACCGGGGATGATGGGCTGCCTGCGGAGTTTTACATACAGCATTGGGGAGTATTAAAAGATTTTTTGGTGCAATTATTTAATATCATAAAAAGGGGGTGCGTTGGGACCTTTGCAGGTGACAGCACTAGTAGTTTTGGTGCCAAAGGGTTTGAAAGTCAGTGCACAGTGAGAGATTACCGGATGATATCACTCATGTGTGCAGACTACAAACTTTTTGCAAAATTTTGTGTAATGAAAATAAAAAAGGTCATTGGAAAGGTAATAGTGAGGGGTAAATTTATGGGATTCCGGGGAGATCAATGTATGAGGGGCATGGGGTTTTTTAGAAGGTTTATTGAGGGTCCACAAGAGGGGGAACGTGGGGTATTGGCGTTGGATTGGAGAACGGCATATGACAGTGTCGAGAGGGAGGCCTGTGGAGAATTTGGAGTGGCAAGGGTTCGGGGAGGACATGTGAATTGGGCACGTACTTTATATCGGGGAGCTGGGATGTGTGTACAGGGTAAATGGGGGGGGTTGGGTTTGCATGTGAAAATGGGCAGGGGATTGAGGCAAGGTTGCCCCTTGTCACAAATATTATTTGCATGTTTTCAGATCCGTTTTATAGGGCAGTGGAAAGGTGCATACAGGAGGGGGTAAGGGAAAGGGCTTACGAGGTGGGAGTCCCAGTATCATAGGTTACGTTGATGACACAACTGTCCTAGTGAGTGGGAGGGAGGGATTGGAGGGTTGGAGAGAGTTATAGACGTTTTTTGGGATGGCAACAGGTATGGCGTGAATGTGCAAAAATCTAAGCTCATGATATTGGGTGAATGGGATGGGCAGGAGGGCGGGGGTGGGGGGGGGGTGAGGTGGAGTGTTTGTGGACCGGGTGAAAATTTGTGGAGTTGTGTATATGGGGATAAAGCTCAGATGGCGAGGGAGAATAATTCAAAGGGTGTGGTAGATAGAGTATTGGGAAGATTGTCAGGATTGAGGCCGACACATCTTACGCTACACCAGAGGGGTCATTGTGGTCAATGTGCTTTTGTACAGTAAAAAATGGCATGTGGCAGCTTTGTACCCCTTTTGGTTTTATGGGGATGTCCGGAAAATTGTTGAGCAGTAGTTTTCCCTTTTATCTGGGGGTTCGGGATGCGATTGGTTGGGAAAAAAGAGGTGGTTTAAAACTTCCGGTGGCCTTTGGGGGGGCTGGGGTTAATTCATTTGGAAAGAAGGTTGAAGTGTGTATATGTGAAACATGGGTTGCTAAGGGCTCGGGGGAAGGGAGTGGAGGGTGGGGATGCTGCAGGGAGTCTTTCGGAAAATGGTGGAAGGGACAAGATTTGAGAGATGGTGAGGAGTTGTTGCGTCTATTGATGATGGTCAGAGAGCCGAGAAACATGCGGGTAGGGTCCCTGGAGAGGAAGATATGGCCTAGGGTGGTAGTGGCAACGGAAGGAGTGTACCCGATGTACGCATGGGAAGACATTTTGGGGCCGATTAAAGGGTTACGCATCCGGCCACGCGTGAGGGAGGTAATGTATAGGTTTCTTCACGGAATATTGCCTCTGGGGTTGTTTTACGAAATAGGCGAATTTAAAGGGAGGGTGGGGGTGTGTTTAGTTTGTGGGGTAGATGAATCAGCTTTTCATGTAGTTTATTTTTGTGAAAGCCTAGGGATTGTGCGGGAATGGTTTTGGGAAAGTAATCCGGTATGTGGGGGGGGAAAGGGTTGTCGGTTTTGAGAGCGCTTAGTTTAGATGTAGGTGGGGTTGGGGTTTAAAAGGTTCAAAGGGCAGTGGCTTACTTAATGGTTGATTTTGTGTATATATCATGGGCAATGAGAGACAAAGGGGCGGAGGAAAGTTTGGATGGCCATAGCAGCATCCCTTTTTTAGAACAAAGTGTCGCAACAGGGAAATATATGGGAGGAGGTGGGAGAGGGATTTCTCGGAGGGCTACAGGGACTTTCTTTGAGGGATTTATGGTCTTTATAAGCGGTCAGGGGCATGAACGGGCTGGCCTTCCCAGGGGGGGGGGCTGTTGCAGAGGACAATTGTGTGAGTGTGTGTGGAATTGTGTGAGGAAAGGATGTTGAGGTGATATTCAATGTAATGTCTTGGTGTTATTGTGAACACCGATGATTATAATTTATCTAAGGTTTCCTTCATGTTTTGTAAGGATGTACATAAACATGTTAGTATATAAACATATTTTAACCTGTAATTATACATGTCTACTTATATATGAGCAATGTAACTTGTCATAATAATGAGGTTACATACCTGTTTTTTAACTAGTGGAACGTTCTGGTATTGTATATAATGTAAGATCTTGCCTGGGGTGTTTTTGCTTATATATTGTTAGATTTTTTTTTTCACATTTTCATTATATATGTTCAAGTGAATGAGTTTTTGATCTTGTGTATTGCCAGGTGAAACTGGTCAGGGTTTTTTTTTTTTTTTTTTTTTTTTTTTTTTTTTTTTTTTTTTTTTTTTGGGGGGGGGGGGGGGGGGGGAGGAGTTTAAGTAATCTCTGCAATAGCAGGTCATGTGATACACATGTCTATTTTAGATGTCTAATGTTGTCCATTCTCTGTAGGATATGATGTATAGATTATCTTTCCCGGCAGTGTAAAATAATCTGTTGCAGGAGGGAAAAATGTGTAAATTTATTTATTATTGTGGTAGGTTTGTGTGTAGGTGTTTTTAGGGTGATATATAAGATGCTAATTACTATCAAGGACTGTTGGTGGTTATGGGGTTGGTGACGGCAGACACAGTTACTAGGCATGTGGGGGGGGGGGTTGAAGTGTCATCGGTAGTGTATTAAACCCCCCACCGTGCACGATATTAATTATTTTCCATAGGGTATATGAGGGTTTGGGTGGATTTTGTTCATGGTGGATGTGAGCCAAACAGGTTCAGACATTTCCTTTTATTATAGTGTCAGCCGTTTGGCTAGCTGGATTGTTATATATTATATATTGTTTATTGAAGTTTTTAATGCTTTTGCAAATGTGTATGTATAAGAGTTTTGTCACTGTTTTATTTAAGGTGAAAGTGGCACGTTTTCATGGGGGGGGGGGAGTGTAAGCTTTCTGGGTGGGTTTTTATGTGTATATGTATGTATGTGTAAAATGTGTATATATATGTATATATGTATATATATGTATATATATGTATATATATATGTATATGTGTGTGTATATATATATATATAATATATATATATATGTATGACCACCTTTTCATGTGAAGCACAGTACGTACAAGCGGTGTTTGATTTGAGTGCAGCAGCCAGTTCTGTCATTATATATGTGCTTCTTCAGTACTGTGTAGTCACAGTTGATTATTGTTCACTGCCTGTATCTTGTTACATATTGATTATGTACCCATATATTTTTGTACCTGAGTTTTAAATAAAATATAAAAAAAAAAAAAAAAAAAAAAAAATTGTTTGTTCCTACATGCTGTCCTATAAAAACACGCCGCCAACGCTTTTATCCTAATGTTTCCCTCCACCTCCCTCATCCCCCAAGAAACATACAAGTAATCAACTATTACGTATCGGATAGCCCTCCCCACCTCTTTGGGTACCCCTCCCATATCTAACATTAAAGCCCTAAGGCAGTGGTTCCCAAACTGGGGGTAAATTACCCCCTGGGGGTAATTTAACCATTTTTGGGGGGTAATGGATGGGTGACAGAAAAAAAGTTATGAATTCTGAAAATCAAGAAAACAATGCGGTACCCGGTATGAGGATTATTGTTAACTTTGTCTTAGTATATAAAGTTGTAAAGTAAACCTTTTATAAGTAAGTAATAAAGTTAAACCAAATAACAATAAACATCAAAAACTAATATACAGTATTAGAAAAGAAGAAATATATAGCTAAGTGTATGGATACCCAAAAGTATTTTGACAAGTATGCTTCAGGACAAAAGTCACTCAGTAGCCCAGATCGACCTGTCCAGTATGCATCACTCACTTCCTGAGGCTGCCTCTATTTCACACTGTCAGTTTATCTGTGAGCATCAGCCGAGGTAGACATAAGCTGGTATGAAGCCAAGAATTCCTAAACTAGCTTCAAGTATGCAACTCCATCCATCCCACTGATGTTCTTGACATCTTTGGTAATAGTCATTAGAGATGCACAATGTTCAAATACAATAAATAAAAGAAAATATCTCAAGTGTTTTAATTTAGCCATATATATCAATAATAACAACATTTTGTGAAAGGGGTAACATGCTTTATGTGGCATGTTAAATTGGGTAACAAGCTGAAAAAGTTTGGGAACCACTGCCCTAAGGGGTGATATCTGCCCCCCCCAATAAAAAGAAAACCCTCTTCAACCACAATCTTACCACCTCCAAAGCAGAACAAAAATATACTACATGAAAAGCCGTTTCAACTTCCCCACAAAAACCGCATGATGCCTCTCTCACAAAACCCATTCGTCTTAGCACCTCTTTCGATGCTAACGTCCCCATAAGAAATCTATATACTAATTCCCTCGCTCTTGCCGGTATTCTTAATTTACTAAATTCCACCCATATCACTCTCCAATCATATGTGGGATACACTGCCATCCCTTGCATTGATTCCTGACGACGACCCACACCCACTAACCGTTTTACCTTGAGTTTTTTAACATTGCGTACCTTTAACATAAACCGCAACATATCCTCACACTCCATAAGTCCATGCCACCCCACCATTGCGGATATCCCCCATCACCTCCCCACCCGAAGACCCCTTTCCCCGCTGCCCGAATATACCTCTGCTTCACATATAGCGCCTTCACCTAGACCCTAATGCAATCAACCCCAATTCTCCCTGTCTTACCGCAGTCATTACCACATCTTTGCCCAACCACGCCCTCCCATAACCCCACACATACCTTAAGACTCTTCTTTGTATTCCATAATTATCCTGACTTCGTAATGGGTAAATTTCCGCCACTCCCCACACCTTACTATAAATCAGCGTATTTACCACCACAACCCTTTGATGCAAGGTTACATCCCCGGCCCTTAGACTCCTGAGCCTACTCAAAGCTCTGTCCTTTTACCATTTCTGAATTAACCCTCCTGCTCTCCTGTGCATCTGCCAAATACAAAATCCCACAAAATCTTTAGCTTATCTACAGTTATCCAACCCAAAAACTCCTCCCCAAGGTCCCTCCTACCCAAGCGCCTACCTCCAGCAACCATGATTTCTGCTTATTAACTCTCATCCCAGTAGCATTCCCAAAAATCTCAATTACCCTTCCCACTTTACTTAAATCTTCTATCTCATTAAGTAAAACAGTTGTATCATCTACATAACCAACATATTCCCACAAAATCCTCCACTCTCCCCATCCTTCCCATCCCACCATCAACCAGAACATAGAAAGGATTCTGCATACATGCAAAGAGTATTTGGGAGAGTGGACACCCCTGCCTTAAACCCCTCCCCATGCTTACAGAACTACCCAACCTACCATTTACCTGTACTCTCATTGATGCATTCTCATACAAAGTCCTCACCCATCCCACCACCCTCCCTCCAAAACCCATTCTCACCATACTCTCAATCAAAAATTCCCTATCCACGTAATCATAAGCTTTCTCCCAATCCAGACCTAGAATACCTCCCTTACTACTACCCTCAAGGAAATCCCGAATACGTCCATGACCTACCCGCATACTCCTCCCCGGGATACCAAACTGTCCCCCATGTATCACCGACCCCATGACCTTCTTCAGTCTATTACCCAAAATTTTCGCAAAAACCTTGTAATCCGCGCACATCAAAGATATTGCACGGTGAACATTCGTCTCTCGACCACTGGGAAGAGAGGACGCTTCTTGAGTCTCCCTACACGCCACCTGGTGGTGACTGCTGGACTTAGACACCAACATGGCGGATCGTATCAACAGGAGAGTGAATACTGTCTGTATTGAATTAGTACGAGGAACGTTAAGCAGTGCGACGATGCATGTACTGTTATCGGCCATCATTAGAGACGTCTATGGGATATCGAACGATGAATTGTATGGTGTGGCCCTAAATGGAATGTCAAGGGTTTTTGTGAAGTTTACAAGAGCCGGCTTTTACTCCAGGATTGTGGATGAATTCCAGGAAAGGAGGATGAGTGTGAATTCAGCAGTAGAGGTGTCTCTACATGATGTTTCGAAATATTACACATGGGTAAAGGTGCGTAATGTACCATTTGAGGCAACGTCGTATGGCATTCAGGAAGCCTTCAGCGATTATGGAACTGTTCATACGGCTAGTATGGGGGTGTGGAGGGATGGGCCGTTTGAAGGGCTGCCCGAGGGGTCCTGCACCCTGAAGATGTCATTGAGGCGGCCAATACCCTCGTATGTAACGCTGACAAACTATAGGACCCAGGTATTTGTCCACTATGCGGGGCAGAGGAAAACTTGCCGATTATGTGATTCTTATGAGCACATGGCGGCGCAGTGTCCTCGCAGGCAAGCCCCTAGGATGGCGTTATCGTGGATGGTGGATCAGCAACCGTGCAATGTGGATGTGGAGTTGGGGGTAGCGGATGGACAGAAGACGAATCTCTGGAGTGAGGAGGTGGACAAGGTGGAAGAGGTGATGGGGACGTGTGTTACCCTCCCGGAGGTGACAGGGGAGAGCCCCCCAGCGCCTGAGGGAAGGGTGGACGTGGAAGAGTCTACCCAGGAGAGGATGTTGGAAGCAGTGCTGCAGGAGTTCTTGGATGAGCCGGTGGACGGGGAGGACGGACCCGAGAAGTTAAGTGAGGTGCAGCTGATGGATAAGCAGCAGGGACAGGTGGAGGATTCGAGGAATGACAGAGTGGACACGGAAGTGGTGGTGGAAGTCCATCAGGAGGACTCGCATGAGGTAGATATGTGTGTGAGTGAGAGCTCACGCAAACGGACGGCGGGTGCCTTGGACGTTGATGAGGTTTTAACACCTGGGCAGAGACCTGGGAAGAAGTCATGGGTAGATGTGGGGGAGAAGGCACCCAGGGGAGGGGGTGTGCCGGGGGAGGGGGGGGGGGGGGGGGCAGGGGGGGGTTGGTGGACAGGTTAGGAAACATGATAAAAATGGTATGGGTACCATGAAAGGCGAATTGAGTAAGCCACAGCGGCATAGAGGTAAGCCGCCTTTTCTGGGAAGTTCAAGTGTGTCACAATAAATGTAAATGGTCTTAAATCTGAGGTCAAAAGGGTTTGGTTAGAATGGTTTTTACGAAGGTTTGATGTAGATGTATGTTTTTTGCAGGAGCATAACCATAGGTTAGGGTGTGAATTGCGTTTGCGGGGTTATAACCTATTTGTCAGTAATGCTTTGCAATTAAAAGGAGGGGTGGCAGTGGCTGTAAAGGAGACCAGCCCATTGCATGTCATGGGTTGGGAGGAGGGGGGAGGGGGGAGGGTCGTGAGGGTAGATGGGCACTGGGGGGTGGGGAGAGTAGTAGTTTCATTGGAGTTTATATGCCGGCATGCAACAATGTTAGAGTGAAAGTTGATTTTGTTCGTGATGTTTTGATGTATTATTTGCGGGGTCTACCTTCCATAACTGTTCTTGGGGGTGACTGGAACTGTGTGATTAGGTATGGGGATGTCTCACCGAGGGGGGCGGGATGTGTCTTGGGTGCGCTAAGGGATGTGTTAAGGGATGTAGGAGTTGTCGATGTGGTGGGGAGGGGGGAGTATGGGGTGGAGCACACGTTCATGCGTGGAAATTATGAGGCAAGGTTAGATAGGATATATGTGATGCAGGGGATAGGTGTGGAGAGGGTGAGAGCTTTCGATGTCGGTTTTTCGGATCATAGGGCGGTGATAGCTGATCTGCGGGTGGATGGTATAGTACGTATATATGCTGGGTATTGGAAATTGAATGTGAGGCTACTGCAGGAGGGGGATGTTGGCTCTTCCTTTGAGGAATGGTGGACACATTTCTGGGATGGCAGGGATGGTGAGATGGATTTGCTTGACTGGTGGGAGGTGAGGGCTAAGATTGGAATCGCAGAGTTTTTCAGGGGACGTGGTAGGGAACAGGCACGGTGGCGGTATGGTTTGCAAAACTATCTGGAGGGACAACTGAATGCGTTTTACGACGGGGGGGGGTAGGGAAGGTATGAGAGGGGATGTGGATGGTTTAAGGTGTAGGATTGCAGAGTTACATAATGACAGGTTTAACGCAATTAGAGTTAGAGCGGGGTTAGAGGAGGTGTTAAAGGGTGATCAACCTTCAGGTTACGTTCTGCGAAAATTTAGGGAAAGGCAAATGGTGACTACCATAGCGCACATAGTGGTCGCTGCAGGGGGGGGAGGTTATATGGAGGGTCAAGGCCTTACTAACACGGACAGCATTAGTGTTTATGCAGATTATTGGTTTAGGGAGAAACGGAGGAGGAACAGAGGAGATGCAAGTGAAAAGGTATTTGGGGATATGCAGAGTAATATTGTATTAGGACAACAGGAACAAGAAATGCTGGAGGGGAGTATTAGTGAGGAGGAGGTGGAGGAGGCGGTTTACGGGATGAGTCAGGGTAAGACGCCGGGCATAGATGGAATACCGAATGATTTTTATAGAGTTTATTGGGAGTGTATTAGGCATGGTTTAGTGGAAGTCTTGAATTATATGTGGCGCAGTGGGGAGGATGGGGGAAAACACAGAAAACCGGGATCGTTGTGTTAGTGCCGAAAAAGAAGGAAGGGAAAGTACTGAGTGATTATAGAGCGATATCCTTAATGTGTGCTGATTATAAAATTTATGCTAAAATTCTGGGCAATAGACTGAAGAAGGTTCTAGGATCAGTGGTACATGGGGGACAGTTTGGCATCCCGGGAAGAAGTATGAGGGACGGACATAGTCACATAAGGGATTTTATTGAGGACTGCACCGGAGGGGGAATACTTGGTTTAGATTGGGCTAATGCGTATGATTGTGTGAATAGGGATTTCTTAAAAGTTTGTTTGGAACAGTTGGGTTTGGGGGAGAAGGTGGTGAGATGGGTGCAAACCTTGTATGAGGGAGCAGTTATTAGGGTACAGATTAATGGTAAGTTGGGGGACCCAGTACTGATGGAGAGAGGTTTGAGGCAGGGCTGTCCACTCTCTCAGTTATTGTTTGCCTGCGTACAGAATCCATTTTATGGGCTGGTGGATGAGGTGATGAATGAACACGGGATTAGGGGGGGTGGGCGGGGGGGGATTGTGGGGTACGTAGATGATACTACTGTGCTGGTATGGCATGAGGAAGATCTAAGGAAAGTTGGTGGAATCATTCAGATTTTTGGGGACGCTACGGGTATGAGAGTTAATTTAATGAAGTCGAGACTATTAGAGGTGGGGGATTGGGTGGGAGGGAGCTTGGGGGAGGGGTTGGGATGGTCCGTAGTGGACAGAATTAAGGTTTGTGGAATATGGTACATGGCGGAAGTGCAGGAGAGTAGGAAGATAAATTCGGAATTAGTTACGAGCAGGGTTTTGGGTAGGCTAGGAGGCTTAAGGGCTAGGGACGTAACATTACAGCAGAGAGTTTTAGTGGTCAACTCTCTGGTTTACAGTAAGGTGTGGGGAGTGGCTGAGGTGTTCCCTTTAAGAGCAAAAGATATTGCAGAAATCCAGAGGAAGGTTCTAAGGTATGTGTGGGGGTTTGGGAGGGCATGGTTGAGCAAGGACGTGGTGATGACGGAGGGGAGACGTGGGGGTCTTGGCCTGATGTCATTGGGTCATAGAGTAATGGCTTTATATATTAAACAAAGATATATATGGACTGGGGGGAACAGAGGTGTCAGGGTAGGTAGGGTAATGGAGGATGCACGAAGATGGTGGTGTGGAAGGGATTTGAGGTATTGTGAGGACATGTTGAGGGTTTTATTACATGTTATAAACAGGTGTCCACGTTAAAGGTCAAACGAATGGTGGGTGCTGTGGTGGGCAAGGGTGTTTTACAGGGGCTTGCTGTATATCCAACATATGACTGGATAGGCATATGGAGGAAGTTTGGCTTGCTTAGAATACCAGCAAGGGTACGAGAGTTAGTATATCGGTTTCTGATGGGAATATTGGCCTCTAGGGATGTGTTGTATAAAATGGGTCTTGTGAGAGAGGACTCATGCTTGCATTGTGGGGACATCGAAACGGCTTTTCATGCGGTTAAAATTTTTGTCCCTCTTTGGAGGGGGTGAGGTTATGGATGGTGAGAGTTATCAGACTTTTGGGGGGGGGGGCAATGGCCATTCCTAAGGGCCTTAATGTTGGATGTAACCGGGGTGCCGGGTGATGTGGGTAGAGCCTTAATGTATGTTATGACGGATTATTTACATGTATCTTGGGGGATGAGGGAGGTTAGGGGAGAGTTGAGGATAAAAGCGTTAGCAGCGAGATTTTATAGAACTATGTGTAGGAATAGGCAAGTCTATGGGGGGAGGTGGGTAGTTAGCTTTTCGGAGGGTTACCGGAATCTCACTGTGGGGGGCCTCCTCCTCATGAACCCAGGGGGTGGGCAAAGGGTTGGTCTCCTACCGGAGGATACATGAGGGTGAGTTGGTTTAGGCTTCTTTGTAGTGTGGATGGTGGGAGGGTTATGAATAGAGTGGAAGGGAGATGAATGAGGATTTGGAATCTATGGTTATGTTCACTGCATACAGGATAACCTTAAAACCATGATGACTAAACCTTGGGATCTCGGGTTTAGAGCAGAATGATGTTAAGATAAGCACACAAGTTAACTTGATCGTTGTATAACTTATGTTTGTGAAGTGCTGTGACCCTGCACAGTTGCTTTGTGGTGAAAAATTTTCTGCTATGTTTATATATGAAATCATGATCTTTGGTTTAGTCAATTTTATAATCACATATAATGACACCTTTTTCTATGTACCTAATCATGTTATGTAATGATATATGAATTATAATGAATAGTGAGGTATTAGGTTAGGAGTGGACAATTTTATTGTGCGATGCCCTTAATGGGGTTTCTGTGAGATTGTTAACTGGTTTTGTTCATAGGTGTTATTGGGGTAAAAATAAGGATGGAACTTGTACGAACTTGTATGTCAATATTTTTAATTATGACTACTGTGTGTGCATGAGGAATTTTTATTCCCATGTTAACGCTCAGTTAATAGCATTGATAATAGGGAAAAGGGGGGGGGGGGTAGTATGTGCCGGCACGAAGTAAGTGCGGCGAGTCTTTAGGCAATGAGAATTATAATTATATGCTAATTAATTAATTTGTGTATTATCTTTTGGACTGTATATATAAAAAATAAAAAAAAAAAAAAAAGTTTTGAAGAGGTTTTTTGTTAGTGATGCGGATGTTGTAACACTTATATATGTCTTGGTATTTTGTGCTTTGAGTCACTCGTGTATGATATACAATGTGTATTGTATACTGAGGGGTTATAAATGCAAAATACAAAAATTAGGGAATGAATAGCTTCAGAATGTTTTGGTGTATTAAATGCTAATATTACAATATAAATTGAGGGGCTAAAGCATTAGTACACATAGAAAAATGTTTGTATATAC
>NC_069413.1:6205155-6248335 GCF_026875155.1 Cherax quadricarinatus
CATTTTACACATTACTTTGTGTTCTGTGATGCGTAAAACCGGGGTTAGGGTCTTAGCTTACATGAGAAAATGCTGAAGAAGTCACTAATTACTTAAAATTTCTCGCTCAAACGTTGTGCTGAGCAGTTGGCAGCTGTTGCCCTCAGTCCCGACACCTGGGGAGGGTGTTTACAAAAACAACAACAATGGCGACGCTTTCGCCGCCGTGTTAATCTTTTTTGTATTAAAAACTAACCGGGCTTTCCCCCGGCGAATCAAAAAAGGTTTTTAAAACTCCCGGAATCATTCGTGATACTTATGGCATTAACGTGAACCTTGTGGGCGTCCCCTTTAAAATGGAAACCAGGATTCGTTAATTTTTGTGAACCGAGTACGAAAGTTTTGTGACCCAGTACCGGATAAAAGTAAGCAAGTCCCCCCCAGCTTTTTTCTGTCTTGCATATTTTTAGATACTATACTGGGTACGTGGAGAAAGGGCCTTTTGAGCCAATGAAGTTGTATACGTGCCCGTTTTTGAACGTTTGGGAAGATCCCCCTGGTCACTGGGGTAGGTGGTCTGAGGGTCACAAAAAATGGCCTTCGGGAGGGGTCATTTACGTTAAAATGTCCCTGCGCGCCGTTCCTTCGTACGAAAAAACTGGAGGAGTTTTTTCCCCAGGTGACTTTACGTCCCTGGACAGGAAAAACTTGCCCCTCTGGGGGGCTCTGGCACATAAGGGCTCAGTGTGTCCGCCCAGCCCCATGGGGGCATGGTCGTCGACTGAGGGGGTACCCCGTCAGGTTTCGGGGAAGAGGGGGTTGTCGAGACCCGCCGGTAACATCTGGGTGCGAGGTTGATAGGCATGCTACTAGAGTCTCTTGTGGGGACTCTACCTGGGACTGCCCCCTTGACGAGGTGGAACTTTGTGAACAGTGAAATCCCTCTAGCAAGAGGGGATTAGATGGAAGCCACATTGTATCCTTAAAGTGCCCTTTTTACATCCAGGTCTGTTCTGTGCTTGTTCTGAGGGGGGGGAAATTCGTGCAATGTGTGTCAAGCTAAAGGAAGATTTGGAGAGTTCGGGGTTTCATAATGTTGAGGAAAAATTCAAAAGGGGAAAAAACACCCAAGTACTGACTTTCGAAGATGCGTTTCTAGAAGCGTGCGGCTCCCCGGTCCGACTCCGTGTGCTTGACCCCTGAAAACGTTCGGGAAAAAGCGTGGTCAAAATCACGGGGGGGGGGTCGCGCGACCCGGGAAACCAGGTAAAAATCACGGGGATTGCCAAAGGTGCGGGAGTGCCTTGGGGTGCTTGCCAGCAAAAGGGAAAAAAAGGGAGGGGGAGCCCCTGGGGGAAAACCCACCTTTAACACAGTTAGGTGTGTAACTTTTAATGTTAAGGGTTTTTTGAAACTGTAAAAAATGGTGCGGGTCATGAGGGGTTTTAATCTTTTTGATGGATTTTGGTTTTTGCAAAACATAACCATAAATAGGAGTTTGTTTGAGATGGATGGTTAGACATTTATGTGTCCTCCAGAGTCTGAAAGGTGGAGTGGCTGGTTGATAAAAGCGACCAGCCCGTATGTGCGGGAAAATTTTGGGAAAGGGGGGGGGGGTCCGTGGTGCAGCGTGGGGGTTTGGGGGGTATAGAAGATTGGTTTTGTAGGGGTTAGGCCGGGGCCTGAACATGATGTTAATATTAAAAATACTTTTTTGGAGATGTCTTGTATATTATTTAGGTCCCTGCCAGAAATTACAGTGGTATGGTACTGGAACTGTGAGTGCCGTAAAGATGTTGAAGAGGGGGGGGGGTTTCTTTCGCTTTCTTGGGTGATTGTTGTTTGGTTTGGGGTTGGTTGATGTAGCAGGGAAGTGATTTGGGATGAGCATATTTTTGGCGTAGGGGTTTGCAGCATTTTTTGATGGGTTTTTGGTCTAGCGGGGGGTCGTAATAAAATGTGCTGTATTGAACGTTTTTTTCTCCGACCAGGGGGGAGTTTTTGTGGAGCTCGACTGGGGGGGTCTCCCCAGTTTTAAGGGATCGGGAAACTGAATACGCGGATGTATGAATGGGATGATGGGAAAAATATTCAAGGACTTCTGGGGTCTATGGGATAGACCCCTGGGAGGGAGTACATGGGGGGATGGGGTTGTAAAGCCTCAAATTAAGGTTTTTTTTGTGATCGGTGTAAGGAGGCCATCCTTGGGTAGGGTTTTTTTCAGAGGTACCTGGGGGGTCATCTACGACAATTTAAAGCACGGGAGGATCGGGGGTTTACCCATGGTGAGATCGATCTATTAAAAACAAATCCAAGTATTGAAAAATAAGGTTTTCATGGGACGCGCATTCGATGGGGGGGAGAGGTTTGGGGGGGGTGAAAACCCGTCTGTTTGTGTCTTAAAAAGTAAACCAAAGGCAAAAAGCGACTGAAATTGTGAGTTTAGGGGTGCAGGTGAAGTTGAGGGGTATAGTGAGGGACGGGTCTTACAACAACTAGGGGATAATTTTTTTATTCTTTCTTGGGAAATCCAGATCAAGAAAGACGGAGTGAGCATGCGATACAGGATTTTGGGAGAGGGTACGATCATTAAATAAGAAAGAAAATTTTTCGTTCGGATTTTTAACCCCGGGGGGTTACCCCCAGGATAACCCAAAAAGTCATGCGTCATCGAGGACTGAAAAATTTATTTCCTTGGGGTCCTTAATTTGTCCCCAGGATGCGACCCACACCATCGCTAACACCAGCCTATTTGCTGCTGGGTAAAGGGTAACAGGTGTAAGGAAACGTGCGAAAGTTTCCACCCCCCGGAATCGAACCCCCTCCGTTGTGAAGCGGGGTTTTTACCCACCGGGCCCCGGGGGCCCTTTCTCATGGGTGGGCTTATATCTGGGCAGGTGTGGGGGCACTACAAGGAATGAGAAAGGGGGAAGGCCCGGGCATTAGGCATCCCTTGTAAAATTTTTTATATAAAAAAATGGGAGGTAATACAGATTTTTATGGTTTTTTTACTAAATGCGATAGGGGGGGGGGGTGTTGGGTTCTGTCTCCGAGGGCATTTTGGTTTTTTTAGGGAAATGTGATGTGCCGTTAGCGATTAAGGACACGCCCATATCGTTGATGTGTAGTGCTTAAACTATATGCAAAAAATTTTTTGATAAATAGAATTAAGAAAGTGTTGTAATAATCCTAAAAATCATTTGGTGGCCCGGGAGGCAATTATGTGGGCATGGGGAATATCAGGGGGTTTGTTTAGGAATGCGGGGGAGGGGTGGGGGGGTGTTTTTCTTTTGACTGGCGAGCCCTTTGTAGTTGGGGAAAAAGGTTCTGTGGAAATTTTTTGAGATGGCAGGGTTTTTGGAAGAGGGGTTTTATCATTTGGGCCCGTTCGTTTACAAAGGGGCGGGTTTTTAAAGTACAAATTAAGGAAGTTAGGTGTTTTTTTCACATGAGCAGGGGGTTTTTCCCGGGGTGCCCCATGTCTCAAAAGTTTTTGCATGTTCAGGACCCTTTTTACTGGGCTTTTTGTGGGCGGGGAAAAAGAGACATCTTCCAAGGGGGTCACCGACCCTTTGGGTTTTTTTGTGATACACTGTGTTATTACGTTACGGGGGCAATTTGGGTTTTGTTGGGGACTTTTTTGACATATTTGGGGAAAGGGTACGGGGAGGTTTAAAAAAAAAATCAAAAATTTTGGGTTGGGGGAGTGGGGGGGGGATGGGCAGATGCAGAGGGGGGGACTGTGGGTTTATCTATCACTATATGTGGTTTCATTTATCGGGGGGTCGATCAGATGAGAGCGTGCAATTCGGGGGGGGTTGTACATAGTGTCTTGGGGGGCTTAAATAGTCTACAGCCCCGCATTTAAACCCCCCATCAAAGGGGGGGTGTCTTAAGTCCCGCTTTTAGCAAAAGTATTGCACGTTGCGCAATGTACCTTGTTGCATGGGGGTTCAAAGTCTTTTTCATAAGGGTTTTTCGATTTTTGGGGGTTAGGATTCGATTTTGGGTCCAAAGCGTTTGGGGGAACACCCCTGCATCAGGGGGGGTTGGGGCTCATTCCTCTAAAAGGGCCCTGTCATGGCATGTTACGTGAAGCGTCTTTTCCCGATGGGTGGGATGCATGGGGGTTTGCGAATTGTATAAAGACCTGCGCAGGTGGTGGGGGGGAGGAATTTTAATTTGGTGCGACCATGTTTGCATATTATTGAACATGAGGGACGTTCTGTGTAAAATTTTTTACCCTTTGAAAAAGGGGGGGTAGGGAGGAAAGGGGGTGCGAGGTGAAGGAAATTTTCCCAGGGATGCGTGGGTGATATATGGGGGCGAGTTTAACAGTTGCGTCGCCTGCTCAAGTACGGGAAGTGGTTTTTTAAAAATTTACTGGAACTTGCCGTTGGGATGGTTTGTTAAAAAGGGGTTTTGGGGGAAGACTGGGGTTTCCGGTGTGCGGGAAAGGGGAAACTGCTTTTCATGTTGTTATTTCTGGAACTTTGGGGATGGCACGAGGTGGTTTAGTGGGTTTTGAGTTTGGTAGGGGGGGGGGTTTGTCGGTACTCCCGGGGGTTGAGTTTTGATGTGGTGGGGGGTTTAAATTGCGTTACAAAGTGCGGTTCGTATGTTGTGGCCCGATTATATTTTTCGTGTATGGGTTGAGGCACGTTTATGGTTTAAAAGTAGAATTGGGTGTTTGCAGGGACGATTTTTAGGGCAAAATTCGAAATTGGTTGGATTTGAGGGGGGGGTGGGGGGAAAAGAGACTTCCCCCCTGAATATAAAGCCTTGGAGGGGCGGATTTGAGATAGTCGTGAGTGTTCATGGGGTAATTCCGGGGTGGAGCTTGTCTAATTGGGTCAAATGCGTGAATTTTTGTGTTCTAGTTTTATGTGCGTCTCCAGTACGGTGTGACGAAAAAATCTTTGTGCCTTTGAATAATGTTTGTGTTTCAGAGTTTATGTGCGTTTCCCATGTAACGGATGACGAAATATTTACGGTTTTTATATACAACTTTTTGGGAAATTTTTTCGTCATTATGCCAAATTACAAGTCATTGGTGTACTTTTTGTATATGGTGGCTTCCTAGCACAGTTAAACGTTTTTTTCTTATTTTCCCTTTAAAATTTATGCCGTCGTTGTTTTCAAAAAATAATGTTAATACAAGTTTTCGTTTTCCTTAAATGTGATGGGCTTGAACTATATGTGGGGGAGTATTTTTCATGTGTCATCTCGTCAGGTATAAGTTCATTAAGCTGCTGGCATTTGGTTTTTTGGATGTCAAATTTCACGTGTATTTTGTTTTTTTATATTAATATTTTTTATTGTAGTGAAAAGGGAGCGTCATCCTGATCCACCTTTGAAAGTAAAGCCATTCTTAGTCCATGATAAAAACACGTGGGAGTGCCCAAATTAAAAGTTTGTTGGCACTTTAAGGGACCTGAGTTCTTAGTTTAAATCTTGGGTAGTTGGGTTGGCAGCGGGAAACCCCGCCTAGAATGTGCCAGATGAGTATCCCTTGTTAATACGTGATTGCTTGTGTATGTGTGTAATTCTGTGTGCTTGTTTTTCACATTGTTTATTTGTATGTGTTTTTTTTCCTTGTTTGACTTTATTATTTATTTATATAAGAATCTAGTTAGTGCCTGGTATCTCGTTGACCTGAGTTTTCAATAAAATATAAAAAAAAATTCTTATTGTATAGGGGTTAATTTTGGGAAGACATTACTTTTTTTAAAATGAGATTGTGATGTAGGTCATTACTCTGATTATGTCTGTAAAGGTTGTAAACCCTTTGTCTATGTCAGTCACAGTATGTTAACTATACAAATCTGAAAGGTTTACATAATTTATATTTTATATAGTTTATATAGTTATAGTTTTATTGCTTTATTTATAGTAGTATGTTATAGGGAAAAAGTTGGGAGTGTTAGGGGGTCCCCTCTTTTTCTTGTCCTTTTCGCTTCCGGCTGAGGGGAGTGCTGCGCGGGCGCTCCCGTTTAGTTGATTTGCGCGCAGTTTCCCTGTTTTGAGAAATCAAAATGGCGGCAGGGTAAATATGTCGTGGGGTGCTGGTCGGGGTACCCTGAGTAGTTCTACAATGCGGTTTTTCTGCCAAGTACACCCCGTGATGTGTCGGCATACTGAACGAAGAGTTTTTTGGTGTAGCATAAAAGGGAGGTGTACAGGATCTTATAATTTAGATTTTGGGGGTTTTACTCCAGCATAGTCGATGCTTCCAAAAAAAGAGGATGACCTTTAATTTCTGCGGGGAGGTCTACCTACTGACGTAAAGCTATGTAACGGGGGTAAGGTGGAAATGTCCCCTTTGAGGCCTTAAATTTTGATGTTGTGGGGTATTCCGTAGGTAGGCAAGTCCATTGGGCACAGTTTGGGAGTGGGAAAGGAGGGGCCTTATATGGGGGCCGAGGGATCTTTCACATTGAAGATGATATTGAGCAACCTAACCATCGTATTTCTGGGAAGATTTCGAACACGGTTTATGTATATTAGCAGGACCGTGGACTGTAGGCTGTGCGGGTCTTTGACCTAGGGGGCCCAATGCATCAAAGGAAGGGCAAACAATGCCAAACAACTGGGGGCACAGCGGCTCTCTTTGGCGCTGGGACAGTTAAAGCTGCAAGACGGGCGGGGGAATTTGGGAGTGAAGAAGTAGACGAGCGGGTCAGAGTTGGGAGCATGCGCCACGTTACCTGTGGAAACGTGACTGACGACCATCTACGGATGCGACTTTGACAAAGTGATTTACAACGGGAGGGTCTTTTGGGAGAGGTATTGAAAGACTTCTTGGGGGGGGTGGAAGACAGTCAGGAAGGGGAGAAAAAGGGGGAAGGGTACGGGAAGGGGGTAGCAGCAGCCAGGAGTGTGGAACACCTTGTGCAACGAGAGTAACAGCCACGGTGGTGGTTGAGGGCACCGGGAGGACAGGGGCTGGGAAAAGTGTGGGGTGGCACACTAAGCGAGCAGGGGGGACGCTATGGAAGTGTTTTAACGCCGGGGAAAGGGATTAAAGAAACCTTGGAAGCCCGGGCTAGAGTTACCGGGGAATGGGGAAGGGTTCTGGGGTGTGCAAGGGCGAAGGAAAAGGGGGGGGATCGGAGGTCGGGATAGCCCAAGTGAAAAATGTGGCTTTAGTCAACAACCACGTCTTTGAAACCTCAAAACCGCGGGGGGAAAGGCCTTTTATGAATAATTCAAGGGGGTCACCATTAAATGTTAAGGCCCCTGAAGCTGGATTAAGAGGTATGGAGGGAAGGTTTTTAAAGGGATTTTTTGATGTGGATATTTTTTTCAACGGGCATAATTACAATTTTGGGATGTGGTTGCCTTGAAGGGAAATAATTTTATTGAGTGGATCGGTGAGGTTAAAAGGGGGTTGCTGGGCTGTAAAGGGAAACCAGTCCCTTGCGTGTGCGGGGGTGGGAGGAGGTGGGGGTGGAGGGGGGTTTGGGGTAGAGGGAGAGTGGGGTGAGACAAGGGTTTTTTTTATAGGGTAACATGCCGCGGATGGAAAATGCAGCATTTAAAGGTAACATCATGAGGGATGTTTTGGTTTTATTGGGGGGATTGCCTTTATTTTACTGGATAGGAGGAATTGGAATTGTGTCATACACAGGGGTGTGGAACCCGAGGGGGGCGGGGTGTGTGTTGGGGTTTTACGCAATGTGTTGGGGGATGTGGGATTTTTTTGATGTGGGGGGAGGGGGGGTTGGGGATTGAGTATACATTTTTTTACAAAGGGGGTTATGCGGACGACGGATGGCTCTTGCTAGGAGGCAATACAAGTATGGAGTTAGGACCTTCGATGGGGGGTTTTGGACACAGGGCGGTTATTGCGGATCTTGTTGGGGGGGCATGGTTAGGATTACAGGTTTTTGAAATTAAAGCGAGCTTGGAAGGGGGGGGGGGGTGATGGGGTTTTTGGGGGAGGTGGCACTTTTTTTGGGGGAAAAGGGTGGGGGGTCGGTGTTTGGAATGGGGGGAAAGCGAGCTAAGCCGGTATTGCTGGATTTTTTAAAAAAGGGGCGGGAGGGGCCCAGGTGGAGGTATGGGTTACAGTTTTTTTGGGAATGCCGCTAACGAGTGTTATGAAAAGGAAGTGGGAACAGTAGGGGACCGTGGGGCAACTTGAGGTGATGGCAGAGATCACAATGATAATTTTTCTGTGCGTTGTGAGGGAGGTTGGAGGCTATATTGTGGGGGGAAAAACCTTTGGAAAAGGTTTTAAGACGTTTTAGGGGAAGGCAGAAGGAGTCCCAATATTTTGCAATTTTGAGGTGAGCGGGATATGGGTGGATATCATAAGGGACAGGGGGCTTCTATACAGAAAGGCATGAGTAATATACGATTTCTGGTTTCGAGAGAAATGGAAAAAAAGGGGGGGAAAAGGGGGATGTTTTTTAGGAATTTGGAGGGGGGGGTGGGTTTGGGCAAAAAAAAAGTGGAGGGGGGTGGGATGGGAGGAGGATTTGTGGGGGGAAATTTAGGGGGCATGTTTTTAAAATGGTACTGGGAAAAAACACCAGGCATCGAGGGGTTTCAAAAAAAATTTTTACAGAGTTCATTGGGGGCATTTAAGACTTGTCTGGGGAGGTATAATTGCATGTTGGGAGGACAATTTAAAAGGGTCAGACCAAAATATTGGAGGGGTTGGGGTTGTTCATAAAAAACAAGTGGGGGTTTTTTTAAGTTTTGTATAGAGCTTCTCAAATGTGTTCTGACTACAAAATTTTTGCAAAAATTTAGGGAATAGGGGAAAAAGGTAATTGGTGGGGTTGTACATGAGGGCAGTGGGTTTACCGGGGGGGAAATATGAGAGTTGGGGATGGGGGCATAAAGGGACTTTTTGGGGGTTGCAAGGGGGGAGGACTTTTGGTATTGATTGGGGAAGCATAGATGGTGAATAGAAAATTTTTGGGGTTGTTTGTTGCGACTGGGTTGGCTGGGGGTGGCGAGGGGGGTTGATCGCTATACTCACGGCTATGGCATGGGTCCAATTAATGGCAAATTGGGAAGGGTGGTTAAAACGGAGAGGGGGATTTCGGCAGGGGGTTTCCCCTTTTACAAATTTGTTTTTGTGCAGCAACATCCGTTCATGGGCTCGTTTTAGGGGGATGGGGCATTAAAAAGGGGAAGGGAAAAGGGGTTCAGGGATTGTGGGGTATGTGGATGAAACCCCTATCCTGTAAAGGGTGGGGATTGCGACGGTGGGGAGGGGGGGGGTTTTTGGGGGGCGTCGGGGATGGAGTAAATGGGCGAAATCGGTTTACTGGAGGTGGGGCTTGGGGTTGGAGTTTGGTGGGGGAGTGGTGGATAAATTTTAAGATTTGTGGAGTTTTATACTGGCGAATGCGCAGGAGGTAGGCAGGCAAATTAGAGGGTAGTGGGAGAAATAGTGATAGATTAGGGGGTTTTCGGGGGGGGAAGTCCATTACGCAGAGGGGGGTAATAGTTAATTTGCTGTTTACATAAATTTGGGGTATGGGAAGCGTTCCCTTTTAGAACACAGGACGACAAGAAATACGGAGAGCTATATTTGTTTGGGGTTTTGGGAGGGCTGGCTGAGCAAGGAAGTGGGGGATGTCGGGTGTGCGCGGGGGGAGTGGGGGTTTTTGCAATTTGGGGGGGGGTGAAAGCAATATATGTAAAACAGTATTCGTTTGGGGTGGAGGGGAAAGAGGGGTAAAGTGGGAAAGGGGGGGGGGTGTGCAGAATTTGGGGGGAGGTAAAAGTTAATTGAATTTGGGAAAAATGTGGGGTTTTTTTTATTGGGTTTAAAAATGTTGAGGACCTTTTAAAAGGGGGGGTTTGTATCATTTAGTGGGGGGAAAAAATCCGAGGGGGTACGGTCTACCATTATATGATTGGGGGGCATATGGGAAGACTTCAGGGGGCTCAGTTAATGCCTAGGGTCGTGAGTTGGGTTTCAATTCAGATGGGGGTCCACTTAAAAGCAGTTTTGAGTTAATGGGTTTTTTGGGGAGGGAACCCCCTGCGCATGTGGTGAGCTGGAAACGGCATTTCATGCGGGGGGGGGTTATTTTTGTGAAGATTGGGGAGGTACGGGGTTTGGGTTTGGGGGGGGTTTTTGTTGGGGTGGGGGTAATTAGAGACCCCGCGAGCTTTAACATTTGAGGTAAAAGGGGGGACACGGGAGGTTAAAAAAGGGGGATTATTATGTGGTAGTGGATTTTTTGTTTTTTCCTGGGGGTGAGAGTGCTGGGGGTAGGATTCGAATTGGCAAATTTTCAGCGCGTATATACAGGACTGCTGGTAGGAACAAACTTATTTATGGGAGTCAGTGGGGAGCTTGTTTTCCAGAGAACTACAGAGAGATTACAGTCAGTCGTCTCCTGCAATTGGTAAGTGATAACCTTTTAGGGGATGGTTTCTTGGGATCGGGTTTTCAAGGGGGGTTCAGTGGTGGGTTGGTTTTAGGGGAAAGGTTTTTTTGCGATTTTTTTTTTATATTTTATTTAAAAGCACAGGATACAGTAACATGTATATCACCCAATTAACGTGTTCCCAAAACATGGAACATTTACAAAGAAAACGAAATTTCTTATAATTGACAAAATTAACAAAATCCATACATCAAAAATTACTACCATCACTACCCTACTTACATGCCTGTAACTCATATGACTGTATATACAAACATTTTTCTATGTGTACTAATGCTTTAGCCTCTCAATTTATATTGTAATATTAGCATTTAATACACCAAAACATTCTGAAGCTATTCATTCCCTAATTTTTGTATTTTGCATTTATAACCCCTCAGTATACAATATACTTGTATATCATACACGAGTGACTCAAAGCACAAAATACCAAGACATATATAAGTGTTACAACATCCGCATCACTAACAAAAAACCTCTTCAAAACTTTTTTTTTTTTATTATTATTTTTTATATATACAGTCCAAAAGATAATACATAAATTAATTAATTAGCATATAATTATAATTCTCATTGCCTAAAGACTCGCCGCACTTACTTCGTGCCGGCACATACTTCCCCCCCCTTTTCCCTATTATCAATGCTATTAACTGAGTGTTAACATGGGAATAAAAATTCCTCATGCACACACAGTAGTCATAATTAAAAATATTGACATACAAGTTCGTACATGTTCCATCCTTATTTTTACCCCAATAACACCAATGAACAAAACCAGTTAACAATCTCACAGAAACCCCATTAAGGGCATCGCACAATAAAATTGTCCACTCCTAACCAATACCTCACTATTCATTATAATATTCATATATCATTTACATAACATGATTAGGTACAAAGAAAAATGTGTCATTAGTGATATAAAATTGACTAAAACCAAAGGATCATGATTTTCATATATAAATACAACAGAAAATTTTTCACCACAGAAAGCAACTTGTGCAGGGGTCAACAGCACTTTCACATAACATAAGTTATAACAACGATCAAGTTAACTTGTGTGCTTAATCTTAACAATCATTTCTGCTCTAAACCCGAGATCCCAAGGTTAGTCATCATGGTTTTAAGGTTATCCTTATCAGTGAACATAACCATAGATTCACACAAATCCTCATTCATTCTCCCTTCCCACTCTATTCATAACCCTCCCACCATCCACACTACAAAAGCCTAAACCAACTCACCATCATGTGTCCCCGGTAGGAGACCAACCCTTTGCCCGCCACCTGGGTCATGAGGAGGAGCCCCCCCCACAGGAGATTCGTGGTAACCCTCCGAAAAGCTAACTACCCACCACCTCCCCCCATAGGACTTGCCTATTCCTACACAAATTTCTATAAAAATCCGAATGCTAACGCGTTTTTATTCCTCAACCTCCCCTAACCTCCCTCATCCTCCCAAGATACATGTCAATATGCCGTCATAACAATACATTAAGGCTCTACCCCACATCACCCCGGCACCCCCCGGTTACATCCAACATTAGGCCGCTTAGGAATGGCCATTGCCCCCCCCACCAAAGAGTCGATAACTCTCACCATCCATAAAAACCTCACCCCCTCCAAAGAGGGACAAAAATATAACCGCATGAAAAGCCGTTTCGATGTCCCCACATGCAAAGCATGAGGCCTCTCTCAACAAGACCCCATTTTATACAACACATCCCGAGAGGCCATATATTCCCATCAGAAACCGAAATACTAACTCTCGTACCCTTGCTGGTATTCTAAGAGGGCAAGCCAACTTCCTCATATGCCTATCCCAGTCATATTTGGATATACAGCCAAGCCCCTGTAAAACACCCTTGCCCACCAAGCAGCACCCACCATTCGTTTGAGACTCTTTAACGTGGACACCTTTTAAACATGTAATACACCCTCACCATGTCCTCACAATACCTCAAGATCCCTTCCACCGACCACCATCTTCGTGCATCCTCACATTAACCCTACCAATACCTGACACCTCTGTTCCCCCCAGTCCGTATATATCTTTTGTTTTAATATATAAAGCCATTACTCTATGACCCAATGACATCAGCCAAGACCCCCACAACTCCCTCCGTCAACAACCAACGTCTTGCTCAACCATTGCCCTCACCAAACCCCCACACATACCTTAGAACCTTCCTTCTGGATTTCTGCAATATCTTTTGCTCTTAAAGGGAACACTCAGCCCACTCCCCCCCGGCCGCCCTCACCTTACTGTAAACCAGAGAGTTGACCACATAAAACTCTCTGCTGTAATGTTACGTCCCTAGCCCTTAACCTCCTATCCTACCCAAAAAAACCTCTGCTCGTAACTAATTTCCCGAATTTATCTTCCTACTCTCCCTGCACCTTCATCCGCCATGTACCATAATTCCACAAAACCTTAATTCTGTCCAACTACGGACCATCCCAACCCCTCCCCCAATCTCCCTCCCACCCCAATCCCCTCCCCCACCTCTAATAGTCTCGAATTCTTTAAATTTAACTCTCATTACCCGTAGGCGTCCCCAAAAATCTGAATGATTCCACCAACTTTCCTTAGATCTTCCTCATGCCTTACCACACAGTAGTATCATCTACGTACCCCTCAATCCCCCCCCCACCGCCCACCCCCCATAATCCCGGTTCATTCATCACCTCATCCACCAGCCCATAAAAATGGATTCTGTACGCAGAGCAAACAATAACTGAGAGAGTGCAGCCCTGCCCTCAAACTCTCTCCATCAGTACTGGGTCCCCCAACTTAGCAATAACTTACCCTAATAACTGCTCCCTCATACAAGGTTTGCAACCCATCTCACCACCTTCTTCTCGCCTCCTTCTCCCCAAACCCAGCTGTTCCAAACAAACTTTTTAAGAAATATCCCTATCACACAAATCATATCATTAGCCCAATCTAAACCAGTATTCCCCTTCGGTGCAGTTCCTCAATAAAATCCCTTATGGTGACTGATGCCCGTTGCCCTCATACTTACTCCTTCCCGGGATCCCAAACTGTCTCCCCCATGTACCCACTATCCTAAGAACCCTTCTTTCAGTCTATTGCTCAGAATTTTAGCATAAATTTTATAATCAGCACACATTAAAGGATATCGCTCTATAATCACTCAGTACTTTTCTTCCCTTCCTTCTTTTTCGGCACTAACACAACGATCCCGGTTTTCTGTGTTTTTCCCCCCATCCTCCCCTGCGCCACATATAATTTCAAAGACTTCCACTAAACCATGCCTAATACCCTCCCAATAAACTCTATAAAAATCATTCGGTATCCATCGATGATGCCCGCGTCTTACCCTGACTCATCCCGTAAACTCGCCTCCTCCACCTGCTCCTCACTAATACTCCCCTCCAGCAATTCTTGTTCCTGTGTCCTACTACAATATTACTCTGCATATATCCCAAATACCTTTCTCACCTTGCAATCACCCTGTTCCTCTCCATTCTCCCTAAACCAATAGTCTGCATAAACACTAATGCTGTCCTGTTAGTAAGGCCTTACCCCCACATAACCTCCCGCCCCCCCTCAGCGACCACTATGTGCGCTATGGTATTCACCATTTGCCTTTCCCTAAATTTTCGCAGAACGTAACCTGGAAGGTTGATCTCCCATTAACACCTCCCTCTAACCCCGCTCTAAACTCTAATTGGCGTTAAAACCTGTCATTATGTAACTCTGCATTCTACACCTTAAACCATTCCACATCCCCTTCATACCTTCCCTACCCCCCCCGTTTCTTAAAACGCATTCCAGTTGTCCCTCCAGATAGTTTTTGCAAATCCATACCGCCACCGTGCCTGTTCCCTAACCACGTGCCCTGAAAAACTCTCGATTCCTATCTTAGGCCCTCACCTCCCACCAGACAAGCAAATTCCATCTCATCCATCCCTGCCATCGCCCAGAAAATGTGTCCCACCATTCCTCAAAGGAAAAGCCAACATCCCCCTCTGCAGAAGCCTCACATTCAATTTCCAATACCCAGCAATATATACGTACTATACCAACCACCCGCAGATCAGCTACACCGCCCGTGATCCCCGAAAAACACGACATCGAAAGGCCCTCTCCTCTCTCCACACTCTAACCCCTGTCATCACATATATCCCTATCTAAACCTCGCCTCATAATTTTTCCACTCATGGACGGTGTGCTCCACCGCCCATACCTCCCCCCTCCCCACCACATCGGACAACTCCTACATCCCTTAACACATCCTTTAGGCGCACCCAAGACACTCCCTCCCCCCCCCCCTCGTGAGACCTCCCCAACCTAATCCCACTGTTCCAGTCCACCCCCAAGAACAGTTTATGGAAGGTAGAACCCCGCAATTAATAATCAAACATCACGAACAAAATAACTTTCACACTCTAAAACATTGTTGCATGCCGGCATATAAACTCCAATGAAACATACCACCCCACCCCCCCAGTGCCCACTAACCCTCCACGACCCTCTCCTCCTCCCCTCCCCCCTCCTCCCAACCATGACACGCAATGGGCTGGTCTCCTTTACCGGCACTGCCACCCCTCCTTTTAATTGCAAAGCCATTACTGACAAATAGTTATAACCGCCGCAAACGCACCAATTCACACCCTAACCTATGGTTATGCTCCTGCAAAAAACAAACATCTACATCAAACCTTCGTAAAAAACCATTCTAACCAAAGCCCTTTGACCTCAAGATTTAAGACCATTTACATTTATTGTGACACACTTGAACTTCCAAGAACAGGCGGCTTACACCTATGGGCCCCCCCCCCCCGCTGTGGCTTACCTCAATTCGCCTTTCATGTACCCATAACCATTTTTATCTGTTTCTTAACCTGTCCACCAACCCCCCTTGCCCTCGCCCCACCGAGCTTCCCCGGCACACCCCCTCCCCTGGGTGCCTTCTCCCCCACATCTACCCATGACTTCTACCAAATGGTCCCCTGCTCAGGTGTTAAAACCTCATCAAACGTCCCAAGGCAACCCGCCGTCCGTTTGCGGTGAGCTCTCACGCAAACACATATCTACCTCATGCGAGTCCTCCTGATGGACTTCCACCACCACTTCCGTGGTCACTCTGTCATTTCCTCGAATCCTCTACCTGTCCTGCTGCTTATTCCATCAGCTGCACTCATTAACTTCTCGGGTCCGTTCCTCCCCCGTCCACCGGCTCTCCAAGAACCCTGCAGCACTGCTACCAACATCCTCTCCTGGTAACTCTTCCACGTCCACCCTTCCCTCAGGCGCTGGGGGGCTCTCCCCTGTCACCTCTCCCGGGAGGTAACACAACGTCCCCATCACCTCTTCCTCCCACCCTTGTCCACGCTCCTCACGTCCATAGATTCTTCTTCTGTTCATCCGCTACTCCCCCCAACTCCACATTCACATTGCACGGTTGCTGAACACCATCCCACGAATACGCCATCCTAGGGGGCTTGCCTGCGAGGACACTGCTCCGGCCATGTGCTGCATAAGAATCCACATAATCGGCAAGTTTCCTCTGCCCCACATAGTGGAACAAATACCTGGGCTTGGTCCTAATAGTTTGTCACGTTACATAATACGAGGGTATTGGCCGCCTCAATGACATCTTCAGGGTGCAGGCCCTCGGGCAGCTCTTCAAACGGCCCGTCCGCTCCACACCCCCATACTAGCCGTATGAACAGTTCCATAATCGCTGAAGGCTTTTCCTAATGCCATACGACGTTTGCCGGTCAAATGGTACATACGCACCTTACCCATTGTAATATTTTCGAAACATCATGTAGACACACCTCTACTGCTGAATTCACACTCATCCTCAATTCCTGGAATTCATCCACAATCCGGGAGTAAAGCCGCTTGTAAAACTGTTCACAAAAAACCCTTGACCATTTCCATTTAGGGCCACAGCCCATACGATTCATCGTTCGATACCCCGTAGACGGTCTCTAATGATGGCCGATAACAGTACATCCAATCGTCGCAACGGCTTAACATTTTCCTCGTACTAATTCCAAGTACAGACAAGATTGACTCATACCTTGTTATAACGACTCTCGACGAGGTGCTTGGTGTCTAAGTTCCAGAGTCACCACCAGTTGGCGTGTAGGAGAACTTCAAGAAGCGTCCTCTCTTCCCAGTGTTCGAGAGACGAAATATTTACTAGGTTGATGGTGTGTAGTGTAACGGATTATGGTTGGTGTAACTAAGTATGATTCCAGTTGCTGTGTAGGAATGGAACAAGAAAACTGTGGTGCACGTGTGAATTGCTTTGGTTATGGAGGTGGAAATGGTGTGTGAATGTAATGTGTGTGTTAAAAGTAATGTTCTATTAAGATGAAAGCTCCCCGGTGGTGTGCGTTAGTATGAGGAAACAAGATATGTCGGTAAATGGTGTTCAAGGTTATTTTAACTTTCTGGCCTTAGGTCATAACAGATCAAGGAACGATTTTCGGTATTCCCCTTAACAAACTTCCATGTATAGTAATTTGTGTGTTTTTTTTTTTAGGGAAAAATAATAATGTAACTACTTTTGGAGTGGTGAGACACTCCTGTGTCAAATTAGTGGCCCGGTGGCCTGGTGGCTAAAGCTCCCGCTTCACACACGGAGGGCCCGGGTTCGATTCCCGGCGGGTGGAAACATTCGACACGTTTCCTTACACCTGTTGTCCTGTTCACCTAGCAGCAAATAGGTACCTGGGTGTTAGTCGACTGGTGTGGGTCGCATCCTGGGGGACAAGATTAAGGACCCCAATGGAAATAAGTTAGACAGTCCTCGATGACGCACTGACTTTCTTGGTTATCCTGGGTGGCTAACCCTCCGGGGTTAAAAATCCGAACGAAATCTTTCTTCTTTCTTCCATCATCTGATGGATGATGGTAAAAGTTTGTATATATGCCACAAACAATTACGAATAACAAGTGTTGTGTTTGAGTTTTCCTGTGTACACGTTTTTATAGATAATATTTAAATTTTATTCAAATTACTATGTTTTTTTAACTTTTGTGTGTAATGGTGCAATGTAGTTTCTGCCAGGGATGGCACTAAGATCACCTGGGTGTTCAAGTGTGAATGCTCTGGTAATGGAGGTGCAATGTGTGTAAATGTAGTGTTGTGAAATTGCTATTTTGTCACCTTTCTTATATTGTAATTTTTTGAGGTGTTTAATATTATATCTTTGTATATAAAGTTTTAATATGCGAAACAAGGAGGTGTGCGACGAATTGAAAAAAAAAAAAAAAAAAAAAAAAAAAAAAAAGAAAAAAACCTCTATTAGTCCATTACAATGTGTTGTTAAACTTGTTAGTTTATGTTGTGTAGGATTGTTAGTGTATGTTGTGTAGGATTGTTAGTGTATGTTGTGTAGGACTGACGATCCTACTGTACCCATTTTATATCTTTATTAATATTAAACTGTAAGTTTTTTTAAATAAAATACAAAAAAAAAAATTACTTCAAGGCCCACCACTCTTTATGTGTTGTGTGGCCCCGCCCCACTTGTAAGTGTTTGTGTTGCCCGCACTTGTACGTGTTGTTGTGTGCCCCGCCCCTTTTGGGGGGGTAAGTGTTTGTGTGTGGCCCTCCACTTGTAAGTGTTTGTGCCCCGCCGCTTTGTAAGTGTTGTGTGCCCCGCCACTTGTAATGTTGGTGTGTGCCCTCGCCACTTGTAAGTGTTTGTGTGCCCCGCCACCTGTAAGTTGTTGTGTGTGCCCCGCCACTTGTAAGTGTTGTGTGTGCCCCGCCACTTGTAAGTGTATGTGAGTGCCCGCCACTTTGTAAGTGTTGCGTGTGACCCTCCACATGATAAGTGGTTGGTGTGTGCACTGCCACTTTGTAAAGTGTTGTGTGTGCCAGCCAATTGTAAGTGTTTCTGTTTGCCCCGCCACTGTAAGTGTTGTGTGTGCCCCGCCCCTTGTAAGTGTTGTGTGAGGCCTCCAATTGTAATGTTTGTGACCCGCCACTTGTAAGTGTTTTGTGTTCTCCCCATTTAGTGTTGTGAGCCCAGCAACTTGTAAGTGTTGTGTGCCTCCGCCACTTGTAAGTGTTTGTGCCCCGGCCGGCTTGTGATATGTATGTGTGCCCCGCCACTTGTAAAGTTTTGTGCCCCGCCACTTTGTAAGTGTTGTTTGCTCAGGCCACTTGAAGTGTTTGTATGCCCTGCACTTGTAAGTGTTGAGTGTGCCCCGCCGCTTGTAATGTTGTGTGCCCCGCCACTTGTATGTGTTGTTGTGTGCCCCGCCACTTGTAAGTGTTTGTGTGTGCCCCGCACTTGTAAGTGTTGTGTGTGCCCCGCCACTTGTAAGTGGTTTGTGTGTGCCCCCGCCACAAGTAAGTGTTGTGTGTGCCCTGCCACTTTTAATTGTTGTGTGTGCCCCGCCAATTGTAAATGTGTTCTGTTTTTGCCCCGCCACTTGTAAGTGTTTGTTGTGCCCTGCCACTTGTAAGTGTTGTGTGTGCCCTGCCACTTGTAGTGTTGTGGTGTTGCCCCGCCCTTGTAAGTGTTGTGTGTGCCCTGCCACTTGTAAGTGTTGTGTGTGCCCCACAACTTGTAAGTGTTGTGTGTGCCCTGCCACTTGTAAGTGTTGTGTGTGCCCCGCCACTTGTAAGTGTTGCGTGTGCCCCGCCACTTGTAAGCGTTGTGTGTTCCCTGCCACTTGTAAGTGTTGTGTGTGCCCCGCCACTTGTGAGTGTTGTGTGTGCCCTGCCACTGTAAGTGTTGTGTGTCCCTCCACTTGTAAGTGTTGCGTGTGCCCTGCCACTTGTAAGTGTTTTGTCTTAATTGCCACTTGTAAGTGTTGAGTGTGCCCCGCCCCTTGTAAGTGTTGTGTGTGCCCCGCCACTTGTAAGTGTTGTGTGTGCCCCCAACTTGTAAGTGTTGTGTGTGCCCCGCTACTTGTAAGTGTTGTGTGCCCCGCCACTTGTAAGTGTTGTGTGTGCCCTGCCACTTGTAAGTGTTGTGTGTGCCCCGCCACTTGTAAGTGTTCTGTGTTCCCCGCAACTTGTAAGTGTTGTGTGTGCCTTGCCACTTGCAAGTGTTGTGTGTACCCCGCTACTTGTAAATGTTGTGGGTGGTGCCCCCCCACTTGTAAGTGTTGTGTGTCCCCGCCACTTTGGGTAAAGTGTTGTGTGTGCCCGCCACTTGTAAGTGTTGTGTGTGCCCCGCCACATGTAAGTGCTGTGTGTGCCCCGCCACTTGTAAGTGCTGTGTGTGCCCCGCAACTTGTAAGTATTGCTTGTGCTCCGCTACCTGTATGTGTTGTTTGTCCCGCAACTTGTAAGTGTTGTGTGTGCCCCGCCACTTGTAAGTGTTGTGTGCCCAGCCACTTGTAAGTGTTGTGTGTGCCCCGCCACTTGTAAGTATTGTGTGTGCTCTGCCACTTGTTAATGTTGTGTGTGCCCTGCCACTTGTAAGTGTTGTGCGTGCTCCGCCACTTGTAAGTGTTGTGTGTGCCCTGCCACTTTTAAGTGTTGTGTGCGCCCCGTCACTTGTAAGTGTTGTGTGTGCCCCACCACTTGTTTACCTGGAGTTTTACCTGGAGAGAGTTCCGGGGGTCAACGCCCCCGCGGCCCGTCTGTGACCAGGCCTCCTGGTGGATCAGAGCCTGATCAACCAGGCTGTTGCTGCTGGCTGCACGCAAACCAACGTACGAGCCACAGCCCGGCTGGTCAGGAACCGACTTCAGGTGCTTGTCCAGTGCCAGCTTGAAGACGCCAGGGGTCTGTTGGTAATCCCCTTATGTATGTCTGGAGGCAGTTGAACATCTCGGGCTCCTGACGCTTTTATTTAATGGTCTCTTAACGTGCTAGAGACACCCCTGCTTTCATTGGGGATGTTGCATCGTCTGCCAAGTCTTTTTGCTTTCGTAGAGAGTGATTTTTTCGTGTGCAAGTTCGTTACAGTTCCCTCTAGGATTTTCCAGGTGTATATAATCATGTATCTCTCCCGCCTGCGTTCCAGGGAATACATGGTTCAGAACCTTAAAGCGCTCCCAGTAATTGATGTGTATTTTATCTCCGTTATGCGAGCCGAGAAGTTCTCTGTACATTTTCTAGGTCAGCAATTTCACCTGCCTTGAAGGTGCTGTTAGGTGTGCAGCAATATTCCAGCCAAGATAGAACAAAGTGACCTAGAGTGTCATCATGGCTTGGCCTCCCTAGTTATGAAGGTTCCTCATTATCCCATCTGTCATTTTTTCTAGCGGAATTGCGATTGATATAATGTTATGGTCCTTGAAGGTGAGATCCTCACGACATGATCACTCCCAGGTCTTTTGCCGTTGGTGTTTCGCTCATTTTGTGGCCAGAATTTGTTTTTGTACTCTGATGAAGATTTAATTTCGCTCGTGTTTATCATATCTGAGTTAATGAAATTTCTCATCGTTGAACACTCTACTACCTTCATATTGTTTTCTTCAGCCCACTGAAAGATTTGGTTGATGTCCGCCTGGAGCCTTTCAGTGTCTGCATGGAAGACACTGTCATGCAGATCGGTGTCATCTTGCAAAGGAAGACACGGTGCTGTGGGCTGACATCCTTGTCTAATGTCGGATATTAGGATGAGGAACAAGATGGGAGCGAGTACTGTGCCTTGGGAACAGAGCTTGTATCACCGTAGCTGCCTCGGACTTACTCTGTTGACGACTACCTCTGTGTTCTGTTGTGAGAAATTATAGATCCATCGACCGACTTTCCTGTTATTCCTTTAGCACGCATTTGTGCGCTATTACGCCATGGTCACACTTGTCGAAGGCTTTTGCAAAGTCTGTATTTTTGTTACATCTGCATTCTTTTTATCTTCTTAGTGCATTTAGGACCTTGTCGTAGTGATCCAATAGTTGAGACAGACAGGACGACCTTCCTAAACCCATGTTCCCCTGGGTTGGGGGGGTGTTACTGATGGGTTTCTAGAAGGGTTGTGATCTTGCTTCTTAGTACCCGTTTCAAAGATTTTTATGATATTTTGGGGGATGTTAGTGCTAATCGTCCTGTAGTTTTCTTTTTGTGCTGTTGCTTTACTGCCCCCTTTGTGGATGGGGCTATTCTGTTGATTTTAGTAACTTGGGAACGACCCCCGTGGTCCATGCTCCCTCTCCATAGGATGGAAAAGCCGTGATAGGGGCTTCTTGCAGTTCTTGATGAAACACGGGAGTTCCATGAGTCCTGGCCCTGGGGCAGAGTGGCATGGTCATGTCTTTTATCCGCCTGTTCGAAGTCATTTGGCGTCAGATAACATCGGATAGGCTTGTGTAACCAGATTTTGGGCTCCTCTCATAGAAATTCATTTTGATCTTCGACTCTCAGTCTGGTTAGCGCTTGCTAAAAACTGAGTCATATTGGGACTTGAGTAGCTCACTCATTTCCTTGCTGTCATCTGTGTAGGACCCTTCTTGTTTAAGTAGGGCCCAATACTGGATGTTTTTCTCGACTTTGATTTGGCATAGGAGAAGAAATACTTTGGGTTTCTTTCGATTTCATTTATGGCTTTTAGTTTTTTCCCCGCGATTCCCTGACTCCTATAAGATTCCTTTAGCTAGAGTTCGATGCTTTCTATTTCTCTGACCAGTGTCTCCCTACGCATTTCAGATATATTGACCTCTTTTAGCCGCTCTGTTATTCATTTCCGTCGCCTGTAAAGGGAGCCCCCTGTCTCTTTCTATTTTACATCTACTCCTTTCCTTTTCTTAGGGGAATAAGCCTTGTGCAACATCGAGTCCCACCAAGTTAATCTGTTCTAGGCATACTTGGGGGTCTGTGTTGCTTAGTATATCTTCCCAGCTTATATCGGTTAGGACTTGGTTATTTGGGTCCCACTTTATGTTTTTGTTATTGAAGTTGAATTTGGGAATGCCCCCTCGGACTAGTCTCATTATGTCGGTCGGGGGCTCCACGCATAAAAGTCTGAACCTCAATTATGTTGTGATTTTGAGTATATTGTTTTGATATGGTGACATTTCTTATCAAAATCATCTTTGTTAGTGAAGATGAGGTCTATGTATTCTCCAGTCTAGTAGGCCTATTATTTGCTGGTTTAAATTGAATTTTGTGCAGAGATTTAAAAGCTCGTGCGAGTGTGAGTTTTCATCAGAGCTGCCTCCTGGTGTTATTACTGCAACAATATTATTTGCTATATTCCTCCATTTTAGGTGCCTTAAGTTGAAATCCCCCAGGAGCAAGATGTTGGGTGCAGGAGCTGGAAGATTTTCCAGACAGTGGTCAATTTTTAACAGCTGTTCCTGGAATTGCTGGGATGTTGCATCTGGAGGCTTGTAGACTACCACAATGACTAGGTTTTGGTTCTCGACCTTTACTGCTAAAACTTCACTACATCATTTAAGGCATTTAGCAGTTCTGTGCAAACAAGTGACTCTGCAATTTGTAATAAAGTTGGTAGAATTACCGACAATATGAAAAGTAAAAGGACACAAGTGCAACTAATGTGACATTTATTGTGGCAACGTTTCGCTCTCCAGGAGCTTTATCAAGCCATTACAAACAATACATGGACACAGAGGGCATATATGAGGGCATATATATATGCCCTCTGTGTCCATGTATTGTTTGTAATGGCTTGATAAAGCTCCTGGAGAGCGAAACGTTGCCACAATAAATGTCACATTAGTTGCACTTGTGTCCTTTTACTTTTCACTCTGCAATTTACAGGCCAACCCCCCCCCCCCTTTTGCCTGTTCACTCTGTCACATCTGTATAGGTTGTAACCTGGGATCCATATTTCGTTGTCCAAGTGATCCTTTATGTGGGTCTCAGTGAAAGCCTCGAACATTGCCTTTGCCTCTGCCAGCAGTCCACGGATGAAAGGTATTTTGTTGTTTGTTGCTGGCTTTAGACCCTGTATATTTGCGAAGAAGAATGTTATCGGACTGGTGGTATTGTTGGTACTGGGGGGGGGATTTTTTTTTTGGCATTAGTATCTGTATCTGTTGGTTTGGAGTTTGTATGTGTTGTCTGTTCTCCGCCACTTCTAAGTGTTGTGTGTTCCCCGCCACTTGTAAGTGTTGTGTGTGCCCCACCACTTGTAACTGTTGTGTGTTCCCTGCCACTTGTAAGTGTTGTGTGTTCCCTGCCACTTGTAAGTGTTGTGTGTGCCCCGCCACTTGTAAGTGTTGTGTGTGCCCCACCACTTGTAACTGTTGTGTGTTCCCTGCCACTTGTAAGTGTTGTGTGTGCCCCGCCACTTGTAAGTGTTGTGTGTGCCCCACCACTTGTAAATGTTGTGTGTGCTCCTCCACTTGTAAGTATTGTGTGTGCCCTGCCACTTCTAAGTGTTGTGTGTGCCCCACCACTTGTAAGTGTTGTGTGTGCCCCGCCACTTGTAAGTGTTGTGTGTGTTCCGCCACTTGTAAGTGTTGTGTGTGCCCCACCATTTGTAAGTGTTGTGTGTGGCCCTCCACTTGTAAGTGTTGTGTGCCCCGCCACTTGTAAGTGTTGTGTGCCCCGCCACTTTTAAGTGTTGTGTGCCCCGCCACTTGTAAGTGTTGTGTGTCCCGCCACTTGTAAGTGTTGTGTTGCCCCGCCACTTGTAAGTGGTGTGTGTGCCCCGCCACTTGTAAGTGTTGTGTGTGGCCCGCCACTTGTAAGTGATGTGTGCCCCGCCACTTGTAAGTGCTGTGTGTGCCCCGCCACTTGTAAGTGTTGTGTGTGCCCCGCCACTTGTAAGTGTTGTGTGCCCCGCCACTTGTAAGTGTTGTGTGCCCCGCCACTTGTAAGTGTTGTGTGCTCCGCCACTTGTAAGTGTTGTGTGCTCCGCCACTTGTAAGTGTTGTGTGCTCCGCTACTTGTAAGTGTTGTGTGCCCCGCCACTTGTAAGTGTTGTGTGCTCCGCCACTTGTAAGTGTTGTTTGCTCAGCCACTTGTAAGTGTTGTGTGCCCCGCCACTTGTAAGTGGTGTGTGTGCCCCGCCACTTGTAAGTGTTGTGTGTGGCCCGCCACTTGTAAGTGATGTGTGCCCCGCCACTTGTAAGTGCTGTGTGTGCCCCGCCACTTGTAAGTGTTGTGTGTGCCCCGCCACTTGTAAGTGTTGTGTGCCCCGCCACTTGTAAGTGTTGTGTGCCCCGCCACTTGTAAGTGTTGTGTGCCCCGCCACTTGTAAGTGCTGTGTGTGCCCCGCCACTTGTAAGTGTTGTGTGTGCCCCGCCACTTGTAAGTGTTGTGTGCCCCGCCACTTATAAGTGTTGTGTGCCCCGCCACTTGTAAGTGTTGTGTGCCCCGCCACTTGTAAGTGTTGTGTGCCCCGCCACTTGTAAGTGTTGTGTGCTCCACCACTTGTATGTGTGTTCATTGTCCTCATCGCCTCCGAGCCGTGTGGACGAGCTGCGCAGACGCTCCTGTTTGAGTTTGTTTTTGCGCAGTTTACCTGATTGAGCTGCCCCTAGCGTTGGTTGGTGGAAACTTTATTTTCTCCAACATGGCGCTGAATAGCAGAAGAAGAATCAACACTGTCTGCATTGAGATGATCCGTGGTGCTGTCACGGGATCCAACATGGATTTATTATTACCAGCGATCATTCGCGATACCTATGGTATAGCAAATGAGGAGATAAGTGGTGTCGCACTCAATGGAACGACAAGAATCTTCGTGAAAATGACGTCTGCTCGAGTCTACGAGGCGGTGGTCGACAAGTATCAGGAGACCATCATACCGGTTAATACAGCTGTGTCGGTGAGACTTCATGATGTATCTCGACATTACACTTGGGTGAAAATAAGGAATGTGCCTTTTGAGGCGACTGATTTTGATATTACCAGTGAACTGCGTACTTATGGGACGGTTCATGTAGCCACAGCAGGGAGATGGGCAACTGGACCGTATGCAGGTGCGCTGGAAAGTTCATATACTGTTAAAATGACTCTTCGACACCCTATTCCTTCATATGTTGTTTGTAGATGAATGGTTCAGAGAACCGACATGTTGATAAATTAGACACATGTGCAACTCTTGTATCTTTATTGAGGAAACGTTTCGCCACACAGTGGCTTCATCAGTCCATACAAAGGAGAATCTTGAAGAACAGGAGGAGAATGAGGTAATCAGTCCCTCAACCTTGAGTCGATGTGGTCAGTCCATCAATCTTGAATAGAATACGGCATACGTGCTGAGAAGATCGGGGGTCGGCGTGTGTGTTGCGGAGTCAACACACACGTCGCAAGGCAATAGAGTTAATGGGATTGAATGTTCAGGTAGGTATGCAAGGGTATAAAGTGGACCAGGTGTTGACGACGACTGAGGGTATGAGTGGGTATATTGATGCTTGGGTTAAGTTGAAAACGCAAAGTGTGGGAATAAGCGAAATAGCGTTACAGTCAATAGGAAGGTTTGTGCAGTGTGAGTTGACAGAGCATGATCGATTCGTTTTGGAAGGGCCGATAACGGAGTGCGAGACATGGGAAGCTTTATCCGGGGCGCAATTAGGTAAGGCACCAGGAATTTTTTTTATATTTTATTTAAAAATACAGGATACACTAGACATGTATATCACACAATTGACGTGTTCATAAAACATGAAACATTTACAAAGAAAACAAAAATTCCTTATTAAGAAAATTAACAAATAGCATACATCAAAAATTACTACTATCCTACCCTACTTACGTGCCCTTAACTCCTACCCTACTTACGTGCCCTTAACTCCTACCCTACTTACGTGCCCTTAACTCCTACCCTACTTACGTGCCCTTAACTCCTACCCTACTTACGTGCCCTTAACTCATATGACTGTATATACAAAACTTTCTATGTGCACTAATGCTTTGGCCTCTCAATTATATTGTGATATTAACATTTAATACACCAAAACATTCTGTAGCTATTCATTCCCGAATTTTTGTATTTTGTTTTTAAATAACCCCTCAGTATACAATAACTTGTATATCATACACGAGTGACTCAAATCACAAAACATGAAGACATATATAAGTGCTACAACATCCACATGACTAACAAAAAACCTCTACAAAACTTTTTTTTTTATAAACAGTCTAAAAGATAAAATAAAAATTAATTAATTAGCTCCTAATCTTTCATGTAATTACAATCTCATTGTCGAGAGACTCACCGCACTTAAAACTTCGTGCAGGCTCATGCTAACCCCCCCCCCCCGTTTTCCTTTCATCTCTCACCACCTATCCTAATTACAGGGTTACACAGGCTTATACTGTACGTCCATCAAAAACAATATACATTAATATGTCAGCAAGTGCACATGGCCCTGGGTCCCACGTAGGACATCAATACCATTACCAGTACAAAATACAATGATATAATACTGAACATTATCATGGGAATAAAAATTCATCATACACATAAAATAGTCATATAATTAAAATAATGACATACAGGTTCATACGTGTTCCATCCTTATTTTTTTTTTTTCCGCAATAACACTAAAGAACAAAACCGGTTGACGAATCTTACTCAATCCCCATTATGGGCATTGCACAAGACAATTGCTCACTCCTAACCAGTACCTCACAATTCATTATAATATTCCTATGTCATTACAACGCACACATATACATGGTTAAGTACACTAGAGAAAGATGTCATTTATGTGATCATAAAATTGACGAAGCCTGACACTACAAAGATCATGAATTCATGAATAAACACAGCTAACCTAAGTAACAATTCAAATTTTGTTGACAGCAATGAAATGTACCTGGGTTAAATGCAACCCAAAACTGTAGTTAACACCGGATTCCTGTTGTTAACCAACCACTAACTTTATATACCGAAAAGCAGAAAATTTTCTACCACAAAGCAACTATGCAGGATCACAGCACCTCACAAACATAAGCTAAACAACGATCAACTTAAACTTGGGTGCAAAATTAACATCATTCTGCTCTAAAAAACCCGAGATCCCAAGATTTAGTTATCAGGTTTAAAGATTATCCTTATGCAGTGAACATAACCATAGGTTTCCAAATTCATCATCCCATCTCCTTCCCACTCCATTCATAGCCCTCCCACCATCCACACAACAAAGGAGCCAAAAACCAACCTACCCTCATGCATCCCCCGTAGGAGACCAACCCTTTGCCCCCCCCTGGGTTCATGAGGAGGAGGCCCCCCACAGTGAGTTTTCCGGGTAACCTTCAGAAAAGCTAATTACCCACCGCCCCCCATAGACTTGCCTATTCCTACACATCGTTCTATAAAATCTTGCTGCTAACGCTTTTATTCTCAACTCTCCCCGAACCTCCCTCATCCCCCAAGATACAGTAGATAATCCGTCATGACATACATAAAGCCCTACCCACATCACCCGGCACCCCAGTTACATCCAACATTAAAGCCCTTAGGAATGGCCATTTCCCCCCCCCCAAAGTCTGATAACGCTCACCATCCATAACCTCCACCCCCTCCAAAGGGGGACAAAAAAATACCGCATAAAAAGGGCCGTTTCGGTGTCCCCACAGTGCAAGCATGAGCCCCTCTCTTACAAGACCCATTTTACACAACACATCCCTAGAGGCCAAAATTCCCATTAGAAAACGATATACTAACTCCCGTACCCTCGCGGTATTCTAAGCAAGCCAAACTTCCTCCATATGCTCATCCAGTCATAGTTGGATATACAGCAAGCCCTTGTAAGACACCCGTACCACCACAGCACCCACCATCCGTTTGACCTTTTAAATTTTGGGACACCTGTTCACATTCAATAAAACCCTCAACATGTCTTCACAATACCTCAAATCCCTTCCACACCACAATCTTCGTGCATCCTCCATTACCCTACCTACCCTGACTCCCCGGTTCCCCCAGTCCGGCTATATCTTTGTTTAATATATAAAGCCATTACTCTATGGGCCAATGCCATCAGGCCAAGACCCCCACATCTCCACATCCGTCAAACCACGTCCTTGCTCAACCATGCCCTCCCAAACCCCCACACATACCTTAGAACCTTCCTCGGGATTTCCGCAATATCCTTTTGCTCTTAAAGGGAACACCTCAGCCACTCCCCACACCTTACTGTAAACCAGAGAGTTGACCACTAATACTCTCTGCTGTAATTTACGTCCCCCACCCTTAAGCCCCCAAGCCTACCCAAAACCCCCGCTCGTAACTAATTCCGAATTTAGCTTCCTACTCCCTGCACTTCCCGCCATGTACCATACTCCACAAACCCTAATTCTGTCCACTACTGACCATCCCAACCCCTCCCAAGCTCCCTCCTATCCAATCCCCCCCCTCTAATAGTCTCGACTTCATTAAATTAACTCTCATACCCATAGCGTCCCCAAATATCTGAATGACTCCACCAACTTTCCTTAGATCTTCCTCATGCATTACCAGCACTGTAGTATCATCTACATACCCAACAATACGCCCCCGCCCACCCCCCATTATCCCCTGTCCATTCATCCCTCATCCACTAGCCCATAAAAGGATTCTGTACGCAGGCAAACAATAACTGAGAGAGTGGACAGCCCTGCCTCAAACCTCTCTCCATCAGTACTTCCCTCAACTTACCATTAACCTGTACCCTAATGGCTGCTCCCTCATACAAGGTTTGCACCCGTCTCACCACCCTCCCCCCAAACCCAACTTTTCCAAACAAACTTTTAAGAAATCCCCCATTCAACACAATCATGGCGCAAAAGCCCAATCTAAACCGAGTATTCCCCCTCCGGTGCATCTCTCAATAAAATCCCTTAAAGTGACTATGCCCTCCCTCATACTTTTTCCCGGATGCCAACTGTCCCCCATGTATCACTGACCTAGAACCTTCTTCAGTCTATTGCCCAAATTTTAGCATAAAATTTATAATCAGCACACATTAAGGATATCGCTCAATAATCACTTAGTAAATTTCCCTTCCCTTTTTTTTCAGCACTAACACATCGATCCCGGTTTTCTTGTTTTCCCCCCTCCTCCACTGTTCCACATAATTCAAGACTTCCACTAAACCATGCCTAATACACTTCCAATAAACTCTATAAAAATCAATTCGGTATTCCATCTATGCCCGGCGTCTTACCCTGACTCATCCCGTAAAACCGCCTCCTCCACCTCCTCCTCACTAATACAAACCCTCCACATTTCTGTTCCTGTTGTCCTAATACAAAATTACTCTGCAAAATCCCCAAATACCTCCTCACTGGCATCTCCTCTTTCCTCCTCCATTTCTCCCTAAACTAATAATCTGCATAAACACTAATGCATCCGTATCAGTAAGTCCTTGACCCTCCACATAACCTCCCCCCCGCAGGGGACCACTAGATGCGCATGGAAATCACCATTGCCCTTTTTCCCAAATTTCACAGAACTAACCTGATGGTTACACCCTTTAACACCTCCTCCCAAACCCGCCTAACTCTATTGCGTTAAACCTTCATTATGTAAACTCTGCCAATCCTACACCTTAAACCATCCACATCCCCTTTCATACCTTCCCTACCCATCCCCCCGTCGTAAAACCATTCAGTTGTCCCTCCAGGGAGTTTTGCAAACCATACCGCCAAACCCTGCCTGTTCCCTACCACGTGTCCTGAAAAACTCCGCGATTCCTATCTTAGCCCTCAAACCTCCCACCAGTCAAGCAAATCCATCTCACCATCCCTGCCATCCCAGAAATTTGTCCACCATTCCTCAAAGGAAGAGCCAACATCCCCCTCCTGCAGTAGCCTCACATTCAATTTCCAAAACCCAGCATATATACATAACTAATTTCCATCCACCCCCCAGATCAGCTATCACCGCCCTGTGATCCGAAAAACCGACATCGAAAGCCCTCACCCTCTCCACACCTATCCCCTGCATCACATATATCCTATCTAACCTCGCCTCAAAAATTCCCACGAATGAACGTGTGCTCCAACCCCATACTCCCCCCTCCCCACCACATCTACAACTCCTACATCCCTTAACACATCCCTTAGACACCCAAGACACATCCTGCCCCCCCTCGTGAGACATCCCCATACCTAATCACACAGTTCGTCACTCCCAAGAACAGTTATGGAAGGTAGACCCCGCAAATAATACATCAAAACATCACGAACAAATTTTAACTTTCACTCTAACATTGTTGTATGCCGGCATATAAACTCCAATGAAACATACTCTAATACCCACCCCCCAGTGCCCATCACCCTTACGACCCTCCCCCCTCCCCCCTCCTCCCAACCCATGACACGCAATGGGCTGGTCTCCTTTTCACAGCCACTGCCACCCCCCCTTTTTAATTGCAAAGCATTACTGACAAATGGGTTTTATAACCCCGCAAACGCAATTCACACCCTAACCTATGGTTATGCTCCTGCAAAAAACATACATCTACATCAAACCTTCGTAAAAACCATTCTAACCAAACCCTTTTGACCTAAAGATTTAAGACCATTTACTTTTTTTATTGTGACACACTTAAACCCTTCCCCAGAAAAGCGGCTTACCCCAGCCGCTGTGGCTTACTCAATTGGCCTTTATGGTACCCATACCATTTTACCCAGTTTCCTAACTGTCCCCCAAACCCCCTCCTTCCCCTCCCCCACCGAGCTTCCCGGGTTAAAACCCCCCTCCCCTGGGTGCCTTTTCCTCCACATCTACCCATGACTTCTTCCCAGGTCTCTGCCCAGGTGTTAAAACCTCATCAACGTCCAAGGCACCCACAGTCCTTTTTGCGTGAGCTCTCACTCACACATATCTACCTCGTGCGAGTCCTCCTGATGGACTTCCACTACCACTTCCGTGTCCACTCTGTCATTCCTCGAACCCTCCACCTGTCCCTGCTGATCATCCATCACTGCACCTCATTTAAACGTCTGGGGTCCGCCCTCCCCGGCCTCCGGCTCGTCCAAGAACTCCTGCAGCATTGCTTCCAACATCCTCTCCTGGGTAGACTCTTCCACGTCCACCCTTCCCTCAGGCGAGGGGGGGTTTCTCCCCTGTCACCTCCGGGAGGTAACCACGTCCCCATCACCTCTTCCACCTTGTCCACCTCCTCACTCCAGAGATTCGTCTTCTGTCCATCTGCTACCCCCAACTCCACATCCACATTTCACGGTTCCTGATCCACCATCCACGATAACGCCATCCTAGGGGCTTGCCTGCGAGGACACTGCGCCGCCATGTGCTCATAAGAAGCACATAATCGGCAAGTTTTCCTCTGCCCCGCATAGTGGACAAATACCTGGGTCCTATAGTTTGCCAGCGTTACATACGAGGGTATTGGCCGCCTCAATGACATCTTCAGGGTGCAGGACCCCTCGGGCAGCCCTTCAAACGGCCCGTCCCTCCACACCCCCATACTAGCCGTATGAACAGTTCCATAATCGCTGAAGGCTTCCTGAATGCCATACGACGTTGCCTCAAAGGGTACATTACGCACCTTTACCCATGTGTAATATTTCGAAACATCATGTAGACACACCTCTACTGCTGAATTCACACTCATCTTCCTTTCCTGAAATTCATCCACAATCCTGGAGTGAAAGCCGGCTCTTGTAAACTTCACAAAAGCCCTTGACATTCCATTAAGGGCCACACTGTACAATTCATCGTTCGTTATCCCGTAGACGTCCCTAATTATGGCCGATAACAGTACATGCATTGTCGCACTGCTTAACGTTCCTCGAACTAATTCAATACAGACAGTATTCACTCTCCTGTTGATACGATCCGCCATGTTGGTGCCTAAGTCAAGCAGTCACCACCAGGTGGCGTGTAGGGAGACTCAAGAAGCGTCCTCTCTTCCCAGTGGTCGAGAGAAGAATGACAGTGACTTTTATCTTCAAAATTGGAGCGTTTTAAAAGGGTTTTTGGTAAGATTATTCAATATCCTTAAGCGGGATCGGGTTTTAGGGGCACAGCAACGGATGGCTGTGGTCGTTCTAGTGCCTAAAGGTGAGCCATTAACAGTCAAAGACTATCGTGCTATTTCGTTATTGTGTGGTGATTATAAGATTTTTGCAAGAATTTTAGCTAACAGAATAAAAAAGGTCCTGGGTAAAGTGATTGATAAGGGACAATATGGGGTGCCGGGAAGATCTATGTATGACGGGCATGGGTTGATTAGAAGTTTTATTGAAGAAAGAGTAAAATTGGGGGGGGGGGTGTTGGCTATAGATTGGGAGGCGGCATATGATAGTGTAGAAAGGGAAGCGTTATGGAAGATTATGAGATGGCAGGGGTTTGGAGAGGAAATTATATCATGGGCCAAATTAATGTATCAAGATGCATCCTTGCGGGTGCAGGTAAATGGAAGGTTAGGAGAACAAATTCAGATGAGAAGGGGTCTACGTCAAGGTTGTCCCCTTTCACAAATATTTTTTGCTTGTTTACAGGATCCCTTTTATAGAGGGATTAGGGTCTTATTGGCAGCAGATGGGGTTTGTGACGAAAGGGGTGGGGGGGCTGGCATTGTTGGATATGTTGATGACACAACGATTTTAGTAAGTGGTAACAGGGATTTGCCTCGGGTGGAAAAGTTAGTAAACGTTTTTGAAAAGGCTTCTGGCATGTCAATTAATAAGGAGAAAACGAAGTATATGGATATTGGGGATGGGTTAAGTGAGGAATGTGAAGTAGTTGAAAGGTGGAAAAAGGTAGACCAATTACTGATATGTGGGATCGTTTATGTAAGTGATATCAAGTTAGCACAACAAATAAATTCAGTGCGTATAGTAGATGGTGTACTGAAGTGCCTCAGTGGTTTACGAGCTGCACACTTAACTTTGCATCAAAGAGTAATTACAACGAATGTCCTATTATATAGTAAACTTTGGCATGTAGCTGCAATATATCCGATACTTCGTAGTGAGATACAAAGGTTACAAAAGCGCATTTTTAAATTCATTTGGGGTACTGGAAGCGAATGGTTAGGTAGAGCGGTTGTCACACTCCCGGTTGGCCGAGGAGGGCTGGGTCTTATAGCTGTTGAAAAGAGGATTATGAGTGTGTATTTGAAACGTAGTTATAAGCGGGGGGGGCGAGGGAAGGCGGACTTCATAAGATACGTCAGGATATGCAACGGTGGTGGGTGGGTAGGGAGTTCATAATAGGTGAGGCAATGTTACGGGTCATCATAAACATGAGCGATCCTTCACATATTAAATTGGGAAACCTTGATGGGGTGGAAGGTAAGGCAGTGGTAGAAGGTGTTTATCCGATGTATGATTGGTGTAATATCTGGGGGCGTTTGAACAAATTACGTTTAAAACCTAAAGTTCGAGAAGTTATGTATAGATTTTTACATGGGATCTTACCGTCTGGAATGGTTTTATTCCATGAGAGAATAAGGGAGGATGGGATATGCAAGGCTTGTGGTGGATTGGAGACTGTTTTCCATATGGTGTATTTTTGTGAATGTATTTTTTTTTTATATATTATTTAAATACAGCACAACATATAAATAATGAAAATAACACATGAATTAGCCATTTGCAAATACAATGACCTACCATCAACCCCATTACATATCCTGAATGTTTTGTTCATATTTTTACTAAAGGATATTCCATCACCTAACGGATTGAAAAGAGCAAGATGGCTCCTGCACAGAAAATTACATTAACAAAGTCAAAACCTCACAATTCATGCATTGTGCAAACACAACCCCACCAAAACACTGTACAATAAGACCCCTTGCAAAGTAAACAAAATATAATACAGCATACAAAAGATAGTTATATATTACAATAACTTAAACAAAAGGCAAACCTAAGCCTACAATAAACAGTGCAATGACACATACCACAATAAAACTTCCCGCCTAAACAATGAGCAGTAAACACCTAACAGAATGAAAAAAGCAAGATAGCTCCTGCACAGAAATTGACATTAACAAAACCAAAACCTCACAATTTATGCCTGTGCATACACAAAACCCCCCACAGCTCTACAATAAAACCCCTTGCACAAAGTACACAGAAATTATAATACAGCATACAAAAGACATAATTATACATTATATGGAAAATTTTCTAGGGTGCTTACCTGTATGTACCTCAACATTATATACATACCAGTAATCTCATTGGGAGACAATCATATTGTTTACCGTAGTCACCCCGTGTAGACATGTGCAAAACATTAACCACCCCCCCGTCGCCAAGTGGTCCCCTCGACCTCACAATCTTAATCCATGATCTATCCGAACAGTATGGAACTGGGTTAGCTAACCCACAAGTACAGGTGCTACATAATTATTGTGGATGTATAGATTATATAGTGTAGCTGAAATAAGGGGGGGTAGGATACACCTGATACATCCATCAGGAAAACAGTTGTACATAATCCCACCACATACTGTCTCTTTCACATTGTGACTGATAATTAATTATTTCAATTAAACACCTAACACCACGGCCCCAAACTTACCGATTTCTTTTGGGGGTCACTTGTGTAGCTGATCACTCATAACCATCAAATTTACAACAAAACACCACTGGCCAGCATAAGTTTGTTATAACTAGAAGGTTACTTAACTGTGGGTGATTGATACTCCTTATTTCCTCCATTCACCATCTCATTTTCGATGTCCTGCTACACCGACACTTTTTCTCAATTCCAGCGGGAACGAGGTATCCTTGGGTTTTTGTCCCGCTTTAAAAGTCGTAAACTCAAGGAGCTTCACTTTCCTTCGTCTGGGGAACAACGAGGTCTAAGGGGGGGTTCACTCGGAGAAAAAACGACTTATTTCACTTCACCGCATTCTCTTAACTTAGCGTTATTATCTTAAATTTAAAATTACAATTCAAAAAGACGATTTAATGGCTCAAAATTTTAATTATACACATTAGAGATCACCCAATTAAGATCTGAGACCGAATTTATGTTTAAACCCAAAGGGAAATTTTCCCCCCGGGGACACAGTCCGGACGACGCGCCAGAAACCCACGGTCCACCCTTATTCACTCTTTTTACCACCTATTACCGTGGTCCCGAAAATTTCACTTTCCTCATTTCTCCACCAGGAACATTACGACACTTCCAATTACAAATGGGGCCCCAAATTTTAAAACCCTTGGGCCCCGCCGTGAAGGGCCAATTTTCGGGGTTTCCCAAAGTTTTCCCCCCCGCTTCCTCTCCCACCTTCAAAAAAAAACCCGCCACTCTCCCCCCCCCATTCCGCGAAAATTTGCGCAAAGGGAACCTTTTTTTTTCCCCTTTTTTTAATTTTAAATAAAATTTTTGGCTCATAGGGGCACATAAAACACCTATTAGGCGCATATTTGGGAAAAATTTAAAAAAATTTTCCACCATTCATTAGTTTTAAACAGTAGGAAAACCCAAAACCTCCCAATAAACATGCAATAACACTCCCAAAAAAAAAAATTTGAGCGGGAAACACCCGAAAATAAAAGCCCATAACTTTATACATAAAATTAACACCCCCAACGTTTCTGTAACTTAAAATTTTTTTTTTTTTTTTTTTTTTTTTTTTTAACCCTATTACAAAAACCAATATAAACATACCATGAAATGGTACATGTAATGACAGAACATTCAACACTCTTACTAAAAAGGTTCACTTAGCGAACTACAAATTTTTCCCTTTAAGATAACCAACACAACCTACAATCTCCCCAGAAATCAGTGTTACAAATCACAAAGTTTCTTCTTAATCCCACGATGCAAACACTAAAAACCAACCCTTCCACAACCCACCCCCCACCCGCCCCTCCCCCCCCCCCCCTCAACTAGTTAAAACCCCCAAAGGCACCCCTGGGGGTTAAACCCCAATAAAAAATATGAAACATTAAAAAGTTAAAACCTTTGCCAATCTCAAAAAGTTAAACTCATTATCGATTTTAAAAATTTTAAACAATTTAAAATATTTACCCCCCACTCAGGGGAAATAAAAAATTTAACAAATTTGAAAAATTAAAAATTATCATAGCCCCCTCATGGGGTTAAACCCCTTAATCAATATTAAAAAATTAAAACAATTTAACATCATAGCCACTCATGGGTTTAAACACATAAATTTTTTTTTTTTTTTTTTTTTTCCGGGTTTTTAGCATCAGGGTTTTTAAAGGTTACCCTGTATGCAATGAACATAACCAAAACCCCAAATTCATCATTCTTTCCCCCTTTCCACTCTTTTCCCAAAACCCCCCCACCATCCACACAACAAAGAAGCCAAAACCCAAACCCCCCTCATGAAACCCCCGGGAAAGGAACCAAACCCTTTTTGCCCGCCCCCGGGGTTAAATGAGGAGGGGGCCCCCCCCAACAGTGAGATTCCGTAACCCCAGAAAAGAAAATTACCCACCCCCCCCCCCAAAAGATTTTGCCTATTCCTACACAAGTTTATAAAATTCGCTGCAAAAGTTTTTTATCCTCAACTTTTCCCCCCTAACCCCCCTTTCACCCCCAAAAGATACATGAAAAAATTTCGTCAAAACCATACATTAAAGCTCTACCCAATCACCCGAAACCCCATTACATCCAACTTTAAAACCCTTTTGGGAAAGGGCCCCTTTTCCCCCCCCCCCCCCAAAAAGTCTGATAACCTCACCATAAAAAAACCTAAACCCCCCCCAAAGGGAGGGAAAAAAATATACCGCATAAAAAGCCATTTCGGGGGGGGACCCACAATGCAAGAAAGAGTCCTCTCCACAAGCCCCCATTTTACACAATACATCCCTAGGGGCCAATTTTCCCCCAACCCAAAAAACATAAAACAACCCCTTTTTACCCTCGCTGTATTCTAACCCCCCAAACTTCCTCCTATATTATCCATCATTGTCGAATATACGGGAAAACCCCCCCTGAAGCCACCCTTGCCCACCACAGCACCAAACCATTCTTTTTTGCCCCTTTAAAGGGGAAACACCTGTTTTTACATGTAATAAAACCCCACATTCCTCACAATACCTCAAATCCCTTCCACACCCCCCAATCTTCGTGCATCCTCCTTTAAACCCACCTACCCTGACCCCTCTTTTTTCCCCCCAACCGGATATATCTTTTTTTTAATAATAAACCATTACTCGCTGCCCCCAAATAACATCAGCCAAGACCCCCACTCCCCCCTCCGTCATCACCACTTTCCTTGCTCACCATGCCCCCCCAAAACCCCCCACACATACTTTAGAATTTTCCCTCGGGATTTCTGCAATACCCCTTTTGCTTTTTAAAGGGGAACCCCCTCGGGCCACTCCCCACCCCTTACGGGAAAACCCAGAGAGTTGACCATAAAACCCCTTTTCTTAAAAATTTTACGCCCCCTACCCTTAAGCCTCCTAGCCTACCCAAAACCCTGCTCGAAACAAAACCCAAAATTTTATCTTCCTACTCCCTGCACTTCCCCCCATGTCCCCAAAATTCCAAAAACCCTTTAAATTTTCTTCCACTACGGGACCATCCCCAACCCCCTCCCCCAAGCTCCCCCCCCCTTTCCCCCCCCCACCCCCTAATAGTCCGATTTTCTTTAAATTAACTCTCAAAACCCTAGCGTCCCCCAAAAAATTTTAAATTTATTCCCAACCAACTTTCCTTAGATTTTCCCCGGGCCTTACCAGCACAGTAGTATCATCTAGGGACCCCACAACCCCCCCCCGCCCACCCCCCCTAATCCCGTGTTCATTCATCCCTCATCCCCCCAGCCCATAAAATGGATTCTGTCGCAGGCAAACAATAACTAAAGAGAGTGGACACCCATGCCTCAAACCCTTTTCCATCAGAACGGGGCCCCCCAACTTAACTTTAAACCTGTACCCTAATAACTGCTCCCTCATAAAAGGGTTTTGGGCCCCCATCTAAACCAAAATTCCCCCCCAAACCCAACTTTTTCCAAAAAAAAAATTTTTTAAGAAATCCCAATTCACACAACCCCCCTTTAAGCCCAGCAAAACCCAATTTTCCCCCCCTCCGGTGGTCCTCAATTAAAAAACCCCTTTTTGACTATGCCCTTTCCCTCAAAACTTCCCCCCGGGGAGGGCCAAAACTGTCCCCCATGAAACCACTGATCCTAAAAACCTTTCTTCAGCCCTTATTCCCCAAATTTTTGGGCATAAATTTTAAAAAATCGCACACATTAAGGATATTGCTCTAAAAATCACTAAATACTTTCCCATCCTTCTTTTTCCCGGAAACCAAACCCCAACGATCCCTGTTTTTTTTGGGTTTTTCCCCCCATCCTCCCACTGTTCCACATATGTTTCCCAAAGATTTTCCACAAACCCATACCTAATCCCTTTCCCAATAAACCTATAAAATCATTCGGTTTTTCCCATAAATTTCCCGGGCCCCTTACCCTACTAAATCCGAAAACCCTGCCTCCCCCACCCCTCCTCACAAATTACACCCTCCACTTTTCCCCGTTTCCTCTTGCCCCAAAAAACAAATATTTTTCTGCATAACCCCGAATACCTCCTCACTGAAAACCTTCCTTGTTCCTCCCCCATTTCCCCCTAAACCAAATTCAGAAATAAACACAAATATCATCTGTATCTAAGACCTTGCCCAAAAACACATAACCCCCCCCCCCATCAGCGAAACCCCTAGATTTCGCTAAAGGTAGTCACCCCTGCCCCTTCCCTAAATTTTTTCAGGACATAACCTGATGGTCGATCACCCTTTTAAAACCTCCTCTAAACCTACCCTAACTCAAAACGCGTTAAAACCCTTTTATTATTAATCCTTCAATCCCAAATTTCCCTTTAAACCCCTCCACCTCACCTCGCACATCTTTCCCCCCCCCCCCCCCTCCCGTCCCTAAAAAGCATTCACAAACCCCCCCCCCCCCCCCCCCCCCCCCCCCCCCCTCCCCCCCCCCCCCCCCCCCCCCCCCAACCCCCCCCCCCCCCCCCCCCTCCCCCCCCCCCCCCCCCCCCCCCCACCCCCCCCCCCCCCAAAACCCCCCCCCCACCCCCCCCCCCCCCCCCCCCCCAAACCCCCCCAAGGGGTTTTCCCCCCCATACTCCCCTTCCCTTTTTTTCCCCCCATCCCAAAAAATCCTATTCCTTCCTTTGCCCGAAATCCCAAAAACCCTTGCCCCCCCCCCTCCACCATCCCTAACCCCCCCACAAGTTTTCCCCCAATTTTTTTTCCCCAAAAAGGATGAAATTAAAAACCCCTTCCTCAAAACCCAAAAAATTTAACTTTCCTACCCAAAAAATTTTAAAAAGGGGGTATATACCCCCCAAGGAAAAAACCCCCTTTACCCCCCGGGGTTTCCCAAAACCACTTAAAACCCTCCCAATCCCCCCTCCCCCCCCCCCTTTTCCTTTTAACCCCCCCATAAACCCCAAGGGCCCCCCCTTCCCCCCCCCCTTTACACCCCCCAAACCGGCCCCCCCACCCCCCCCCCCCCCCTTTTAATTGCAAAAAAGCAAAAAAATTAAAAATGAAAAAAAAACGTTAAGGTTTTAAAAAACCCCCTCAAACTCAATTCAACCCCCCCCCCCCCTAACCCTAAATTTGGTTTTTATGGTTCCCTTTTGGGGGAAAAAAACAAAACCCCCAAAACCAACATCCCCAAAACCTTTTTTTCCCTTTTTCAAAAATAAAAACCACTCTAACCAAACCCTTTTTAAAACCCCAGATTTTTAAAACCCATTGCCCTTTAAATTTTGACACACTTTTAATTTGGGTAGAAGTGGGGGGTTACCCCCATGCTTCTGGGGTTAAACCCAAAACCCCTTTACCTTTTTCATACCCCGTTTCCATTTTTATCCTTTTTTTTTTTTAACCGTCCTCCAAAGCCCCCCCCCTGCTTGCCTTTTCCCCTACAACTAACCCCCTACTTCTTCCCGGGTCCGGCCCAGGGGTTAAAAAACCCCATCGAGGCAAAAACAAACCCCCAGTCCTTTTTCGGGGAGCTCTCAAATCACACAAAAAAACACCTCCCGACGTCCTCCTGATGGATTCCAACCCCCACCTTTTCCGTCCTCCCTGTCATTCCTCGAACCCTTCACCTGTTCCTGCTGCTCAAAACCCTCAGCCCGTATCCAATTGAAATTCTCAGGACCATCCTCCCCCCGGGCCCCCTCTCGTCGAAGAACTCCCAGCACTGGGTTCCCACAACTTCTCCTGGGGGGAAAATCTTCCACGTCCACCCCCTCCCTCAGGCGATTGGGGGGCCCCCCCCCTTTTCACCCCCCGGGGGGGTAAAAACAGGTACCGACCGTCGATAGTTCCCGTTTTACCTTTCACTCCTCGAACCCCCGGCACCCCCCTTCCTCCCCTCCCGACTCAGGCATCAACTCGCATGGCTCTGCTTTCCCCTGCCAACCCTTTTTAGGAGCCCTGGTAGGGGTTTCCCCCTGGAGGGGGCTGTGCTGCCATATGAAAACATATGAGCTACATAGTCGACAGTCCTTTTTCTGGCCGGCATAGGGGGTACAAAGACCTGCATCCTGGACTCCCCCAGCAAAGATGTAGGCGGTATAGGCCTGCCAAAGTCCCTTTTTTAGGGAAAAAGCCCCAAGGGCGTCCCTTATATGGCCCTTCTGTCCCTACTCCCCATCGTTGCCGAATGAACTTTACCCTAGTTTTTTGAAAAACCCCCTGTAAACAAAACCCGTCGGGCCCCCCCAAAGGGACATTCCTCACCTTCACCCCCTGTAAAAGTACCTTGGGAAAAGTCTTCATAACAACGTCCACTGCCGAGTTTTACCGTCACCTTCCCCTCCTGTAAATCTTCAACATGTCCCGTTCCCTAGACGCCGGGAAAGATTCAAATTTTTGGGTTACCTGGTCATCCCATTTTTAAAAAAAAACCATAAACTTCCTCGTTGGGGGCACCATAGGCGTCCCCGGGTGAAAAGCAGGGGCAAGTATGCATCGTTGCCCAGTAAGCGGCCACGTAAACCCAAAAGAAAAAAAACATGTTAATCCGCTGTCCCACCCCGGGACGCCATTTTTTCTTTTAGTTGCAAAAAGGGCACCCCCAGAGGGCAGGTTGTACTACTAGGCATGCGTCCTCTCTCCCCGGAGGTCGAGAGTCGAATGTTGCGAATGTATTGAACTAATAAGGGTTTCATACCTCTCTGCTGACAGTCTAGCAAGCTATCCAGTGACGTCGTGGTATTCAGCGTGAGGAGCGGGTGAATACCGTTGGTATACAGCTTGTTGGGGGGCGATTATGCCTGAGAATGAAGAAGTTTTGCTACCTAAGATTATCCGTGACACTTATGGTATTGCGGACAAGGATTTGTACGGTGTGGCATTAAATGGCGCATACCGGATATTTGTAAAACTACTCTACGAGCCAGTGTACGAGCAGCTGGTTGAGCAATTCCAAGACTCTGCGTAGATGTGTCCCCTGACTTTGCATGTGCGTATGGGGGATGTCTTTTCGACAATATACGTGGGTGAAACGCGCAATGTGCCCTTCGGGGCCGATGCAACGGACCCTCCCCAGTGTTTTCAGAAGATACGGAGTGAAGACATGGCTAAACAAGGCATGCGGGTGGCTGGGCGTATGTTGGTCTCCCAGACGGTTCGTTCACCCTTAAGATGTCTCTACGCCAGGCCATACCATCGTATGTGTCCTTGATGATTTCCCGCACACAGGTCATGGTGTCTTATGCTGGTCAACGCCCGGACGTGTCGCCTCTGCGGTGAATATGATAAATATGGCAGCAGAGTGTGGGCAGCGCGGCAGGCCAGAAGGCCAGCCGGGGATCAACGAATGACGAGGGGCAGGGGGCTCCCATACGTGGACGAAAAGGAGATGGTGGCCAGGGTCGGCTTTGGAGTGAGGAGATTGAGGAGCCAGGGGTGGTGTCGAATCTGGAGCTGTCATCTCTCGAGTCACCTGCATCGCCGGTGGTACAGCAGGCTCCGGGGAAGACCAGGTGACGGTGGAAGTGGAGGACTTGGATGCGACAATAGCGCTGTTTTGCATACCATGTTCTCATCTACAGATGTGGTCTCCCCGGCTGTGACGACGGCCAGTCCGGAGATCGTGTCTGTGGCGGTCGAGCAGCAGCAGGGGGAGGGGTTGGTGCTGGGGGGGCTGGCGGGAGACGTGGTGACCCTCGTCAAAAAGGCAGAGACGAAGGTGGTGGTGGAGGTACATCGTGTGGACGATCCGGGCACAAACATGGAGGAGGATGCTGGGACGAGGAAGAGGGCTGCAGCAATGTCGGACTCTGACGACGTCCTGACGCGGCTCAACGAACAGGGAAGAAAGCATCGGTAGATGGGGGGATGGTGTGCTAAATGGAGGCGAGCAGCGACAGCAGGTGGTGCCAGTGGCACGGGTGTCGTGCGTGGAGGCCCTGGCAAACGTGGCCCCCCGGGCCCAAGTGGGCATGCAAAAGTATAAGTGGGGCAGCGCGGGAGGGAAAACCTTAGCCAGGTGTGAGGGGGTTTAGACAGGGGGGGGAATATCGTGGAAGGGGTGATGAGGTCTGCTGCTTGATGGCAGCGATGGTTAATGGAGTGTGTGTCTGGGGGCACCAGATAGCATGCTCCTTGAGAGAGGGGCATGTGCCCAGTGTTAGGAGAAAGTGGCTTTATATGTGCTGTTCAGATGTGTCTGCAAATTGTGGAATGTGAGTAGTGTTAGGTTTCTGGTTAGAGGTCCTCTTTTAAGGGGGCTCCTTGGCGTGGTGAAGAGGCTCTTGGTCTGAGGAATTAGACCTATCGGTCTTCTTCCTCAGACCGAACCTAATTACCCCCCAATCTCCCCTCCCCTATCCCATCCCCCCCCAACCTCCCTTTTTTCCCTTTCCCCTCCTCCTCCCCACTCCTCCCTTTTTCCCTTCCTTTTTGTCCTTGGGATTTCTCCCCCAGGCGCGCAGTTCCTAGGTAGGAGAAAGATACCGGGGTTCCCCTTCCATT
>NC_069413.1:6248835-6275945 GCF_026875155.1 Cherax quadricarinatus
CTTGAACGCCCGACACCTTTTTTTATTCAATTTTATTTTTTGGGTTTTGTTATATTTGAGAATTGTGATAGAAAAATAACCCCTAGAGTTGACTTTTCGACTTTCCCTGGCCCTGAGAGCGGAAATTTCCGCTGCAAGGGATTAATCGCTTTAAATTTAATTTAAATGAGGAAAAAATTTACCAGCTAGAGCAAGGTCAGGGAAAAATTTTACGTAATGAACATCATCTCTTTTATGCCCCCTGTTTTTTCCCCCCAATACGTTACTTGATTTTCCGATCATTCTCCTTGTAGTTCATCATAATTCATATTGCACAACAAAAATTAACAAAAAAACAGTAGTCAATACCCGAGGCTTTACACACTTTCGCTACACATACAAATACTAAAACAACAGCATCACTTCTAAACAATATCACTACACAACATTTACCCCACAACAATACTGAAATAAAACAACCAACATACTTTTCCCCATCATATCATAAAAAATACTACATAACATCATTTCAAAATCATCACTAACAAAAAGCATCCAAAAACTTTTTAATTTCAAACAGTTGTCAAAAATATTCAAACTCCCAAAAATTTTTATCATGTAAAACATACTCACAATTTTATACAAAAATAAACTACACAGAAATTTTCACTATACAACACTTATCAAAATAAGTCGTCAATGCATAACAGCATCACACTCAAGAGTCATCGCTTAAAGCTTCATCATACACAACGGGGACCCCACACTGTACCAAAAATCCTTCACAGCAGTATCATACACCGCCATCACTAATAAGTCGTCCATAAAACAACTTTCAAGAACTCAAGAGTATTTTTTAAACATTCGTTACCACAAAATTCATCACTAAAACTTTTCAAAACCCCAACATTCGTAAAAACCAGTCATTTTAAAGTAACTCTTACCAATCAGATACATGTCTCCCTTCACTACGTCTTTTCACACACAATGTCAACACTACACTTGATATCATTTTTAAGTAAAAATTCAAAATAGAAATAACACACAACATCAATCATTACAAAAGTAATCACTACACAAGTCCCACTACAAAATCTCACTATACAACATTCATTGTTGCCTACAGTTATCGTAAACAACTTCCGTCACACAATTCAGTTACACTACATAATACCACAGCAGTACCCTATTCAAAATCGGGCTACACAGCTCAAACTGAAAACACTCATCATACATTACATATAAAAACTTAATCAACCAAAATAATATCACTCCCACATACTTCCAACAAAATCATTACAAAGCCATAAACTAAAATGTAGTTATCACGAACAACAGCCATCATACCAAAACATCACCTGACCTCATCACTGCACCAGACTCATCGCTGGCACACATTCACCCCCTGCTAAGTCATCATTTCACAGTATAACTGAACTTCATTACTATACACAATCAAGAGCCCACAATCAATACTTCATCAGACATTCCTCTACTAATATTTTATAGTTATTCATGCTCCCACAATCATCACTACACAAGTCATTGCAAAACAATCACTTGCAAACTAACACAAGAAATAACCCCAAGAGTCACTACTAAAACACACCTTACCAACAATTCACCCCTACAAAAAACGATCATAACTACAAAACAGTTATCACTACATTAAAAAATTCATACAAACAATCAAAACCACACAAAAAATCATCACTACTAGTGACCACTACACGTATCACTACAGTACATTAATCATACATTAAATTCTACACAGCAGTCATCCTACAAAGTGGTTTTCTACACAAGAGTCGTCAACTGAAGAGCCATCACTAAACTTTTTCACTACACAACATTCTCACTGCACAGTCCCCCATTAGTCAACCCTATACAACAAACATTTTCAACAAAAGCATCACTACATACAAACTTTTCCCATACAAAAACATCACCAAAAATTTATCATACGAACAATTGTCATTAAAATATTGATCACTATACAAAAAATAATTAAAAATTCATCAGTACACAACAATTGTCATTAAAATTCATGCTAACAAGTACCCCTGTTAAAGTTCACAACAATCATAACCAGTCTTTTACTACACAAGTCATCGCCTACAAAAAGTTTTCACGAAAAAAAAAATCACTAAAAAAGCGGCATCACAACACCAATCATAATACTACAGTCATCACTGAACAACAGTTATCATACTACATGCCCGAAAAAAGCAGTTATCCTACTCATGTCATCACTGAACAACAGTTATCACTACTCGGGTTATTTAAAACATTTACATACACAAGCACTTTTTTAAATTAACCCATCAACAATCAACACACATAATTCATTTTCTTTTATACAGTCTTCACTATTAAACGCATCACTACAATCTGGTACAAAATAGGTCAGCACTGTACAACAATATAACTACACAACAATAATCGTACACAAGTAACACTACACAATTCCTCATAAACAGTCATCATTTTACCCTCTTATTTCCCTTATTTCTAACCAGATTTATCGCTAGCCCACAATCATCTCTGCGTAATCTCACTACAATCATACTAAAATTTATTAAAGCACCACAATCAGAGCCCCCAATTTTTATTCTCCAGACATATCACTATACCCAAATTTTTCATCAATCATCACTAAACAAATTTTCATACAAAGTGATCATAAAAGTCATCCGCACAAACATCATACTAAACCCTCACAACACAAACACTTCATAATCATTACTACACAACATTCAAGTTTCCCAAAAATCCACTATCAGTTTCAGGGATTGTAATATATTTTGACGGAAACAATAAGTATTAGTTCCGGTTACTTTTCCAAGTAATCCCCCGGGTAAGGGGGGATTTAAAAAATCTGCCTGCCATTTAGGGCCGGGTTCGATTCCCCCGTCTACCCCCCTGTGTATTCCGGGGTTTTATATCTAGAGTTTGGATTATTGTCCTAGTTGACAAGAAGTTCCTGGACCTGAGGTGGGGATGTCTCCTCCCACAGAGAAAAGGTTCTGGGAATGGAACCTTCGGTGGGTTTTTCTGGTAAGTACCATAACGAACCAGCACTCTCAAAGGTTTCTAAAACCGACAAAAGAAAATAAAGGATATTACTTACTCCCTTACCTAAATTTCTCAATGAAACGGGGATCCTTCATTGCCCACAAGGGGGCCGTGGCCCCCTTACTTCATGGAGTCCACGTTAACCTCCACCCTTTCTCATGCTGTATAAAAGGCAGCCAAGCCTCCTCGATGCAATAAAAAACCGGAATTTGACCCCCTCGCAGCGGGCGGAAATCGGCAAGCAGTTATACAGATTTTGATGCAGGGTATATCCTAACGATATTAAAAAAGAAACATAATTGCGATGGGTCACCCCAGCTCCGGACGTCAGCATCTAGATTATGGAATGTCCTGCCTCAGCGGTTTTAAAACATCTCCTTGAAGGCATACCATGAGGACTTTCCTTGTATGCATCCAGAGATTCTCCGCGCACAACCGTCCACACCCGTGCTGTAGATGTGTTCTCTCTACGATTTGTCATGTTCAGAATCCTGGTTGCTGTGGATCCTCATCCTCAAGGCCTGGATCAACCTGGTCAATCATGCTATGAAACCAAGGGAGTCCAACGCCCGAACTGCTAAGTCTCCCCCGTTCTCCTCAGGACGGAATGAGAGAAATGTCTTCAACTTACACATGATAAAGACTAGAGATTCTGAAGACGAAGAAGAAAACATTAGGCAAGAAAAGAAAATAAAGGAAGAGTTTGAAAGGAAGAAGAAAGAACAAAGCAAGAAACTTGGAAGTAAAAAATCGTGAAAGAAAAGGAAAAGGAAAGCGAGGTAAAGGAAAGGACGCCGAAAATGATAATAACCCAAAAAAATAAAAAAAAAAAAAAAAAAATTAGAATCAGTATCGACAAGATGTTGTGATGACAGTTGTGTAATTAAGATTGCTTTGTTAGAAACCGCTTGTGTAGTGATGAATTGTTGAGTAGGATGTTTTGTAAGTAGTGACTGTTGTGTTGATGAATGTTGTGTAATGTTTTTTGTTCGGGAAAGATGATTCTGTGTATGACGATTAACAAGTGATTGCGTAGTGGATGACTTGTAATATGAGATGAGAATGATTGAGTAGTGAAGAATATGATAGATACAGGTATAATGATATGGTCTGAACAATTATGGATTGTGGTGTAGTAATGAATGATTATAGTTTTCAGACTGCAGTGATGTGACTTATGAGGTTTTGAGTTGTGGGCTACTTGCTGAGTCTTGTATAGTGATGATTGTGTAGTGATTGGCTGTTTGTTTAAATGATAACTGCATTACAGAGATGACTTGTTAGGAGATGCCGGTATATATAGTGGGCGTATTTGTATGGTGACTTTGTGCGGTGATTACTGTTGTTAGGAATTGCTTTTGCAGTGATGACCTATTGTGGCGAGATGACAGATGTGTAGTGAATGAACTATATGTAGTGATGACTTATGTAGTGATAATTGTTGAAATAAAGTTGACTAATGAAAGTGATTCCTGTAGAGATGATTTTGTAGTTGATGACTTGTCAGTAATGATGACTGATGTTCGCTACGATTAGGAAGTGATTACTGATATGTAGTATTGCTGTGTAGCCGATTATTAAGTGTGATAACTACATTGTAGTAGATGACAGTGTGTAGTGATGACTTGTAATTCTTGAATATTATAGAGCGATGATTTTTGTGTAGTGATTAATTATATTAATGATATTGTTGTGTAGTGATGAGTTTATTGGATAATAGTTGTGTAGTAATAACTTATGAAAATGATGATTGTTGAGTAGTTGGTGATTTAATTAGTTGAAGATATGTTAAACATTGTTGATTGTTTTAGTGTTAATGTCTGACAGTTGTGTAGTTAGAGTGCTTTGAAGAAACAACTGTGGTAGTGATTGAATTGTTGAGTAGGATATTGTTTAACTAGTTGATTTATTAGTTATAAGTACTGTGTAATGTCTTACTGAGAAAATGAGAATCTTGTGTCAGGCGACGATTAACAAGTGTTGTATTGTGATTGACTTGTGTAATGATAATAGTGGTAGTGATGAATAAGATGGAGAAAAACTGCTTAGGATATGTCTAATGAATAATGATTGTGGATTTTTGATTGGGTGGCAGTAAATGAATTGTTTAGTTATGATGGACGGTGTAACGATAACTTATGCAGGGATGGGTTGTGGCTATAATAATTATTGAGTCTGGTGTAGTGAGGCGAGATGTAGTAATGATGTGTTAGTGATTTCTGTTGAGTTGTTTGATATTTATTGTGGCAGTGATCGACCTGTGAAGCCATAAAACTGTGTGTAGTGATGTCATTGTTTAGTGAATGACTGTAGTAATGTAATGACGTCGTAATGTGTAATTATTTAACTAGTTGGTTTTAGAAGTGATTGAATGATTTTATAGTGATGAATCTTTGGGTAGTGATGACAGATGAGTAATGACGACTGTTTGTGCAGTGACGACTTATGTAGTGATGAATTCTGTGTAGTGATTAACGTGTAGTGATGAACTATAGTGGGATGACATCGAGACCTAAATAGTAATGACTCTATATTTATGCACCTATCGTGTAGTTGTAGAGTCTTATTGTAGCCAACTGGTCCAGTGGCTAACGCGTCTGTCTGGAGTTTCATGACTCTCTGACCGCGAGTTCTATCCGCGCTACCGTGGTATGTTTTGTTGGCAGTCCGTGTCATAAGTGATGTTCGTGAGACAGGAAAAGGCATTTTAGAGAGCAGAACGGTAGTCTGGTATCGTGGTAGAGTAGGTGCTAACAGAGCACCACGATACTCAAAACATAAAAGTGGCGATTAACACGAGATCTTAACATACATAGGTATTTAGTATTCAAAGAAGGAAACGGGATAATACTAAAAGTCACTATAAAAAACATCCCAAAAAACAAAACCAAAACACGATGTAATATTTTACATCTCAGCCAAAACAAAAGATAATAATGCAAGTAGTTATCATAAAATATAATATTACTGAAAAGCACACTGTAACACAGCGATAAAAATATAACATAAAATAAAACACCAATTTGCTATATGCTAGGGAAACAATTTTTACCACTTACAGTTGAATCAAAAACAGTAAAGACACCTATAACAAATTTGAGTCACAAGAAAATTTTCACATGAAGTCCTTGAAATGATTATAACATGATAAAAAATAATATGCCAATCGTAGTGCTACATATTTCTAAATGATAACTGTGTAAGTTTGCTGAAACCCCCCGGGGGTAATAACCCTATTGCCTATTGCCTCTATATTCAAAACTCAATTATACCATCCATATAAACAGCTCTCATGTCTTGCACACCCAAGTCTGAGGAAAATGGCCGCTACGTATCCCCCTTACCCATTTTGCAAAATCCCAAAAAATCCCTGGTAAGCTATGTGGAAATTCGATACCCTCACTAAAATCTCTCTGCCATCTCCCTCCATACACCCCTTTCTTTCTACACTGTCGTCCCTATAAAAAAGTTGCTGGCCAATGCATTAAAATCTTTGCACGCACGCGCCTCCCTCATAGCCCACATCATATATATATAATTCCGTATCATATACCCAATCGCATTCTCAAACCCTTTTATACATCCCCGTTATAATCTACACAAAAACCACTCAAAACCGCAAACCCCCCCTCCCCCCACTAAACCTTAAAACCCTTACCCCTCCCATAACCTTATAAGTTTCAATACAATCGCAAAAATATAACCGTATGAATAAATAGTCGCCCAATCCTCCACAATCCTTTCATTCCCCATCCTCTCGGTAAGCTCTTAGTAGAATAAAACCATTCCTTACGGCAAGAGTCCATGTAAAATTCTATTCATAACTTCTCTGACATCACTGTAGTTTTAAACGCAATTTTATTTAAAAACGCCCGGCCCAAATTATATGCCTAACGATACATCGGATAAACTCCTTCTAACCGCCGCTACCAGAGCCTTACCATCTGCCTATCAAGATTTCTCAATTTAATTTGTAGTGATCCCTCACGTTATATGAAGACTCCGTAACAATCCTCACAACATCAAGAAACACCCGACCACCCCCCCCCCACCACCGTCTGCATAGCCTTGATGTATCCTCACGAAGTACAGTCTTCTTTCGCCCCCTCCCTCCCCGCTTATAACTATGTTTTAAATACATACTTATTAATCCTCTTTTCGACATCTATAAGACCCAGCCCACCACGCCAACCGAGGAGTGAGCTTAATAACCGCTCTACTTAACCATTCGCTCCCTGTTCCCAAAGAATCCTAAAAAACACTTGTTATGTAACCTTTTAATTCCCAACGAAGTATCGTAAATATACCGTAACTATGCCAAGTTTACTATAAAATAACACATTCGTTTATTATCCCCCTTTGTTGCAAACTATAAATTAAAGCAGCTCTTAACCCACAAAGACGCTTCAGAACACTATCCCAACGATAACGCACGGAATATTATTTGTTGTGCTGACTTGATAACATTTCCATAAAACGAACCCACATACTTTATTTGGTCACCCATTCCCACCTTTCCGCTACCATTCCTTCCTCACGTGACCCTTTTCCAAGATTCATATACTTTGTTTTCACCCATGATTGATCGCCATGCAAAGCCTTATTCAAAAACTTTCTACTCACTTTTCTACCCGAATCAAAACTCCGTGTTTTCTTCTCACCAAAATACGGTCGTTTCCGTCGACATATCCAACAATGCCCGCTCCCCCCACACCCCCTTACATTACCCATCCCCTTTGCTTCCAATAAAACCCTTATCCCTCTATAAAGGGATCTGAAAACAAGCAAAAAAAATTTTGTTGAAAGGGGACAACCTTGACGCAAACCCCATCCCAAATTCTGAATCCCGCAACTCCAACCTTCCCATTCACCTGCACACACGAAAGTTGCCGCAATCTTGATACATTAATTTGGCCCATGATATAAATTCCGCCCCAAACCCCTGCCAGTCTCATGATCTTTCCAAACGTCTCCCGTTCCACACTATCATATGCCGCCATCCCAATCTATAAGCCAATACCCCACCCCCCTCGCCATTCTAACTCTTTTCTTCAATAAAACTTCTAAATCATACCGTGACCTTACATACATATACCTGCCCTCGGCAGCCCCATAATGACCCTTGTCAATCTACTTTGCCCAGGACTTTTTTTTATTCTGTTAGCCAAGATCCTTTCAAAAATTATATAGTCTCACCACATAATAACGAGATTGCACGATAATCTTTAAACCTAAATGTCTCTCCTTTAGGGAACTAGGACGACCACAGCCAACCTTTGTTTTTCCCCTAAAACCCCCATCCCGCTTCATGATTATTGAATAAACGTATGCCAAAACACCCCTTTAAAAAAAAACGTTCCAATTTTGAAGATTAAAAGTCGCTGGGGCAACCATCTATTCCTGCTGGCGCCTTACTAATTGCGCCCCAATAAAGCCTCACCAAGTCTCACCTCCGTTATCGGCCCCTCCAACATCAAACGATCATGCTCCGTCAGCTCACACTGCACAAACCTACCGATTGACTGCACTGCAAATTCACTTATTCCTAATCACTTTGCGTTTTCAATTATAATAACCCAAGCATCATATACCCACACATACCCTCCATCGACGTCCAACACCAGACTTCACTCAATACCCCTGCATACCTACCCTTGGACATCACAGACCCACAATTAAACTCCATTCTTTGCGACGTCGTGTTTGATTACCCGTCAACACACCACCCCTTGTACCGGCCGATCTCACCCAACATAAACCTCTACATTCCCACCCTTAAATAACTTTTCCCCCATAGCAAACCTTTCGTTTTGGCACATTTCGTAGTTGCTCCTTACTTCGATTCAATTTCTGTAAACAGGATTCAAATTAGCATTCGCTTGTACATAGCAGTCGCGCAACTTGCCCCTCTAAATAATCCGTTTAGGAAACCATAACTCTGCGAAACTAGATTATATCTCACTCCCTAGACTAAATAAATTCCTTAATTCGCTTTTTGAGGCTATCATTACCCACCAATTAACAAAAAGCCACATCTCAGTCTTCAACCACAAGCGTTTTACCCCCCACATATGCCCAAAAGAGACAAACGAACTTTTCCCACTCTTTTCTTTCTCAATAACTTGACATTTTAAATTTCCAAATTACGGAGACCCCCCTACAAGGCACAATCCTCAACTATCTACATCCATTACAAACCTCCTCTATGAATTCTTCCGGAAAAACCACATTTATCACACACCAACCTCCTCGCGCACAACCGTAAACACCGCACAGACAGTACATTCTATCCAATCTCGCCGCATAATCTCGTCCTCTAATGAAAGTATGCACCCACATCTGCCAACCAACACCGCCTTTTCCCCACCCACATCCATTTAAACCCCACACTCGTCAATAAAAATCACCCAGGAACCCCAAGCAACACCCCTCCTCCAGGCAACCACATCTTTTTCGTCGGTAGGTGCCTGTGGTCTGGTGGCTAACGCTCCCGAATCACACAGGAGGTCCCGGGTTCGAGATTCCCGGCGGTAGGAACAATTCCGACACGATTCCTTACACCATTGTCCTGTTCACCTAGCAGCAAATAGGTCAACCTGGGTGTTTAGTCACGCACCTGGCGTGTGGGTCGCATCTGGAGGACAAGATTTAAGGACCCCAATGGAAAAAAGTTTAGACAAGTCCTTGAAGACGCACTGACTTTCTTGGGTTATCCTGGTGGCTAACCCACCGGGGTTTAAAAAATCCGAACGAAATCTTATCTCTTATCTTATCTTATTACACCAATTCCCGTCTCCCCCCCCTTTAAAATTTTCCATCAAACTTTTTGAAAAACCCCCCGAAATTTCCCCTTTAAATTTTCTTTTTTCAATTTTTCCCCCTTAAACCCAAAAACTTTCCCCGGGTTGTTAACCAAAACTTCCCCCCCAAAAACCGCCCCCTTTTAAAAAATCTTTAAACCAAAAATGAACGGATTTATACCACCCCTTCTAATTTTAAAATTCCCTTTAAATTTCCCCCCTTTTTTCCTTCCCCATTCCCCCCAAAAAACCCCAACCCCAACACTCCTTTCCCCCCAAAATTTTCCCCAAAATCCCCAAAAGAAAAATTTCCCCCCCTTTCCCCCCCCCCTTAAAACACATTTTTTTTTCCCCCCAAAAAGAACAACCCCCCTAAAACCCCACTTTTCCATTTTTCTTCTAAACCCCCCATTACAACCCCTTCTTTTCCCGGGGGGAAAAACCAACTTTTTATACACCCATTGCCTTTTAAACCGCACCAAAAGGTCCCTTGTTAAATCGCGGGTTCCCCCCTTGGGAAAGTTAAACCCCCAAATTAAAAAAACAGCCTTAAACCCCCACTTCTTTTTCCCCCGGGGCCCGGGCAAACCCCCCTTTTTTCCAAAAAACTTTTCTTTTTTTATTTTAAAAATTTCCCAGCTCCCCCCTTTTTATCGCTACTTTTTGGAAACCCACTAGATGGAAAACAAAATTACATCTTGTCCCAAAATGAGTTTTAAGCCCACTTTCCCCCTCGCCGGGCCCATATACACCTAAAAACCCTTATATGTACTCTACCCCATAAACCATCCACCCAAATTTCACCCCCCCTTTCCCCCCTTTCACTATGGATCCAAAAAAGGGGCTTTTTTCCCTTTTTCCAGAATGGCACCCTCCTTTTAACCTCGTCGCATTTTCCATATACACACCCGAAACCCCATCAAATTTCTAACTAAATATCCAATTCTGTAATTGTTTTCTTGGATAAAACCACATCCACATCTAGACCCCAAAAATTCATTAAACCACTTTGGGCTTCCGCCCCAGATCCAAACCGTTAATATTTTTTTGTAAAAACCCCTTAAAGCAATTAATGGGTTTTTCCTTTTGGGTTCCCTGGGTAAGACTTTTCACTTTACATTTTCCCCTTATCCCTCCCCCCCCTTTTTTGGGAACACCCTTGATAAACTCTTTTTTTCGGGGTTTAAAACTTTTCCCCTTTCCCCCTTACATCCGCCCAAATTTTTTTCCCTTTTCCTTTTGGGGGGCAGGAGTAAGCCGTCGTCTGAGTCGGGTGGGGTCCATTCGCGTTTGGGCCGTCCTACCCTCCACCGGCTTTGGGTTTTTCTTTAGTACAATCATGATCCCCTCCACCCCTGTATATTTACCATCAACCTTCGACACCCCAACTCAATGTTTTTCACCCCGTCGCCCTCACCTTATGCCAACCCCCCCCAAAAATTTATGAAACCGGTTTCCTCCAAAAAGGGTTGACAAACGACTCGTCCTAACAATACATCCATTCCCCTTCACTAAAGACGCCGCAACATCCTCGTCCCCCATATGGGCAGAGCCCTTTTTAAAACTTTATTTATACCCAAATGATGGGTTTCCCTTCTCGCTTTTTTTGCATCCTCCAAAGCATTCTCCTGCGTTTTTTCTACCTTTTCACCCAAGTTTCCCGGGTTCGAGAGGGGTGAGAAATAAACTTTCTCGTCCCTCCACTTCCTCGACCTTTTTCCCCGGGTTTTTGCTTGCCCTATTTTGAGAAACCCCCCGACGCTTACCACACGTGCCGCTATGTGGTCATACGATCCACACAGGGCCACACGTACAAAGTTGCCCCCCCAAAGTTTTCAAAAAACTTGAGTTCGAAATTTTTGCAAAAATAATATAGGGCGGGATGGGGTTCGTAAGGGCATTTTTACTGAATTGTTCCCCCCAAACTTCCAGCATAAGGGCCAGCGGCCCCCCGAACCCCCGCAAGGGCCCTATGAACCGTTACCCATAAAATTTTTCTAGTTTCCCTCTTTTATAACAAATTCAATTTGCCTCAAAAGGGACATTCCCTTTTTTTAACCCCCCGTTAATTTTCTTTATAAATCATGTAACGGGATTTATACAGTGAATTGACGGGTAAAAATGTCTCTTGAAAACTTATCCACCACCGCTTCAAAACATTTGCTGAAAGTCCCTTTTAAAAGGGAAAATCCCTGTCGTCCCATTAAGTGCTACACCCCCATATCTCTTATTTGCAAACCCTAGGTATCACGGAAATTTTGGGCCCTAGTAAAAAATCCCATCGTGGGTCCGTGACAGCCCCCCGGGCAACCCAACGCAAACAGTGTTGACCCTGAGCTCTGCACGCCATTTTGGGAAATGAACAGCGCACGTCCCCTTCTCAATGGGTTTTGACGAACTCCTTGTTTTTTAAACATTTTGATTAAAAGTTTTTTAAACCACAAAAAAGGTATAAAAAATTTTTTTAAAATTTAATTTTTTAATTATTTTTTTTTTCCAATTAAAAGAAATTAATATTAAAAAAAAGAAAAAATTAAACTTCTAATTTTATAAAAAGTAGAGGCAAATTTAAACCCCTTTTGGTTAATATTTTTATCTTTTTGTTTTAAACCCCGTTGGGGGAATCCTAAGGTTTTCAAAAATTTAGAGGGGTTGGTTGAAAGTTTTGGAAATTTTATTTTTAGTTTGCACCCGTTTTTAATTTATTTTTAAGCTTTGAAATTTGTAAAACAATTTTTGGAGTTTATAAACGTTTAAGGGAAAAAACGGGTTTTAAATTTTTTGAAATTTAAACCCCTTTAAACCTTTTAAAAGTTTGGAATTTCCCTTTTAAACAATTGTCCAAAATTTCAAGGATTTTTATTGCCTTTGTAATAAAATTTAAAAAAAATAAAAAAAAAAAAATTCAATTTAAACAGAAACGTTGGGCTGTTATTGTATGTATAATGTTATGTCTTTTACTTGCGGGTGTTTCCTGCTCAATTTTTTCTGTGGTATGTGTTATTGCACTGTTTATTGTAGGCTTGGTTTGCCTACTGTTTAAGCTAATGTAATGTATAATTATATCTTTTGTATGCTGTATTATAATTTCTGTGTACTTTGTGCAAGGGGTTTTATTGTACAGAGCTGTGGGGGGTTTTGTGTATGCACAGGCATAAATTGTGAGGTTTTGGTTTTGTTAATGTCAATTTCTGTGCAGGAGCTATCTTGCTTTTTTCATTCTGTTAGGTGTTTACTGCTCATTGTTTAGGCGGGAAATTTTATTGTAGTATGTGTCATTGCACTGTTTATTGTAGGCCTAGGTTTGCCTTTTGTTTAAGTTATTGTAATATATAACTTTATCTTTGAATGCTGTATTATATTTTGTTTACTTTGCAAGGGGTCTTATTGTACAGTGTTTTGCCGCAGAGGCGGCAAGTTCTTCTCTGTCCAGGGTACGTAACGTACACCTGGGAACGAAACTCCTCCAGTTGAACGTACGAAGGAATCGGCTGACGCAGGGACATTTTCAACGTAAATGACCCCTCCTGAAGGCCATTATAGTGGCCGTCAGACCACCTACCCATGGTGACCAGGTGGATCTTCCCATAACGTTTAAAAACGTCACGTATATCAACTTCATTGGCCTCAAAGGCACTTTCTCACACGTACCCACGTATAGTATCGTGAAACGTCATGCAACTGGACAGAAACTGCTGGGGTGACTTGCTTACTTATATCCTGGTACTGGGTCACAATCTTCTCGTACATCTGAGTGTCACAAAACTTGACGAAGATCCGTGTAGTTCCATTCAAGGCGACGCCACACAAGGATTCACGTTGAATGCCATAAGTATCACGAATGATTGCTGGCAGTAACACATTTACTGATTCGCCGGTGATAGAGCCCTGCGTTAGTTGAATACAAACAATATTAACACGGCGGTGAAACGCAGTCGCCATTGTTGTTGATGTTGTAAACACTCCTCCACCAGGTGTCGGGACTGAGGAGCAACAGCTGACAACCACTCAGCACAACGTCTGAGCAGAGAATGATATGCCCCTAGTACTAGGGCAGTACACAGTATTGTATCTCTGCATACTCATGGTTATGTACATCAGTGTAGAGAGAGGATAGCGTATACAAGTAGGGCACGATGAGGCTCGATCATAGTAGAGGAGACTGCATTCCACTCTTAAGTAGTGGTTGTGGAATGCTATGCAGTATGGACATCTGAGTATGAAACAGCTTAAGGTGTGTAGTGAGGGTGGGGGGGTCTGCGGCAGGAGTGTTGCGCCACACGCAGTAACATCGCCCACACAACACTACCCACTCATCACTCAGCTTATGTCTCCTCCTCATACACAACACTACTGTGAATATATAAATATAATAATTAGACATGAGTATACATAGTTAATATGGGCTGGAGGGATTAAGTTACTGTCTGAATTTGACATCAAAAACAAAAGGGTTTTGGGGATAAAATTACGTTAATTAAATAAAACAGAATTACGTACGAAGGTCATGTTGACGATCACCGGGAGATATAATGTATAATCACAGTGGTGTATATATAGTGAGTCTAATTTTTTGGTTTACATTTAATATAAGTCTTAATGAGCTGGTGAGTTAGATGGTCTTGGACACATAACCAACAAACATACAAATAAATGTTAGTCCACTTTAATTTAGCAACAAAATAGTAATAGATGCATGTTTGATGTAAACACTGTTATGTAAACATTAGATGTTTGTAGATGGAAAAAAAGTGTTTGTAGTACGAAAATTGTCGTAAGACGAAGTGTTAATAGCGAAATGGATCAAGATGTTACTTTATTCCCATTTGTGCTTTTAAGTAAGTTCTATAAAGTGTGTTGATACAAATATATAAATAATTTGGTGCTTATAATGCTTGTCCAGAAGCAGGACAATTTTTCCTGAACGCGGGTCTTAGTCATCTTGGTCATCTGGGTCGAGGCCTCCCGCGGCTTACTGGTTCACCCCTTTTTAAAATTATATTGTAATTATAACCATTTCTTATAAGTACTTTAGAGCGAAGTGCTTTGTTTTAATATAAACCTAACTTATTCTTATTCAAGATAATGCTATTTTTATAAGTTTCCCTCCCGGGTTTAGTTAGAGTGGTATTGAATTGGGTTTTATTTACTAACAGTATTAAAAACAGAACTTCATTCCAGTTGGTTTATAATATAGCCGAGACGTTAGTATAAACCCCTTTAATAAATAAAATTTTACAATTATATGAGAGTCATGTTGCCTATTATCACCTAAATAATTTCTACGGGAAATTATTTTTCCCATGTACAAGATAATAAGGTTGTTTTTATAATATATAATGTGAAGTGTCTTGTCTGACGGCGAGGATCTTGATGACGACCGCGAGATGTTTGTAGACCCAGCTGGTGCACCTTGATCCCAGCACCACCTGGGCCCCAGCACCACCTGGGCCCCAGCACCACCTGGACCACCTGGGCCCCAGCACCACCTGGGCCCCAGCACCGCCTGGGTCCCAGCACCACCTGGACCACCTGGGCCCCAGCACCACCTGGGTCCCAGCACCACCTGGACCACCTGGGCCCCATCAAACACACCTGGGCCCCAGCACCGCCTGGGTTGGGTCCCAGCACCCCTGGACCACCTGGGCACCAGCACCTACCTGGGCCCCGGCACCGCCTGGGTCCCAGCACCACCTGGACCACACCTGGGTCCCAGCAACCACCGGGGCCCCAGCACCGTTTCGCCTGGGTCCCAGCACCACCTGGGTCCAAGCACCACCTGGGCCCCAGCACCACCTGGGTCCAAGGACCACCTGGGCCCTAGCACCACCTGGGTCCAAGGACCACCTGGGCCCTAGCACCACATTGGTCTAAGGACGACCTGGGCCACAGCACCACCTGGGCCCCAGCACCACCTGGGCGCCAGCACTACCTGGGTTCAAGGACCACCTGAGTCCCAACACCTGGGTCCAAGGACCACCTGGGCCCCAGCACCACCTGGGTCCAAGAACCACCTGGGCCCCAGCACCACCTGGGTCCAAGGACCACCTGGGCCCTAGCACCATCTTGGTCTAAGGTCGCAGGCCGCCGAGTCTGAGCCTAAATACACCAAAAAATCGAAAAAATATGAAAAATGAGTTAATCTTACCGAAAAATAGAGCAAAGACCTGGCAACATTTTGGTGTGCGCCTCGTCTCTGTACGATAATTACATATAAAGCTATCGTAATTATAACAATGGCACCTACGTCATCAGCAAACGACGCCGGGCCCAGCTCACCTAACAATAACACGTGCTCCAGCGCGGACTCGCTTCATAAAACAGTACACAGGGATTTTTTTTCCTTTTTTTTTGGGGTGTATTTTTTAGCTAGATCTTCTAAAATAGTAACTGCAACCATCAGGGTTAGCTGTGACAAGGAGCTGCTCACACCATATCAAGTCAGTCCGACTGGAAGTCTGAAGAGAGGGGGGTGTGTCGACTTGTGTGACAGCTTGACTAACCCTTTGACGTTTTTACTTTTTTACTTTCATTGTATACATTTTGGCACACAATGCCTGCAAAGATTAACAGTTTGCCAAGAACATTAGCCAACAAGAGAAAAGGCACATAGAAGCATGATAAGGTCTATACAAGCAAGTGAGCAGCAGCTGCTGTGTTGGTGACGCGCCACGATGCTAGTACCACCACGTGGTGACCGCCGCCACGATGCTATGTACCAACCACGTGGTGCGTCCGCCACGATGCTAGTACCACCACGGTGGTGACGCCGCACGATGCTAGTACCACCACGTGGTGACGCCGCACGAGCTAGTAACCACCACGTGGTGACGCCGCCACGATGCATACCACCACCCTCCTCTCACACCTGTCCCATGTTCACTGCTACCTGAACTAATTGGATATTTCATGTTTCAGAAACAATGTTATACAAAATATAGGAGCCCCGCAAATATGCCCTATTTTTTATTAGCCAGAATCCACCATCATGTCCTCATTGGTAAGAACTCAATAGTGTGCTTGCATGATGCCCCTACCATGCTCACCGCCTCGACAAGCAAAAGGCAACACGCACGCCCACATTATCTCCCCTTACCATTGAAACCCCACAAGGAAGGCTGCCAGCTACGCAGGAGGAGCAACACCGTGTGTGTTGACCTTGTTATGAGGGGCAATTTACCTATCGAATGGCCCTCTGTTTTATTACCCAACGATTAAACGGGACACGTTTGGCATTGAAGTTGAAGACTTACACGGAATAGCACATAAAGGATCATGGCACGAATCTTTCATAAAAGTTTTGCACAGTGGTGGCCTATGAAGGACGGTGACTCATTACCAGAGAAGAACTCACCGTATCATCTGGTCTGGAGGTACGCCAGGCGGGATCCCTCAAAATACTACACCTGGTGAGGATCCGCACGTTTTCCTTTTCGAGGTAGACCGATGTAGATATCAAGAGACATGTCCAAAGATATGGTGAGGGCATGATATAACTTTAGTTCGGATGACGGAAGGGAATCTAAGAAGGGTTGCCGCTCCGGGGCTCTTACAACCCGTCAAGAATGTCTTAAGAAGACCTATTCCATGTATGTTTCCTGGAGATTTTAGGACACAGCCTGTACGTGACCTACGCGGGACAACGAAAGGACGTTGTCCGCCTTGCGCGCTCTTGACACATGGCGGCTGGATGTGGTAGAGCAGCAGCGCCGCGGCCTTGGGAGCGCAATAGCCACGGATCTCAGGCGGAACCTCTGCCGAAGAGATTTGAGTGCAGCAGCAAAGGCAATTGGGGCGGACGAAGTGGAGGGCAGGTGTTAGATGAATTGTGTGACACTACCAGTGCTCAGGATACTCCCCCGCAAACGGGCCCGGGAGTTGAGCAGCACCTGTGGGGGTGGAGAGACCGTGACCACAGGAGTTATTCTACGCCCCTACAGGAGATGGATTAAGTCTTTCCTGGACTGCCTGCGGAGGGAACCCAGCTAACAGACAGAGAATTCTGACGGTTGAGAAGGACTTGATTGAGCAGATTCCAGCGCCTCTGGGGTCAGAGCCTGGCATGTTGCAGTTGCTACAGGTGGAAGGCTGAGGTCACAAGGCAATTGGAAAATACTGATATGGAAATGAGGGCACATCTAGAAAGAGGGCTGGAGGCTCGTCGATGAGGAAGGTTATGAACACCAGCTCAGCGTACAGGGACGAAGACGTGGGCAGGAGTGATTAAGAAAGGGCGGTGGTAGTGCACAGGAGGGGGAGGGGTACAGGCGGGAAAGAGTGCCACGAGAAAAGACAGAAGCAGCAAAAAGTGGACCGACAGGACACAGAGACATAGAGGAAAAAGCCACCCTTTCTGAATCTTTAGTGTCTAACAATAAACGTGAATTGGCTTAGAGCTGACGGTAAACGAGTATGGTTGAGGATGTTTTGGGCGTTTTTAACATTGATGTGTGTTTATTCAAGAAGACAATTTTCAAGTATGGCAGAGAGTTGAGGCTGAACGGTTTTTAGGATTGTATGTTGGTAGTCAGGTAAATTAAAGGGTGGGGTGGCAGTGAGGGAGTCCAGCCCATTCCACATCATCAAGTGGGAAGAGGGAGGGGAGGGAGGGTGGTGAGGGTGGAAGGGATATGGGGCGAGATTAGAGTAATGTTTCTGGGGAAATATATGCCGGCAGATATTAACATAACGGGTTAAGGTGAATTTTGCAAGGGAGGTTTTGCTTTTCTACATGCGGGGTTTACCAAGTGGTTCTATAATAGGTGGGGATTGAATTGTGTAATCAGGAATAAGGAGTGGAACCGAGAGGGGCAAAGGGTGTGTGCTTGGGGTATGAGGGATTTGTTGAGGGATGCGGTTTAATGACATATCAGGGGCGATGGGTGGAAAGTAAGACACACGTTTTTATGCGGAGGGGTTATGTCTGCAGGTTGGATCGTATATATATATAACTCGGATATAACAGTAGAACGTGTAATGACGGATAGATTTAGGTTTTTCGGCCATCTGCCGTTTTGGTAGAAATGGGCATGGGAGGATGGTTCGTAGGTATGTGGGTTATTGGAAAATGAATGTGAGGCTACTTCAGGAGAGGGGGAGGGGTTGTTTTTTAGGGAATGGTGGAAGCAAACTATGGAGCTACGCAACGAAGAGGAGGATGGTCTTGGATGGTGGGAGAAGCAACGCTCAATTGCAGATTAGGGAGTATTACCAGCATAGAGGATAGAGGGATGAGGCATGTGGAGGTATGGTTTACAAGAAATATTTAGAGGGGCAGCTAAATGATTGTTATGAAGGGGAGGGGCTAGACATGGAAAAATAAGTTTTAAGGGGAAGATTGAGAAATACAAAATTCTCGTTTTGTGCGATACTTGTGAGGGAAGGTTTAGAGGAGGTTCTAATGGGGTGAAAACCGTCCAGGATGTGTTTGAGGAATTTAGGAATAGCCAACAGATGACCACGATTATGGGATTAGAGGTGTGTAAAGGGGTGGGGGGATATAGGTGGGTCAGGTACTAGTCCACCGAATGGAATGAGCAATTATGCTGATTATTGGTTTAGGGAGATTTTAAGCAAGGGAGGGAGGAGAGGAGGGAGGGGAGATTCTGGAGAAGAAATTCGAGGTATTTTAGGAAGGAGGGAGAGTGCGGTAATAGAGGGTAGGACAGTGAGAGGAGGTTGGAGGAGGCGATAATGGGCTTGAGTAGGGGAAAAGCGCCGGGCCATTGATGGAATTCCCTAATGATTTCTATATTACACATGGGATTGTATGAAGGAATGTCTGGTCCGGTTGTTTAAACTGTATGAAGGAAAGGGGAGTGTTTGGGGGAAACGCAGGGCACGGGGGTAAGTAGTTTTTGGTCTATAAAGGGAGGGTGGGGGGTAGACCTTTGGGTTGCTTTAGGGCGATCTCCCTCAGTGTGCAGATATAAAGTTTTTTTTTTGGCGAAGGTTTTTAGGTAACCGTATGAAAAAGGTGCTTGGACCGAGTCCTACATATAGGGACAGTGTGGGATTCCAGGTCCGAAGTATGCCGTGAGGGCATGGAAGAATTAAAAGATTTGTGGAGGGTAGACAACGGGGGGGATCTTGGGATTGATTGGAAGCAGGCTTAGACAGGGTAGATAGACATAAGTTTGTGGTGTATTTTTAAAAAAACAGGGTTTGTGATGAGATCGTGCGCTGGGAGACTACGTTGTATACCCCTCACGGTCAGGGTTCAGGTTAAATGGGAAGTTAGGGTGGCCATGCAGAGGGGATGGGTATTTGCGACAGGGTCGCCCCTTGTCCTTCAAATCCTCTTTGCATGCAATGCAGGACCCTTTTTATAGGCTTAAGAGGAAAGGAGTGTGGGAACAGGGAGAGGTGGTCCTGGAGATGTGGTATTTGTGGGTATGTGTATGACACCACAGTTTGGTAGGAGGGGAAATGGATTGGGAATGTGGGACGTATATAGAGATTTTGGTGGGCGACAGGGAGAGGTTAAATGAGCTAAGGTCAAAGTTATTAGAAGTAGCACGTGGGTGGGGGGGGGGGGGAACAGTATGGGTGGAACGTAGTGGATAGAATTAAATTATGTGGGGTTGTGTATATGGCGGACGCGGGGAGGCACAGAGATTAAATTCCAAGGAAGTAGTGGAGTAAGCGATGGGTAGGATGCGCCAGGTGGAGGGCTGGGGATGTAACAAATTGCAGCAGAGGTGGAGGTAGTAAATACACTTGTGTACATAAAGTGTGGGTCGTGGCAGAAATATATCCCCTGAGGTCGTTATATTCAGGAACTGGAGAGGGTGGTTTGGAGTATGTGTGGGGTTTATGGGAACCATGGCTAAGGAAGGAGGTGGTGAGATGGGCGTGGCGTTGCCGGCAGGTGGGCTGGGTCTTAACCTTTGGACACATGAGTGAAGGCAGTGGTATGTGAAGCAGCGTTACTTATGAGGTGGGAGGGAGAGGGGTAGAAGGTGGAGAGGTCTGAAGGATGTGCGAAAATGGTGAAGGGAAAGGCACTACGGAGTGTGAAGATATGTGCGAAATTCTGTTTGCACTAAGGAAGCAAAAAAAGTAAGGGTAGTAGGCTTGGGAGGACAGGTAGGCAGGGTTACAGTGATACAGGGAGTAGCTACATACCCAATGTATTTGGAATTTTTTTTTGGGGAGGGGCATTTGGGAAAGACTTTCGGAAGATCAAGAATAACGCCAAGGGTTCGTGAAGTGGGTATTATAGATTCTTTTATGGGAATTCTAGCTACAAGGTCAGTGCTATATAGAATGGGTTATGGTAAGTGCTGCACTTGTTTGCATTGTGAGGAAGAGGAGACGGGCTTTTCATGCCATATATTTTTTGTGAAACCTTGGGTTTTGTATAAGGGCATGGTTAGGCGAGAGTTCTGGGTATAGTGGCGGAGGGGGAAGAAACATTTTCGACTTTGAGGACTTTGCCTTTTGATGTGGGAGGGGTTACCAAGGACATCGGAGGGCAGTGATGTATGTATGGCAGAATTTTTTGTATGTGTCTTGGTGCATGCGGGAGGTGGGGTGAATATAGGGTCGCGCTTTGCGGCGAGTGTGTATCGTACAGTATGCAGAAATAGGCTACTATATGGGAGGTTGTGGGTAAATAGTTTTCCCTTGGGTTATCGTAGTCTGTCGGTAGGTGTAATGTTAGGTTGGGTGCAGTTTTAGAGCTGGAATTGGGCTGGTTCTCCCTAAAACTGGCATCTTGTTCTTTTTTTGAGATTAGTGGAGATGGAAGGTGGAATAAAAGTGTGGTGGTAGTGGGAGCATATGGGTGTAACAGCGTTAGGAATGGGGGGGGTGTAAAAGAGGGGGGGGGGGGGGGGGTGGGGGGGTGAACTGGTGACATTTGGTTTAAAGACAGGGTTTTATGACTTTTCGACGTCAGTACGAACTTTGAGCAGGAAGGGAACGTGAGTTGTGGTTTTTTTAATAACAGATAGGCATGGGGTCAGGGGATGGCAGGGGGTGGCTTGCGAGTGTCCTTTTTGCCAGGTTGGTTTGTTAATAAAAAACAAAAAAGATTGGTAAAGCACTGCGTACCTTGTCATAAGGTTCGAAGGTTCGAGTCTCCTTCAGCCAGAGATCATTGTTGTATAAATATATATATATATACATATTGTTTTTTGTCTGCGTACGTGCAGAGTTACAATGTGGCGTGTTAAAATTTTGTGTTTTGATTTACTTGGAATAGTGTTTGGGACGTTAAGCCTTGCTAAGTAGCAAGAGTCCGATAGTAAGGGCTGATTTATTGCATATATGTAGGTCTAAGGTTTAGCTGCAAGTACTTCCTGTTATTGTTTTATTCAATGCCAGATTTAAGGATTGTTATACCACTTTCCTCATGTCCATGATTGGTCACAATTTAATTTCAGCAAATGATGTACATGTGTTTCAACTAGGGAGATAAGGTTTTTATGTCCTGTTAACTAAGACGTTTGATACCTTATGTTAGGATTTGTTAGTTGTATGTGTTGTATTTTGCTTATATAATGTTATGTCTTTTACTTGCGGGTGTTTCCTGCCCATGATTATGCGTGGTAATGACAAGGGTAAGGGGATTCATTGTGTTATGGTACCAATGTAATGTTTATTGTAAGGCTTTGGTTTGGCCTAATGTTAAATTAATGTTCTGCCATAATTTTAATTTTTGTAGTTAATAATATTTACTGTTGCACTTTGTGCAAGGGCTCTAATTGTACAGAGTTGTGGGGGATTTATTGGGCACAGACATAAATTTTGAGTTTTTGTTTTTTGCTAAATTTTTGTCGGTGCTGGAGCTCTCTCCTCGCCTGTCTTTATTCTAGTTTAAGAGTTTCCCTGCTTATTTGCGGGAAGTATAATGTGGTATGTTCTTTGCAATTTTATGAGGTTAGGTTAGCCTTTTGTTAAATTATGTAATGTATAATTTATCCTTCGTATGCCAGCATCATATCATCTGTGTACTTTGTGCAAGTGGGGTCTTATGTACTGATAAAACAGGCCATGATATTAGTTAGACTTTGTTAATGTTTTTTCTGACAGGTGTTATCCTGTTTCTTTTCATTGTTCGGTGAAGGTATATCCTTTAATATAAATACTGTACCCTTGTGGTATGCCTATGGGGTTGCTGGTAGGTCTTGTATTTGCAAAACGGTTAATTATTGGTTCTTTTATTTATTTATATCTTGTACTGTGTCCTTTTTAAATAAAAATAAAAAAAAAAGCCCTCCACCACGGCTGCTACTACCACAACTACTACCTCCCACTGCTGCCTGGAGGACATTAGATAATCATGTGTTCCACCTACATCCAGTCCATAGGTACGAATTATTAGTGTTTTTTTTTTGGTATATTTTTTATATTGGGGGGTATGTTATAAATATATATGTGGTGGCAATTACTGTATCTGTACGTAATCACTGGAAATAGATTTGAGAATTTATTTCTTTCTTTTTCAGATTGAATTTGGATAGATTTTTCAATTGGCCGGCCACCAGAGAACTTCAGGACAAAGGGATCTTTCATGGAACTTCAGGAATAATGTCTATATAACCAGTTCTACTCTCATAACCGTATAAAGGCAACTATGATATTTTTCCCAACTGTCTAGTAAGTTTCAATGTATTTGTTGAATTTTTTCAAAAGTGCATTTATTTTGTATTTTTCTGAGGTAAAACCATTATTTATGACCATCATTCTGAATTTTATACAAAAGTTTATTCAGGGGAGCCTGTTTGACTCTTGTAATGGAGTTGTCTTGGGTAATAATAACCTTCAATTTTGCATAAAGAATGTAAAATGCAAAAAAAAAAAAATTTTAAATAAAGTCAAACATAATAATATTTTTTTTTGGGAGGGGGGGGGGGGGGGGGGGGGGGGGGGGGGGGGGGGGGGGGGGGGGGGGGGGGGGGTACCATAAAACATGTATTGCATTATGTTATGGTCCATTAGATGGTCAATTTGGCATTATTATTAAATCATTTGGTGATTATCAATAATGATTTTCCGAGATGTCAATATTGACTTGCGTTGCTATAAATGTGCCATGTCCAATTTTTCACATTTTATTTTTTTATAACTTTATTTATTGGACGATCTTAAGCAACTTTCACCACATGAAGGCTCAATATGCCTAAAGTCTCTGGTAAAAAAATATCTAACGGAGAATCGAGCAAAGGAAAAAAAAAAAAGAACAAAATTCAGGCTGCCTGTACCCTTTATGCAGTGGTGTAAGGTTCAGGTTGCGCTATGCAGGGATGCGTGGTGCTGGACTCAACAGTCTACACAATTGAAAATTAAATGTTTAATAATATATATATATATATATATATATATATAATATATATATATATATATATATATTATATATATATATATTATATATATACTATATATGTCGACTAAATAAGCCGAAATTACCGAAAGGCTGAACTCAACTTAAAAATCAATCTTTTGCCCATAAATTTATTATAGATAGCTAACTGTTTTTTACTAACATAATATAATTTGGTGGGGGGGGGGGGGGACTAAAACTAACTAGAAACCTCCTAACATCGCTAAAAGTGTTAATTTTATTTTAGCTAAATTCTGCTATATATTTCGTCGATCAACTTAATTATATTAAAATTAAATCTATGATAAATATTTTTTTTCTTATTCTCAACATCGATTTCCCGCTGATTCATGGCAAAACTTTTTCAATAGGCCCAAACTGGACGATTTCGGCTATTAGGCAACGACATTGTTTCTGGTGTATATACAATACACAGAGAAAGATCGTAGTCAAGCCGAATTTCGAAACCCACAAAGGGGTGACTGTCAGCTGTTCCCTAATTGACCCTTACACCAGTGGCCCAAACTGGGGTAATACCCCTGGGGTAATTTTTAACCATTTTTGGTGGTAAGGAAGGGTGACAGAAAAAGAGTTATGAATTCTGAAAATCAGAAAACAATGCGTACCCTAGGTATGAGGATATAGCTCTTAACTTTGTCTTATGCTATATAAAGTTGTAAAGTAAACCTATTATAAGTAAGTAATAAAGTTAAACCAAATAACAATAAACTTTCAAAAACTAATATACATATTAGAAAGAAGAAATATATAGCTAAGTGTGTGGAAACCCAAAAGTATTTTGACAACTATGCTTCAGGACAAAATCCCACTCAGTAGCCCAGATCGGACCTGTCCAAGTTACGCGTCACTCACTTCCTGAGGCTGCCTCTATTCACACTGTCAATTTATCTGTGGAGCATCAGCCGATGTAACATAAGCTGGTATGTATGTTACTGCCCAGTGCAGTATATAGTTAGTATTTACCCACTGTTACTTGTGAATTTGTAGCTATTATTAATTTTATATAATGTATGTGTAGTCTTACGTTTTCAATGGTTTTTGCTAGGATTAGCAGAGTATGCGAAGGCTGTATAACGTTCACTGAGTCTCGCGCTACACGTGCTCTTGTGCGACAATCATGATACTTGCAGCCTGACAATTTTGAATGTATGCGTGTGTGCTGCATCAGTGAACTTGTGTTAGCTGCCATGCGAGAAATTATTTACCTTGCGTTTTGCAGTGTATGCATGGATATTCTTTATTCTGCAGATCGAACAAGAAAAATGTCCAAAAAGCCGCACCTACACTGACGCCTTTCTTCGCCATGGCTTTGTGAATTTACTTCTGGTGGAGAGTATCGCCACAATGTGTGGCATGTCACAAGTGTAGACAAATAGAGCCTCAAGCCATCAAAACTCTCAGCTCACCTCCAATTGCCATCCAAATCTTCAAAAAAAGGATCAGCTTATTTTCAGTGCCAGGCTGTAGCACAGAGAAGAATATCCAGTTCGGGCTCATCTGGAATTCAAGCACAAAGCTTCAAGCTGCGGTCGAAGCATCCTACTGAGCGTTGCATATAAAATTGCCGAACAACAGAAATGCCACACCATTGCAGAGAATCTGATTATGCCTTGTACATACAGGATGGTAAGCAAGTAATGTGGGGAGGATCAAGCGAAAAACCGAGTGTCATATCTCTATCAAAACAACACCATCCGCCGACGAGTGCGATGACATGGCATCAGATATCCTGTCCCAAGTTACAAACGAGGAGATCAATGAAAGCTCATATGGCAAATTCTCCATGCAAATTGATGAATCGTGTGACATTAGCCAGTTGTGCTGTAATCCTTGGTTTCGTCCGTTACGTCCACCAGGACAAGATCAAAGAAGAGTCCCTATTATGCGAGGATCTGCTGTACACCACAAAGGGAAAGATGTCTTCAATATCATCTACATTTTCTTTACCAAGAATGATTGGATTGGGGAACAGCGTTCAACAGGTAGGAAAACTGATGTTTATATAAATGTCTAAATTAGTATAAATTACAAGAATTACACGCATAATCCATATACAGTTTTATTTATTGTACAAGTAACTGTATGTAGCTAATAATTTTGTACATGATACACTTAACAAAAAATATCGTGCCTTGTCGTACTGAAATACTCAAGTACCGAAATAATTAATTAAAACCATATAATTATAACGCAAAAAGATAAGTAACCAATGAACTAACTGACCAGTCTATAATAATTTTTCTTCTTTTATTCAGGTCTCCGTCGATGGAGCACCGTCGATGATGGGTGGTCATCGTGGATTACGGGGCCTCATACAAGCTATCAATCCAGAAATTTTCTGTAGATCACTGCATCATTCAATCGTTACTTCTTATGTACTCTCTTGATCCAAAATGCCTGCCTGGTAATCTGAATTTGTGTTTGAAGATGTGTTGAAATCGTTTAACTTCATCAAGTCCAGAGATGTAAATTCGCGCATATTCAAGGGGAGCTGTGCAAGAAATGGGAGAGCAGTAACAAGTTCTTTCTGCTCAACCACACCGAGTTCGCTGGTTTGTCACGAGGCAAGGTTGTACGTCGAGTCAATTGAGCTCCCGAAAAGTGTTCAGTGAAATTCCTGGAACAAAAAGGACCTCCTTTTGCTACCACAGTTCACCGATAGGGAGTTGGCTTGCTCGAACTTTGTTACTTGGCTGACCATATTGGCGGAGCTGAACAGTGGTAATGCTGTAACTCCAGGGCCGAAACAACGACTGTCATTGATGCCCATCACACTGTGACTGCATTTCTGGTGAAACTGAGACTCTGGATTCGGCGCTGTGGAGAAAGGAGGGAGCGGGGGGGGGGGGGGGGGGGGGGGGGGGGGGGGCCCAGTTTTCCTTCCCACCCTAGACCAGTTTGTTGAG
>NC_069413.1:6276445-6296253 GCF_026875155.1 Cherax quadricarinatus
GCTTCGGGGAGCTGGGGGAGATTCATAATATTTGTATTTTTCCAATGTATTCATTTTTGGGCTTCCTGCAATGCATTTTGTCTATTAAAAAATTCACATAGAAAAAGGAATTAGGGTTAGTAAAGAAATATTCAAACAGCTCTGGAGAACCTTCAGTTTCCTGGAGTTGTTTTTTTTTCTCTAAAGATGGGGTCCCCAACCCATTTTGGAGGTTGTACCCCCAATATATATATATATATATATATATATATATTATATATATATATATATATATATATATTATTATTTAATATACACCCATCTAAGTTTTTCTTCTTTTTTTCAAAATAGCTCTTGTTTTATTTATTTCCTTATTGTCCATGGGGGAAGTGGAAAAGAATCTTTCCTCCGTAAGCCATGCGTGTTGTATGAGGCGACTAAAATGCCGGGAGCAATGGGCTAGTAACCCTTCTTCTGTAAGCGTTTACTAAAAGAGAGAAGAAGAAAAGCTTTAAAAAACTGGGATGTTTGAATGTGCGTGGATTTTAGTGCAAATAACAAGAAAGAGAGATTGTGATGTTATGAATGAAAAGAAGTTGGATACCCTGGCCCTAAGCAAAAACAAGTTGAAGGGGGTAGTGGAGTTTCGGGGGGGAGAAATAAGTGGAATTAAGTCAAGAGTATCTTAGAGAATTAGAGAAAAGTAAGGGGGTAGCAATAATGTTGAAGGATCAGTTATGGAGGGAGGAGAAGGAATATAAATGTGTAAATTCAAGGATAATGTGGATTAAAATAATGGTTGGATGAGAAAACTGGGTCATAAGCGTGTTTGCCCCTGGAGAAGAGAGGAGTGTAGAGGAGATAGAGAGTTTTGGGAGGATGTTAAGTGATGTATTGGATCTTTCGAAACCCAAGTGAGAGAGTAATTGTGGTAGGGGACCTAAATGCTAAAGTAGGGAAACATTTAGAGAGGGTGTGGTAGGTTTAAATTTGGGTGCCAGGTGGGAAATGATAATGGGGCCCTTTGATTGAACTTTGTAAAAGGTAAAGGTAAAACATATTTTAAAAAAAAGATGATAAATAAGTATAAAGATATGATATAGGGCGTAATGACAGTAGTTTGTTGAACTATGTATTGGTAGATAAAAGACTGTTGAGTAAAACTTCAGGATGTACATGTTTATTGAGGGGCCACAGATTTTATCAGATCACTTTTTAGTTGTAGCTACAGTGAGAGTAAAAGGATAATGGAACAATCAAGTAAGAGAGAGGCAGTCAGGGTAAGATATAAACAACTGTTGGAGGACAGATGGGCTATTGAGAGTATAGGCAATGGGGTCGAAGATGTATGGAGTAGTTTTAAAAATGTATTGTTAGAGTGTTCAGCAGAAGTTTGTGGTTACAGGAAAGTGGGTGCGGGAGGGAAGAAGAGCGATTGGTGGAATGATGATGTAAAGAGTGAAGTAAGGAGGGAAGAGTATATGGAGAGAAAAAGAGAGGTTAAAAGAGTGGTGAAGCAATGTAAAAAGAGAGCAAATGAGAGAGTGGGTGAGATGTTATCAACAAAAATTTTTTTGAAAAATAAGAAAAAATTTTTGGAGTAAGATTAAAAGTTGAGAAGAACCTAGGGAACAAATGGATTTGTCAGTTAAAAATAGGAGAGGAGAGTTATTAAATGGAGAGTTAGAGGTATCAGGAAGATGGAGGGAATATTTTGAGGAATTGTAAATGTTGATGAAGATAGGGAAGCTGTGATTTCATGTATTGGGCAAGGTAAGAATAAACATCTTGACGGAGTCAGGGAGTGGACCTGTTGAGAGTGTGGGGGAAGATCGTGCAGGCAGTGGGTTAAAAATGAAAGGGCTTTTAACGCTAGCTGGGATTGATAGGATTAAGTTTGAATGTTAAATGCAGGTGGGGATATAGTTGTGGAGTGGTGTTGGTGCTCTGTATTATTTAATAATGTTTGCTAGAGGGTTATGCGTACTAGGGAGGGTAGAAGAGCAGTATTTTATAATTTTGGTGATCACGAACGAGTGAGTGGTATTGTTCAATAACAAAACTGCACTAGCAAGGTTCTGATCCCACTTTTCTATATATAAATATATTTTATATATCTTTTACTATATAGTATATATATTATATTTTATAATATATATATATTAAATATATATATATATATATAGTTTATATATACTTATATATTTATAGATATTTTATATATATATATACTATTTATATATATATATATATATATTTATATTTATATATAATATATATTTTATATATTTATATATATTTATATATTTTTTATGTCATGCCGAAGAGGCATGAGAAATTGCGATCTTTGGCTTAATTAGCGACGACTCATATTGTTTCCATTTAGGAAAGTAAAAATTTGTGTATGCAATATTCGGGAGAGCGGGAGGGGAAAATCATTACTGTAACTAACGGAAAAAAAAATATTTCACTGTGTTTGTTTAGTTATTAAATATCTGTATAAATCAATCTTAAATCATTATTTAGTTAGGTTGGCGAAAATATATTGTTTTTGTTATTATAGGTTTGGTAGTTGTTCTCAGTTTCTTTTGGTTGCAAAATTAATTTTTTTTACATTATTCATTAATGAAAAAATATATCTTTAAATGTAGAGGAGATCTAATTTTGAAAGGAATAATTTTAAAATGAGTCTTGCTATATTGACTAGTTTTACATATTCCCGGCCACGACCAGATATATAGATATATATATCACTATATATTATTATTCATTAATATTTATATATTGTTATATATATATATATATATATATTTATATGCAAAACATACTCACTATGAAAGAATTTGAGATATTCCAAGCGCTTTACGTGACTACCTCATCATTTTCATGGAACTAGAAAGTCGAAAAGCATCCAAGGAAGCTATATATGGCGGTCCGGCCAGCACATCACTATCAGACTCCCTATCAACAATATAAACACGTTGGACGCGCGGCAGATGCACTTGATAGGTCCTTTGCAAAACTCACCCCCAATTCTATTTACCAAGAACAATTTAAAAGGTGTATTTGTCCAGTGTATTATTAAATTCCTTCCACAAATTTCTATTAATTTTAAAATGGATCTAATTTATATAAACCTAAGGTAATTATTCTTATTATTGTCCGTAACTGCTTTTTATGAAACAAGAATTTTCAATTATATTCCTGCTCGAACCAGCTGACTTGCTAGATACTACTTTCTAAACTTTTTGAAATATAAAATGGATGGTTTATAATCTTCTTTACATGATAAAATAGGCATTTGGCATCTTGTCCAGTTGCTAGATGCTACTTTTTATGGTTGTTTTAATCTTAGTCGAGATTTTTACCAGTTTTGACCGTTTTATAAACTTTATCGCAATATTTTTTACATTGGAATCTTTTAGGACACATACCTCAGCATTTTGAGGGGGCAATTCTTTTCCGCAAAAAGTTTTTTTTTACTGTATCAAGATTTTTAAAACCAACTTCTTTAAATATTATAAGTCTTAGAAGATGAAAGGCATATCAACCACAGTTTCAATGGTAAGGAAGAGGGAAACCAACATTTTTTGTTGAATAAGGATGGAATGCCCCTTTATGCGTTTTATATAATGTGTTTCGATAGTCAAACTCTTAAAAGATTTTTATCAATTACATTTCTTGGGTGTTTTAAACTAATACCTATTTCATAAATTTTGGATAGGAAAATTTCCTCATCTCATAGAACTCAGTGACTACAAAATTCGTTAAAGCTCTCGCAAAAACATTGATGGAATAACGACAGTTTGACTCTATCTTGATGCTAGGAATTTAGTGAACTAGGAACAGATATTTGTAGGTTTTCTGTAATTTTATTATTTGTACTTCTTTTTAACCATTAAATAATAAAATAATCTAGAAAAGGGCAGAAAGATGGAGTTATTTTCTCGCAGCCACTCAAAAAGTAAATTTTATAGAAGGGCTATGCTATTTAATTTCCAAGAAAATGCGTTGTGTATATCTACATTTTTGGGCATTAGACACATAATATCATCAAAACATCATCTGAAACAATTTGCTCTATTAGGACGTGAGTGGGTTACGCAACCTTGTTTCAAAAAAATTCACATAGTAATAGCCGTTATAAGAATACAGGTGGTTGAAAGCGGATTTTCCATTGCTTATTACCAATCTTCTGAGTGTAAATCTGATCATTATATTATCAATTTTTGGCAACAACTGTAATGCAAGTTTAATAAGTTACTAATGATTGTAGGAACTGGGCTGGTAAATCATAGTTAACGAGTTCTTCAGGATAAGAAACTTAACAACTCTTCAACAAGGGAACTTTGTAAACAAGGATATATGTACATCAAAAAACTAACCATGTTAACAAATTCATTTATGTCAGTAAGGAGTTATTTTATCAAACTAAGTATATGTTTGTTTTTAAACATTAAAGTTAGGAATTTTGCCATCCACAACTAAGGGCTATACATTCAATCAACAAGCCATTTGGGAATAATTTTTAATGAAACTGACCTATGGAGCTAATAATTGGTCTGACTGGGTTCACCCTCGGTTTGTGTGTCTTTATTAGTCCATCATGTAAGGTAAAGATGGATTTAGTGGAAGTAAATTGTTTGACTCACTAATTATCTCTTGCATTAAGTAGAAGTTTTATTGCTTTTATTGATAATTGTATAATGTTAAACGGTTTCTAGGGGATTTTTCCTAGTTTAGAATAGGTTTCAGTTTATCATCTAAGAGTTTATATCATTTTGTCTTGGTAGAATCATTTTCTTTCTCTTAATTCTATTGCATTTATTTATGCCTGCTTTAGTAAGGCGCAACTTTTTATCTGTTATTAAGTGTATCATAAAGGACTTATTAGAAATCTTGGAGGGCAATTGGGACATGTTGGTTTTAACTAGAGCTAATATACCCATTCCTTTACTAATATTAATTTCAGCAGATGGAGAAAAAAAAAAAAAAAAAAACAATTGTTTAAAATGACAATTTTGCCCAAGTTCTTTTACCAAAAGTCCTTTACATGACCAGAGATAGTTCCCCCTTTAATTTTCCCCTCCCCCCCCCCCCCCCCCCCCCCTTTTTTTTTCCCCACACGTCCTTTTGATGATTTTCATGAGAAATTATCTTTCAGAAACATATTGAAATAACGCTAAAATTACAGGAGAAGGAAGCATTCATAATATGAGAAACAAAAAATACTCTTTAATCAGGCCTATTTTTTTTCCATCCTGAATGGAAACACAGTTATGTTGGTTCATTAGTGAATATTAAACCTCAGAAGATTTGTAATGAACTCACAAAGAGCAAACAATTACAAGAAAATTAGACATTTTAATTGAAATAGTGATGGACAAAAGCAATTGCTTATAAGACAATTTTGTATTTAACTTATAAGATTGAAATTTTAAGACAAACACTAAAACTGCTGCTCTAGGTTTTTGGCCTAAGTTTTGCAAATTCAAAAAACTTAATAATGTTGAAATGGCATAAAGCCTTTTGTAAACTTGAAAAATTTTCTGATTTATCTCTGATGAAAATTAATATTTGTAAAGGTATGGGGTATATATGTCTATGTTAAAACCAAACATTCCCAATTGCCCTCGAAAGATTCTTTAAAGTCTTATGATACAACTTTAATAACTATAAAAAAGTTGTGCATTACTAAAGCAGACAAAATAAATGCAATATTAATTATGAAAAGAAAATGATTAACAACAGATAAAATGAAATTACTACTTTGATGCTACTGAATACCTATTCTTAAACTTAGGAAATAAATCCCCATAGAAAACGTAACAGCAATTTCAAATAAAACAATATTAACTTCTACTGAAAGGACAAAGATGAATTAGTCAAAACAATTTACTTCCACTAATTCCTATCTTTACCTTACATGTATGGACTAATAAAAAACACACAAACATGGGCACCCAGTACAGACAATATTAGCCTCCCATTTGGGTCAGTTTCATTATAAATTATCCAAAAATGGTCCTTGTTGATATTTTCGAGCCCTCATTGTTGGCAAAGACTTTCTAACTTTAATGCTTTAAAAACAACATAGACACATGGTTGATAAATTAGAAGTCTCCTTGGACTGACTTGAATGATTTTTACATGGTTTTTTTTTTGATGTTACTTACTATGTTTAGAAAGTTCCTGTTGACTGATTTATTAAAGTTTTCTTATCTGAAGAACTCGATTTAACTATGATTTTTCCATTGCCAGTTCCTCTATCATTTAAACCTTATTAAACTTTGCATTTTTGATGCCAAAATTTGTAATTAATGGATAGTTTTACACACAGAGTTTGGTGTTATGGCAATGGGAAATCCTCTTTCACCTGTTCTTAGTAACCTAGGCCCCCCCCAAAATAGGCATTTTTTGAAAACAAGGTTGTCTTAACACAATCTCCTCTACTTGATGCTAAATGTTTCAGATATGTTGATGATATTTTTGTGTACTTATGCCCAAAAATGGAGATATTCACCATTTTCTTGGAAAATTAAATAGCTTAGCCATTCTATAATCTTACTGTTGAGTTTGAGAGAAAAACTCATTGCCTTTATCTAGATTGATTTTATCTTATTATATGGTAATAGTGAATTTCAAATTAAAATTAGTACAGAATACTACTCAAACATAACTGTTCCTATAGTACCACTTATTATTCATGCATCAAGATAGAGTCAATCTGTATGTTTTCTCATCAATGTTTTTGAGAGCTTTTACGTATTTGTGTCCTGAGTCATAGGTGAGGAATTTTCCAAAAATTTATGAAGAAGGTTATTGATTTAAATACCAAGAAAATGTAATTTGCAATAAATCTTTTAAAGTAGTTGCTAGAAACATTTGTTTATAATACACAAAAGGGGCAACGAGCCTTATTCACTAAAAATATGTTGGGTTCTCCTTACCATGAATAAAACCTTGGTTGATATTGCTTCTCTTTTAAGACTTTTAATATTTAAAGTTGTTTTTCAAAAAAAATTTGATAACAGTAAAAAACTTTTGATTATAGAGATTCCCCCCAAATTGCTGGATGTATGTGTCTATAAGATTCATTGTAAAATTTGCGATAAAGTGTTATTACGGTCAAACTGAGTTCTAAAATATCTCGTTCTAAGATTAAAAAACATAAATATAGCATTAGAACAGGACTACGATTCCATTGCTCTGTATTTATTTCATGTAAGAGATTTTAACCATCTATTGATTTTCAAGATTGACGAAGTAGTATCTTAGCAAGTCATGGTCGACAGGAATATTAATGGAATCTTGTTTCATAAAAAGCAGTTTTGACAATAATATCGAATATTTCCTTGGTTTTATAAATTTAGACCATTTATAATTAATAGAATTTGGGAAGAATTTAATAATACACTGGACAAATACAATTTTTTAATTTTCTTGGGTTTATGAATTTTGATAGTGTATTGTTTGGGGATGTGGAGTTTTGAAAACGGTCACACTTTCCTCAGTTGGCTCGCCTCGCGTACACGTGAATTTTGTAAACGTTGTGGGATCTGATATAGTGAGGTGCTGCGCCGGACCCCTTATATTGCTTCCTTGGATGCTTCACTTTATAGTTCCCGTGATTAATGTGAGGAGTAGTAACGAAAAGCGCTTGGATTTCTTCTATTCCTTCAGATGTGGATTGCTTTGCATATCTTGATAATAACCTGTTTACTGTGTCCGTATTGCATATATATATTTATATTATATATTTATATAAATTTATATATCATATTATTTATACTTATATATGATATATATATCTTATTATATATATATATATTTATAATATATATATATTATATATATATAATTTATGTATTATATATATATATATATATATATTTATAATTATATATATATATATATATATATTATATACATATATTATATATATATATATATTTAATCATTATATATATATATACTATATATATATATATATTATATTTTTATATATATATATTTCGATATATGGGTTGTGTGTTGTGTATGAGATAGAGAGCAGAGAGAGAGAGAGGAGTGAGAAGATCCCAACAGAACGATCGGTGATGGAGGTCCACCGCACAAAGCCTGGCTATGGGAATAGGTAATTTGGCAAGCCCTGGCTCTGAAGCTCGACACCACGATTGGAATGCTTTCTCCAATGTTGGAATATTGACAACAAGTGAACAGCCTTCACTGGACACATCCTTATCTACAATACAAGAACACAATCCTCACCGGCAATATGTGACGAAGCCTTACAGAATCAGTCTTGGTTTGGCTTTCGTTTGTAGAGTGGCTGCTAATGTCGCTAAGTACCAAAGCATGGCGAAGGTATACAGAGACATCCTTTCCTATAACAATAACTTGCACAGGCTAAGCCTGATTGGCTATGAGTGACGTTCCAGAAGTGGGCCCATTGCTAAAACTGGGAGGTGGCACTACCAAAAAAGAAAGCTAAGAGACATCAAGGTAGGGTCGGCTCCAAACACTGGTGGTCTTGGTAGGACAAGACATGGTTATTTGCCTGATGACCTTCATTCAACCTCTAAAATCGTACAGAATGGGACCAACATTCTACTAGTAATCGGCAAGTACATTGCACCTGAGAACAAAACGCAAGATGATGATCGTGTCTAGGCACCATGATGTAATTGATGGTTGCAGTTTCAAGTAAGGATGCTATGGGGGGGTGTTGGCACACATGGTGAAGAAAAGTTGATATATTTGGGGTTCAGTTGGTCATCCACAAACTGACCATGAACGAAATCATGTTGTAAATCTTGCTAAACAAGGCAAGACTGGTAAGCTTACAGCACTTAGATGTATCTCACATCTGCTTGACAGTAGGGGTTGCAAGATTCTGTACGAGGGCACAGGCACGCTCACACCTTAAGTATGCTCACTTTTGGATTCGTTTGCTCATCTCCCCCTCTCATATGCCACTGCTTGACAGAGTAGAGATTAGAGCAAGACGTCTCATCTATGCTGGACCCATCCCTGGATAGATCCTGTCATTTCAGCAGGACGCTTCTACACAGGAGGGAATGTGGGTGGTCTTTCTGTTATGTACATGGCCTATATTGTCAATGTTGTTACCACTACTTGGATCCACTTTCGACGGACAGCGTGAAACATGCTTTATGCCACAAGACGGGTAGAACAGCAGTAACTTCAGTCTGGCTTGGTACCCTTTCTCCAGATACTTACTCCGTTCTGAGATCTTATTTACAAGGAGGACTCGGAGTATGGAAACAACATTCGTACAGCAATAATAGATGTCAAACGAGATAAAGTCAGTTGATCAAATGAAAATGCTGGCCCACAGATGGCTCCTACTTCATCCTGTTTCCTATTGTATTTATCTAACAATTAAAAAATGCTTTATAATGAGCTTGATGTAGGTAACAGCTCTTAGCTTGCCAATTAAAGTTAGGAATTCTTTTACTTGTAAATAGTCTTAGTCAATATGGCTATGGGATCCTTACCTTCGTCAATCACCTGTGTTTAAAAAAAAAAAAAAAAAAAAAAAAAAAAAGATGGGGACTGTAATGAGAAGTTGATTGTAGGGGCTTTTAAATTTAAGGGAAAGGTAGGGACTGGAAAAATGATGAATCCAACCACCAAACTGCGGCATGGTCAATTCCATTTTTCTGATTACTAATGTGTCGTTTTTGGAGGTCTGAAGAGAAAGTTGCTAAGAGAGGTGGAATGAATGTTTGAGGGGGAAAGAGGGGGGGGGTTTATTGGGGTAGAAGATTTAATTGAAAGTGAACAGTGGAATGGAAAAGTGTAAAGGCTGATAAGGGGTAACCAAACGGAAAAATGGATAATGAAAGTCTAGATATCAGATTGGTGATAATTGAGCAGGGATGTATACCCAGATATGATGGAGATCAACGACATCATCACCAGATGTATTTCACTATGCTAACCTGGAAGGATGGATATTACGAAAACAGGTAAGAATGGCATGTGGTCCTGGTCGTAATGGGTTTTTTTGGAGGCAAAACAAAACTCAGCTAGTAATATTTAAACTTGTATTAACTTCACCAGACAATATCACACAATTATGCAAATTATGTAACACTGTGCAACAGGAAGTTTGAATATAAGTTGTACCATACTGACAAAGGGACTGGCAAAATAAAAAAAAAAAAAAAAAAATAAATTATAAAAACAGTAACCCAGGAGAAATAGCACGTACTCAAACTGGGTTAGAGGCAATGTATCGGCAAAATGCTGACACGCGAGGGGAACCACGGTCGCACTCAGCATTTGGTGGGCTCGCATGTGTTTAGACAATGAATCAAGGTACATGAATTTAACGATTGGTACCATAGAACATCTGTTAAAAGGCTTAGAACCCAGTTCGATGCATGGGAGGAAGCCTATATGAGAGTGGGAGTTATATTCACTGAATAAAAGCCAAATTACTTTCACTATATATTAACAGCTCGACTTGACTCACTCAAAAGAACTCAGTTTCACTTTGTTGACATGCTGTACTAACCACATCAGCCTGGCCATATCGCCCATGACTCAGCAACCCTGCCAGCTGCCTGTATTCTATATACTTTCCTCAAAAAGCTTTACCACCTAATAGCCTGACCTTTCAAAAGTAAACCTTCCATCATTTCCCCATTAGACTGGGACCAACTTGACCTCTTCTTGATTGACTGCAATAGTTCCCTTGTCCAGCCTGACTCCATCAGCACTGGGACCCCTCTAGCCTACCCTTGCTAGCCTGACCTCACCAGCGTAACACCGCTAACCTTACTCCAGGAAATAAAGCTCCTGAAAGAAAGTAATATCAGTCTGGAGCCAAACAGTCCTTCCTCACTAACCTGTATCCTCCGTCTGCTTGATCCCACTGGAGACCTCTGTCTCAGAAGTCACCCACCAAGCCTAACCCCACTATCTGACCCCACCAGGTTTTTCCTATCCGCCTTAGAACACCCGAGTGACTACCACCAGTACTAAACCGTCTCTACCCTTGAACCTATTAACCTGTTTATTCTTATTCCATTCTGAACCCACTAGCCTGATTGCATAAAAGCCTTACCAGACTATGAATTGACCAGGAAATACTGATTGCTATCAATCTAAATCTAATAGAATAATTGCCCATCAACCTGTTAATCTTTTGTATATTTGATTTACTTTTGAGGGTTCTGGATCAGATTAAAACTGAGGTTTAATATTTCTCAATCAGGGACTGCTGTTCATATATTTTCTCATTCCCCAACACAGAAACCTCCCTCAGTCCATTATATTTAACTCACTGTTACAATCATGCACTACTCACATGTTAAATGCACTATTATAAACTCGCTCTCACATCCATACAAATTATGACTCAACTCATTACCGCTCATACCTCAACACATCTGTTTACGGAATATTTTTACCCGCTGCACAGACTTTCTACCTCTTTACTTCCTCCCCCAAACCCACTTACCGGACTCGTTCACTCCCACAACATTTCTTACCACTTTTTTGCTACGACATTCGGCTGCTAAATCCGTTATTTCCTGTGATTCTATTCTCAAACCTATTCCCTCATCTTACACATATACCATTATAAACATTCCATACTAATTCTCACTCCTACCCACTATCCATTACTCGCCTCACACGCCTCCTTTAATCATCTATAGGAAGTTATTAGACTCCGTTCAACTGACATCCAACAAACTGTTTTGAAAACTCTCAGCCGCGCCACATCTCTGTATCATTCTCATCATTCTGTATAATTATCATTCGTCTGTATCTTTTTCATACCTCTTCTGTATCATTATAACACTCCTCTGTTTTTTTCTCACACTCTTCTGACAGCCTTCTCACACTCTTCTGAATCATTTCACACTCTTCTGTTCATTCTCACACTCTTCTGTGTCATTTCTCACACTCTTCAATATCATTTCTCGCCCTTTAGTAATCCTTCTCGCTTTTTTGTTATTTTCCCACTATTCTGTTATCTTATCACACTTTGTATTCACTCCCAAATTCTTATGTATCATTCCTCACGCTCTCCGGTTTCATTTCTCACACTCGTCAATTATCATTTCGCCCTTCTGTATCATTTCTATCACACTTTCTGTTATCAATTCTCACACTCTCTTAATTATTCTCACACCACATCTGTAATTCTCATTCTTACATTCTTATATATCTTACTCATATTCTTCTGTGTCATTCTCACATCATCTGCATCAAACTCACCATTCTTTCTGTACCATTCTCACACTCACTTGAACATCATTCACACTCTTCTTGTATCATCTAAACTCACTATTCTGTATCAATCCTCGCTCTTCTGTATTCATTACTCACATTACTTCTGTATCATCTCTCACAGCTCTTTTGTACTAATTTTCACACTCCTTATGAATGATTCTCACACTCTTCTTTATCATTTCCTACATTCATCTGTATCATTCCTCAACACTTGGGTATCATTCTCAAAATCATTCTGTATCATTCTTATTCTCATTCAATATCATTCTCACTCTTCTGTATCATTATCACTCTCATCTGGATCATTCTCACACTCTTCTGTATCATTCTCGAGACCACTCTTCTGTATCATATTTTCACATTCTGCAGTACCATTCTCTTCCTGTGTTATCATTCTCACACTTCTTCTGTATCATTATCAACACTCTTCTGTATCATCTCACTCTCTTTATCATTCTCACATTTTCTGTATCATTCTCGCACCTCTATATTATTTACACTCTTCTGTATCATTTGTCACCACTCCTCCCGTATCATTCTCACATTCTTCTGATATCATGACTCCACACTTATAGTGTATCATTCCCATCTTCATGTACCCATTCTCACATTTTCTGTTTCATTCTCACGCTCTTCGGTCATTTTCACACTCTTCAATATCATTTCGCCCTTCGTATCATTCTCAACTCTCATTTTGGTATCATTTTCACACTCTTTTTGTATCATTCTCACTTTTTCTGTATATTTCTCTCACTTCTCATTTATCATTTTCACAACATTCAGTATCATCTAACATTACTTCTGTATCATTCTCAACCCTTATTGTATCATTATTCTCTCACTTCTGATATCATACTGAATCATTCTTTATCATTCTCTCATTCTTCTGTACCATTCTCTTGCTCTTTTGATTTTTTTCTACACAACTCCTCTGTATCTGCCCTCTCACTTATGTATCATTCTTACATTCTTCTGTAATAATTCTCACACTATTCTGTATTATTCTTTTCTACTTATGTATCGTTCTTACTCTATTCAATATCATTCTCTCCCTTCTGAATCATTCTCACACCTATTCTGTATCATTTTCACCACTCTTCTGTATCATTCTCACACTCGTCTGTATCATTCTCACACTCTTCTGGTTTGCATACTCTTTTTCGTATATATCATTTCTCACCTTTTCGCATCTTTCTCATCAATCTTCTGACATCTTGTACACATTTCATCTGTTCATTCTCTTTTATTCTGTATCATTATCATTCCTCTTTGTGTCAATTATAAATATCTTTTTTATCATTTCTAGTAGCAATCTGTATCATTTCTCACATTCTGATGTATCATTCTCACAATCTTCTCTGTATCTTTCTTACATTCTTCTGTATCCTTCTCACTCTCTTTCTCTATCATCTCACACTCTTTCTGTATCATTAACACATTCATCTGCATCATTCTCACTCTTCTGTATCATTCTCACACTCTTCTGTATCAATTTACAGGATTCTTTTTTTCATCATTCTCTACCCATCTGTATCATTATTTACACTTTCTGTATCATTCTTCCACTTTTCTGTATCATTATTACACTGTTCGACTGTATCATTCTAAGACTTTCTGTATCATTCTCACCTCTTGTGCATCATTTTCACACTCTCTGAATCTTTTCTCACATTTATTCTGTATCATTCCTCTACACTCTTATCAGAATACATTCTCACACTCATCTGTATCAATTCTCCATTATTCTGCATCATTCTCACACCCTCTGTATCTTTCTCCAGTCTTCCTGTAGACTCTATCACTCTTGATTGTATCATTCTCACAATATTCTGTATCATTAACACACTCTTCTCTGTATCATTCTCACTCTTCTTTATTTCATTCTCACATTCTTCCTGTATCTTTCTCACAATCGTATATTATTACCTCTTCTTACTGATATCATTGAAACACTCTTCTGTATCTTCTCCATTCTTCTGTATCATTCTCACAATCTTCTGTTATGATTTCACATCCTCTGTATCTTTACTCACATTCTTCTGTATCATGTCACGCTATTTTGTTATAATTCTCACCCCTCTGTATCGTTTCTCACACTTTTCTGTATCATTCTTGTAGTCTTCTGTATCATCTCTAATCTTCTTTATCATTCTACACACCTTCTGTATCATTCGCACACTTTTCTTTATAATTCTCTCACTCTTCTGTATCAGTCCCACTCTGCATCAGATTCTAGGTATCTTTCTCACACTCTTCTGCATCATATAAAGTTCTCTGTATCATTTCTCACATTCTTCTGCCATATTGTCACGCTCTTTTGTATATTTCTCACACTCCCTCTGTGTCTTTCTCCACACTCTTTTGTATCCATTTCTCACAACTTCTGTATCATTCTCGCACTCTCTGATATCTTTCTCACAATCTTCTGTATCAATTACAACTTTCTTTTTTCTTTTTTCATTCACACATGAATCAATTTAACACACTTCTGTACTTATTCTCACATTCTTCTTTATCATTCTATCAACACTCTTCTGTATCATTCTCAAACTCCTTCTTTATCTTTTCTCCCAGTTCTTTGTATCATAATGTCATTCTTCTGTATCATTTCACATTATTCTGTATCATTTCTCACGCTGTTTGTAGTATTTCTCCAACTTCGCTGTATACATTCTCACACTATCTGTATCATTCTTTACATTGTCTGTATTCATTATACTATCTTCTGTATCATTCTTGCTTCTTCTGTATCATTCTCAATCTCATCTGTAGAATCCACCCTTTCTGTTTATCTTTCTCCACATCTATTCTGTATCATTAACACTTTAATCTGTTTCTTCTCACCTCTGAATCATCTTCTCCACTCTTCTGTATCAATTACCATTCTCTTTTTCATCATTCTCATACCCTATCCGTCATTTTTACATACACTTTTATGTATTATTTTTCACTTGTCTGTTCATTCTCCACATCCTATGTATACTTTCTCACACTATTCGTATACATTCTCACAGTTATTGAATCATTCTCTCCACTCTTCTGTAGTCAATTCTCACATTATTGGCCTGTCCTAATCATTCTCGCACTCCCTCTGTCATCATTCTCACATTTCCTCTGTATCATTGTCACTCGTCTTTATCATTCTCTATTCTCTGTTTCGTTTCATATTACTTCTGTATCATTTTCCCACACTCTTCTTACCATTGTCACACTTTCTGGTATCAGTATCACTCTTCGTTTATCATTCTCACATTCTTTCGGTATCATTTCTCTCCTCCATATTTATTACAGTCGCTTCATTATCTTGTCACACTCTTCCGTTTCATTCCCTCATTCTCCGTATCATTCGCACTCTAATTTATGTATGTTTTCACGAGTTCTTCTGTACCATTCTAAATTATCTCCTGTAATCATTCCTCTCGATCTTCTCGTTGTCATTCATCACCACCTGTACAATAACATTTCCTCTACCTTCTGTATTATTTTCTCTTCATCTTATCATTCTCTACACTCTTTTGTATCATCCTCACTCTTTCTGTATCATTCTCGCATTTCTTCTTTATAATCTCTCTCACTCTTCTGTATCATTCTCACACTCTCTGTATATTTCTCACACTCTTCCTGTATCACTCACTGACATTATTCTTTATCATTCTCACATTCTTCTGTATCATTCTCACGCTCTGTTGTATATTTTTACTACTATGTGTATCATTATGACACTCTTCTGTACTCATTCGTACATTTTTCTGTATCATTCTCACATGTGCCTGTAAATTAAATTGCAGGCACACCATCTAAAAGGGGACTAAAGATACATACACATCAGGCCATGGGAAAACTGGTGTTGGCGCCCTGCCAATCAAAGGGGAACTGGCACACAAAAATCTTAATGATGATTTTAATTACCTCTTTGAGACGTGTTCTCTCTGCAATCAAAAGTGGCAGGATAGGAAACAAAGACCCTCCACTATACAATAACAATAAAAAACATTGTAATACTATAATGATCCACAGCATACTGCGAATCTTAACCATGCAGCTAGGTGGATTGGTTTAAAGCATACGTGATTGTAGAACACCAGACCTGCTCAGAACGTTCCAAGCTAAGCTGCATCTAACAAATGCAAGGAATAGAAAAGAGAACTTAGGCATAAAGGAATATTGGTATCTCAAGTTTGTTAGTTGGATTAATAGGTCCACTCCCTTGAGTTTGGCTGGGAAGTATAAATTAAACAAACCAGGAGAAAAAGACTGGCTATCGTTTGCTCATCCCTTTTCCTTCTTGAAAAAAGCAAATGACTTATAAATTTGACTGGGTCCAAAACATTCCAGGCATTGTAAAGCATTCAATCTCTTATTAGAAAAAATTTAGAGAGATACTCTTCTGAATGAAATTTGAAAACTGATTAATTTTATGAGCCAAAATATTGATGAGTAGTGATTGCCTCTTTTACCGTAGTTAAGAATTAGAAATTGCAATTAACCAATGTCGATCAACTGTCCTGGAGTGGATGGTCATAAACCTATGGATATTCTCAGAACTCTTAGGCCACCATGCCTGATAACCTTTGTTGGCACTGTATAATCTCAGTACATGAGGCGTGCTTCTACTTTCACTGATCCGTCCATTGTCTCATTGAGCTATCCCTAAGCCAACGCCTAGATTACATTTAGCGCAAGATCCTCTTATCTCGTTGTCTTTGCAAAACGAAGGGGGATGGATTCGAAAAAGGTAAGAATGGATGTGCCCCTGGCGTAAGGGGTTTGGAAAAAAAAAAACCCAGCAGTAATATTTAACTTGAAATTAACTTCACCAAAATATACACAATTATGCAAATTTAAATGTACACTGTGCACGGGATTAATATAATGTACCTTTACAATGACAAAGACTGGCAAAAAAAAAAAAAAAAAAAAAAAAAAAACAGTAACCAGAGAGAAATAGCACCGACTCAACCAGGTAGGGGCAAGTCTGGCAAATGCTGACCGCGAGTGAACCACGTCGCCTCAGCATTGGTGGGCTCGCCTGTGATTAGACAATGAACCAAGGTACTGATTTAACGATAGAGCCCTAGAAATCGTTAAAGGCTTAGCACCCAGTTCGATGCATGGGAGGAAGCCAAATATGAGAGTGAGTATATACACTGAATAAAAGCAACATACTCTTCACTATATATACCAGCAGCCTGACTCCAAAGACCATTTCACTATGTTGACCATGCTTTTACTAACCACATCAGCCTGGCCATATCCGCCTGACCTCAGCAACCTGACCTCAGCTGCCTGTCATCAATATACTTTCCTCAAAAGCTTTACCACACAGCCTGACCTTTCAAAGTAACCCTTCCATCCTTTCCCATTAGACTAAACCAACTGACCTCTCTAGCTTGACTCCCACTATTCCCCTTGTCCACCTGACTCCATCAGCCTGACCCCACTAGCCTACCCTTGCTAGCCTGACCTCACCAGCGTAACCCCTCTAACCTTACTCCAGGAAATAAGCTCCGAAAGAAAGACATATCATCTGAGCCAAACAGTCCTACCTCACTAACCTGCCCTCGTCACTTGATCCCACTGGAGACCCTCTTCTGCCAGAAGTCACCCCACCAGCCTAACCCCACTAATCTGACCCCACCAGGTTATCCTATCCGCCTTACAACAAACCCAAAATGACTCCACCAGTCTAACGTCTCTACCCTGACCCTATTAACCTGTTTATTTTATTCCAATCTGAACCCACTAGCCTGACGCAAAAAGCCTTCCAGCATATGCATGACCCAGAATTACTGATTGATCAACCCTTTAAAACTAATAGAATATTTCCATCAACCCGTTAATCTTTTGTATATATGAAATTTTCTTTGAGGTTCTGAACAGATTAAATCTGAGGATTCCCGATTTCTCAAACAGGGGCTGCTGTTCATATTTCTCATTCCCCAACACAGAACTCCCTCGTCCATTTATTTAACTCACTGTTACACTCATGCACTCTCACATCGTAAATGCACTCATAATAACTCGCTCTCACATCCATACAACTTATGGGCTCAACTCATTACCTCATACTCACACTCAGTTTACGATATTTTAAACCCCCTCACAACTTTCTACACATCTTTACTTCCCTCCCCCCAAAACCCCTACCGACCTCGTTCACTCCCACACATTACTACACACTTTTTTTTCTACTTTCATGTCGCCTGCTAAATCCGTTAAATACCTGTGATACCTATTCTCACACCTATTCCCTATCTTACACAAATACCCATTATAAACATTCCATACTAACTTCTCCACTCCTCCCACATCCATTACTCGCCTCACTACCTCCTTTAATCATCTCTAAGGAAGTATTAGACTCCGTCAACTGACTCCAACAAATGTCTGAATCTCTCAGCCGCACATCTCTGTATCATTCTCACTCACTTCTGTATAATTCTCATTCTTCTGTATCATTATCATCCTCTTCTGTATCATTCTCACACTCCTCTGTTTTATTCTCACACTCTTCTGAAGCCTTCATCACACTCTTCTGGATCATTTTCACACTCTTCTGTATCATTCTCACACTCTTCTGTGTCATTCTCACACTCTTCAATATCATTCTCGCCCTTTAGTATCATTCTCGCTTTTTTGTATATTTTCCACACTATTCTGTATCATTCTCACACTCTTCTGTATCACTCCCAAATTCTTCTGTATCATTCTCACGCTCTCCGGTGTCATTCTCACACTCTTCAATATCATTCTCGCCCTTCTGTATCATTCTCACACTTTTCTGTATCATTCTCACACACTTCTTAATTCATTCTCACACACTTCTGTATCATTCTTACATTCTTCTATATCATACTCATATTCTTCTGTGTCATTCTCACACTCTTCTGCATCACACTCACATTCTTCTGTACCATTCTCACACTCACTTGAATCATCCTCACACTCTTCTGTATCATTAACACACTATTCTGTATCAATCTCGCTCTTCTGTATCATTCTCACATTCTTCTGTATCATTCTCACGCTCTTTTGTATAATTTTCACACTCCTCTGAATGATTCTCACACTCTTCTATATCATTCTTACATTCATCTGTATCATTCTCACACACTTGGGTATCATTCTCAAACTCTTCTGTATCATTCTTATTCTCTTCAATATCATTCTCACTCTTCTGAATCATTCTCACACTCTTCTGTATCATTCTCACACTCTTCTGTATCATTCTCACACTCTTCTGTATCATTTTCACATTCTTCAGTACCATTCTCTCTCCTGTGTATCATTCTCACACTCTTCTGTATCATTCTCACACTCTTCTGTATCATTCTCACTCTTCTTTATCATTCTCACATTCTTCTGTATCATTCTCGCACTCTATATTATTACACTCTTCTGTATCATTGTCACACCTCCCGTATCATTTCTCACTTCTTCTGTATCATACTCCCCACTCTCGTGTATCATTCTCACACTCTTCTGTACCATTCTCACAATTTTTCTGTATCATTTTTTCACGCTCTTTTGGTCATTTTCACACTCTTCAATATCAT
>NC_069413.1:6296753-6311830 GCF_026875155.1 Cherax quadricarinatus
CTGTATGTAAAACTCCGCAGCAGCCCATCTATTCCCGCGCCTTAACCCCTGCTCATACTCATTAAAGCCTCCACACCTCTTCCTCCACAATAGGTCCCTGTAACTTTTCCCTGTCGTCCCTGTCCAGGACACACTGCACCCATCCCCCCGCCTCTCTTAAAGCCCCCTCTCTCACACCCACACTCCTCATATATGCACTAAGCCAAGCATCAACATACCCTCCCATCCCCTCTGTTGTCACCAAATCTTGTCCCTCCCTATACCCCTCGATGTCCTCAAGAAACCCTCAAACCCACCATTTCCATTGCAACACGCCGGCCACCCCTAGGCCTCGCAGGACACACGTCGATGGTCTGTCACCCCACATGACCTCCTCCAACCCCTAAAACCCTTGCTGCATCAAACCTCTCGTTTTGCACTTCCATTAGGCATTCCTTCACTCCATTTATGTCAGCCACTGGGGCTTCCATCCCCCCTTCCTCTCTCATAATACTCCCTTAACTGCCCCTCAAGATACCTAATAAGCCCATAAGCCAACTGATTCTTGTACCGTCCCTGTCGTACATAGAACTCTCGAATCCTTGCCTTTGCCGTAACATCCCACCCATCTCAATGCATCCCCATTGACTTCCATCCCCTCCCATAAGCCTTTCCACCATTGTGCAAATAGGACCCTCCCTCAACATCCTGAAGCAACCAAACATTCAATTTCCAATAACTCTATACCTGTTCGGCCGACGCTCCATCCCAAATCCACCAAAACACCTCTATGATCAGAAAAAAACACATCCAAAACCCTTACACTCCGCACCACTGCTTTCCTTGTCACGTACATCCTGTCCAGCTGTGCACCATACCCATGCCTCACAAAGGTGTGCTGCACCTCCCACGCCCACCCCTCCACATCCATCAACCCCACCCCGGTTAACAGGTCCCTCAGAACGCCAGAACAATATCCTGCTCCCTAGGTTCCACATCCTTGCAGCGCATGATGCAATTCCAGTCCCCTCCCACCACAGCTAATGCTGGAAGCAATCTTAAGTGATACTCCAACACTTCACTTACGAACTCATTCTGTCACTCGACTATCCCCTCCGCCGGACCATAAACACACACAAAAGACATCTTATCCCATCCCCACGTCCATCCACTCTCATAACCCCCCTCCCCCCTCCTCACAATGATGTACAGCAAACGGGCTAGCCCCCTCACCAAAATAGCCACTCCTTTCAATCTCGTTGAGTGTGCCGCATGTAGAATATACCCCTCAGTCATCAACATACAACCCAGCTTGTTGTTGTGCTCTTGCACAAACACTACATCTACATCATACCTAATGAGAAGCTCATGAAACCATACACACTTCCTATAATTTCTCAGACCATTAATATTTACAGAGAGACTCTTGAATTTGTCAATGGAGGTTTTCCTTTACATACTGCACCACCTTTATTCCCCTTCCCCTTTATATGCCCTTGATCTTCAATCACCATTCTGTGATCTGCTTTCACATGCCCCTTGCCCCTGGACCCCCCAGGTCCATGCTCAACCACATCAGCCCAAACCTTTTTGCCGAACGCTGTGCCGGAGTGAGCACATCGTCCACATCCGATGGCACTGTCGCTCTCTTCCGTGACACTCGAGCCTTTCTCCCCACCTCCACCCGGAAGCCATCCTCGTGCACTTCTGCCACCACAGTGCCAATTTGCAACCCAGCCGCAACCTGGGTCTCTGACATGCCTCCTCCCCTCTCACCACCAGGCCACCCACAAGCCCTCAACTGTGACCTCTCCTGGGGTCCCTAACAGGTCGTGGAGGACTAAATCAATGGTAGGCTCCACGGCCCTGTCCTCACCAGCGACACCACATCTTGGTCTCCGGTGCCTGCCCGGCAGCGCATGACTCTCTCGGAAGAGTTACCACATCTCTTCCTCCTTCCAAGGCCTCCTCGACCTCCACACTCCGAACCTTGTTCAAGGAAATCGACTCAGGTAGTTCCAAATTCAACGTCGCAAGGTCCTCTGATGCCTCCTTATGCTGCTCATCTGCCTGTGTACCCTGTCGGTTAAACACACTGCACAACAATTGTGATCATAGGCACCGCATAAGTGGCAGGTACGTCTTGCCCCGTTATAAGGGTGTTTAACTGCAGGGGTGAGTAGGTTGGTAAAAGGAGGGGGGTTCAGGGGTATTCAATGGCTCACCTCCTTGGGTGTGCAGTGATGGGTGGTTGGGTGTAATTGGAGGTACTCAGTGGGGACTAGATGAGAGGATGTGAAAGATTAGTTTTGCTTAGTTCCCTTAATGGGGAAGGTGTAAATGACAGTTTAAATATATAACATTTATTAATATATAACCATAAATTATATATCATGTATATTTTCTTTGGTAGCATATTTATGTTCTGCTTGTACTGGTCTTGCAATTAAATTTTAACTTCTCTTGAGAGGGTATTCCTTTCACTATGTTCCTTGAAGCATTGAGTTTTTTTTTTTTGCAATTTTTGTAACGTGTTCCTGCATCAGTTTTGAAGTAATTACCTATTATGTAAACATGTGTGGATAAGGATTAGTTCTCTAAACTAATATTTTTGTATATATATGTGTAAATAATACTAGTTAGGCACGTGCTAGAAGGCACAGCGAGTGTATAGTATTGTGGAATGTGTGTTACGTTTTTGTAAGTTTGTACGTGGTGTGTTAGATGTTATAAGGAGTTTGGTGTTATTTTACTAAAATCATGATGAACCATTTGGATAATACTTATTCATGTCCTAGTCTTGGGTTCTTTAAGCAGAGGTACGATAAAGCTCACGGTTCAGGGAGAGTGACCTAGTAGCGACCAGTGAAGAGGCGGGGCCAGGAGCTTGGACTCGACCCCTGTAACCTCAACTAGATGAGTACAACTAGGTGAGTACACACACACACACACAACACCACCACACATACACAGGAGCTTGGACTCCCACCCCTGCAATCTCAACTAGGTGAGTGCACACACACACACACACACACACACATACACACAGTGGTAATGCTTTATTTACAGCTAGCAAAGTCAGGGTATTTCTCCAGAATGGTCTGTAATATACCACTGTGGATAAAAATACTTGCCATTTCTTTAACATTTCTGAGCGAAATTGTTTCTAAATTCATTAATTTTATCGCACCCAGTACATAATGACGCAGGGTGGACAATATCCATCTGGCAAAGTTACATTTCGTTTGGTCTACATCTGGTGGTGGTGATTAACCTGCCAAAGATACTTGTAACCCAGCCGGAGCCCGGGGAGTAGTGACATCCAAGGTCTGTTTTTTTGTTGGATGCACCATAGAAAATTGTGGCTCCTCCTGCATGATAGAGTGATGATAGATGGACCTACTGATCTCCCTGAGCCTTTAAGGGCCGTCGGGCAAATCTGTAACTCTGTTGTTTACGTCCGATTTTCTCCAGTTTTGGTACACAAGACAAAGTCGTTTCACTCTTTCTTGAAAAAAATTTTTCAAAAATATACCTCAAAAAACAACTGAGAAAGACTGATTTTCTGAAAATGCCCTTGTGCCAAACTTTCTCTTATATGGGACTACGTAAGGTTGTTTGGACACTTTGGGGCCGAGAGAACAATGCTTATACTATTTTTCTGTGACCCCTTTCTCTCTAAATAAACTTATCTTTATTTCACAAAAAAATAAAGTTTGTTAGTTCCTGGAATATTGCAAAAAAAATCTGCCCTTTACTCCCACATAAATCCCAAAGTATTTGGAATATTTCCAAAATTTGGTCACCGAAAAACGAGAGAAATCATTATCTAAAATTTTTTTGGGTTTTTAATTCCATTTTTCGTTGGGGGGTTTAAATTAGGTATAATTTTTCCAGTTTACGGGGGAGGGCGGCCCTTAAAAAAAAAAAAAAAATAAAATTTTTTTTTTTTTTTAAAAACTGTTTCTGTGCTTTTATTTTTCCCCCTTTTTTTTAATTTAAAAAAAGGGGGGAAAAATATTTAAATTTCCCGTAACCGGGGTTTTTTTCCCTTTTTATTCAGTTGAGTATTACTTTTGAAAATTTTTTGGGGTTTTTTTAAATTTAATAATTTGTAAAAATAGGTAATTATATATAGGCTTTTAAAAAAGGGGCCGGTTTTAAAAAGGGGGAAAAATTAAATGTTACTGGTTGGTGTATGTTGGGATTGTATTTACTTTTAAACCAAATATATTATTATTTAGGGGTTAAAGAAAAGGCGATAAAAAACGGGGAAAATAATCCAAAAATAAGGGCCGGGAGACTGACCACCCGTCCCCCATATGAAAAATTTAAAATTTTTTAAAACCCCAAAACCCTTTCAGGTTTTTTTTTTTGCCGAAAATTTTTTTTTAGTACAAAAAAAACCCCTTTTTTTTTTCGTTTTTTTCTGGCCCCCGGGAAATTTGTTTCCCCAAAAAAACCATTTTGGGCTTTAACAATTTTTTATTTGAATTGGGGGGGGGAAATGGGGGGAATGGTGTTTAATTTTAATTTCCATGGGGGGAAATGCCGCGGTTTTTGACATAGTCAATTGGCCGGGGGGGCCCATTTTTTGTCCATCTGGGGGGGTGTTCCCCAAAGTGGAAAAGGGGGGTTTGTGCAGGGGTTGAAAGGGACATAACTTGGGTTTTTTTAAAATTGTGAGTTGGAAATACTTTCCCTTTTGGGGGAAAAAATTTCGTCCCCGGGGAAAAAAATGCCCCATTTTCTTCGATTTTTTTCCCAGCCCCCGTTCCTTTTCGAAAAACAAATCCCAAACAACAAGGGAAAATTTAAAAGATAATCTTTTAAAAAAATTTTCTTGAATCCCTGGGGGGGCTGCCAAACCAATGCTTTTTTTTTTGGGGCCCAAAAATCTTTTACAAATAAGTGTAACCTAAACCTAAAAACCCGGGTTTTTCATTTCAAAAGGGGGAAATTGAATTTATTCAATTGTCCGGAGGAAAAACCCTTTTTTTTTTTTTATATAAATTATAAACCCGGGCCAAAAAAGGGTTGACATGTTAAAATTTTTTGGGGTTGGGGAAAAAAACCGGGGGGCTTTCAAAAAAAAAAATCCAAAAGGGGGGGGGTTTGGGGTTTTTTTAAAAAAAAATTTTTAAAAAAATATTAACAGTTACTGGAACCCCCCTGGGGGGGTTTCCTTTAAAAAAATTTATTCCCTTTATCCTGGCAAAAACCCTTTTTTGGGCGGTAGCTTTTGGGGGGAAAAGTTTTTTCCCCCTTTTGGGGGCAATTCAAAAGGAAATGGGGGGTATTTTGGTTTAAAGGCGAAATTTTGGGTGATTTTTTTTTTTTTGGGGGGGAAAGGGGGAAAATGGTATTTTGGGGGGTAATACCCGGGGCGGAAAGTCCCTTTGTTATTGTTTTAAATGTATTTTTATGGGAGGTTTTAGCGATACAGTTTTCCCATTAGGGGTTTGGGGGGTTTTTTCCAGGGGGAATACTTTGACATTTTTAAAATTAGTTTTCTTTGAAACAGTTGTGGCTTTTATAAAATTCTTTTTAAATTTTAAAATTTTCGGTGAGGGCCCCAAAATGCCTCTTTTTCTTCTCAGTTTTTCCCCCCCCCAAAGTTGGTAAAAAAAGGGGAGTGGGGAAATAAAATGTTAATTAAGGATACATTTTTTTAAAAATTTTCTTTGCCCTCCCGGGGGGTAAGCCCTGCCCATTTAAGGTCGTTTTCTTTTTTGGTCAAAAATTTGTCCACAGGAATTTGGGGAAACTCGAGAATGTTTTGTTTTTTTAAAAAAAACCCCAATTCATTTTTCGAAAAACTGTCCCTTTCGGGTTTTTTTAAAAAATTTTGGGTTTTACATGGAATTAAAACCCAGGTCTCCGGGCAGCAAAAGTTTTTGGGGGAAAATCGGGGTGTAAAATTTAAAAACCAAAAAATACAAAAATTTTTTAAAACCTAGCAAAAATTTTTAATAATTAATTTTTTATTTTTTGTGGGCTACAACCTTTGGGGGGTTTAATTAAAAGCTTTATTTCCCTTTTTTCCCTAAAAACACAGATTTTTTAAAGTCCCTTTTTCGCGGAGGACCCCAAATTTTTGGGGTTCAAAGATTACAGGGGTTTGGGCAAAAAAAACGGTTTTAATTTTTGGGGTTGAGACGTGTGTGAAATTTCAGCACCCTGTAATAAAAAAAAAGTCTCTTTTGCATTTTTTTTTGTATTTAATTTCCGTGTGGAGGGGAATTTTTCTGTGGTCACCCAACCCTGTATTTCTTCCCCCTTTGAAGGGATGGGGGCAGTTCCCGGAAAATTTTTTTTTTTTTTGGGGGGGCCCTTTAAAATTTGGGTTTTGGGGGGGGTTTTTTCCCCCCGGAAAAAATTTTTCCCAAAGGGGGGGTTCCCCCGTTCCCCCCCCCCCCCCCCCCCCCCCCCCCCGGGGAAAATTTTTCGGGCTGGGCCACGCTACGTTCGGACATTTTTAAAAAATTTGAAAAGTTTTTTTTTTAGGGGGTTGTTTTTTGGAAAAGTTTTTGGGAGATTTTAAAAGTTTTTCGGGGGGCCTTAAAATTTTTGTTTTGCCCAAAGTTATTTTAAGGGTTTTAAAGGGGAACAATGGTTATGGGGTCATATTTGAAAAATTCCCCCGGATCAGGGGGAAATTTAAAGCCTTAAATCCCCCCACCGGGGAAGGTGAAAAAAATTCTATGATTCCGGGAAAAAAACGCCATTTTTCAAGGGGGTAGTCAAATATTTGAACCCCAGGAAGATAAGGATTAAATAGATATGGGGGGCAGAAAAATTTGGGAACAGATTTTTTTAAGATGCCCAGTTGTTTTAGAAAAAAAAAATTTTGGGGTTTAAAATTTTTTGGGTTTTCCCATTGTAACGAAAAACAAAATGGAATTTTCCAAAAGTTGGGGCCCCAAGAAATTTAAATTTTAAAGGGGAGCTAAAAGTTAAAAGTTGGAGGGGTTTTTTAAAAAAAACCCCCCCGTAATTGTGCCCCCTTTTTTTCTATTAAAAATGAGGGGAAGCTTTTTTTTTTGAACAAAAATTTGGATTTTTTATATGAACAAAGATGGTAATTTGGGGGGTTGGGGTTTTTTTAGGGATTTGTTTGTCAAAATCTTTTGGGGGGGACAATAAGGTCGGAAAATCTTTTTTAAGGAGAAATTCCATTTTAAATGAAAGTTAGGGTTTTGCCATTTTGATCCTAATATCTAGTTTTCAAAAATTTTAAAAAAAAATTGTTTTTAAAAATAGCAGACCTTTCAAGTAACAGTCCCCCCGTCCAGAGTTTTGTAAGTGCCTTCCTTTGAAAGGCCTCGGGGGTTTTTAAACCCGGCACGACGCTGTTTATTTTGGAATTTTGACAGGGCCCACCCCCTCACATTCCCTCCTCCATAACATTCACGCGACATACAACTCTTTCCCCGACCTAAAAAATTGGTTCTTAATTTATCAAAGTATTGATTAAATTAATGTCTATGTGACTAACTTTATCCCCACTCGCTACCACTTACTTACGCTCTCCTATTATAAAAATTTAGACACCACCGTCTATACACTTTCACCACCATTATATTCGCTCATCACTATTTCAACATTTAGCACCACCCCTCTCATCACACTCTTCACCACCACTTTTATTACTGTCATCACTATTACTAAATTATAGACACCTTCCCCCCATCACACTTTCACCCCCCCTTTATTTTGGTCACACTTTACAAAATCATTGAACCCTAGCCTTTATTATGATGCTCACTACAGTTTTCAAACAAGTTTATATTCGTCATTATGTGATTAAAAACACCACACCACCTTTTTCAGCAGGGGGCCCTTTCACTTGCTTTCACAAATTTTGCAATCTTGTTTTGGTCACTCTACAATCTTTTCCCTTTTGTTGTTCAAAATTGTTGTTTCAGGAGAAATTTTTGTGTTTCCCCTACTTTTTTGCCGACATCGGTTGTATACCACAGGAGCAAGATTGGAACATTGGGCGTGAAGTCCCGTCAGCTGGCTCCCTTCTGACTGTCAGCTGACTCGCTAGGCTGGTATTGACAGCCGAGGATGGGGGTTGTTTACGTGCTCCCCCGGGAGGTGCTAAACCCATTGTCTGAGGGGAGGTGAGCAGTTTAGGCCCGAGGTACCTGGTAGTCCTTGGGGGTCATTTGAGGGGGACGGGTGAAGTGCGGTTGGCTGCAAAGCGATCAGCCTCACATGAAGCGCATGAGCTGCTGTGACTCTGAGGTTTTACAATTTATACATTGTTTAGCCCAGTTGTTGCTGTTTGATCATATCTAAAAACGTTCGAAAGGATGAGCACTGCACACACGCCACCAGTGGATTAATGGGCATTTCCTGGCAATGTGGCCCCAGCGTTGACACTTATAACATCGACGTTTAGGAGGTCTGTACAAAGCAATGTAAAAAGCGTTTTGTTGAGGGCTGGCGGGAGTGAAATGCGTGGCGAGTCCCTGGCAGTCCACCAGCTAATTCAGACCCTTGGAAAGTCGACGAGGGCTTGCAACTTTCTCTGACACCAGATATTGAGGATTCAAGTGCTTGTTGACGTTGTAGATGACAATAAGCCTTTTTGCCCTTGGTGGGGGTGCTCGGATTTGAGTTGGATATTCCGGTGAGAAGTTGTCTATTAAAAGCGATTTTTAGGGATAAAAAGTAGTTATCCCCATCTGGACAAAAATTTATCGTTTTCTTGGTCTCTGTATAGCTTCGAAAAAAAAGTTAACTTGGTTTTGATCAGTGTTGTTTGGAAATCTAACCCGAATTTGGGGGGGTGTGGCCCCCCTGTATTGCTTTCAGCAAACTTTTTTAAAAACCCCGTTCTTTTTTTCCCAGCTGTTTACTAAAAAATGTTTTTAAAAACTGCTTCCCATCTCTACGTCAAACTTTCGCTTAAATCATGTGACAGGAGTTTACACTGGCGAGGGCTAAAGGATACCCGGGGAAAAGAGGAAAGGGGGATATTCACTCGCTGAAAGGGAAAAGGGGTGTAGTGGCCGCGGGTCGAGTGCGATTTTCAAGGTATTTACGGGGCACTTGTCCGAGGTTACCAAAATTGCACTACTGTTTAATTACTCCAAACCCACAGCACTTAAACAGCAGCACACGGTCTAGGGAAGAAGACAAATTTTTTAACAAAAAGAACTGTTTTCCAAAAAGGAAGGTACCCGAACATGTTGAACGTTCACAAGGAATTCTGGGATTCAGAAGAGGTAATGCGTGTAATTGACCTTCACTGGCTGGCTTGGGTGCTGTTTAGCCCGGATCGGTTTAAAATCTCCCCTTTTCCCCTTGTGATAATGGCGACGAGTTAAAGGGGTACTGGTGAATGGAAAAATCGGGAAGGGCATTACCTCCGGACACACACAGTATGGGTGTAAGTGGCATGCGGTCTTATAGTGCCCTTTTCAAGGTCACCAGCAGGCCAGCATTCCTCATCATTTAAGCCTACGTAGGTACTGATGGTAGCACAATGTCCTAAGTCGTGAAATCCCTCGTGCAAATAGTTACAACAATCTGCGCACTTGACACTTCTGGCCCCAAATTACATAAATCTGCAGCCTTTTTCACTTTAGCCCAAACTTTTTGTTTATAATGAACCCCTTTGGGATGTCCCCCTTAAAAAGTCAGTATAAAGTCGTTAAATTTTTCTTAAAATAAACCCCTACAGGAAACACTGGGTTTCAGCAGCATGTAGAATGTATACGTAGACATCTCGGGGGGCAAGACGCTGTAACTGAGGCTACCCTTGCTTGTTTGGCTAGTTGGTGCTGCTTTCAAGCCTGCTTTAATGTGCTTGCTAAGCCCGTGTCAAACTTTATATTTGCTTGTAGCAGGCAGGTAGGACCAGGGAATATTGTAAAAGAGTGGGGGTGCGGGAAGGGAGACATGGGCATCGGCATTTTGTGGTCTGGCAAAAAAGCCCCTAGACCATAAGTAAAAAAAAGGGGGAATGGCTGAGTTCCCAAAACGAGGAAGGAGGGGAGAGAGGGAAGGTGGAGTGAAGGTGTAGCCCCCTACAGCCCCTTCAAATAACATATTTTTGTTTCATAGGTATATCACTAGTCACAGTTCCACAAAAAATTCCCCCAGCATTTTGCTGCGCCCAACGATATTTTTGCAGAGAGTTTTCAGTCGGGGAGATAAGCGTTTGATTAGAAGGCCCAGGACTTCACTCAACACAAGTCCCCTCCCCCCAACCACTAGGCCTAATCGTATGTGGGGTGATTTTCATAGTAGACACCCGTAACTGTATTTATGGCTTCCTCCAGTCTTCAATTCAGTACGAGGAAGCCGCCATACAACGTGACTTCCCGCGGTCCTTGAAGGTGACCCGATTTCTTTGTCATACCCTTTAAAAAGGTGGAAAAAGGGCACTACCAAACAAAAAAATCTATTGGCCCCCCCAGAATCATTTTTCACCCCAAGGTGCCAAAATTTCCTTACTTGAAACCCTTTCAGTAGGGTTTCCAAGCCTATTGTAGATATTTTTTATGGGGGCCCATCCACAATTATGGGTTAATAGTTTCTCTTTTTGCCCGAATGACGTTCATAACGTGGTATGACTGGGCCCTTTTTACCCGGGGAAAGCCAGATAACTTTGGTATAACAGGATCTCCCCTTTGTACCCTTTATCCCATTAAGGCAATTTCTTTTTTTGAAGGTACGTTGTGATCCCGATCCGTAATGGTTACGTTTTTGGGTTTTTGCCCTTTACATTAATCACCACATCCAAACAGGTAAAGCACCCCAGTGGCCATCATTACGACATTAGCTGCATCTTTACGTTGGCACCGTTGTGTCTGGGTTTTTACACTATCGTATATTGTTCCTCATTACGTTTATCCCCCCTTACAATTGCTATGTTGCTTCCTTGTTACATGATAACAATGGGCAAAGTTGCACGGCAATCCCTTTAAATTTTGATTTCCCAGAACCCCGTACATCTAGAAGCCTTCAACTTTCCACTTTAACATCCCTGAATTATAGGGATTACGTTCTTAGGAAATGAGTACCGTTGCGAAGTACAATCTTCCCTTTTTTGCCTGACCCCTTTTCAACTGGGTACCCTTATTGTGGGACTTCCCCCCTCTTGCTTTGAGTGGAGAACCATATTTTTGCCCCCCGTCATTGTATGTGCCTAGTAACCCGTTTATAGGTGACTTATGATTTGAATTGGATTAAAGTTTCCTTTTGTGGACTTGACAGGTGCACTGGGGTCTGTAGACGTGGTATTCCTAGAGGAATGGGGGGTGGTCTGCAGTTTGGCAATTAGCTCCCGTGGCCCATTTATTTTTCCAACCCCAAGTAACCTTGTGATATTGTTAGTAGCACTCTCGTTTGTGGTTCAATTTATTTTGAATCAAGGGATCAACAACCATCGTCCCTCCGTCATATTTTTACTCAAGGTTTTAAAATGCTTTCTAGTTTGATCCTAAATTGCTGTAAGTGTTGCGGTTGTGATCTGGAGTCTTAAAATAGCCAAATTAGCTATAGATCAGCCCATTTTCTCCAAGTTACCGTAAGTGACCCCAACAAGTCAATGCCCCACATAGGAGCCTACATTTGGGAATGCTGTTAAGAAATGCCACCCCCCCTTACTTGTCTTTTTAATAGCATAATTTGGTAACACTTGCAAGATCATTCCTATCATGTACGACTGCTTTAAAGATAGACCAAAACTCCTCCCAGTTTTCTCCCGGATTAAACACAGGCATGCATAATTCTGGGAGTTTTGGTAGACACCTCTGATTTTCCTTACTAGGTTGACCAACAACATTGTTTACACCCTTTACCTTCTCTAAAGCCTTAGTTTTGCAGGACACAATGTTGTCCTCCACTTCATAATATTAATCCAGCAGCCGCTCCCTTTCAGCATCATCTGCACAATTCACCAGAAGATCGCTCTCACAGTCCTTATACCACAATTTATATGACTCATATCTACTTTCTAAGGCATCTAGGTGTAGCTTTAATTCATCAGGGTTTACCGTTTCTTGTCTCATTAACTCCATACACTTGTTGTATGATTTAGTAACATGACCCTTCTGAACTTGTAGTGACGCTTTCTATGCTTTGGCATCCATGGACTTGCCAGCCGCACTAACTTCCTCAGACCCAGCCATGGTTAGGGAATTAATAATCACCAATTATACGACTTAAGTAGACACTTTGTGTGAGTAATTCTTGCACTTTACTCTTGTATAAATCCTAGCCACCCATGTGCTAGTAATTAATTGGGCTAATTATCATCCACCACACGACCGATTAAATTTGTGTACCCTATACCCACTTTCTTCAATCAGTCACTTAATTATTAAGTAATTAATTCAATTAATTTTTCACTGATTGCATCCGGTTCAGGAAGGACCAGCGGGCAGATATGGAAAATTTTCTAGGGTGATTACCTTTATGTACCTCAACATTACATGCATACAAGTAAACTCATTGGGAGACAACCATACTGTTTATCGTAGTCACCCGTGTAGACATGTGAGAAACTTAACCACCCCTGGTCACGTCAGGTGGTTCCTTCGACCTCACATCTTATCCATATCTATCCGAGACCAGTATGGATTGGATAGCACCCACAAGTACGGTGCTACTAATTAATTGTGGACTGTATAGATTATATTAATGTAACTGAATGAAGGGGGAGAGGTAGGTTACACATGGATATATCCATCAAGGAAAAACACTTGTACATAATCTCACCACTTACCAGATATTCTCTGGTGGTCACTTGATGTAGCTGGATCACTCATAACCTATCCAATTACAAACATGCCTAACTGGCCAGTATCAGTCTGCTATAACTAGAAGGGTTACTTAACTGTGAGTGATTGATACTCCTTATTTCCTCCATTCACCATCTCATTCGATGTCCTGCTACACCGACACGGTTCTTATTCCAGCAGGACGAGGTATCCGTCGGTTTGTCCCGGTTTAGAAGTCGTGACTCCATAAAGCCTTCACTATCCTCGTGACAGGAAACAACGAGATAAACATGTGCACACACACTCTGGAATGGCGGTTCATATCACTTCAACGATTCCTCAACTTAGTGTTATTAACACTGATTACAGTACGATTACAAGACGGTTTAATGTCTCATAATTATTATACACATTGGAGACCACTCCATTAAGATTTGAGACTGATGAGTGATGATTAAACCAAGGGTAATTTTCCCCGGGACACAGTCCATGGCGACGCGCCAGTCACCCGGTCCTACCCTTATTCACTCATTTTACCACTCTATTACGGTGGTCCCGTAAATCACGTTCCCTCACTCTCCACCAGGAACAGTTACGACACTTCCTATTATGAAATGAGGCCTACATTAATCCTTAGGCTGCTGTGAATGCCAATTTCCTGGTTCCATGCTTTCCCAGCCTCCTCACTGGAGTTTACCTGGAGTTTACCTGAAGAGAGTTCTGGGGGTCAATGCCACCGTGGCCCGGTCTGTGACCAGGCCTCTTGATGGATCAGAGCCTGATCAACCAGGCTGTTACTGCTGGCTGCATGCATACCAACGTACGAGCCATAGCCCGGCTGATCAGGAACCGACCTTAGGTGCTTGTCCAGTGCCAGCTTGAAGACTGCCAGGGGTCTGTTGGTAATCCCCCTTATGCACGCTGGGAGGCAGTTGAACAGTCTCGGGCCCCTGACACTTATTGTATAGTCTCTTAACGTGCTAGTGACACCCCTGCTTTTCATTGGGGGGATGTTGCATCGTCTGCCAAGTCTTTTGCTTTCGTAGTGAGTGATTTTCGTGTGCAAGTTCGGTACTAGTCCCTCCAGGATTTTCCAGGTGTATATAATCATGTATCTCTCCCGCATGCGTTCCAGGGAATACAGGTTCAGGAACCTCAAGCGCTCCCGATAATTGAGGTGTTTTATCTCTGTTATGCGTGCCGTGAAGGTTCTCTGTACATTTTCTAGGTCAGCAATTTCACCTGCCTTGAAAGGTGCTGTTAGTGTGCGGCAATATTCCAGCCTAGATAGAACAAGTGACCTGAAGATTGTCATCAAGGGCTTGGCATCCCTCGTTTTGAAGGTTCTCATTATCCATCCTGTCATTTTTCTAGCAGATGCGATTGATACAATGTTATGGTACTTGAAGGTGAGATCCTCCGACATGATCACTCCCAGGTCTTTGACGATGGTGTTTCGCTCTATTTTGTGGCCAGAATTTGTTTTGTACTCTGATGAAGATTTAATTTCCTCGTGTTTACCATATCTGAGTAATTGAAATTTCTCATCGTTGAACTTCATATTGTTTTCTGCAGCCCACCGAAAGATTTGGTTGATGTCCACCTGGAGCCTTGCAGTGTCTGCAATGGAAGACACTGTCATGCAGATTCGGGTGTCATCTGCAAAGGAAGACACGGTGCTGTGGCTGACATCCTTGTCTATGTCAGATATGAGGATGAGGAACAAGATGGGTGCGAGTATTGTGCCTTGTGGTACAGAGCTTTTCACCGTAGCTGCCTCGGACTTTACTCTGTTGACTACTACTCTCTGTGTTCTGTTAGAATGGAAATTATAGATCCATCGACCGACTTTTCCTGTTATTCCTTTAGCACGCATTTTGTGCGCTATTACGCCATGGTCACACTTGTCGAAGGCTTTTGCAAAGTCTGTATATATTACATCTGCATTCTTTTTGTCTTCTAGTGCATCTAGGACCTTGTCGTAGTGATCCAATAGTTGAGACAGACAGGAGCGACCTGTTCTAAACCCATGTTGCCCTGGGTTGTGTAACTGATGGGTTTCTAGATGGGTGGTGATCTTGCTTCTTAGGACCCTTTCAAAGATTTTTATGATATGGGATGTTAGTGCTATCAGTCTGTAGTTCTTTGCTGTTGCTTTACTGCCCCTTTTGTGGAGTGGGGCTATGTCTGTTGTTTTTAGTAACTGTGGGACGACCCCCATGTCCATGCTCCCTCTCCATACGTGGTAAGGCTCGTGATAGGGGCTTCTTGCAGTTCTTGATGAACATGGAGTTCCATGAGCTGGCCCCGGGCCGGGGTCAGGATTTATTTTCGCTGTTCGAAAATTTTGGGGCA
>NC_069413.1:6312330-6331169 GCF_026875155.1 Cherax quadricarinatus
TCATTTTCTGTAAAACCGCTGATTACAGAGCATTTATTGCTGCACAGTATTTGTATCATAACTGTATCTAAACTGTAAAAAATTGAACTGTAAACCCAATTACAAGCTAACAAGATAAATGACTTCTTCTCAACCATAGAATCAAATCTTTCAAGTAGAATTCCAATTACGTACCAATGTCCAAGCTAATGATTACGTATCTAGATGGAAACTTCCCAACATCTCTCTATCTTACACCAACAGAGCCCAGTGAGGTTACCATGATTATTAACTCTCCAAAAAAATAGGGAATGTAACCCAAGTACCACCACTACTATATAAACAAGAAACTCAAATCATACCTTTCACCTACCATTACACTACTCTTTAACAAATTACTAGAAAGCAACACTTTCCCGGCATCACTCAAACAAGCAAATATTACACCAATACACAAAGGTGGTGATGTAACATATGTAAACAATTATAGGCCAATATCAAATTTGCCTTTCTTTTCCCAAATCTTTGAGAAGCTCATACACAAAAAGTTATACAGTGGAATCTCAGCTTACGAATTCAATCCGTTTCATGGACTTGTTCGTATCCTGATTTGCTCGTATGCTGGGTCAATTTTCCTCATTTAAATTAACTGAAATGCAATTAATTCATTCAAGCTGAATTCCTGCTCTCAGGAGGCATGACAAAATAACCCTAATATAAGCTCTACAGCTTATTTATCTGTCATAATTCATCTAATATGACATAATAAACAATATAAATAAGATAGAAACCTGATATACAGTGGACCCCCGCATAACGATGGCATCACATAGCGATTATTTCGCATACCGCTTACTTTAATCGCAAAAATTTTGCCTCACATACCGCTTAAAAACCCGCTTACCGATTTTCGTCCGAGACGCGGCCTGAGCCACGCTCACATGTTCCGCCGGTGGCATTGTTTACCAGCCAGCCTCCGCGGTAACATCCAAGCATACAATCGGAATATTTCGTATTATTACAGTGTTTTCGGTGCTTTTTCTGGAAAATAAGTGACCATGGGCCCCAAGAAAGCTTCTAGTGCCAACCCTACAGCAATAAGGGTGAGAATTACAATAGAGATGAAGAAAAAGATCATTGATAAGTATGAAAGTGGAGTGCATGTCTCCGAGCTGGCCAGGTTGTATAATAAACCCCAATCAACCATCGCTACTATTGGTGGTACAGCTGCTGCTGCTGCTGCACTGTCAGCTGCTGCTGCTGCTGTAGCACCGTTGTTGGTGTGGCTTATTGAGAATACCAAGAAACAATTAACCCCAGAGGATTTGCCACCCAGGATAACCCAAAAAAGTCAGTGTCATCGAAGACTGTCTAACTTATTTCCATTGGGGTCCTTAATCTTGTCTCCCAGGATGCAACCCACACAAGTCGACTAACACCCAGGTGAACAGGGAAAAATGCCTGGAACTAGTGCTCATATTGGTGAATTTAAAGCCAGCAAAGGTTGGTTTGAGAGATTTAAGAATCGTAGTGGCATACACAGTGTGATAAGGCCTGTTCTGGAAGAAAATGCCAAACAGGACCTACAGTACTCAGGAGGAAAAGGCACTCCCAGGACACAGTGTCTCATCAGTCATTGCTGCATCTTCAATAAAGGTAAGTGTCATTTATTCTTCATTTAGTAGACTAGTACATGCACAATATATACTGTGCATGTACTACTCTACTATTGTGCATGTATCCTTCTCTTTGTGTGTGGGAAAAAGTATATTTCATGTGGTAAAATTTTTTTTTTTCATACTTTTGGGTGTCTTGCACGAATTAATTTTATTTCCATTATTTCTTATGGGGAAAATTCATTCACATAACGATTATTTCGCATAACAATTACCCCTCTTGCACGGATTAAAATCGTTAACCGGGGGTCCACTGTACACTCTAGAATGAATAAAATATGTCATGTGGACAGCAAAGGGAGGAGGATTGTGGTCGAACAGTATAGCTATGAAAATGTCAGAGGTGTTATAAGAGAAAACAGAGTTTGCGAGGCTAACTGAATTAAATCTGGTGTACATACAACATTTACACATCTTGGAGAAGAAATGTAGAGCGGCATATCCTGTCAGGAGTTTACACTTTTCCTAAGGACTGCTATGTACAATTTTTATGTTTATCTCGCTACACTATGTATTTCCTGTGAGCTGTTTCTCCTTTATAGACTCCTTCTGCTTTAGTATTGCACATATAGTAGATTGTTATTATTATAATCATTGGAAAGCGCTAAACCCATAGGTACATACAGAAGAGGGGCTACGCTTGTACTCAACTCACCAAGTCCTCAACCCTCATACCTAGTCTGTGCTTATTAACCCTTTGAGGGTCGACAGGCCCTCTCCCAGACTTGTTCTCAGGGTCGAAAAATATTCAAAAAAAAAAAAAATTATTTTTCTTAAGAAAAAAGTTATTTTTTTCTAAACATTTTAAGCCAAAAAAATTTTTTTGGCCATCAATACTTACCAAGATATGGAGGCGTGAAGTTGACAGAAACTGAACTGCATGTGGTATCTTCGCTGACTGCCAGTTACCCGGTAATCATTTATTTAGCTTTTTTCTATTTTTTCTACTATTTTTTAATATTATTTCTTTTCAAGTAACTTTTGTGGCCTGTGAGACCAATATGAGCACTATACACAAATAACCCGCACATAAAAGAGAGAAGCTTACAACGACGTTTCGGTCCAACTTGGACCATTGACAAAGTCACACTAACCAGAGGTGGAGCAGGACGGCTATATATAAGCAGGAAGAGGTGGTGGTAGTAGTAGTAGTAGAACAAGAATTGTATATAATACCGACAAGATGAAATTAAGACACATGCACAACACCCGGGCATCCCCATCGTAGACGTTTCGCCATCCAGCCAGCCACTGGATGGCGAAACGTCCACAGCAAAGACAACCAGATGCCGCACATGTGTCTTAATTTCATCAGTAGTTGTGGTAGCAGTAGAAGAAGAAGAGGTAGTAGTAGTGGTAGTGGTAGAAGTGGGAAATAAGGATGACGAGCCAGTCAAATACAAAGGAAGGGGAGCACTGCAAGAGAGCTAGATGCCCACAGAGAGAGAGCAAGCGCACAGAGATGCGTGAAAGGGGAAGTGGTGAAATAAATGAACAAGGAACAGAAACACGAGACAGGAGAGAGAAAGACAACCCAGAGGAGAAAAGGAAAGAGGAAAGGGGAAGAGGAAGAAGAAGAAAAAGAAAAAGAAAAAAAATGAGGATTCAGGTTAAGTCATGGGTGTTCTGAAGTTTGGAACATTTTACAATGTAGTGGGAAAGGAAGGCATCTACAGAGACGAAGCCAGGGCTAAGGTTCATACAAGGAAAGTTGTGTATTAGAGAGGATTCAACTAGACGGCGACTGTTCGAGTTGGAAGTAGGGAAGACAGTTTTAGCAGAAGACCAGTCAATAGGATGGCTGTGATCTCTGATGTGGCAGAAAAGAGCATTGTTAGTGTTGGCAAGCCTAACACTATTTTTGTGCTCCCTAAGTCTGTCAGAAAGAGATCGACCAGTTTCTCCAAAGTATTGAAGAGGACAGGAGGAGCAAGAAATAGAGTAGACACCAGGAACATCTGTAGAGGGAGGAGAGGTATGAACGAGATTAGTGCAAAGAGTGTTAGTCTGGCGGAAGGTAAGCTTGATGTCTAAGGGACGGAGAGAATTGTTGAGATTAGAAAGACCGGAAATGTAGGGAAGGCAGAGGATAGAAGAGTTCCCATGAGTAGAGAGTTTGGGAGAGAAGAAATTGCGTTTAGCACGTGAGAGGGCAGAGTCTATGAAATGGGAAGGATAGCCAAGACGGGAGAATGAATTATGAAGAGTGGAAATTTCTGCTGGAAGGAACTGAGGATCACAGATGTGGAGGGCATGGAGAAAGAGGGAGATAAGAACACTTTTCTTGACAGGGGAAGCATGATAGGAAAAGTAGTGAATGTACATGCCACTGTGCATTAACTTGAATCCTCATTTTTTCTTTTTCTTTTTCTTCTTCTTCCTCTTCCCCTTTCCTCTTTCCTTTTCTCCTCTGGGTTGTCTTTCTCTCTCCTGTCTCGTGTTTCAGTTCCTTGTTCATTTATTTCACCACTTCCCCTTTCACGCATCTCTGTGCGCTTGCTCTCCCTCTGTGGGCATCTAGCTCTCTTGCAGTGCTCCCCTTCCTTTGTATTTGACTGGCTCGTCATCCTTATTTCCCACTTCTACCACTACTACTACCTCTTCTTCTACTACTACCACATCTACTGATGAAATTAGGACACATGTGCGGCGTCTGGTTGTCTTTGTTGTGGACGTTTCGCCATCCAGTGGCTGGCTGGCGAAACCTCTACGATGGGGATGCCCAGGTGTTGTGCATGTGTCTTAATTTCATCTTGTCGGTATTATATACAATTCTTGTTCTACTACTACTACTACCACCACCACCTCTTCCTGCCTATATATAACCATCCTGCTCCACCTCTGGTTAGTGTGACTTTGTCAATGGTCCAAGTCGGACCGAAACGTCGTCGTAAGCTTCTCTCTTTTATGTGCGGGTTATTTGTGTATCGTTCCAGTCACGGTATTGTGTCTTTTTTGTTATTTGTTAAATATGAGCACTATTTTGTATGTACAGTGGACCCTCGCCTAACGCTATTAATCCGTTCCTGAGAGCTCAACGTTAGGGAAAATTATCGTTAGGCAAATTAATTTTCCCCATAAGAAATAATGGAAATCAAATTAATCCGTTCCTGACACCCCAACGTATGAACAAAAAAAAAATTTTTACCACATGAAATATTAATTTTAATACACACAAACTGAAGACATGCACAGTTACATGACACTTACCTTTATTGAAGATCTGGTGATGATTGATGGGATGGGAGGAGGGGAGACTGTGGATGGTGTTAATGTTTAGAAGGGGAATCCCCTTCCATTAGGACTTGAGGTGTCAGGTCCTATTCTGGAGTTACTTCCCATCTTCTTTTAATGCCAATAGGACCAGCCTGTACCTCCTGTTCCTTTATGATATTCCTAAAGTGTTTCACAACATTGTCAGTGTACAGGTTGCCAACATGGCTTGCAATAGCTGTGTGAGGGTGATTTTCATCAAAAAAAGTTTGCACTTTAAGCCACATTGCATACATTTCCTTAATCTTTGAAGTAGAAAACTTCCTCAATTTCTCTATCCCTTCCTCCAAAGCAATTTCCACAGGTGTGGCCTCTTGCTGTTGAAGATGATCTAGCAGCTCATCAGTGGTTAGTTCTTCATTGTCCTCCTCCACCAACTCTTCCACATCCTCCCCACTAACTTCCAACCCCAAGGACTTCCCCAATGCCACAATGGATTCCTCAACTGGCATAGGATTCCCAGGGTTAGCCTCAAATCCTTCAAAATCCCTTTTGTCTACACATTCTGGTCACAGTTTCTTCCAAGCAGAGTTCAAGGTCCTCTTAGTCACTTCCTCCCAAGCCTTACCTATAATGTTTACACAAATGAGGATGCTAAAGTGATCTCTCCAAAACTCTCTTAGAGTCAATCGAGTTTCTGAGGTCACTACAAAGCACCTTTCAAACATAGCTTTTGTGTACAGTTTCTTGAAGTTGGAAATGACCTGCTGGCCCATGGGCTGCAGGAGAGGAGTGGTATTAGGAGGCAAAAACTTGACCTTAATGAAGCTCATCTCTGCAGAAAGTCGCTCTGCCACGTCTGAAGGACGACCAGGAGCACTGTCTAATACCAGGAGGCACTTAAGGTCTAATTTCTTTTCAATTAGGTAATTTTTCACAGTGGGGGCAAATGCATGGTGTAACCAGTCATAAAAAAAGTCCCTAGTGACCCATGCCTTACTGTTTGCCCTCCACAGCACACACAAATTAGCCTTGAGGACATTGTTTTTCCTGAACACTCTGGGAGTTTCAGAGTGATACACCAATAAAGGCTTCACTTTGCAATCACCACTAGCATTGGCACACATCAGCAGAGTAAGCCTGTCTTTCATAGGCTTATGTCCTGGGAGTGCCTTTTCCTCCTCAGTAATGTAGGTCCTGTTTGGCATTTTCTTCCAAAACAGGCCTGTTTCGTCACAATTAAACACTTGTTCAGGTTTCAGTCCTTCACTGTCTATGTACTCCTTGAATTCCTGCACATATTTTTCAGCCACTTTGTGGTCCGAACTGGCAGCCTCACCTTGCCTTATCACACTATGTATGCCACTACGATTCTTAAATCTCTCAAACCAACCTTTGCTGGCCTTAAATTCACTCACATCATCACTAGTTGCAGGCATTTTTCTAATTAAATCCTCATGCAACTTCCTAGCCTTTTCACATATGATCGCTTGAGAGATGCTATCTCCTGCTATCTATTTTTTGTTTATCCACACCAATAACAGTCTCTCAACATCTTCTATCACTTGTGATCTCTGTTTCGAAAACAAAGTTGCACCTTTGGCAAGAACAGCTTCCTTGATAGCGATGGTTGATTGGAGTTTTGTGTACAACCTGGCCAGCTCGGAGACACGCACTCCACTTTCATACTTAGCAATGATCTCTTTCTTCATATCCATAGTAATTCTCACCCTTTTTACCACAGGGTTGGCACTAGAAGCTTTCTTGGGGCCCATGGTGACTTATTTTGTAGGTGCAGTCACTAAAAATGTTCCGATTGTATGCTTGGAAGCGACTGCGGTGGCTGGCTTGTAAACACTGGCACCCACGGAACAAGTGAGGCGGGCTCAGGCCGCACGTGGACGTGTCTCGAACGAATCGCATTGAGCGAGTTTTTTAGCGCTAGCCGAGGCAATTTTTTTGCGTTAAAATGTATCGCTAGGCGGATTTAACATTATGCGATGCACCCAGTACTATGCTCTGAAATACAGTGGAACCGCAAAAATCGAACTTAATCCATTCCAGGAGCTAGTTCTAAATTCGAAAAATCTGAAATTTGAAGCAATATTTCCCATAAGAAATAATGGAAATACAATTAATCCGTTCCAGAAACTCAAAAATATTCACACAAAAAATACATTTTATAGAGATTAATTACAGTTTTACATACAACAAATACTATGGTTTTTAATTATGTATAGTAATACATATAAAATAACATTTTTTACTTACCTTTATTGAAGGTTGGTGTTGGCATCTGGAAGATAGGGAGGAGGAGAGATGGAGTTGGGGTTAGGGTTCAGAAGGGGAATACCCCTCCGTAAGGACTTTAGGTATCAAAACCTCTCTGGGAAGTAGTGAATGTGTTCAGATATTTGGGAGTTGACATGTCAGCGGATGGGGGGGGGAAGAGAGAGAGAGAGAGAGAGAGAGAGAGAGAGAGAGAGAGACAGAGAGAGAGACAGAGAGGGCGGGGTAGAGGACGTGGAGGAAGACGTGGTGGAGGAAGACATCTACAGCCGTCTCACCCTCCACTAACACAGTTCCAGCGGCAGAATCCGAGGACAAATCTGCGAAACACAGGAGGTACAACAAATCCTAGTCCACCCTCCCAGGCACCTAGGCTGTGCTCTCGCTGTCACCGGAAGGGGCACTCTGCCAACAACTGCCTGCGAGATACCAGGTGTAACTACTGCTACAAGAAAGGACATAAGGAGGACCAGTGTCGGAAGAAAAAGGAACTTGACAGACAGGGCCACCTGTTTAGAGACCTGTTCTCAGAACAAACCAGCAGGATCTCTGAATTGGTAAACACTCTCACACGTCACCCACTTAGCTACTCCTATCCCAGCCCATCAGGTGGGATTGGGCCTTATACAAGACCACAGACCTACATCCCTGCAGCTGCCTCAGTACCCTACCTCTCTCAAGGGCAGCACCTTACATTCCCTACACACCCACCACCTCAAGCTGACCACTTCATCATGAGGAGCCAGTCTATCAGCATCCTGTCGGCCAACATTAGAGGTTTCATTACTAATGTTGGAGAGCTCACACATAGCTTTGTGAACACTCGACGTCCCGACATGATAGCTGTTGTTGAAACATTTTTGGATGACAGGACTCCAGAAAATTTTGCAAGAATTGCTGGCTACACCTCATGGATGAGAAGAGACAGGCAAGGGCAAGGAGGTGTGTTGCTGTGTGCTTCTCTAAAAGTGTTCATGCCCAGCACATAGATGTTGCCACCCCTACACATCTTGAAATGATGTTCTTCAAGCTCTGTATAAACACTAGTACCTCTGTACTAGCATGTGCAATGTACAGACCTCAGTGGCAACATGCAGACCCTATCAACTTCCTAATGGAAAACTTAAGATCCCAACAGAACGAGGTGAGGAGTCCACACGCACAACCTGGCTATGGGAAAGAGGTAATTGGCCAGCCCTTTGCTCTGAGCTCGCCACCACCGACTGGAATGCTCTTCTCCAGGGGGATGTTGACAACCAAGTGAAAGCCTTCACTGGACACATCCTTAATCTGCAACAAGAACACATTCCTCACCGGCAATATGTGACAAAGCCTACAGATCAGCCTTGGTTTGGCTTTCGTTGTAGAGAGGCTGCTACTGCTAAGTACAAAGCATGGCGAAGGTATAAGAGACATCCTACCACCTATAACAGGAACTTGCACATGCAAGCCTGTAGGCATATGGGTGATGTTCAAAAGTGGGCCATTACTAAATGGGAGGTGGACACTAAAAGAAAGTTAGCATCAGGTAGGGTAGGCTCCAAAACCTGGTGGTCCCTGGTCAAGGACAGACAAGGTTATCTGCCTGATGAAACTTATTCCACCTCTAAATCGACAGGATGGGACCACCTCTACTAGTAGTCAAGAGAAGGCGGACCTCTTTGCTGAACACTTTGCTACCAAATGCAAGTTCCTGATCCAGCAAGGGACCCTCCTTGGCTAGCTGCAAGAACTGTGTCAAAACTGTCAGTGGTGACAATAAGGCAGGAGGAGGTGCATTTCCTTCTTAAATCACTTGACCAAGAAAAGGCTGTGGGCCCAGACAAGTTGAGCCCAAGATTGTTGAGAAGATGTGCAGACCAGCTAGCAGCACCTCTAACTCGCATCTTTCAGCACTGCCTAGTACAGTGTAAATGGCCTCTCCATGGAAAGAGGCAAATGTAGTCCCTGTTCCACAAAAGAAGAGCAGAGCAGAAATCAGCAACATACAGACCAGTGTCACTCCTGTCAATCACTGGTAAGATCCTTGAGACAATAATCTCAAGACAAATGACAGATTTTTTTGACTACCACTCACTACTTTGTGATCGTCAATATGGCTTCAGGAAAGGTTACTCTGCTGCTGATCTGTTGTTAAACCTCTCCACTAAGTGGCACCAGTCACTGGATGAATCCAAAGTCAGCTGTGTGGTAGCACTGGACATTGCTGGCGCTTTCGACCGGGTGTGGCACCAGGGCCTCTTAGCAAAACTTCAAGCACTGGGAATTGCAGGCTCTACGCTATGTCTCCTCAGTGATTACCTTCATGGTAGATCTCTAAGTGTAGTCCTCAATGGAATGGAATCAGCAAGGCATCCTATTGGGGCAAGCGTTCCACAAGGAAGTGTGCTGGGTCCACTGTTATGGAATGTCTACTTCAACGACCTTCTTCATCTCATCCCAGAATCACATGCATATGCAGACGACTGTACACTGACATTCACTTATCCAAGAGAAGAAATCCAGCTGCTCTAAGCTACATCAATCACCAGCTGAGAGCTATATCAGCTTGGGAAATAGATGGCAAGTAACATTTGCACCTGAAAAAACGCAAATGATGTTCGTCTCTAGGCACCATGATGGTAATGCTGGCGCAGTAGTAAGGATGAATGGGACGATGTTGGCACCTGGAGAAGAAGTTGATATCCTTGGGGTGAAATTTGACTCCAAACTAACCATGAAGAACCATGTTGTAAATCTTGCAAACAAGGCAGCCAGGAAGCTTACAGCACTTCGCCGTATCTCGCATCTGCTTGACAGTAGGGGTTGCAAGATCCTGTACGAGGCACAAGTACGCTCACACCTTGAGTATGCTCCACTTTCTTGGTTTGCCTGCCCCCCCTCTCATCTGCGACTGCTTGACAGAGTAGAGAACAGAGCAAGACGTCTCATCTCTCGCCTGGACCCATCCTGGATAGATCTGTCATTTCAGCAGAGCCTTCAACATAGGAGGGATGTGGGTGGCCTTACTGTTATGTACAAGGCCAATATTGTCAAAATACCACACTTGGATCCACTTCGAGGACAGCGTGAAACAAGCTTTTATGCCACAAGACGGGCAGAAAGCAGCAACTTCACTCTGGCTGTACCCTTCTCCAGAACATCACTCCATCTGAGATCATACATACCAGGATGACTCGAGTATGGAACACATTCGTACAGCATAATGATGTCAACGAGATAACGTCAGTTGATCAAATGAAAATGCTGGCCCACAGATGGCTCCAACTTCGTCCTGTTCCCTACTTGTATGTCTCATAACAAAAATGCTTTCAAATGAGCTGATGTAGGTAACAGCTCTTAGCTTGCAATAAAGTTAGGAATCCTTAACCTGTAAATAGCTGTCAATAAAGCTAGGGATCCTTAACCTTGTCAAACCCTGTGTAAAAAAAAAAAAAAAAAAAAAAAAAAAAAAAAAGAGAGAGACAGAGAGACAGAGAGACAGAGAGAGACAGAGAGACAGAGAGACAGAGACAGAGAGAGAGACAGAGAGACAGAGAGAGACAGAGAGAGACAGAGAGAGAGACAGAGAGAGACAGAGAGACAGAGAGAGACAGAGACAGAGAGACAGAGAGACAGAGAGAGAGAGACAGAGAGAGAGACAGAGAGAGACAGAGAGAGACAGAGAGAGAGACAGAGAGAGAGAGACAGAGAGAGAGAGAGAGAGACAGACAGAGAGAGAGAGACAGAGAGACAGACAGACACAGACAGACAGACACAGACAGACAGACACAGACAGACACAGACAGACACAGACAGACACAGACAGACACAGACAGACACAGACAGACACAGACAGACAGACGACGACGACGACGACGACGGTGGCAGTGGTAGAGCTAGGTGCCCACAGAGGGAGAGCAAGAACACAGAGGTGGGGGGGAGGGGAAATAATGAAATAAATAATGAAGGAACAGAAACACAAGACAGAAGAAAGAATGAAAGACAACCCAGAAGAGAAAAAAGGAAAGAGGAAACTGGAAGAGGGAGAAGAAAAAAGGAGGAATCAGGTTAAGTTACAGGTGTTCTGAAGTTTGGAGCATTTTACAATGTAGTGGGAGAGGAAGGCATGTACAGAGACGAAGCCAGGATTATGATTCATACAAGGAAAGTTTCGGTCCAAGTCGGACCAAAACGTCGTCGTAAGCTCCTCTCTTCTACATGTGGGTTATTGTGTATCGTTCCAGTCATGGTATTGTGACTTTTTTTTTTTTTGTTATCCATGCCTTCCTTAGTGGATGACACCTTAGTGGATGACAGTGACCTCCATCAAAGACACCGCAAGACTCCAAGCGGATATCAACCAAATCCTCAAATGGGCCACTCAAAATAATATGAAGTTTAATGAAGAGAAATTTCAACTACTCAGACATGGAAAACTTGAAGAAATTAAAACTGTATCAGGGTATAACAACAAATTCTAACCATACAATAGAGCAAAAAGTAATGTGAATGACTTGGGAGTGATAATGTCAGAGGATCTCGCCTTTGAAGACCACAACAATGTATCTACCCTATCTGCTAGGAAAATGACAGGATGGATAATGAGAACCTTCAAACCTAAGGATGTCAAGCCCATGATGATTCTCTTCAAATTGCTTGTCCTCTCTATTCTGGAATTCTGCTGTACACTAACTGCCCCCTTCAAGGCAGGCAAAATTGCTGACCTGGAGAGTGTACAAAGAACTTACAAGGCACACATAAGTACGATAAGGCACCTAAATTACTGGGAACAGTTGAAGGCCCTTGATTTGTAGTCCCTGGAATGCAAGCAAGAGAGATGCTATCATGTGGGGTTTCGAACACGTGGATAGGGTAAAGAAATACTCACGTAGGCTGGAAGTACGTATATTACGGATAATGTGGGAAGCGCCAAACAGCCGGCCTGCCTCTCTGCTCTCTATCGTAAGACTGACTAACCCCAGTACCCATATGTGAGGGGGTGTTTGAAATACTGCTGTGGTCAGCACAATATGAATACAGACAGTGATTCACACAGAGACGGTTGGTAGCGAGTCATCTACTGGTACACTGGTTACTGGTAACTGGTACTACTATGCAAGCAAGAGAGAGGCATGATAATATACACTTGGAAAATCCTAGAGGATTAGTACCAAACTTGCACAAGAGAATTACTCCCTATGATGCAACATTTCCCCAATGAAAAGCAGGGGCGCCATGAGTACACTGATAGAAAACACAATAAGTGTCCGGGGCCCAAGACTCTTCAACTGCCTCCCAGCATACATAAGAGGGATTACCAATAGACCCCTGGCTGTCTGCAAGAAGGCACTGGACAGGCACCTAAAGTCAGTATCTGACCAGCCAGGCTGTGGTTCGTACGTCAGTTTGCATGCAGCCAGCAATAACAGCATGGTTGATCAGACACTGATCCACCACAGGGCCTGGTCTCAAACCGAGCCGTGGGAGTGTTGACCCCTGAAAGCCTCTCCAGGTAAACAAAGAATTTTTATTCACACCAAAAAAATAGAAGATTTACTGTTATGCAATATTGTAAAATGTAATTGTATAAATAATATCAGTGCATTCGTGAACATATATTAAACCCACCAGTTGAAGTGTATTGGATGTGTGGCATCATTTGTTTACTCCCGAAGATCAGCAAAAATCAAACATTTCCACTTTGAGCTCAATTTCAAGCTATTTTCAGTACTAAATTCAATCAAAATCATTTCTACTTCCATTCTATCAAATGAGACCAAGAAATCGTGAACACACCTGTAAAAAACATACAAAAATACACCACAAAGTCGCTGTTTTAATCCAAAAACATGGTCGCAGTTTTTTTCTCTCATTATGCAATGCATGCTGCAGGATTTGTTTATATGGTGCACACTTATATCTAGGACCAAATTTACCACTCACAGCTTATTTGAGTGAGCTGAGCTCATGAACATCATACTACAGCATGGACCCTGCCTTCAAAGCCATATAACTACAGGAGGACCAACGAAAAAAAATTAAAGACCAATGGATAGTTTTTTTGTCCTCCACATAACCTCAAAGCCCCACTCCCCTTGTTTCTTTCAAATTTTATGGTTAACCCCTCAATCATAAACCCACCTGACAAGTCAACTCCCAAAATATCTAATCATTCACTTCTTCCATACTCCCCTTCCCTCCCATGGAAATCCAGTTTTTCTTTACAAATCTTTTTGATACCCTCATCCCCTTACTCTTACCCTAATTTCGCTCTAAATTTCCCCACCTTTACAACACTCCCAAACTTGCCCCACTAACCTTCCAAAATTTCTTTAGAATCTCCCAAAAACACATTATCAAAAACCCCAAAATAAATGTGTCAACTCCCCTTCTTAATTGATTCCCATAATTTAATCCCACCCCTCTCCCCAATACCCTAGCATTTACTTCTTTTACAACCCCTATACCTCGACAACAAACCCGAACTTACCCCATATCCCAAAACCCTAACCAAAAAAGTACCAAAACGGTTGGGAACCTCTCCAAGATACATACTACGTCGCAAAATGCCCTTCTCACACTATACCATTCCTTATATATCCATACCCACCTTGCTATATTCTTGGGGGTTTAACTGCAGCAACACACCTAAAGCCAATAAAACCCAACAAAAAGCCGCGTAAGATAATCACTAAATCCCACCCTGGCAACACCCCCCCCCCACTCCATAGATCTAAACTTACTCCCTGTTCAGTACATCCACACTTACTACTGTGCAATCCACATCACGGGGCCTTTAAAATTTCCCAATATAACCTTGACCTAAAAGTTTTTTTTGTATTTTGCCAGAACCCACAGGCACAATACCAGACACAAACACCTTGACATTCCCCGGTCCACAAACCTCACAAAAATTCAATGATTAAAAGGGCCCTAAAATCTGGAACACCCTACCTAAAATTCAAAACGCAGACACATTCATCCCCTTTCAAAACAAACCACAGAAAACATCAAAACTCCCCTGATACAAAACTGTCAACAATTAAAACAAATACCACCTGGGGGTTTAAACACTTACACCACCCCCCCATTTGACCATAAACAGAAATATAATCTCAATCTCAAAATAATGAATCCTAAAGCTAATTGGCCTGTGAACCCAATACTGAAACAGGGGCAAGGCCCCCAAAACAAAACATTCACATTGCTAAACTCACAAACTAGTATTTAGTCCTTACCTAATACCAACTACCTCATAATTTTGAATATTTTAAAACTTAAATTTAATTTTAATCTGCCCGAAATGCCTACCAAATTAGGTGTTTCTAGTGGACCTCTTTAATTATTGTTTACTACATTAAACAATACAATAACCAAATTCTTAAACTCAGCATTGAAAATCCTTTATAGAGAATAAATTTTGAATTTGAATTTTAAATTTTTAATTTTGAAAAAATTTATTTTAATGTCCCCCAGGTTGTCCATGTGACATTACACACCCTGTCTAAACCTACCTTTACGGGGAAGCATCTCCCTCCCCTACCACCCTAACCTAAACCCTCACTACTTCATAAAAACCTCTCAGCTTTTAGAATTATACCTATTCCAACCCAAATGGGAAAACCAGCATATTCCTCTCTAAAACAGCACCTCCCCTCCCCATTTGCACCCAAATTAACTGACAAATTTTTAGCAAAACTATTGGTTTTAAAACCAAAATTTTAATAAATTTAAAAGCACATTTGGTTAATATAGGTAAGAAAAACCCAAAATGATGAGGGGGGGGCCATAAAACCTCTAGTTGCTACTCCTGGATCCACAAAACTCAGCAGACTTTTGTCATTAATGACCATCAGATGACAATGAACGCCTAATTCCATGGAAGGACAAAAATCACTATAGCAATGCAAATGTCAAAGAATAATGAAAGGGATTTTGATGTAATCCCTTTTCCATTCTTCTTAAAAAAAATTTTTTTTCCCAATTGGGTGAAAATCCCAATAGGGGGGTGCTGATTCTCACCCCAGACACTTCAAAATACAATGGGGTGAAAGATCCCAACAAGTTACTTAGTATAAAGGGAACAAAAAGATAATCAAGTTTCTAGGGGGTTTTTGGGGACAAAGGGATGACTGGTTTTTAGACCGTAAGCCAAAAAATTTAAGTCTGCCCCTAACCTGGGCATGAAAAGTCTCTCTTTGCGTGCAACCATTTTTGTAATTTCAAACTCAATGTAATTTTGAAAGGGAAATAAAACCGTTGTTTGATACAATTGCGGTTTTCAATTATTTGGGGAGATGAGGCTTTTTAAAAACAACATAGCTCTGAACTGTTTGGCAGATAGCAAACTTGCAATGCTTCAGGCAATAATTCCAGATCTTAGGGCCTTTTATACACAATGATTTTTGGCACAGGCTGATGGGAACACCGGGGAAGCAGCAGTTAAACTGCACCAGGTGATAAGGGAAATTACTGCGGGGGGTCAGGGCTGTACAGAACATATTGCTGCATGACTTAAAAATCGTAATGACACGTTCAAATAAACCAACCCCCGGCCGGGATTGAACCCGCGGTCAAAGATCTCAAAACCCCAGCCCGTCGCGCAAACCCTGACCAGCTAGCCACAAAAAGATTCCATCCAACAGTAATTTCAAAACCATGGAAGGTTAGCACAGGCACCTCTGTACCACAAATGAAATTTTTTAACAGACAATCTCCACTATTTTGAACTAAGTTTTCTCCACGGCCACGCTAGCTGGAGATTCGCTGTAAAAATTTTGCATTTGGGGCACAGAGGTGCCTGTGCTAACCTTCCTATGGTGTAGAAATATCCCTAGTTGGAGAATCATTGTGGCTAGCTGGTCTAGGGGTTTAGCGCGAGGGGCGGAGTTTTGAGACTCATGACCGCGGGTTAATCCGGGCCCGGGGGGAGGTTTAGATTGCGAAAAATAAAAAATTTTTGGATCATTACTCCCCCACAACTGAAAATATTCAAAAAAATTTAAAAAAAAAAAAGTGAAGTGAATGCTTTTTTGCTTGGCTAAGACTACAGGAACAAAAAAATGTGTTTTTCACTATCTGTAGCAAAACATAAAAATTTATACAAGAATTACCTCACCTTCTCCACTCCATCCCTTCCCCCCCCAATAACAAGTGATAACATTGAATCCCCCCAAAGGAGATTACTGTATCTCAAAGGAATCCTTTAAACCAACCGATAAATAAAGTACAGTACTTTAATTTACAGCATATACATGGTCCCTCGTTTTTCTAGAACCTTCCTGGAGGGGTACTATATCGAAATCTACGTTTTTGAATAATTTTTCCCCCTAAAAATCATTTAAATACAATAATCTGTTCCGACACCCAAAGATTAAAACAAAAAAAATTTTTTCATGAAATATAGATTAGTACATAAACAATACAATGGGGAAAAAGGGGAAAGAAACATTAAAAGCATAACACTTTTCCTTATTGGAGATTTTTCTTAGTGTATGAAGACTGGAGAGGGGAAAAGATTGGATTTTTTTACAGTTTGGAAGGGGAATCCCCTTCCCCAACACCCATACCAATTGCTTTTCGGGGGTTTCTTTTTCTTCTCTTTTTCTTAAGCCCCCTAGGACCACTTGAGAGTCACTGGAGTCCTGCCACAAAATAAAGTCCAGAGCTCTGTTTTTTGACATCTCTTTAACACTTCCCTAAAATGGGCCCAAACTTTGCACTGACATGTGCCAACATGGCTTCAACAGCCTTTTCGGGGGATGTTTTTCTCCAAAAACTTTCCCTCTTACACCACATTTCAAAAACTCCTTAATTTTTTTGAAAAGCACCTTCTTCCTCTCTCTACCCCCCCTGCAGCAAGATGCAAGCTGCGATCTGTTGCTCTTCCCGCGAAGCTCTTTCAGCCCTCATGGTTGCTCTTCCCCGTGGTCCTCCCAACCTTCCACATCCCCAAACTCACATCCAAAACCCCTGGAACCCCCAGGCCCCCAATAGATTTAACAAAAACATAGCTCATCAGGGTCAGCCCAAACCCTTTAAAATCCCCCTTGTCGACACAGTCTGGCCACAATTTTCTCCAAGCAGAGTTCAAAGTGCGGTAGTCACTCCCCCCCAAACCATTCTAAAGGGTTTATGCAATGGAGGAGCTGAATTTTTTCTCTCCAAAAATCTCTTAGGGGCAAGCAAATGTCTGAGGTCACATTTAAGCACCTTTGAAACATTGCTTTGGGGGGAAGTTTTTTAAAATTTGCAATGACCCCTGGTCCAAGGCTGGAGGAGAGAAAGGATTCGGGGAAAAACTTTACTGGATGAGCCCAACTCCTCGAAAATTAGGTCTCCAAATTTGGAGGAGAGCAGGTGCATTGTCCCCCTTTCTAGGGGGCACTTGAGACCAATTTCTTTTCCAGGGGGTAAACTTCACACAGGGCCCAAAAACTTCTTGAAACCCCCTACAAAAATTTTTCCCCGTAACCCCCGCCCCACTATTAGATTTTCCCAAAAAACACACAATTTCTCTTTATAACATTGTTTTTCCTAAAACACGGATTTTCAGAATGGGACACAGTAACGGCTTCACTTGAAATCCCCACTAGCATTTGCACAGAAAATACAATTTGCCGCTTTCATGTCCCCCGGCATTTTCCCTTTTCCCCTGTGTAATGTAGGTCCTCTTTGGATTTTCTTCCCCAAAAAGCCTGTTTTTGTCACAAATTTAACACTTTTTCAGTTTTTGTCCTTCCCTCTTTGTACTCCTTGAATTCAGCACATATTTTTTCAGCCCTTGGTCCAAACTGGAGCCCCACCGCTTACCCCCCCTGTGTATGGCCATACGGGTTTTTAAATCTCTCAAACCAAACCTTTTCTGGGCCTTTAAAATTTCCCCACATCACCACTATTTGCCGGGAATTTCTTTACCAATCGTCGGCAACTCCTAGCCTTTCACAAAAAATCGACGTCCCCTAACACTGTACCGCTAATTGTTTCTCGTTTATCAACACCAATAAAAACTTCTCAACCTCTTCGAGTACTGGTGATCTCATTTTTGTCAGCATATTTACCCCCCTTTTCAACACAGACCCTTTTTTCCTTTTTCTTGCCACATGGAACATAGGTTGTTAGGGTTTTTTAACAGTGGGGCCCTCAAAAAACGCCCGGCCTGAAAGTCGTCCCTTTTTGGAAATAGCCCGTTATTTTTATCTAAAAATTGGCTCGCAAAGGTCCATTAAAACCCCCCTAATCGCCTTCGTCCGGGCCGGCTACTCACCCTGAGCCGCCTGGGGCCCCTTCCCCCAGTGTGGCCATTTTTTACCAGGACGACTTTCCCCCCACAGCCCATGAAAATTTTTTATAATATTTCCCTTGATTTTAGGCTTCAATGCTAAAAACTCCATGGTTTCCCAAAAAAAGCTTCTAGTGCCACCCTTTGGTAAAGAAGTAGAAACACATATAATTTATGAAAAATTTGAAGAAAAAAAAAAAAAAGGTGGTGGGGAGAGTGGGAAACAGTTTTTTAATAGGGGTTGAGGTGGTAGTGAAGGTGTAGAAGGATAGTGATGGTGGTAAGGGTTCCTTTTTTTAGGATTTACATTCACTCCTCCTCCAATGTTGTTGGAGTTATATAGGGGTTTCAGGGGCTTTTTTAAAACCAAACAGATACATATCCCCCCACCAACTCCATTGCCAAACACTTTTTCCAAA
>NC_069413.1:6331669-6334169 GCF_026875155.1 Cherax quadricarinatus
TTTTTAAATTATTATAATCTTTGGAAAGCGCAAAACCCTTAGGTACATAAGAAGAGGGGTTTCGCTTGTACTCAACTCACCAATTTCCTCAACCCTCATACCTAGTCGGTTTATTAACCCTTTGGGGGTCGAAAAGGCCCCCTCCCAGACTTTTTTCTCAGGGCCCGAAAAAATTCCCCCCCAAAAAAAAAAAAAAAAAATTATTTTTTTTAAAGAAAAAAGTTATTTTTTTCAAAACATTTTAAAAGCCAAAAAAATTTTTTGGGGGCCCATAAATACTTCCCAAGATATGGAGGCGTGAATTTGACAAAAAACTGATCGGGGCTTTTTTTTGGTTTTTTTTTATCACGCTGACTCCCATTTTTCCCCCGGTAATCATTTATTTATTTTTTTCTTTTTTTTCTACTATTTTTTTAATTTATTTTTTTTTCAAGTAATTTTTGGGGCCCCCTGTGAGACCAATATGAGCACTATCCCACAAATAACCCGCACATAAAAGAGAGAAGTTTAAACAAGGGACTTTTCGGTCCAATTTGGACCATTGACAAAGTCACAAAAAACCCAGGGGGGAGCAGGACGCTATATATAAGCGGGAAGGGGGGTGGTAGTAGTAGAAGTAGAACAAGAATTGAAATAAAAAAACCGACAAGATGAAATTAAGACACATGCACAACCCCCGGGCACCCCCATCGTAGACTTTCGCCATCCAGCCACCCACTGGATGGCGAAACGCCCAACAGAAAAGGGAAAACCCAAGATGCCGCAATGTGTTTTAAATTTCATCATTAAGTTGTGGTAGCAGTAGAAGAAAAAAGAGGTGGGAAAGTAGGGGTTTAGTGGTAAAGTAAAAATTTAAGGAGGGAAAGCCAGTCAAATACAAAAAAGGGGAGACCCACTGAAAAGAGAGCTAGATGGGCCCACAGAGAGAGGGGGAAGCAACCAAGAGTTTCGTAAAAGGGGGAAAAGTGGTGAAATAAATGAAAAAGGGAAACAAAACACGAGAAGGAAAAGAGAAAGAAAAACCCAAGGAAAAAAGGAAAGAGGAAAGGGGAAGAGGAAGAAGAAGAAAAAGAAAAAGAAAAAAAATGAATTCAGGTTAAGTCATGGGTGTTCTGAAGTTTTGGAAATTTTACAATGTAGGGGGAAAGGAAGGCATCTAAAAGAGACGAAGCCAGGGCAAAGGGTTCTACAAAGAAATTGTGTTTTAGGGGAGGATTAAAACTAGACGGCGACTGTTCAGTTGGAAGTGGGGAAGACAGTTTTAGCAGAAGACCATTTCAATAGGAGGGCCCTGTGATCTCTGAGGGGCAGAAAAAGCATTGTTAGTGTTGGCAACCCTAACACTATTTTTGTGTCCCTAAGTCTGTCAGAAAAAAGATCGCCCCTTTCTCCAAAAATAAATTTAAAAAGGACAGGAGGAGCAAGAAATAGGTAGACACCGGAACCTCTGGTTGAGGGAGGGGAGGTATGAAAAGAGATTAGTGCAAAGAGTGTTAGTCTGGGGAAGGTAAGCTTGATGTTTTAAGGGGGGGGGGGAGAAATTGTTGAGATTAGAAAGACCGGAAAAGTAGGGAAGGCAGAGGATAAAGAGTTTCCCCTGAGTAAGATTTGGGGGAGAAGAAATTGCGTTTAGGGGGCCCTTTAGAGGGCCCGGGCTAAAGAAATGGGAAGGATAGCCAAGGGCGGGGGAATGAATTATGAAAAAGTGGGAAAATTTTTGCTTTTAAGGAAAATGAGGATCACAGATGTGGAGGGCATGGAGAAAGGGGAGATAAGAACACTTTTTTTGGGACGGGGGAAGATGATGGGAAAAGAGTAAATGTACATGCCACTGTGTTTAAACTTAAACCCTCTTTTTTTCTTTTTCTTTTTTTTCTTCTTCCTTTTCCCCTTTCCTTTTCCTTTTCTCCTCTGGGTTGTCTTTTCTCTCCTGTCTCGTGTTTCATTTCCTTGTTCATTTATTTCACCATTCCCCCTTTCCCATCTCTGTGCGCTTGCTTCTCTCGTGGGCATCTAGCTCTCTTGCGGCCCCCCTTCCCTTTGTTTTTGAGGGCTCGTCATCCTTATTTCCCACTTCTACCACTAACTACCTCTTCTTTACTACTCCCCACATCTATGATAAAATTAGGACCATGTGCGCGGGTTGTCTTTGTTGGGGAGTTTCGCCATCCAGGGGTGGCGGGCGAAACCTCTACGAGGGGGATCCCCGGGGTTTGTGCATGGTTTAATTTCATCTTGTCGGTTTATTAAAATTTCTTGTTTACAAAACCTACTATACCACCCCCACCTCTTCCTGTTTAATAACCATCCTGCTCCACCTCTGGTTAGTGTGACTTTGTCAATGGTCCAAGTCGGACCGAAACGTCGTGTAAGCTTCTCTTTTTTATGTGGGGTTATTTGGTACGTTCCCAGTCACGGTATTGTGTCTTTTTTGTTTTTTGTTAAATATGAGCACTATTTGTATGTACGTGGACCCTCGCCTAACCCTTTTTAATTCCGT
>NC_069413.1:6339169-6382170 GCF_026875155.1 Cherax quadricarinatus
TTCCATTCTATCAAATGAGACCAAGAAATCGTGAACACACCTGTAAAAAACATACAAAAATACACCACAAAGTCGCTGTTTTAATCCAAAAACATGGTCGCAGTTTGTTTTCTCTCATTATGCAATGCATGCTGCAGGATTTGTTTTATATGGTGCACACTTATATCTAGGACCAAATTTACCACTCACAGCTTATTTGAGTGAGCTGAGCTCATGACATCATACTACAGCATGGACCCTGCCTTCAAAGCCATATAACTACAGGATGGACCAACTGATAAAAATTAAAGACCAATGGATAATGTTTTTTGTCTCCACATATACCTCAAAGCACCACTCCCCTTGTTTCTTTCATCAATTCTATGGTTAACCTCATCAATCATAAACCCATCGCTGACAAGTCAACTCCCAAATATCTGAATACATTCACTTCTTCCATACTCCCTTCCTCCCATGTGAAATCCAGTTTTTCTTTATCTAAATCATTTGATACCCTCATCACCTTACTCTTATCTAAGTTCGCTCTCAACTTTCTACCTTTACACACACTCCCAAACTTGCCCACTAACCTTCACAACTTTTCTTTAGAATCTCCCAAAAGCACATTATCATCAGCCAAAAGTAACTGTGTCAACTCCCATTCTGTAATTGATTCCCGATAATTTAATCCCACCCCTCTCCCCAATACCCTAGCATTTACTTCTTTTACAACCCCTATACCTCAACAACAACCTGAACTTCAGCACCCATATCCAACACATAACCAAAAAAGTATCCAAAACGGTTGGGATCCTCTCCAAGATACGATACTACGTGCTGCAAACTGCCCTTCTCACACTATACCATTCACTTATATATCCATACCTCACCTATGCTATATGTGCTTGGGGTTCAACTGCAGCAACACACCTAAAGCCAATAATAACCCAACAAAAAGCCGCAGTAAGAATAATCACTAAATCCCATCCCTGGCAACACACCCCCCCACTCTTCATAGATCTAAACTTACTCCCTGTTCAGTACATCCACACTTACTACTGTGCAATCCACATCTACAGGGCCTTAAATTCCAATATTAACCTTGACCTAAAACGCTTTCTTGATAGTTGCGACAGAACCCACAGGCACAATACCAGACACAAACATCTCTATGACATTCCCCGTGTCCGACTAAACCTTCACAAAAATTCAATGTATGTCAAAGGCCCTAAAATCTGGAACACCCTACCTGAAAATTCTAAAACTGCAGACACATTCATCACCTTCAAAACTACCATCAGAAAACATCTTATCTCCCTGATACACACTGTCAACTAATTACACGAATACCACCTGGTGGTTAACACTTACACTCACTCACCCATTTGACCATAAACAGAAATATCAATCTCAATCTCAAAATAATGAATCTTAACTAGTCATAAGTTGGCCTGTGATACTCCAATACTGAAACTATGCATAGTGCCAAAACAAAAGCATTCACATTGCTAAACTCACAAACTAGTATTTAGTCACTTAGCCATAATACCAACTTACCTCATAATTTTGTAATATTTTAAACTTAAGATTTAATTTAAGTCTGCCCGAAATGCCTGGCCATGCTAGGTGTTCTAGTGGTACACTCTGTAATTATTGTTTTACTACATGTAAACAATACAATAACCAAATTCTGTAAACTCAGCATTGTAATCCTTATAGAGAATAAACTTTGAATTTGAATTTGAATAAATATGTTAATGTCACCATGGTTGTCCATGGTGACATTACACATCCCTGTCTAAGACCTACCTTTACTGGGAAGCAGTCTCCCTCTCTCCTACACACCCTAACCTGACCCTCACTATCTTCATAAAAACTCTCTGCAGCATTTAGTAACTTAGTACCTATTCCATACTCAGATAAGGGAAAATCAGCATATTCCTCTCTAAAACAGCACCTACCCTACCCAGTTTGCACCCAAATTAACTGAGCAAAGTTTAGCAAAACTATTGGCTTAAACCAAAATTATGAAGACTATAAGCATCACTTGGTTAATAATAGGTAAGAGCAAACCAAAATGAGTGAGAGGAGCCATCACCTCTAGTTGCTACTCCTGGATCCACATAACTCTAGCAGTACTTTTGTCATTAATGATCCATCAGATGATCAATGAAACTGCCTAATTCCATGTGAATGGAGCAACAATCACTATAGCAATGCAAATGTCAAAGAATAATGAAATGGATTTGGATAGTAATCCCATTCCTATTCTTCTTAAAAAAATTTTTTGCCAAATTGGTGAAAATCCCAATATGGGAGGTGCTGAGTTCTCAGTCAGATCACTTCAAAATACAATGTGGTGAAGATACAACAAGTTACTTAGTATCAATGGAACAAGAAGTATAATCAAGTTTCTATGGGGTTGGGGACAGAAGGGGATGAGCTGGTATTATGTAGTCTGTAAGCCATTAAATTAAGTCTGTCCATAATGCCTAGGCATGATAGTGGCTCTCTTTGCAGTGCAACTCATTTTTGTAATTTCATAATCTCAATGTAATCTTGCAAGGAAATAAAATCCGATTGATTGATAGCATATTGCTGGTTCAATTATGTTAGGGAGATGAGGTGCTTTTTAACAACATAGCTCTGAACTGATTGGCAGATAGCGAATCTTGCAATGCTTCAGGCAATGAATTCCAGATCTTAGGGCCTTTTATACACAATGAGTTTTTGCACAGACTGAGTCGGACACACAGGGAAGCAGCAGTTAAACTGCACCATGGTGATAAGGTGACTTACTGCTGGGGGTCATGGCTGTACAGAACAGTATTGCTGCAAATAATAAAATATTTGGATCATTACTCTCCCACTAACTGAAAATATTCATAAAATTTAAAAAAAAAAAGTGAAGTGAATGCTTTATGCTTGGCTAAGAACTACAGGTGAACAAATAAAATGCTGTTGTCACTATCTGTAGCAAATCATAAAAATTTATACAATGAATTACCTCACCTTCTTCCACTCCATCCCTTACACTCCCAGATGAACAAGTGATAACTATTGAAGTCCAATGGAGATTACTGTAGTCGTCATAGGAATCCATTGTATCCAACCTGAATAAATAAAGTACAGTACTTTAATTTACAGCATATACAGTGGTCCCTCGTTTATCGTATGTAATCCGTTCCTGGAGGAGCTACTATTATCGAAATCTACGATTTTTTAATGAATTTTCCCCATAAGAAATCATTTAAATACAATTAATCTGTTCCTGACACCCAGAAGTATTAAAACAAAAAAAATTTTTGCATGAAATATAGATGTAGTACATAAACAATACAATGGGAAATGATGAATGAAACATTAACAGCATAACACTTACCTTTATTGGAGATTCTTCTTAGTGTATGGAAGACTGGAGGAGGAGATAGATTGGATTATTTACAGTTTGGAAGGGGAATCCCCTTCCATCAACACCTCAGGTACCAATTGCTTTTCTGGGGTTGCTTTTCTTCTCTGTTTCTTAATGCCACTAGGACCAGCTTGAGAGTCACTGGAGTCCTGTCTCACAAAATAACTGTCCAGAGAGCTCTGTTTCTGACATCTCTTTAACACTTCCCTAAAATGGCCCAAGACTTTGTCACTGTACATGTTGCCAACATGGCTTGCAACAGCCTTGTCAGGGTGATGTTTCTCCATAAATCTTTCCATCTTACACCACATTGCAAAAATCTCCTTAATTTCTGAAGAAGGCACCTTCTTCCATCTCTCTACCTCCTCCTCTGCAGCAAGATGCAGAGCTGCGATCTGTTGCTCTTCCTGCTGAAGCTCTTGCAGCTCCTCAGTGGTTAGCTCTTCCCTGTGGTCCTCCACCAACTCTTCCACATCCTCCAAACTCACATCCAACCCCATGGAACTCCCCAGTGCCACAATAGATTTATTTTTATTTATTTATTTATTTATTTAAAATTTGAGCACACATACAGAGGTACAAAAAATACAGATAAGAGCAGCATGCCAAAGCCACTTATACTATGCATAGCATTACGGGCTGGCTTAAAATTAACTTAAGATTAACTAAGCAATGATGAAATCAGTGATAAAACTTTAATGTAAACAGATTACTATAAAGCACAAGTGAGTATTACAAAGACAGGTCATATGGTTGTATGCATTGTTGTACATTCAGTAGAATGGAGTATTCTGTTAGGTAGTGTATTTAAAAAAAAATAAAGTTAGATTGGGTTTTAGGTTTAACATTTATGTGATATAATTGTGAGAAACATTTAAGATATACAATTTATAAGGTTCAGTTATTCAGTATTTATTTGGTTTTGGGTGAGTAAGTGATCTTTGAGAAGAGACTTGAATTTATAAACAGGTAGTGTTTCTTTTATATTTACAGGTAATGAATTCCAGATTTTAGGGCCTTTTATGTGCATTGAGTTTTTGCATAGTGTGAGATGGACACGAGGAAACATCAAAGAGTGATCTGTGCCTTGTGTTATGGTCATGTGTTTCTGTTGAGGTTGGCAAGGAGATGTTTGAGGGAGGGTTAATATCAGAGTTAAGTGTTCTATGTATGTAATAGGTGCAGTAATACGTATGGATGTTTTGTATGGTGAGTAGGTTTAGTGTATTGAATATTGGTGGAGTGTGCTGCTATAGTGAGAATTTGTTATCATTCTAACTGCAGCCTTTTGTTGGGTAATTAGTGGTCTGAGATGGTTACTTGTTGTTTGAGCCCCATGCACAAATTCCATAGATGAGATAGGGGTAAATAAGAGAGTGATATAGGGCCAGGAGGGCTGACTGTGGAACATAGTACCGTATCTTCGATAGTATGCCTACAGTCCTTGGAAATTTTCTTAGAAATTTGTTGTATATGTGTATGAAATTTGAGTCTATTATCAAGGTGGATTCCTAAGAATTTTTCCTCTGTTAGCTTTGTGATAGGTGATCCGTTTATCATTATGTTAAGAGGGACATCTGTAGCTCTGTTACCAAACTGAATGAAGTAGGTTTTGTCAATGTTTAGTGTAAGTTGTTTTGTCCTCATCCAGGTAGATATTTTCTGTAATTCGGTATTTACAGTATTGGCTAGCGTGACTGGGCTCGGGTGGGAGAAGACCCTATGTAGTGTCATCTGCAATAGTGTGGGTTTGAGTAATTGCGAAGCATTTGGTAGGTCATTTATGTATAGGAGAAAGAGAAGAGGGCCAAGGACACTTCCCAGTGGGACACCAACTGTAATTGGTTGTGCAGAAGAGTTTGCCCCATTTGCATACACATATTGGCTTCTGTTGCTGAGGTATGACTTGAGGTAGTTGAGGGAGTGCCCTCTTATGCCATAGTGTGACAATTTTACGTGGAGCAAGTCATGGTTAACTGTATCAAAAGCTTTACGTAAGTCAATGAAGATCCCCAGTGGGACTTCTTTTTTCTCTATTGCAGTGTATATATGTTCTAGCATGTGTATAATAGCATCATTAGTATTTTTATTTGGCCTGAATCCAAATTGGCAGGGGTTGAGTATGTTTTGGGAGATAAGGTAGGAGTAGATTCGTTTATGAATTAATTTTTCGAAGATTTTTGAGAGAGGGTGTAAGTTGGATATTGGCCTATAGTTATTCAACTCTGTTTGGTCTCCTCCTTTGTGGATCGGGGTGACCCTTGCTATTTTGAGTACTGTAGGGAAGGTGGAGGATTCAATGGATTTGTTAAAGAGTGTTGCAATGATTGGTGATAGCACTTGTGTCACTTTTTTGTATATAAAGGGTGGTAAGGTATTTAAATCTTCTTTAACAACAGACATAGGCTCATCAGGGTCAGTCCCAAACCCTTCAAAATCCCTCTTGTCGACACAGTCTGGCCACAATTTTCTCCAAGCAGAGTTCAAAGTGCTGGTAGTCACTCCCTCCCAAGCCATTCCTATAAGGTTTATGCAATGGAGGATGCTGAAGTGTTCTCTCCAAAAATCTCTTAGGGTCAAGCAAATGTCTGAGGTCACATTCAAGCACCTTTGAAACATTGCTTTGGGGTAGAGTTTTTTAAGGTTTGCAATGACCTGCTGGTCCATGGGCTGGAGGAGAGAAATGGTATTCGGGGGAAAGAACTTTACTGTGATGAGCCCAAACTCCTCGAAAATTAGGTCATCCAAGTTTGGAGGATGAGCAGGTGCATTGTCCATTACTAGGAGGCACTTGAGATCCAATTTCTTTTCCAGGAGGTAATTCTTCACACTAGGGCCAAACACTTCATTGAACCACTCTACAAAAATTTCCCTCGTGACCCATGCCTCACTATTAGATTTCCAAAACACACACAATTTACTCTTTATAACATTGTTTTTCCTGAAAACACTGGGATTTTCAGAATGGTACACTAGTAACGGCTTCACTTTGAAATCCCCACTAGCATTAGCACAGAACATGAGCATTAGCCTGTCTTTCATGTCCTGGCAGTGCCTTTTCCTCCTGTGTAATGTAGGTCCTCTTTGGCATTTTCTTCCAAAACAGGCCTGTTTCGTCACAATTGAACACTTGTTCAGGTTTCAGTCCTTCAGCCTCTATGTACTCCTTGAATTCATGCACATATTTTTCAGCCGCTTTGTAGTCCAAACTGGCAGCCTCACCATGCCTTACCCCACTGTGTATGCCAGTACGGTTCTTAAATCTCTCAAACCAACCTTTGCTGGCCTTAAATTCACTCACATCACCACTATTTGCCAGCAATTTCTTTACCAGATCGTCGTGCAACTGCCTAGCCTTTTCACAAATAATCGACGTCATAACACTGTATCCTGCTAATTGTTTCTCGTTTATCAACACCAATAATAACTTCTCAACCTCTTCGAGTACTGGTGATCTCATTTTTGTCAGCATATTTACCCCCTTTGCAACAACAGCATCCTTGATTTCCTTTTTCTTGGCCACGATGGAACATATGGTTGTGTAGGGTTTGTTATACAGTGGTCCCTCAATAATCGTCCGGCCTGAAAGTCGTCCATTTCGGAAATAGTCCCGTTATTTCATCTAAACATTGGCTCGCAAATGGTCCATTAACTCGCTAATCGTCCTTCGTCCGGGACGCGTACTCACGCTCTGAGCCGCCTGGGCCTGCCTTCCCAGCCAGTGTGCCATTGTTTACCAGTGAGCGACATTCCCCTCACATGCTCCTATGAAATATTTCATAATATTCCATTGATTTTAGTGCTTGCAAGTGCTAAATAAGCTACCATGGTTCCAAAGAAAGCTTCTAGTGCCAGCCCTTTGGTAAAGAATGTGAGAAACACATATAATTTATGAAAAAGTTTGTAGAAAAATACAAAGGTGGTGGTGGTAGAGTGGAAGCAGTTGTAATAGTGGTTGATGGTGGTAGTGATGGTGGTAGAAGGTAGTAGTGATGGTGGTAGAGGGTTCCTTCTTTAGTGATTCAGCGATTCTACTAACTCCTCCAATGTTGTTGGAGTTATATAGGGCTACAGTGGGCTTTTTCAAGTCACAAACAGATACATAGTCCTCCCCACCAACTCCATTGGCAAACACGTTTCCAACATCTTTTCCAATACCTCATTCCAAGTATCTACCTCCATCACCACGACCATCAAGGACATTACCAGTGAAAGACAGGACAAGCTTCCACCCTCTGCAGGGGTATACATAATCCCTTGTAATGACTGCAACAAATTATACGTGGGCGAAACATCAAGGGACCTCCAAACACGTATTTCAGAACACCAATACGCAAGCAGGTCTAACGACACAAGGAATGCCTGTGTACAACACCGTAATTCACACAACCACTTGATAAATTACAGAAACTCAAGACTTATCGCCACAGAAGACAACACTCGATACCGAAGAATCCTGGAATCATCACTTATTTCTATATCCGACAACTTCAACCAGAATAGTGGCTTCTATAACATAGCTGAACCACTTGCCAAGAAACTTCTTCATCGCTATCCCACATAAGAACACAGGAATGGAAGAACACTGTAGAAGGTCTGCTCACAAACTTATCCAATCTCCTTTCCAAGCTACCCAAGATTTTAGACTCTATAACCCCCACTCAGTACATCATCAGATGCAGCATTCTCCACCTGACCTCAGCATTCTGAACCTGACTATAAATACTCGCATCCCTTCCACCCCAGGTAGATCTGTTTGCGACTTGAAAAAGCCCACTGTGTGGGCGAAACGTAGTCAATAAAGGATCACATTATACTGCATATGTGTTTATATTTCCATTGTGTCGGTATTTTATACCATTTATTTCCATCAGGTCCTTATCAAAATGACCTCTACCCAAAGCTACCCAAGAATTTACTCCCGTACCTAATGACACAAATCAAACTCGGCTCCTCCCACTCATATATTTGTCCAATCTCTTCTTAAAGCTACCCAAGGTCCTAGCCTCGATCACCCTACTGGTAAGTGTGATGTTAAATAAGAACATAAGAACTTAAGAAAGTAGGAACACTGCAACAGGCCTGCTGGCCAATACTAGGCAGGTCTTTCACAAATCCAAACCACTAACAAAATAAATGCTACCCAAGCAATAAGCTCAGGTGCAAGTCTGACTCAAATCCAACCCCTCTCACTCATGTATTTATCCAACCTAAATTTGAAACTACCCAATGTTTTAGCTTCGATCACCCTACTAGGCAGACCATTCCACTCATCAACTACCCCTATTACCAATGTTCATTTATACATTTTATTAGTGCTTTACATTTATTTGGCATTTTTTCTGCATGTAAGTCTATATTTATGCTAGGGAAGTGACCCCTGAAGTGACCTAGAGTCCTTATGGAGGGGGATTCCCCTTCCAAACAATAACCTCTCTTCCCTCTCTCCTCCTCCCTGTCTTCCATTCATCAACAACAGCCTTCAATAAAGGTAACTGTTATGCTGAATGTTCATTCTTTTGTGCATGTAAATCTATCTTTTAGGTAAAAAAAAATTTGTTGTTGATACTTCTGGGTGTCTGGAATGAATTAATTGGATTTACATTATTTCTTATGGGGAAAATTTATTTGAAAATCGTTTATTTCGATAACAGTCCCATTTCCAGGAACGGATTAAGGACGATAATTGAGGGACCACTGTACATCCTGGCCAGTTCGGCCGCACTTAAGCCACTTTCATATTGTTCAATGATGTTTTTCTTAAATTCAATTGTATTTCTCACCTTCTTTACCAAAGGCTTGGCACTAGGAGGTTTCTTTGGAGCCATGGTAGCTTATTTAGTACTTGCAAGCACTAAAATGAGTGGAATATTATGAAATATTTCGTAGGAGCATGTGAGGGGACCTTCGCTCACTGGTAAACAATGCCAGACTGGATGGGTAGGGAGGCCGCCCCGGCTCACACCGTGCGTACGCGTCCCAGACGACCTACTATTCGCAAGTCAATCAACGATTAGCGAGCCCATGTTTATAAGAAGATATCGCTATGATTTCCGAAATCTACGACTCTCGAGAACTACGATTATCGAGGGACCACTGTATTATAGCTACAATAAGTGCAGTATTTTACAGCATATATTACATCTACAATAGGTACCGTATTTTAATTTACAGCATATATTATAGCTACAATAGGTGTGAGCTGTGATACAGTAACTTACACTGATGGCAAACAGATGAATCCTTAAAAAGTGTATGAGATTTGCACTTCCGAGATCTAGTGTAAATGCATTATATGCTGTAATCTCCAATAACTGTGACTTAAACTTGTCCACAGGGTTTAGGAAAGAATTTAACAAATAATTACCATGTATTACGACCCCTGAATGGGTCACAATGTATATAATGTATATTACCTGTTCATATAATTTTATATTGCTTATATTTGCAATATTAGCTAAATCGTAAATATACATGTATTGCTTTATATAATTATTTGACTTAGTTATATTATTAGGTAGGATGTAACATTTATATATTATTCAGTGCTCATAGTTCGAGTGTTAAGTAGCTGACAGCATTATCTAACTACTGTAGTTTTCATTTCGCTCATTACGCTGCCGGCTTCTGTGTTGCTGGGCAGCAGCAGTCCACGGAGAGTTGAGTGATCAGGGTGGGGTGATCACATCTCACCAGGAGGAGTCTGCCTGGCCTGCGCTGATTATTGTCTGTTTGATGTGCCTTCCAACAAGACGGCCTCTCCAACTCTCCCTTGACGGCCCTTGTTGGAAGATCGTCTCTGTCATTTTCTTGTTGTTGGTTCTGTGGAATTCTGTTCACAGAACATTGTCTAGACTTAGTGATTTTTGACGTTGTACTGAGGTTGTGTGTCGCATAGACACTCTGAGAAACTCAGGCCCTGAGCTGTAGCTTCTGACCTAATTTGTAATGGTATCTGTGTACTGTCACAGTCGGGGATTTTCTAATGATGACCTTAGATTCAGTAGTATGGGAGTTTTGTGACTTTTGTGGACGATCTGCAGATGGTCCCTACTTAGTGTCATTATATTATCTCCTTGTTCCTGATTCTGTGTCGCTGTTGCTTGTTACATTGCTGTTCAGCTTAACAGTCATTTTATTGTTCAAGCAAGTTGTTCTGATTGCCAGGTTGGTCAAGAAATCAGTTTATGTGAGAATTTTCAGTCAGTCACTGGTTAAGTCTAGTCGAGTTTTGAGACATAGCGAGCTACTTAGAGCACTTACACACATACACACAGACTTACTTGTATATATTAGTATTATGTTATTAAATGCTAACAATGTACCAGACGGTACTTAACCCTTTAAGGGTCCAAGGCCAAAATCTTAAGTGGTGCTCCAGTGTCCAAGAAATTTTGAAAAAAAAAAAAAAAAAAAAAAAAAAAAAAAAAAAAAAAAAATATTTTTTCTTACAAAATTAAAGAGTACATATATTTTTGTGAAGGTAATAAGACAATTTTTTTTTTTTCTGATCAGTACTTACCGAGATACAGCGGCGGGATGTTGACCCAAAATGACCGGGTGGCAGCAACATCAGTGACTTCCGCAAAATCCCATTTTTTTATTTTAAGTTTTTCATACTTTTTTCTTTTCTTTTCTAATTTTTTTTCTTTTTCTAATAACATTTGTGGCCTGTGAGACCAGTATAATGCATATTGTATAAGTGTACACTCATTGTATTCAATACAATAACTGCACTAAATTATCATTATATTGCTTACAAAACTTGTTTACAAGTTTATTGTAAACAAAATGATGAAAATATTAGTGCGGTTATTGTGTTGAATACAACGGTACCATATAGTACCATATGGTACAATGGTGCCACAGGGTGCAATTGTACCATATGGTACAATGGCACCATATGATGCAATGGTACAATATGGTACACTGGCACATGATACAATGGTACCATATGATACAATGGTACCATATGGTACAATGGCACCATTTGGTACAATGGTACCATATGGTGCAATGGTACAGGGTACCATATGGTACAGGGTACCATATGGCACAAGGTACCATATGGTACAGGGTACCATACAGTACAGGACACCATATGGTACAGATACAGGGATAACTATGGAAAAAAGTCACCCTGACTTTTTTGGGTTATCCTAGGATTTTGTACGTATGTTGCTATGTATTCAAATTCAAAGTTTATTCTCTACAAGGATTACAATGCTGAGTTTACAGAATTTGGTTATTGTGTGGTTTACATGTAGTAAAATAATAATTACAGAGTGTACCACTAGAACACTTAGCATGGCTAGGCATTTCGGGCAGACTTAGATTAAATCTTAAGTTCAAAATATTACAAAATTATGAGGTAAGTTGGTATTATGGATAAGTGACTAAATACTAGTTTGTGAGTTTAGCAATGTGAATGCTTTTGTTTTGGCACTATACATTGTTTCAGTATTGGAGAATCACAGGCCAACTTATGACTAGTTAAGATTCATTATTTTAAGATTGAGATTGATATTTCTGTTTATGGTCAAATGGGCGAGTGAGTGTAAGTGTGAACCACCAGGTGGTATTCGTGTAATTAGTTGACAGGGTGTATCAGGGAGATAAGATGTTTTCTGAGGGTAGTTTGGAGGTGATGAATGTGTCTGCAGTTCTAGAGTTTTCAGGTAGGGTGTTCCAGATTTTAGGGCCTTTGACTTACACTGAATTTTTGTAAAGCTTCAGTCGGACACGGGGAATGTCATAGAGATGTTTGTGTCCGGTGTTATGCCTCTGGGTTCTGTCACAACTATCAAGAAAGTGTTTTAGGTCAAGGTTAATATTGGAATTTAAGGTCCTGTAGATGTAGATTGCACAGTAGTAAGTGTGGATGTACTGAACAGGGAGTAAGTTTAGATCTATGAAGAGTGGGGGTGTGTGTTGCCAGGGATGGGATTTAGTGATTATTCTTACTGTGGCTTTTTGTTGGGTTATTATTGGCTTTAGGTGTGTTGCTGCAGTTGAACCCCAAGAACAGATAGCATAGGCGAGGTATGGATATATAAGTGAATGGTATAGTGTGAGAAGGGCAGTTTGCGGCACGTAGTATCGTATCTTGGAGAGGATCCCAACCGTTTTGGATACTTTTTTGGTTATGTGTTGAATATGGGTGCTGAAATTCAGGTTGTTGTCGAGGTATAGGCCTAGGAATTTGCCCTCATTATGTCTGGCAATTAGAGTGTTGTCGATGTATGATAATCTATGTATGTAATTGTATTTCTGTACACCTGAATAAACTTACTCAAGTACATGTGGCATCATAAGTAAGTTTATTTAGTTATACACAAATAAAGTTACATAGAATATCATACTTAGCAGCATATGTTTGGAGAACCTAGGATAACCCAGAAAAGTCAGACTTATTTCCATTAGGGTCCCTGTACCCTGTACCATATGGTATAATGTACCATATGGTACAATGTGCTATATGGTACATTGTACCATATGGTACCACTCTACCATATGATACCATTGTACCATATGATACCATTGTATGACATGGCACCATTGTACCATATGGTACCATATGGCACAATGGTACCATATGGTTCAAAACCACAGAATTCGCCTTCAGCTCCACTTCCATCAGTCTTAGAACTGTAAGTTGTGAGGAGGAGAGTCAGAATTCGCCCGGAGAGTGGGGAGTGAGAGCTTCTTTGCCGCCAGGCACAATGAACAAAGCTACTTTGCCGGCGTTCCCACAATGCCATGCGGGCGTCCAGATTTTTTCTATGGTGTGCACACTGACCACCCAGACCAATTCTCTCAGATGTAGGCCTACCAGCCTTCTCGCACTAAATTTGACGCCTCTAGAATTTTGGCGTAGATCTACGGTTTGGACCCTGAACGTAAAGCCGTAGATCTACGGGACGGACCCTGAAAGGGTTAAGGCCAGCAAAGGTTGGTTTGAGAGATTTAAGAATCGTAGTGGCATACATAGTGTGATAAGGCAAGGTGAGGCTGCGAGTTCGGACCAAAAAGCGACTGAAAAATATGTGAAGGAATTCAAGGATTACATAGACAGCGAAGGCTTGAAACCTGAACAAGTGTTTAATTGCGACGAAACAGGCCTGTTTTGGAAGAAAATGCCAAACAGGACCTACATTACTCAGGAAGAAAAGGCACTCCTGGGACATAAGCCTATGAAAGACAGGCTTACTCTCTTGATGTGTGCTAATGCTAGTGGTGATTGCAAAGTGAAGCCTTTATTGGTGTATCACTGAAACTCCCAGAGTGTTCAGGAGAAAGAATGTCCTCAAGGCTAATTTGTGTGTGATGTGGAGGGCAAACAGTAAGGCATGGGTCACTAGAGACCTTTTCTATGACTGGTTACACCATGCATTTTCCCCCACTGTGAAAAATTACCTCCTGGAAAATAAATTGGACCTTAAATGTCTCCTGGTATTAAACAATGCTCCTGGTCATCCTTCAGACTTGGCAGAGCGACTTTCTGGGGACACGAGCTTCATTAAGGTCAAATTTTTGCCTCCTAATACCACTCCTCTCCTGCAGCCCATGGACCAGCAGGTCATTTCAAACTTCAAAAAACTCTACACAAAAGCTTAGTTTCAAAAGCGTTTTGTAGTGACCACAGACACTCGATTGACTCTAAGAGAGTTTTGGAGATATCACTTTAGCATCCTCAATTGCGTAAACATTATAGGTAAGGCTTGGGAGGGAGTGACTAAAAGGACCTTGAACTCTGCTTGGAAGAAACTGTGGCCAGAATGTGTAGACAAAAGGGATTTTGAAGGATTTGAGGCTAACCCTGAGAAGTGTATGCTAGTTGTGGGATCACTTGTGGCATTGGGGAAGTCCTTGGGGTTGGAGGTTAGTGGGGAGGATGTGGAAGAGTTGGTGGAGGAAGACAATGAAGAACTAACCACTGATGAGCTGCAAGATCATCTTCAACAGCAAGAGGCCAGACCTGAGGAAACTGCTTCGGAGGAGAGAGAGAAATTGAAGAAGTTGCCTACTTCAAAGATTAAGGAAATGTGTGCAAAGTGGCTTGAAGTGCAAACCTTCATGGATGAAAATCACCCTGACACAGCTACTGCAAGCCGTGCTGGTGACTATTACAATGACAATGTTGTGAACCACTTTAGACAAATCATAAAGGAACGGGAGGTACAGGCCTCTATGGACAGATATGTTGTGCGACAGAGGTCCAGTGACTCTCAAGCTGGTCCTAGTGGCATTAAAAGAAGAAGGGAAGTAACCCCGGAAAAGGACTTGATACCTCAAGTCCTAATGGAAGGGGATTCCCCTTCTAAACATTAACAACTTCCACACTCTCCCCTCCTCCCATCCCATCAATCATCACCAGATCTTCAATAAAGGTAAGTGTCAGTTTGTGTGTATTAAAATTAATATTTCATGTAGTAAAAAAAATTTTTTTTCATACTTTGGGGTGTCTTACACGGATTAATTTGATTTCCATTATTTCTTATGGGGAAAATTAATTCAGCTAACGATAATTTCAGCATACGAAGAGATTTTGGGAACGGATTAATATCGTTAGCTGAGGGTTCACTGTATACCGCTATGGTGCTGTTAATGGCCGAGAAGTGAACTCCGCTATTTATGGTCTGATTTCTTTCATTTTTGGTGTATGTTAAGAAGCATCTTTCCATCATACATTGCCCAAGTTTCAATAAGATAGCCCAACAACCAAGAGAAAATAATAATAATAATAATAATGCATATATATATACATACATCTAGGTTTTTCTCCTTTTTCTAAATAGCTCTTGTTCTTCTTTATTTCTTCTATTGTCCATGGGGAAGTGGAAAAGAATCTTTCCTCCATAAGCCATGCGTGTCGTATGAGGCGACTAAAATGCCAGGAGCAATGGGCTAGTAACCCCTTCTCCTGTAGACATTTACTAAAAAAGAGAAGAAGAAAAACTTTATAAAACTGGGATGCTTAAATGTGCGTGGATGTAGTGCGGATGACAAGAAACAGATGATTGCTGATGTTATGAATGAAAAGAAGTTGGATGTCCTGGCCCTAAGCGAAACAAAGCTGAAGGGGGTAGGGGAGTTTCAGTGGGGGGAAATAAATGGGATTAAATCTGGAGTATCTGAGAGAGTTAGAGCAAAGGAAGGGGTAGCAGTAATGTTAAATGATCAGTTATGGAAGGAGAAAAGAGAACATGAATGTGTAAATTCAAGAATTATGTGGATTAAAGTAAAGGTTGGATGCGAAAAGTGGGTCATAATAAGCGTGTATGCACCTGGAGAAGAGAGGAATGTAGAGGAGAGAGAGAGATTTTGGGAGATGTTAAGTGAATGTATAGGAGCCTTTGAACCAAGTGAGAGAGTAATTGTGGTAGGAGACCTGAATGCTAAAGTAGGAGAAACTTTTAGAGAGGGTGTGGTAGGTAAGTTTGGGGTGCCAGGTGTAAATGATAATGGGAGCCCTTTGATTGAACTTTGTATAGAAAGGGGTTTAGTTATAGGTAATACATATTTTAAGAAAAAGAGGATAAATAAGTATACAAGATATGATGTAGGGCGAAATGACAGTAGTTTGTTGAATTATGTATTGGTAGATAAAAGACTGTTGAGTAGACTTCAGGATGTACATGTTTATAGAGGGGCCACAGATATATCAGATCACTTTCTAGTTGTAGCTACACTGAGAGTAAAAGGTAGATGGGATACAAGGAGAATAGAAGCATCAGGGAAGAGAGAGGTTTATAAACTAAAAGAGGAGGCAGTTAGGGTAAGATATAAACAGTTATTGGAGGATAGACGGGCTGATGAGAGCATAGGCAATGGGGTCGAAGAGGTATGGGGTAGGTTTAAAAATGTAGTGTTAGAGTGTTCAGCAGAAGTTTGTGGTTACAGGAAAGTGGGTGCGGGAGGGAAGAGGAGCGATTGGTGGAATGATGATGTAAAGAGAGTAGTAAGGGAGAAAAAGTTAGCATATGAGAAGTTTTTACAAAGTAGAAGTGATGCAAAGAGGGAAGAGTATATGGACAAAAAGAGAGAGGTTAAGAGAGTGGTGAAGCAATGTAAAAAGAGAGCAAATGAGAGAGTGGGTGAGATGTTATCAACAAATTTTGTTGAAAATAAGAAAAAGTTTTGGAGTGAGATTAACAAGTTAAGAAAGCCTAGAGAACAAATGGATTTGTCAGTTAAAAATAGGAGAGGAGAGTTATTAAATGGAGAGTTAGAGGTATTGGGAAGATGGAGGGAATATTTTGAGGAATTGTTAAATGTTGATGAAGATAGGGAAGCTGTGATTTCGTGTATAGGACAAGGAGGAATAACATCTTGTAGGAGTGAGGAAGAGCCAGTTGTGAGTGTGGTGGAGTTCGTGAGGCAGTAGTAAAATGATAGGGGGTAAGGCACCCGGGATTGATGGGATAAAGATAGAAATGTTAAAAGCAGGTGGGGATATAGTTTTGGAGGGGTTTGGTTTGCAATTATTTATTAAATGTATGGAAGAGGGTAAGGTACCTAGGGTTTGGCAGAGAGCATGCATAGTTCCTTTGTATAAAGGCAAAGGGATAAAAGAGAGTGCAAAAATTATAGGGGGATAAGTCTGCTGAGTATACCTGATAAAGTGTATGGTAGAGTTTTATTGAAAGAATTAAGAGTAAGATGGAGAATATGATAGCAGATGAACAAAGGGGGCTTTAGGAAAGGTAGGGGGTGTGTGGACCAGGTGTTTACAGTGAACATTAAGTGAACAGTATTTAGAAAAAGGCTAAAGAGGTCTTTGTGGCGTTTAAAGGATTTGGGAAAAAGGGGTATGACAGGGTGGATAGGGGGGGAATGTGGCAGATGTTGCAGGTGTATGGTGTGGAGGTAGGTTACCGAAAGCAGTGAAGAGTTTTTACGAGGATAGTGAGGCTCAAGTTAGAGTATGTAGGAAAGAGGGAAATTATTTCCAGTAAAAGTAGGCCTTAGAAAAGGGTGTGTGATGTCACCGTGGTTGTTTAATATATTTATAGATGGGGTTGTAAGAGAAGTAAATGCGAGGGTCTTGGCAAGAGGCATGGAGTTAAAAGATAAGAATCACACACAAAGTGGGAGTTGTCACAGCTGCTCTTTGCTGATGACACTGTGCTCTTGGGAGATTCAGAAGAGAAGTTGCAGAGATTGGTGGATGAATTGGGTAGGGTGTGCAAAAGAAGAAAATTAAAGGTGAATACAGGAAAGAGTAAGGTTATGAGGATAACAAAAAGATTAGGTGATGAAAGATTGAATATCAGATTGGAGGGAGAAAGTATGGAGGAGGTGAATGTATTCAGATATTTGGGAGTGGACGTGTCAGCGGATGGGTCTATGAAAGATGAGGTGAATCATAGAATTGATGAGGGGAAAAGGGTGAGTGGTGCACTTAGGAGTCTGTGGAGACAAAGAACTTTGTCCATGGAGGCAAAGAGGAATGTATGAGAGTATAGTTTTACCAACGCTCTTATATGGGTGTGAAGCATGGGTGATGAATGTTGCAGCGAGGAGAAGGCTGGAGATGTCATGTCTGAGGGCAATGTGTGGTGTGAATATAATGCAGAGAGTTCGTAGTTTGGAAGTTAGGAGGAGGTGCGGGATTACCAAAACTGTTGTCCAGAGGGCTGAGAAGGTTGTTGAGGTGGTTCGGACATGTAGAGAGAATGGAGCAAAACAGAATGACTTCAAGAGTGTATCAGTCTGTATGGAAGGAAGGCGGGGTAGGGGTCGGCCTAGGAAAAGTTGGAGAGAGGGGGTAAAGGAGGTTTTGTGTGCGAGGGGCTTGGACTTCCAGCAGGCATGCGTGAGCGTGTTTGATAGGAGTTTAATGGGGACAAATGGTTTTTAATACTTGACGTGCTGTTGGAGTGTGAGCAAAGTAACATTTATGAAGGGATTCAGGGAAACTGGCAGGCTGGACTTGAGTCCTGGAGATGGGAAGTACAGTGCCTGCACTCTGAAGGAGGGGTGTTAATGTTGCAGTTTAAAAACTGTAGTGTAAAGCACCCTTCTGGCAAGACAGTGATGGAGTGAATGATGGTGAAAGTTTTTCTTTTTCGGGCCACCCTGCCTTGGTGGGAATCGGCCAGTGTGATAATAAAAAAAAAATAATAAAAATAATAATAATAATAATAATAATAATAATAATAATAATAATAATAATAATAATAACATCTTTAAAAGTAAGCAGGTTATAACAATAAATGGAGAAAAAAAAATTGGAATGACTTATGCAGCAAGTATCGACCCTGGAAATTTGAAATTATGCTAGCCGAAAATAGTGCCAAATAACCGAAGGAACCGAATAACTGATTGCCGGATTTGTGATGGTGGACCTGTACCTGAAAGAACCCTTTTGGGTTAGTCCTCAAATCCCTTGTGACCTTAGCCTCATAATCCCCTTTTGCTTTTCTTATTCCTTTTTTTGATTTCTCTTTTTAATTGAATATACCAATTTCTTAACTGCCCATCCCATCTTTCGATATGCCTATATATGCCTCTCTTTTGACCAGTGAAATATTTTAATCTATTGTTCATCCATTTGGGATTATTTTTGTTAGATCTAATTTCCTTACTCGGAACAAAAGTTGTCTGGGCAGCTAGGACTATGCTCTGAAAAATGTCATATTTGCAACCAACACCACCAACCTGACCCATAGTCAGGTCATCCCAATTTAGCCCACCCAGGTAATTTCTCAGTGCCATGAAATCGGCCAAGTGGAAGTCTGGGACAGATTCGATTGCAATTATCTGGGTAATTCCAAGATACAGTGGACCCTCGCCTAACGATGGCATCGCATAATGTTAAATCCACCTAGCAATACATTTTAACGCAAAAATTTTGCCTTGCCTAGCGTAAAAAACTCGCTCAACGCAATTCGTCCGAGACGCATCCATGCGCGGCCTGAGCCAGCCTCACTTGTTCCGTGGGTGGCAGTGTTTACAAGCCAGCCTCCACTGTCACATCCAAGCATACAATCAGAACATTTCATATTATCACAGCATTTTTAGTGATTTCACCTGCAAAATAAGTGACCATGGGCCCCAAGAAAGCTTCTAGTGCCAACCCTGTGGTAAAAAGGGTGAGAAATACTATCGTACCACAGTCAGCTGCTGCTGCACCACCGTCAGCTGTTGCTGGACCAGTCAGCTGTTGCTGCACCACAGCTGCTGCTGCACCACAGTCAGCTGCTGCTGCACCTCAGTCAGCTGTTCCTGCACTACAGTCAGCTGCTGCTGCACCACAGCTGCTGCTGCACCATGGTCAGCTGTTGCTCCACCACAGTCAGCTGTTGCTCCACCACAGTCAGCTGTTGCTGTTGCTGCACCACCATCAGCTGTATTACTCGAAGATGTGGAGAGTGTGTTGTTGGTATGGCTTAACATGAAACAATTACCAAGAAACGATTAACCCCAGAGGGTTAGCCACCCAGGATAACCCAAAAAAGTCAGAGCATCATCGAGGACTGTCTAACTTATTTCCATTGGGGTCCTTAATCTTGTCCCCCAGGATGCGACCCACAACAGTTGACTAACACCCAGGTGAACAGGAAAAAATACCTGAAACTAGTACTCATATTGGTGAGGTTAGTGGGGAGGATGTGGAAGAGTTGGAGGAGGAGGAGGACAATGAAGAACTAACCACTGATGAGCTGCTAGATCATCTTCAACAGCAAGAGGCCACACCTGAGGAAACTGCTTCGGAGGAGGGGAGAGAGAAATTGAAGAAGTTGCCTACTTCAAAGATTAAGGAAATGTGTGCAATGTGGCTTAAAGTGCAAACCTTTTTTGATGAAAATCACCCTGACACAGCTATTGCAAGCCGTGCTGGTGACTATTACACTGACAATGTTGTGAAAAACTTTAGGAAAGTCATAAAGGAACGAGAGGTACAGGCCTCTATGGACAGATATGTTGTGCAACAGAGGTCCAGTGACTCTGAAGCTGGTCCTAGTGGCATTAAAAGAAGAAGGGAAGTAACCCTGGAAAAGGACTTGCTACCTCAAGTCCTAATGGAAGGGGATTCCCCTACTAAACACTAACACCATTAACACTCTCAGGTTAGCCTCAAATCCTTCAAAATCCCTTTTGTCTACACATTCTGGCCACAGTTTCTTCCAAGCAGAGTTCAAGGTCCTCTTAGTCACTCCCTCCCAAGCCTTACCTATAAGGTTTACACAATTGCGGATGCTAAAGTGATTTCTCCAAAACTCTCTTAGAGTCAATCGAGTGTCTGTGGTCACTACAAAACACTTTTGAAACAAGCTTTTGTGTAGAGTTTTTTGAAGTTTGAAATGACCTGCTGGTCCATGGACTGCAGGAGAGGAGTGGTATTAGGAGGCAAAAACTTGACCTTAATGAAGCTCGTGTCCCCAGAAAGTCGCTCTGCCAAGTCTGAAGGATGACCAGGAGCATTGTTTAATACCAGGAGGCATTTAAGGTCCAATTTATTTTCCAGGAGGTAATTTTTCACAGTGGGGGAAAATGCATGGTGTAACCAGTCATAGAAAAGGTCTCTAGTGACCCATGCCTTACTGTTTGCCCTCCACATCACACACAAATTAGCCTTGAGGACATTCTTTCTCCTGAACACTCTGGGCGTTTCAGAGTGATACACCAATAAAGGCTTCACTTTGCAATCACCACTAGCATTAGCACACATCAAGAGAGTAAGCCTGTCTTTCATAGGCTTATGTCCCAGGAGAGCCTTTTCTTCCTGAGTAATGTAAGTCCTGTTTGGCATTTTCTTCCAAAACAGGCCTGTTTTGTCGCAATTAAACACTTGTTCAGGTTTCAAGCCTTCACTGTCTATGTAATCCTTGAATTCTTTCACATATTTTTCCGCTGCTTTTTGGTCCGAACTGGCAGCTTCACCTTGCCTTATCACACTATGTATGCCACTACGATTCTTAAATCTCTCAAACCAACCTTTGCTGGCCTTAAATTCACTCACATCACCACTAGTTGCAGGCATTTTTCTAATTAAATCCTCATGCAACTTCCTAGCCTTTTCACATATGATCGCTTGAGAGATGCTGTCTCCTGCTATCTGTTTTTCGTTTATCCACACCAATAACAGTCTCTCAACATCTTCTATCACTTGCAATCTCTTATTCGAAATCAAAGTTGCACCTTTGGCAAGAACAGCTTCCTTGATTGTCGTTTTCTTGGAACTGAGTACTTTTGTGGAGCTCAGTAAGGTAACTGAGAGAACAGAGAACATTTGTCAAAGATAGTAAATTAAGATATGATTTTGTTTGGATTTTTAACCCTGGGTATTATAAGAGTCAGTGCATCATCAAGGAATGACTGTCTTATTTCTATTGTGGCCCTTCAGTCTTGTCCCCCAGAATGTGACCCACAAAAAATGACTAACACCCAGGGACAGCAGATGTACGGTTGCTAACACCCAGGTACCTACTTACTGCTGGGTAAACATGGACAGCAGGCGTGAGGAAACATGTCTAGCAATTCTCCCCATGCCAGGGATTGAACCATGGGCCCTCAGCATGTGAGCGGAGTGCCTATCAACCAAGCCACGGGGCGTACAACCAAGCCACAAGCGAGAAAACCGAGCACCTTTGTTGAACTAAGTAAAATAAATGAAGGAACTGAGCACATTTGTGAAGCTCGGTAAAATATATGAAGGTAATGAGCACAATTGTGGAACTCAGTAATGAAAGTGAGGGAACTGAGCACTTTTGTGGAACTCAGTAAAGAAAGTGAAGGAACTGAATACCTTTGTGGAGCTCAGTAAAATAAGTGAAGGAACTGAGCATTTTTGTAGAGGAGCTCAGTGAAATAAGTGCAGGAACTGAGCACTTTTGTGGAACTCAGTAAAGCAAGTGAGGGAACTGAATGCAATTAAATCCCACCATCTGACTTCATCATCATCTTCAGTTCTACAACTTTACAAATAAAACTATTATATGAGTTTCAAATTCCATACGAGGCTCGCACACAATGAAGTCCATGGTTTGATCCCCGGTACGAGTGGAAACATTAGGACATGTTTCCTTAAGACACCTGCTTCCCATCCTTATCTATCAATAAAATAGGTACCTGGGTTGTTAGATAAGACACATATGCAACAGTTAGGTATCTTTATTTCGAAACGTTTCGCCTACACAGTAGGCTTCTTCAGTCAAGTACAGAAAAGTTGATAGAAGCAGAAGAGACTTGAAGACGATGTAATCAGTCCATCACCCTTAAAGTTTTGAGGTGGTCAGTCCCTCAGTCTGGAGAAGTGCATTGTTCCATAGTCTGAAACAATATCATATTGTGCTGTCCTGGTAGACAGTAATGGTGAAGCTGGAGATTTTGTCCAGGTAGTCAGGAAATATACACAGGAGGGAATGCATATAATTGACCTCATGGGAGACAGGAGCTGTAGTGGGGAAACAAGTGTAGTCAACGACAAGATAAAACCAATATTACAAACAAGTAATGCCACAGGAAATAGCAAACAAGAGGACTCCACTAGCAATAATGAGGATATATTACCAAAAACAACTGGTGAGAGTTCCATTGTTGGTGCTAGTGAGGATAGGAATAAGACAGGTAAACATGCACCAACAAGGAATACAGTCACAGAAACCCAAGGCAAACGGAAACCAAGCCTGTGCACATACTATGCACTTGGTATCTGCAGGCATGGGAAATCTGGAAAAACAGATGGGACGTGCAACTATGACCACCCTAGAAAATGCCGTGCCCATATGACAACAGGAAAATGCAAACTCCCTTCCTGTAAGCTTTTTCACCCTGAAATGTGTCCCTCTTCAGTACAGGAAAGACTGTGCTATAACTTAAATTGCCAGGCACACCATCTAAAGGGGACAAAAAGATACAAAACATCCAGGCCATGGGAAAACCTGGGTAGCCACAGCCACTCAAGAGGGAGAGGTTTTTTAGTGCCAGGAAGGAAAAAAACTGGCAGGAAATGGCAGAAATCGTACACCAAATCCAGTCATTCATGGAGTGGAACCACAGTCGATGGCCTCCACTCCAAACCAACAGATACAGATACTAATGCCGGAAAAAAAATCCCCCCCCCCAGTGCCAACAATACCACCAGTCCGATGACATTCTTCTTAGCCAATATACAGGGTCTAAAGCCAGCAACGAACAACAAAATACCTTTCATCCGTGGACTGCTTGCAGAGGCAAATGCAATGTTCGCGGCTTTCACAGAGACCCACATAAAGGATCACTTGGACAACAAAATATGCATCCCAGGTTACAACCTATACAGATGTGACAGAGTGAACAGGCAAAAGGGGGGAGGGGTTGGCCTGTACATCGCAGAGTTACTTGTTTGCACAGAACTACTTAATGCCTCATATGATGTAGTGGAAATTTTAGCAGTAAAGATCAAGAACCAAAACCTAGTCATTGTGGTAGTCTACAAGCCTCCGGATGCAATGTCCTAGCAATTCCAGGAACAGCTGTTAAAAATTGACCACTGTCTGGAAAATCTGCAAGCTCCTGCCCCAACATCTTGCTCCTGGGGGATTTCAACTTAAGGCACCTAAAATGGAGGAATATAGCAAATAATGTTGTTGCAGTGATAACACCAGGAGGCAGCTCTGATGAGAACTCACACACACACACACACACACACACACACGAGCTTTTAAATCTCTGCACAAAATTCAATTTAAACCAGCAAATAATAGAGCCTACTAGACTGGAGAATACACTAGACCTTCTCTTCACTAACAATGATGATCTGATAAGAAATGTCACCATATCAAAAACAATATACTCAGATCACAACATAATCGAGGTTCAGACATGTATGCGCTGAGCCCCAGACCGACATAATGAGATTAGTCACGAGAGAGCCTTCACCAAATTCAACTTGAATAACAAAAACATAAAGTGGGACCAAGTAAACCAAGTCCTAACCGATATAAGCTGGGAAGATAGACTAAGCAACACAGACCCCAACTTATGCCTAGAGCAGATTAACTCGGTGGCACTCGATGTATGCACAAGGCTTATTCCTCTAAGAAAAAGGAGGAGTAGATGTAAAATAGAAAGAGACAGGTGCTCCCTTTACAGGCAATGGAAAAGAATAACAGAGCGGCTAAAAGAGACCAATATATCTGAAATGCGTAGGGAGTCACTGGTCAGAGAAATAGCAAACATCGAACTTAAGCTCAAGGAATCTTACAGGAGTTAGGAATTGCGGGAAGAACTAAAAGCCATAAATGAAATCGAAAGAAACCCAAAGTATTTCTTTTCCTATGCCAAATCAAAGTCGAGAACATTGTCCAGTACTGGGCCCCTACTTAAACAAGATGGGTCCTACACAGATGACAGCAAGGAAATGAGTGAGCTACTCAAGTCCCAATACGACTCAGTTTTTAGCAAGCCGCTAACCAGACTGAGAGTCGAAGATCAAAATGAATTTTTAATGAGAGCGCCACAAAATTTGGTTAACACAAGCATATCTGATGTTATCCTGACGCCAAATGACTTCGAACAGGCGATAAATGACATGCCCATGTACTCTGCCCTAGGGCCAGACTCATGGAACTCCGTGTTCATCAAGAACTGCAAGAAGCCCCTATCACGAGCTTTTACCATCCTATGGAGAGGGAGCATGGACATGGGGGTCGTCCCACAGTTACTAAAAACAACAGACATAGCCCCACTCCACAAAGGGGGCAGTAAAGCATTAGCAAAGAACTACAGACCGATAGCACTAACATCCCATATCATAAAAATCTTTGAAAGGGTCCTAAGAAGCAAGATCGCTACCCATCTAGAAACCAATCAATTACACAACCCAGGGCAACATGGGTTTAGAACAGGTCGCTCCTGCCTGTCTCAACTATTGGATCACTACGACAAGGTCCTAGATGCACTAGAAGACAAAAAGAATGCAGATGTAATACATACAGACTTTGCAAAAGCCTTCGATAAGTGTGACCATGGTGTACTAGCGCACAAAATGCATGCTAAAGGAATAACAGGAAAAGTTGGTAGATGGATCTATAATTTCCTCACAAACAGAACACAAAGAGTAGTAGTCAACAGAGTAAAGTCCGAGGCAGCTACGGTGAAAAGCTCTGTTCCACAAGGCACAGTACTCGCTCCCATCTTGTTTCTCATCCTCATATCTGACATAGACAAGGATGTCAGCCACAGCACCGTGTCTTCCTTCGCAGATGACACCCGAATCTGCATGACAGTGTCTTCCATTGAAGAGACTGCAAGGCTCCAGGCGGACATCAACCAAATCTTTCAGTAGGCTGCAGAAAACAATATGAAGTTCAACGATGAGAAATTTCAATTACTCGGATATGGTAAACACGAGGAAATTAAAACTTCATCAGAGTACAAAACAAATTCTGGCCACAAAATAGAGCGAAACACCAACGTCAAAGACCTGGGAGTGATCATGTCAAAGGTTCTCACCTTCAATTGCAGCTGCTAGAAAAATGACAGGATGGATAATGAGAACCTTCAAAACTAGGCATGCCAAGCCCATGATGACACTCTTCAGGTCACTTGTTGTATCTAGGCTGGAATATTGCTGCACACTAACAGCACCTTTCAAGGCAGGTGAAATTGCTGACCTAGATATGTACAGAGAACCTTCACGGCGTGGATAACAGAGATAAAACACCTAAATTACTGGGAGCGCTTGAGGTTCCTAAAACTGTATTCCCTGGAACACAGGCGGGAGAGATACATGATTAAATACACCTGGAACATCCTAGAGGGACTAGTACCGAAATTGCACACGGAAATCACTCACTACGAAAGCAAAAGACTTGGCAGACGATGCACCATCCCCCCAATGAAAAGCAGGGGTGTCACTAGCACGTTAAGAGACCATACAATAAGTGTCAGGGGCCCGAGACTGTTCAACTGCCTCCCAGCACACATAAGGGGGATTACCAACAGACCCCTGGCAGTCTTCAAGCTGGCACTGGACAAGCACCTAAAGTCAGTTCCGGATCAGCCGGGCTGTGGCTCGTACGTTGGTTTGCGTGCAGCCAGCAGCAACAGCCTGGTTGATCAGGCTCTGATCCACCAGGAGGCCTGGTCACAGACCGGGCCGCGGGGGCGTTGACCCCCGGAACTCTCTCCAGGTAAACTCCAGGTAAACTACGAAAGCAAAAGACTTGGCAGACGATGCAACATCCCCCCAATGAAAAGCAGGGATGTCACTAGCACGTTAAGATAGCATACAATAACTGTCAGGGGCCCAAGACCGTTCAACTGCCTCCCAGCATACATAAGGGGGATTACCAATAGACCCCTGGCAGTCTTCAAGCTGGCACAGGAAAAGCACCTAAAATTGGTACCTGACCAGCCAGGCTGTGGCTCGTGCGTTGGTTAGTGTGCAGCCAGCAGTAACAGCCTGGTTGATCAGGCCCTGATCCACCAGGAGGCCTGGTCACAGACCGGGCCGCGGGGGTGTTGACCCCCGGAACTCTCTCCAGGTAAACCTACACATTGACTGACAGTACCTACACATTGACTGACAGTACCTACACACTGACTGACAGTACCTACACACTGACAGTATCTACACACTGACTGACAGTATCTACACACTGACTGACAGTATCTACACACTGACTGACAGTATCTACACACTGACTGACAGTACCTACACACTGACTGACAGTACCTACATACTGGCTGACAGTACCTACACACTGGCTGACAGTACCTACACACTGACTGACAGTACCTACACACTGACTGACAGTCCCTACACACTGACTGACAGTCCCTACACACTGACTGACAGTATCTACACTGACTGACAGTATCTACACACTGACTGATGGTACCTACACACTGACTGACAGTCCCTACACACTGACTGACAGTACCTACACACTGACTGACAGTATCTACACACTGACTGACAGTCCCTACACACTGACTGACAGTATCTACACACTGACTGACAGTCCCTACACACTGACTGACAGTATCTACACACTGACTGACAGTACCTACACACTGGCTGACAGTCCCTACACACTGACTGACAGTATCTACACACTGACTGACAGTCCCTACACACGGACTGACAGTACCTACACACTGGCTGACAGTAACAATACCTTGTTGTGGTGGCACCTGCAGTGAACTACACAGACAGATGTCAAGAAGCCGCTGTATCACACACTGTGTAACGTCTACCAGCTTTATCACACACCTGTAGTCACACCTACCACTTGTACCATCACCCTTGGTGCTGGCACCGTCACCACAGCTGGCACCGTCACCACAGCTGCGCCACCACAATAACACCGCAATTAGCTGATAACATACGGGACCACTAAGATGGCAACACTACCGCCACTCTTATGGCAACACTACCAACACTGTTGTGGAAAATACTGTATATATTTTCCAGAAATTCAGTATTTATATGTAAATAGATGGCCATACTGTATTTAATAATATTTATGTCATAGAAAACATATAAATACTGAATTTCTGGAAAATATGTACAGTATTTTCCACAACTGTGATGGCAACACTAACCCCACTCTAATGGCAACACTACCACCACCACTGTGATGGTAACACTACCACCACTGCGATGGGAACATTACTACCACTGTCATGGCAACACTACCACCACTGTCATGGCAACACTACCACCACTGTCATGGCAACACTACCACCACCACTGTGATGGTACACTACCACCACTGCGATGGGAACACTACTACCACTGTCATGGCAACACTACCACCAATGTCATGGCAACACTACCACCACCACTGTGATGGTAACACTACCACCACTGTGATGGGAACACTACTACCAGTATTGGGCCCCTACTTAAACAAGATGGGTCCTACACAGATGACAACAAGGAAATGAGTGAGCTACTCAAGTCCCAATATGACTCAGTTTTTAGCAAGCCGCTAACCAGACTGAGAGTCGAAGATCAAAATGAATTTTTTATGAGAGAGCCACAAAATTTGATTAACACAAGCCTATCCGATGTTATCCTGACGCCAAATGACTTCGAACAGGCGATAAATGACATGCCCATGCACTCTGCCCCAGGGCCAGACTCATGGAACTCTGTGTTCATCAAGAACTGCAAGAAGCCCCTATCACGAGCCTTTTCCTTCCTATGGAGAGGGAGCATGGACACGGGGGTCGTCCCACAGTTACTAAAAACAACAGACATAGCTCCACTCCACAAAAGGGGCAGTAAAGCAACAGCAAAGAACTACAGACCAATAGCACTAACATCCCATATCATAAAAATCTTTGAAAGGGTCCTAAGAAGCAAGATCACCACCCATCTAGAAACCCATCAGTTACACAACCCAGGGCAACATGGGTTTAGAACAGGTCGCTCCTGTCTGTCTCAACTACTGGATCACTACGACAAGGTCCTAAATGCACTAGAAGACAAAAAGAATGCAGATGTAATATATACAGACTTTGCAAAAGCCTTCGACAAGTGTGACCATGGCGTAATAGCGCACAAAATGCGCGCTAAAGGAATAACAGGAAAAGTCGGTCGATGGATCTATAATTTCCTCACTAACAGAACACAGAGAGTAGTCGTCAACAGAGTAAAGTCCGAGGCAGCTACATGAGGAAATTAAATCTTCATCAGAGTACAAAACAAATTCTGGCCACAAAACAGAGCGAAACACCAACGTCAAAGACCTGGGAGTGATCATGTCGGAGGATCTCACCTTCAAGGACCATAACATTGTATCAATCGCATCTGCTAGAAAAATGACAGGATGGATAATGAGAACCTTCAAAACTAGGGAGGCCAAGCCCATGATGACACTCTTCAGGTCACTTGTTCTATCTAGGCTGGAATATTGCTGCACACTAACAGCACTTTTCAAGGCAGGTGAAATTGCCGACCTAGAAAATGTACAGAGAACTTTCACGGTGCGCATAACGGAGATAAAACACCTCAATTACTGGGAGCACTTGAGGTTCCTAAACCTGCATTCCCTGGAACGCAGGAGGGAGAGATACATGATTATATACACCTGGAAAATCCTAGAGGGACTAGTACCGAACTTGTACACGAAAATCACTCACTACGAAAGCAAAAGACTTGGCAGACGATGCATCATCCCCCCAATGAAAAGCAGGGGTGTCACTAGCACGTTAAGAGACCATACAATAAGTGTCAGGGGCCCGAGACTGTTCAACTGCCTCCCAGCACACATAAGGGGGATTAAAAACAGACCCCTGGCAGTCTTCAAGCTGGCACTGGACAAGCACGTAAAATCAGTTCCTGATCAGCCGGGCTGTGGCTCGTACGTTGGTTTGCGTGCAGCCAGCAGCAACAGCCTGGTTGATCAGGCTCTGATCCACCAGGAGGCCTGGTCACAGACCGGGCCGCGGGGGCGTTGACCCCCGGAACTCTCTCCAGGTAAACTCCAGGTAAACTGTTATGGCAACAGTACCACCACTGCGATGGGAACACTACTACCACTGTCATGGCAACACTACCACCACTGTGATGGTAACACTACCACCACTGCGATGGGAACACTACTACCACTGTCATGGCAACACTACCACCACTGTCATGGCAACACTACCACCACTGCGATGGGAACACTACTACCACTGTCATGGCAACACTACCACCTCTGCGATGGGAACACTACTACCACTGTCATGGAAACACTACCACCACTGTCATGGCAACATTACCACCACTGTGATGGGAACACTACTACCACTGTCGTGGCAACACTACCACCACCACTGTGATGGTAACACTACCACCACTGTCATGGCAACACTACCATCACTGTGATGGTAACACTACCACCACTGTCATGGCAACACTACCACCACTGCGATGGGAACACTACTACCACTGTCATGGCAACACTACCACCACTCTCATGCCAACACTACCACCACTGTGATGGCAACACTACCACCACTGCGATGGGAACACTACTTCCACTGTCATGGCAACACTACCACCACTGTCATGGCAACACTACTACCACTGTCATGGCAACACTACCACTGTGATGGCAACACTACCACCATTGTGATGGCAACACTACCACCACTGTGATGGCAACACTACCACCACTGTGATGGCAACACTACCACCACTGTCATGGCAACACTACTACCACTGTCATGGCAACACTACTACCACTGTCATGGCAACACTACTACCACTGTCATGGCAACACTACCACCACTGTGATAAGAACATAAGAACATAAGAATGTAGGAACACTGCAGAAGATTGAGACACTTATGCAGCATATGGGAATCTTTATTCAGGAAACGTTTCGCCACACAGTGGCTTCATCAGTCCAATACAAAGAGGAAGGCGTAAGGAGAGGAGGAGAATGAGGTAATCAGTCCCTCAACCTGGAATCGATGTGTTCAGTCCATCAATCTTGTAGAATGTACAGCATAGGGCCGTAGACGTGGCTTATATACTGTAGTGAGGTGACGTGAAGCAGATGGAGGCGGGGTCATAGTGGTACCATCCACTAGTCGAAGTAGGTCTTCATCCAAAGGTTGAACAAGTGTTGAAGAATTCTTTGTAACAAGTTTCCATGATGCTGCAGTGTTGACAGTTGTGATGAATGGTTTGAAAACCGACAAGTTGAAGATTGAGACATTTATGCAGCATATGGGAATCTTTATTCAGGAAACGTTTCGCCACACAGGGGCTTCATCAGTCCAATACAAAGAGGAAGGCGTAAGGAGAGGAGGAAAAATGAGGTTTAATCAGCCCCTCAACCTGGAGTCGATGTGTTCGTCCATCAATCTTGTAGAATGTACGCATAGGGCCGTAGACGTGGCTTATATACTGTAGTGAGGTGACGTAAAGCAGATGGAGGCGGGGTCATGTGGTACCATCCACTAGTCAAAGTAGGTCTTCGTCCAAAGGTTGAACAAGTTGAAGATTGAGAATTCTTCAACACTTGTTCAACCTTTGGACGAAGACCTACTTCGACTAGTGGATGGTACCACTATGACCCCGCCTCCATCTGCTTCCGCCCACCTCACTACAGTATATAAGCCACGTCTACGGCCCTATGCTGTACATTCTACAAGATTGAGGGGACTGAACACATCGACTCCAGGTTGAGGGACTGATTACCTCATTCTCCTCCTCTCCTTACGCCTTCCTCTTTGTATTGGACTGATGAAGCCACTGTGTGGCGAAACGTTTCCTGAATAAAGATTCCCATATGCTGCATAAGTGTCTCAATCTTCAACTTGTCGGTTTTTCAAACCATTCATCACAACTCTCAGACACTGCGCATCATGGGATCTTGTTACAAAGAATTCTTCAACACTTGTTCAACCTTTGGACGAAGACCTACTTCGACTAGTGGATGGTACCACTATGACCCCGCCTCCATCTGCTTCACGTCACCTCACTACAGTATATAAGCCACGTCTACGGCCCTATGCTGTACATTCTACAAGATTGATGGACTGAACACATCGACTCCAGGTTGGGGGACTGATTACCTCATTCTCCTCCTCTCCTTACGCCTTCCTCTTTGTATTGGACTGATGAAGCCACTGTGTGGCGAAACGTTTCCTGAATAAAGATTCCCATATGCTGCAAAAGTGTCTCAATCTTCAACTTGTCGGTTTTTCAAACCATTCATCACACTGCAGAAGGCCTACTGGCCCATACGAGGCAGGTCCTTATCAAAACGACATCTACCTAAAGCTACTCAAGAAATAACTCCCGTACCCCTTGACACCAATCAAACCCAGCCCCTCCCACTCATATATTTGTCCAGTCTCTTCTTAAAGCTACCCAAGGTCCTAACCTCTATCACCCCACTGGGAAGACTGTTCCACGCATCTACAACTCTGTTAGAAAACCAGTACTTACCTATGTCCTTTCTAAATCTAAATTTATCCAACTTAAATCCTTATTTCTGGTTCTTACCTTGTTCGACACCCTCAGTACTTTATTAATGTCCCCCTTTTGTTTATGCCCGTCATCCACTTATACACTTCAATGATATCTCCCCTCATTCTACGCCTTTCCAGAGAGTGGAGATTTAAGGCTTTAAGTCTATCTTATACGGGAGGTTCCTTACCAGTAAATCTTTTAGTCATTCTTCTCTGTATGTTCTCTAATGAGTCTATGTCCATCCTGTAGTAAGGGGGCCAAAAAATGAGCAGCATAATCTAAATGAGGCCTCACTAGTGATGTATAGAGCTGTAAAATAACTTTTGGACTTCTGTTACTTATACTTCTTTAGATAAATCCAAGTAATCTGTTGGCCTTATTGCGCACACTGAGGCACTGCTGTCTTGGCTTTAGATTTCTGCTTACCATGACTCCCAAATCTTTTTCCATTCTGTATGACCAAGCTCTACTTCACCTGATTATAGCTTCGAGGGTTATTTTCATTACCAAGGGCAAGTACCTTACACTTATCCACATTAAACTTCATCTGCCATTTCTCAGACCAAGACATTAATTTGTTCAAATCGTCCTGGAGTTCATGATATCCTCCTCAGAGTGAAATTTTACGGCCCATCTTTTTATCATCAGCAAACTTACTCATGTCCTAGTAATCCCCTTTATCAAGGTCATTAATGTAAATTATGAACAAGAGAGGGCCTAAACTGATCCTTGTGGAACGCCCCTAGTGACTAATCCCCATTCAGATTTCACTCCATTAATGGTAACTCTCTGCTTTCTATTGGGAAGCCATGCCTCAATCCATGCTAGAACTTTACCTCCTATACCATGAGCTGCCACTTTTTTAAGAGTCTCTTGTGAGGTACTCTGTCGAAGGCTTTACTAAAATCCAAATAAACAATATCATATTCCTTATCACTGTCAAATGCCTCAAATGTTCATTGAAGAAAGTCAGTAAGTTTGTCAGGCAGGAACGACCTCTCGTGAATCCATGTGAGATTCGTTTATCAAGTTATGCTCTTCAAGGGACTTCTGATAATGTCAGCTATAATTGGGTTCTAATAACTTGCCCACTATAGATGTCAGGCTCATTGGACGGTAATTTGAAGGAGTGGACTTATCCCTGATTTGAATATAGGAACCACATTAGCCATCTTCCACATCTCTGGCACAACACTGGTAAGGATGGACGCATTGAATACACTCGTTAATGGCTGACTAAAGCTCCCTCTTGCATTCCTTAAGTACCCTTTAAACAAAATCATCGGGTCCCGGGGACTTATTTTGTTTCAGTTTGTCTATCTGTTTAATAACCATGTCCCTCGTGACAGTAATATTAGTTAACTTAAAAATTTATTTAGGAACTAAATAATTGTTAATTACTGGAATCTCATTTACATCTTCCCGTGTAAAAACTGACAAAAAATAGTATTAAATAAGGAACACATTTCCCGTTCATTATCCGTCAGCTGTCCATTCCCAGATTTCGAGGTCCTACTTTTTCTTCACCTTCGTCCTATACACTTGAAGAACCCTTTGGATTAGTCTTTGATTCATTAGCGACTCTAATTTCATAGTCACGTTTAGCCTTTCTAATCGCCTTTTTTTCTTCTTTTTTTAAGCTGAACATATTGGTCAGTAAGGTTAACCTCTCCCCTTCGATGCGCCTATAAATTCCCCTTTTCTCCCCTAATAGATGCTTTAGGCCCTGTTAACCCCTTTGGGATCGTTATTAATTTGACCTAATTTCTCTCTGGGGAATGTATATACTCTGGGCATGTGTACATTATTAAGAAAACAACATAAAGCAGATCCCTTCATATTCATAAGTATGATTATCGTCAATAAAATCATTAGCTAGATAACCCCAATCAAGATTAGACAGATGTTCCCTAAGTCCATTATAATCGGCAGAACGAAAATCGGGGATTTTTACTGTATTATCATTATTCTTGCATTCCCAATTAATGGTAAAGGTGATGGATTTGTGATCACTTGCGCCAAGCTCTTCAGTGATCTCCAGATTATTCACGAGTGTTTCCTTATTTGACAAGACTAGGTCTAGCAAATTATTACCCTTGGTAGGTTCAGTTACACTCTGTTTCAGAAAACAGTCCTGAACTGTTTCCATGAAGTCACTACCACCACTGCGATGGGAACACTACTACCACTGTCATGGCAACACTACCACCACTGTGATGGCAACACTACCACCACTGTCATGGCAACACTATTACCACTGTCATGGCAACACTACCACTGTGATGGCAACACTACCACCACTGTGATGGCAACACTACCACCACTGTGATGGCAACACTACCACCACTGCGATGGCAACACTACCACCACTGCGATGGGATCACTACTACCACTGTCATGGCAACACTACCACCACTGTCATGGCAACACTACCACCACTGTCATGGCAACACTACCACCACTGTGATGGCAACACTACCACCACTGCAATGGGAACACTACTACCACTGTCATGGCAACACTACCACCACTGCGATGGGAACACTACTACCACTGTCATGGCAACACTACCACCACTCTCATGCCAACACTACCACCACTGTGATGGCAACACTACCACCACTGTGATGGCAACACTACCACCACTGCAATGGGATCACTACTACCACTGTCATGGCAACACTACCACCACTGTCATGGCAACACTACTACCACTCTCATGGCAACACTACCACTGTGATGGCAACACTACCACCACTGTGATGGCAACACTACCACCACTGTGATGGCAACACTACACCACTGTGATGGCAACACTATCGCCACTGTGATGGCAACACTACCACTGTGATGGCAACATTGCCACCACTGCACAAAATTCAATTTAAACCAGCAAATAATAGAGCCTACTAGACTGGAGAATACACTAGACCTCATCTTCACTAACAATGATGATCTGATAAGAAATATCACCATATCAAAAACAATTTTACTCCCGATCACAACATAATTGAGGTTCAGTCATGTATGCGCGGAGCCCCAGACCGACATAATGAGATTAGTCACGAGGGAGCATTCACCAAATTCAACTTCAATAACAAAAACATAAAGTGGGACGTAAACCAAGTCCTAACCGATATAAGCTGGGAAGATATACTAAGCAACACAGACCCCAACTTATTTCCTAGAACAGATTAACTCGGTAGCACTCGATGTTGCACAAGGCTTATTCCTTAAGAAAAAAGGGGGAGTAGATGTAAAACTGAAAGAGACAGGCGCTCCCTTTACAGGCGACGGAAAAGAAAACAGAGGGGTTTTAAAAGAGGTCAATATATCTAAAAATGCGGGGAGACACGGGTCAGAGAAATGCAAGCATCGAATTAAAGCAAAAGAATCCTTTGGGATCAGGAACGGGGGAAGAACAAAAACCCATAAATAAAAATCGAAAAAAACCCCAAAGTATTTTTTTCCCCACCCAAATCAAAATCGAGAAAAAACGCCCAGTATTGGGCCCCCTTTTAAACAAGTGGGTCCTAACAGATGCCAAAGGAAAAATGATGAGCTACTCAAGCCCCCAATATGACTCATTTTTAGAAAGCCGCTAACCAGATGAGAGTCGAAGATCAAAATAAATTTTTTTTTATGAGGAGCCACAAAATTGATTAAACAACCCTACCGATGTTATCCTGCCCCAAATGACTTCGAACAGGCGAAAAATAAAATCCCCCATGCACTCTGCCCAGGGCCAGATCGGAACCTGTGTTCATAAAGAACGCAAAACCCCCTATCACGGCCTTTCCCCCTTTGGGAGAGGAAGCATGGACCGGGGTGTCCCCATTACTAAAAACAAAGACATAGCCCCCCCCAAAAAAAGGGGGGCAGTAAAGCAACAGCAAAGAACACAGACCATGCACAACCCCAATCTAAAAATTTTGAAAGGGTCCCTAAGAAGAAAGTCACCACGCTCTAGAAACCCATCAGTTCAAAACCCAGGGAAAACGGGGTTTAGAACAGGTCGCTCCTGTCGTCTCAATATTGGGCCCTACGAAAGGTTTCCCAAAAGCACTAAAGACAAAAAAATGCAGTTAATATATCAGACTTGCAAAACCTTTACAAGTGTGACCATGGCGTAAAAGCGACAAAATGCGTGCTAAAGGAAAAAACAGGAAAGTCGGTCGATGGATTATAATTTCCTCACTAACAGAAACCCGAGAGTGTCGTCAAAAGAGTAAAGTCCCAGGCAGCTGGTGAAAAAATCGTTCCACAAGGGCCCGTACTACTCCCCTCTTGTTCCTCATCCTCATATCCGACATAGAAAGGGTGTCAGCACAGCACGTGTCTTCCTTTGCAGTGACCCCGAACTGCAGACAGTTCTTCCCTTGCAGACACTGCAAAAATCCAGGCAGAATCAAACCAAAACTTTTAGTGGGCTGCAGAAAACAAAATGAAAATTTAACGATGAAAATTTTAATTACTCGATATGGGAAACATGAGGAAATTAAATCTCATCAGATACAAAAAAAATTCTGGCCCCAAAATAGAGCGAAAACCAACGCAAAAAACCGGGAGTGATCATGTCGGAGGATTCACCCTTTAAGGCCCAAAAAATTTTTTCATCGCTCTGCTAGAAAAATGACGGTGGGTAAAGAGAAACCCTTTAAAAATAGGGGGCCCAAACCCCTGAGACACTCTTCAGGCATTTTATACTAGGCTGGAATATGCTGCACACTAACAGCACCTTTTAAGGCAGGTGAAATTGCCGACCTAGAAATGTACAGGAACTTTCACGGCGGCAAACGGAGAAAAAACACCTCAATTATTGGGAAACGTTGAGGTTCCTAAACTGTTTCCCCGGAACGGGGGGAGAGATACATGTTTAATACACGGAAAATCCAGAGGGACTGTACCAACTTGCACCGAAAATACCCCTACGAAAGCAAAAGACTTGGGAGGGCGATGCACCCCCCCCCCAATGAAAAACAGGGTGTCCTAGCACTAAAGACCCTTTCAAAAAGTGTCAGGGGCCGAGACGTTTAATGCCTCCCCCGCACTCATAAGGGGGATTACCAAACCCCTGGCATCTTCAAAATGGCCTGCAAGACTAAAGTCAGTTCGGGCAGCCGGGCGTGGCCCTTGTTGGTTTTTTCGTGCAGCAGCAGCAACAGCCCGGGTTTTCGGCTTGATCCACCAGGAGGCCTGGTTCAGACCGGGCGCGGGGGGGTTGACCCCGGAAAATCTCTCCAGGGAAAATCCAGGTAAAAATGGCGGCAAATCTACCCCCCACTCTATGCCAAAAGTACACCACTCATGCCAAACTACCACCACTCAGTGTATACCTATGAAACACAAAAAAAGGTTGATTTGAAGTGGCTGTAGGGGGTACCCCTTCACCCCACCTCGCCTCTCCCCCCCTCCTTCGTCGTTTTTGGAACAACCCCTTTGGCCTCTATTTATTTTGGTTAGTAGAGGCGGTTTTTGCCAGACCACAAAAATGTTGGGAGTCCCCCGTGTTCAGCCCTCCTTTGCCGCACCCATTCATCTTAAGAATATGTCCCTGTGGGCCACCTGCCGCTAAAAAGCAAATATCCAAGTGGTTGCCCAGGGGGCTTAGCAAGCCTTTAAAGCAGGCTTAAAAAGCAAAAACCCAAAGGGCCCAGCATGTTTTGGGTTACGTTCTACAGTGCTGCTGGCATACCGTTTTTTCCTGTGGGTGGTTAGTTAAGAACAATTTAAGGGAGCTTTAAAAAGTACTAATTTTTTAAAGGGGGGGGACTTTCCCAGAGGTTCCCTTAAAAACATAGTAATTTGTGCTAAAAAGGGGTTAAGTGTTTGCAAAATTTTTTGTAACTTTTTTGCATTAGTGGATTTCACTGATTTAGGAAATTGGGGCTCCCAAACAGTACCTACGAGGTTTAAAAAAAGGGGGAGGAAGGGTTCGGCCTGCTGGGTGACCTTGAAAAATGGCACTAAAAACCCCCGCATCCCACTTACCCCATATGAGTGTGTTTAGTGGGGGAAAAGCCCCTTTCCCTCGATTTTCCCTATTCCCCGGGTTTTCCCTTAATCGTCGCCAAATTACACATTTTGGGATAAGGGTGAGTTTAGCTGATCCGGGCTTAACAGGCCCCAACCCACCCAGTGAAGGCCAAGTTACACAATCCCTTTTGGAACTTTCAAAACAGTGTTTCCGGGCCGTACCTTCAGTGTTGTGAAATAGTTTTATGTAGGGAAAATTTGTCTGTCTTTCCCAAAGAAAAGGGGTGCTGATGTGTTAAGTGCTGGGGGGTTTTTGGGAGAAATTTAACAAGTAGTACAGTGCGGGTTTGGCCCGGGGGCCTGGTGGCAAAAGCCCCCCTTCACCACGGAGGGCCCGGGGTTCGTTTTCCTGGGGGTGGAAACTTTTCGAAACTTTTCCCTTAACCTTTTTTGTCCTGTTCACCTAGCAGCAAATGGGTTTACCTGGGTTTTTATTCGACTGGTGGGGGTCGCACCTGGGGAAAAAGTTTAAGGACCCCAATGGAAATAAGTTAGACAGTCCCGATGACGCACTGACTTTTGGGTTATCCTGGGTGGCAAACCCCCCGGGGGGTTAAAAATCCGAACGAAACTTATCTTATTTTATCTTATCTTAACTCCGAGAAACTTTGGGGCCCGTGAAGACCTTAAAAATCGCACTGCGACCCGCAGGCCACTACCCCCAAAAATTGGGCCTGTGTCTAGCGGGGTTAATTCCCTTCCTTTTTCCCTTCTCTCTTAGGGAAATAAAGGCGGTTTTGCTGCCCCAAAAGTAAAACAAAACTTTTCCATCTCAACCCAGAGAACTAAAATGACCTAGGACGTGAATTTAGAAAATAAAGGGAAGGCAAATTCGTCCTTTTAGAAGAAAGGGGAGCTTTGAAAAAAGAAAGAGGATTTAAAAAGGGGCTTGCTGCAAGAAACAACGAGAGAAAACAAAAAACCATTTCCCGAAGGGTTTTGGCTTGTTTTCCCCTGCAAAACACTGAGTTTGAGGTCAAGTTTAGATGGTTTTACGAAGCTTCATTAACAACCCAAAAAAAAAAAACCTTGGGATTCGTTTTTTCGTCAGGACGAGGATATACGTTTTTTGTTACTAACGACCCAACATTCATAGAAAAAACCTTTTTACTCATAAATATGTAACAACCCAAAAACCAAGCTGCCCACCAAGACAACCCAAAGTGCTTTTTTTATCCACAAAAGTCAATAAGTACTTGGGTCCTAAAATTCCCGTTGGGCAGATCAAGTTGGGAAACCCCCGTCCCCCTTCCCAAATTTATCTGATATTGGGGTGAAATGGATTGGCCAAGGGAACGCCCAAACTATACCCACTTCGGCAGCGGGTTACAGGATTACAAAAAAAAACTTTTTACAAACCACCTCACCGTAGAAGCTACAAGTGTCAAACGTGGGGGCACATTTCTTTTAAAAAGCTTTTTGTAAGTCACACGGGTGGCGTGGTGCCCGGCCCCTCCCTTTTACCATGCTTGATATGCTCAAGAAAAAACCAAAACCGTTTTCTTTTGAATTTATCAATTGGGAAGACCCATATCCTATTTCCCGCATAAAAACCAAAAAAATATCCAAAACGGTTTTTTGGTTCCCCCTCCAAGTTTTGATACCCACGTGCCGCAAAATGCCCTTTTCTCACACTATACAAATCCTTATTTTTCCATACCTTTTACCTATGCTATTTGTGCTTGGGGACAACTGCACAAAAACACCTAAAGCAATAATAAAACCCCAACCCAAAAAACTGCAGTAAGAAAAATCCTAAAATCCCAACCCCGGGCAACACAGCCCCCCACTCTTTTATAGACCTAAACTTACCCCGTTCAGTTTTCATCCACACTTATACTGTGCAAACTAATCTACGGGGCCCTTAAACTCTTATATCAACCTTACCAAAATGCTTTTTTGATAGTTGTGACAGAACCCCCCGGCATAACACCCAAAACAAACCCTCTCTACGACCCTTTTCCCCCTGTCCGACTAAACCTTTACAAAAAAAACCAAAGTATGGGCAAAGGCCTAAAAATTTTGGGAAAACCCTACCTGAGAACTCTAGAAGCAGCACATTCATCACCTTCATCTTTTTTCTCCCTGTACACCCCGTCAAATAACTAAAAACGAATACCCCCTGGTGGTTCCACTTTCACTCACTCACTCATTTGACCCCTAAACAGAAATATTAAAACCCCAATCTTTAAAAAAAAGAATCCTGTGAAAATCCCAATTTCTGAAAAAATGTACTGTGGGCCAAAAAAAAGCATTCACATTGCTAAAATTCCCCAAACAAATATTTAGTCACTTAGCCATAATTTCCAACTTACCCCATAAAATTTTTAATATTTTACAATTAAGAATTAAATTTAAATCTGCCCCAAAAACCCAGCCCGCAAGCGTTTTTAGTGGTTTCACTCTGTAATCACAATTTTACTACCCGGGAAACCACACAATAACCAAATTTCTGTAAACTCAGCATTGTTTAAACCCTTATAGAGAATAAAAATTTTAATTGAATTTGAATTGAATTGAATTGAAATCCAGGGTCACAGCTGCTCTGCTGACTGCAAGCGAAAGCGCCCACATCGCCCGCCGCGGGCCCCCCCCCCTCACCCCCTCACCCCCCATGATGAAAGGGAATAGGGGCCCACCCGATACTTATGTCTGAATAAGACCCCCCGGGCCCAACTCGACAATTTGGTTGGGGCGAGGTTTATCTGGGATACATCAACAGAGCACGATCACGTCTGCTATCAACACTAGTAATGCTGCTGGTGTTGACACCATCTGTCTGGCTGAGTCAGCTGTCAGTCAGCCACCTGGCTCAGCTGATCGGGACTTCATACTTCCAGATGACGCTAGTCTTGCTGGGGTGGTACACAACATGCAGCTGCGCATAACAGTACTGGAGAAGCAACAATGGTGTTTGAAACAACAACTTGAGCACCAAGAGGAAAAACTTACAGAGGTTGCAAATGAGTACATCAACCCACAGATTGTCAGCCATTATGAAAATGAGTGTGGTGATGATGAACAAACTGATGATTGCAGTGGTGTTAATAATTACAAAAACGATGAATCTGATAGTGGTGTTTACAATCACAGTGAAGATGATAAGGGCAGTGAAGACCATCATGATAGTCAACCTGATGAGTGTAATGTATTGATAGATACTGAGTGTGGAGATGATCCAGTTGTTGATAATGGTGTATGTATCACTGGTCATAATGATGAGGGAAGTGATACATGTGATGATAGTGATGAGTGTAATAAAAGCGGAGAGGTGAGTGCGAGGGATAGTGTCACCTTCCATACATTCACAGACAAATGGCAGAAATCGTACACCAAATCCAGTCATTCCTGGAGTGGAACCACAGTCGATGGCCTCCACTCCAAACCAACAGATACAGATACTAATGCCGGAAAAAAAATCCCCCCCCAGTACCAACAATACCACCAGTCCGATAACATTCTTCTTTGCAAATATACTGGGTCTAAAGCCAGCAACAAACAACAAAATACCTTTCATCCGTGGACTGCTTGCAGAGGCAAAGGCAATGTTCGCGGCTTTCACTGAGACCCACATAAAGGATCACTTGGACAACGAAATATGGATCCCAGGTTACAACCTATACAGATGTGACAGAGTGAACAGGCAAAAGGGGGGGGTTGGCCTGTACATTGCAGAGTCACTTGTTTGCACAGAACTGCTAAATGCCTCAAATGATGTAGTGGAAGTTTTAGCAGTAAAGGTCGAGAACCAAAACCTAGTCATTGTGATAGTCTACAAGCCTCCGGATGCAACATCCCAGCAATTCCAGGAACAGCTGTTAAAAATTGACCACTGTCTGGAAAACCTTCCAGCTCCTGCCACCCAACATCTTGCTCCTGGGGGATTTCAACTTAAGGCACCTAAAATGGAGGAATATAGCAAATAATTTGTTGCAGTAATAACACCAGGAGGCAGCTCTGATGAAAACTCACACTCACGCGAGCTTTTAAATCTCTGCACAAAATTCAATTTAAACCAGCAAATAATAGAGCCTACTAGACTGGAGAATACACTTGACCTCATCTTCACTACAATGATGATCTGATAAGAAATATCACCATATCAAAAACAATATACTCAGATCACAACATAATTGAGGTTCAGTCATGTATGCGCGGAGCCCCAGACCGACATAATGAGATTAGTCACGAGGGAGCATTCACCAAATTCAACTTCAATAACAAAAACATAAAGTGGGACCAAGTAAACCAAGTCCTAACCGATATAAGCTGGGAAGATATACTAAGCAACACAGACCCCAACTTATGCCTAGAACAGATTAACTCGGTAGCACTCGATGTATGCACAAGGCTTATTCCTCTAAGAAAAAGGAGGAGTAGATGTAAAACAGAAAGAGACAGGCGCTCCCTTTACAGGCGACGGAAAAGAATAACAGAGCGGCTAAAAGAGGTCAATATATCTGAAATGCGTAGGGAGACACTGGTCAGAGAAATAGCAAGCATCGAACTGTTGTTTATTGAACATAGAATCTTCATAGTACTTCTGCAACAACAAAATATAATGATAGTACATCTAATAATGGCTTCTACAGGGATGGTGATGTCTTGCATATGTCAAGAGAAAAAATTTTAATACAGGCCCTATTTAAATCCCTTTTA
>NC_069413.1:6382670-6401168 GCF_026875155.1 Cherax quadricarinatus
ATTCACCAGTGCACATCGGTATGTTCCCCCCGCATGCCTGGGGTATGTCCCTATGCTGTCCCGGGGGGACAAGTACATCCCGGAGTACATCCCGGGCCCAACACCATTTTAGGTAGTGTAGTGAGGATGATGTGGCTAATTTGGGAAAGGATAGACCACGGGGCCATGGATGGTGTTAGGGGTGATGGTAGGGGGCATAGCCTTGGTGACTCACCAGGCCACACGGGCCCCACGCTGCTGCTCGTCGTTAAAGGACAAAGCGAGCTCAGCCCCCACCCCCACCCCCACAACCACCCGCACCCCCTTAGTCCATACCACCAGCAAACCGTAGGGGGATTGGCAGCAAAACCCCAATTTTGTTCCCAAGCCTCACCATTTGATGTTCTCAAAGTGAATTCTACTACTTGTCCCTTGGAACCACGCCAATGAACGGAATTTTTTTGAATTTTTCTTTGACCAGCCATTGAGGGAAAATTATTTCAGGGAAAGTAATAAGTATTTGAGTACACCATGGCAAAACGATCTTATCACCAAGTCAAGCTAAAGGGGAAAAGACGACTGTTGCAGAAATTATTTTTTTTTGCAACAATAATGTTTATCCCTCAGCTATAAGATAATAAAAAGCATACGGCCCACAGATCGGCAAATTTCTCCCCGGGTCTTTTCGTAAAAATCATACCATGAACAGGGAGAAATTAGCCGTTTGGGGACCAGTTTTTTTTTAAATTATGCTTCTTTATATTGCACTTTTAATTGACTTCTCTGAAAAACCAGGCCGACAGAAGTGACAGGTTATAAAAGATTAAAAAATGTTTTCTGTATCTCAAACAAAAGTTCGCATATACTTTTATCCCTTCAAAATCTTTAATTGAAGATGTTTGATTTTGTTTAAAGGGAGACGTATCAAAACTTTTTACCAAGCAAGAGGAAACGTTTTTATAAAAAACTGTTTGTACTCTGTGATTGTGACAGTGGCCTAGGGTTTGGGTATCGTTGTATACACAGGTAGTAAAAAATTTAAAAAACCAAGAGTTATTGGTACCAGGGGGGTAGTGAGAAATGATGGACCTTATCTTGGGAAGGGGCATACATTATATACCAAAAACTGGTACACAAGCCCTTACCAGTATTTTATGCGAGTGAAAAAACAGATGTGGTGGCACGTGCGTTCTAAAACGTAAAATATGCCCAGGCCCAAAGCAGTGCTCGTGGGATGACGTGCAGGGGTTTATGCCAATCATCATGGCATTTGGGGCATGACAACGAGATGTCACATTTTGGGCAACCATTCACCGTAAAGAAAATGCAAAACAGTGGCAAAATTTATCGGGGGTAATGAACGTTTCAAAACCATAACAGTGATTGATTATCACAAAACATCCTTGGTTGACAAATTGAATGCAGTTGGGTTTTTTTGACTGTGTTCGAAGAGTTACAAGTGGTATATGAAAATTTTTTCCCTTCATGGGCATTCAATGCTCAATGCATAAATATGTACCAAATAAGACTGGCAAAGACCACCGTTTGGGGAATTTTGTCTGTTTTTTTGTCAACAACTCATAATGAAGTACCCCGGTAAAACACCTGTATACAACACGGGCCTCGAATTCCTCAGGATATTCCCAAGCGTTTGAGGAGGAAAGGGGATCATTCATAATACAACTTCCTTCAACTCAAAGAAATTTGCTCAGAAGAGATGCATCGTCTGTGCACAAACAAAAAGACGGCAACAAAGACGCAAAGACACTCGTTTATGTGTGAGGAATGTAAGTGCCTCTGTCATGGTGCCTTGTTTCAAGGAGTTCCACAAGCTCCAGCAGTTCTAAAACCATGTCCAGTGATTGTAAATATGTAAATATATGATAGAACATTAGTATTATACGAGATTTGTGCATGGGTTTTTTGTAATAAAAAACAGTGGTAAACAATAATATGATAATAACTTTAGTGCGGTTATTGTGTTCAATACAGTGAGTTTATATATATTACATTATATACAGTATTGGTCTCTCAGGCCCCAAATGTTAGTAGGAAAAGAAAAAAAATTGGAAAAGAAAAGAAAAAACAACAAAAAACGCAAAATAATTAATGCGTTTTATGTGGAATTCGTCGATGTTGCCGCCACCAAAATCATTTTCGACAAACTTCTTTGCACTGTATCTCGGTAAGTACTGATCAAATTTTTTTTGTCTTATTACCTTCACAAAAATAGCTCTTTAACCCTTTCAGGGTTCAAGGCCAAATCTGAAGTCATGCACCATGCCCAAAGAATTTTAAAAAAAAAAATTTTGTTATTTTTTTTTATGAAATCGTAGAGAATTTTTTTTGTGAAGGTAAAAAAACAAAAAGTACAAATTTGGTGGAAAATTTGACGAATTATGCCCCGCGAATTTTGATGTGTCAGGATTTTACGAATGGGGGCCGTTTTTCCCAAATTTGACTCCCATTTTTGGCCAATTACATTATTCCATAAAACCAAGTTCTTAGCTATTTCACTAGTTTTTCTTCTACTTCGATTGAACAAGAAATCGCAAAGTCAACTTTTTTAAACTACAAAAAAGTGATCGGAAATTTTTAAATTTTGGGCCCAATTTTTAAAACAAAGTTCAAAATATCCATTTCAAAATAGGCTCCAAATAAACAATGTAGGTATTTCCCGGAACTTAAAAAAAAAAACTTTTTCCCCTGTTCATTAGTTACATTTTTAGGCTTTACAAATAAAATTCCCTTTTGTTTTTTTTTTACATAAAAAATTTTTATTCACACCAAAAAATAGAAATTTACTGTTATGCAATACTTAATAAAAGTATAAATATCATCACCCTATTTTGAAGGGATATTTGACCCCCCACTGACGTGTATTAATTGTGAGGTCGTTTTTTTTACTCTTGAATATCGGCAAAAATTTAACATTTCCCAGTTTGAGCTCAGTTTTAAGCCCTTTCCAGTGCTAAAACCAAACAAAATCTCTCTATTTTTGTAATATGTTTCCATTCTATCAAATGAGACCCAAAAAAAAGCAAATACAAATAAAAAACATACGAAAAAACACTGCAAATCCCTGTTTTAACGAAAAATATGATTTTTAGTTTTTTTTTCTCTCATACCTGTGTGCTCAGGTCTGTTTTATGTGGTGTGCCATACCACATAGAGTATTCTTCATATCTAGGCCCCCGATGTACACTACAGTTTATCAGAGGAGCTGGCCATGGCTAGATCTACGGTTTGGACACTACCTAAAGCCCTAGATCTACGGGACGGGCCCTAAAAGGGGTTAAACCCCTTTTAGGTCCAAAGGCCCAAAAACTAAGTGGTGCCCCAGTGCCAAGAATTTTCAAAAAAAAAAAAAAATTTTTTTTTTCTTTTGAAATGGTAGAGAAACTTTTTTTTGGGAAATTTTAAAACAAAAAGTAAAATTTGATGGGAAATTGTGAAATTTGCTCTCGTGAATTTTGATGGTCAGCGAAATTTACAAAACGGGGCGATTTTGCCGACTTTGACTCCCATTTTGGGCCCAAATTTCAATATTCCATTCGACCAAATCTTAGCATTTCACTAGGGGTTACTTCAAATTTATCGTTTAGCCAAGAAACCCAATCAAATGTTTTAACTAAAAAATAAGTGACTGGAAATTGGGTTTTGGGGCCCAATTTTAAAACAAAGTTCAAAATATTCCAATTTCAAAAAAGGGCCAGAATAAACAATGTAGGGATTCCCGGGACAAAAATAAAATTTCCTCTGTTCATTAGTTACGTTTTGAGGCTTACAAAAAAATTCCATTTTTTTTTTTATTCACATAATGAATTTTTTTTCACACCAAAAAAAAGAAGATTTTCTGTTATGCAATTTGTAATAAATTTTTATAAATTTCATCACCACATTATGAATTATATTAGCCGACCAGTGGCGTGATTAACGTGTGAGGTCGTTTGTTTTTCTCTTGAAATCGGCAAAAATTTAACATTTCCGCCACTTTGAGCTCGTTTTCAAGCCATTTCCAGTGCAAACCATAAAATTTTCTATTTTTTTAAAATGTCTTCCATTCTATCAAGTGAGACCAAAAATCACAAATACAACTTAAAAAAAAAATACAAAAAAAACTGCAAAGTCGCTGTTAAAAACGAAAATCAACGGTCTCAGTTTTTTTTCCTCTCATACACAGTGTACTGCAGGATTTGTTTTATGTGGTGCAAACAATACCACATAGATGTATTCTCTCATATCTAGGCCCCAAATTTACCACTCACAGTTTATCAGAGTGACTGAGCTCATGACGTAGATCTAGGGTTTTTGGACCCAGAACGTAAAGCCGTAGATCTACGGGACGGACCCTCAAAGGTTAATTCTGTAAGAATTTTTTTTTTTTTTTTTTTTCAAAATTTCTTGGACGCTGGAGCACCACTTCAGATTTGGCCTTGGGCCCTGAAGGGTTAAAACAGCGACTTTGCACTGTATTTTCGTTTTGGTATTTATGGTTGTATTCTAGTTTTCCTGGTATTATTTTAAAGAATGGAAGACATATTAAAGAAATTGAGATGATTTTGATTGGTTTCCCCAATGAAAAGTACCTTGAAATTGAGCTCAAAGTAGTAGAAATGTTCGATTTTTGCCCAAAATTCAAAAGTAAACAAATCATGCCATGCGTCCAATACACATCAACTGGTGAATCTAATATTCTTTCACAAGTGTGCTGGTATTATTTATACCATTTCTACACTAATACAGTAGTCTGCATATCAGTAAATCTTCTATTTTTTTGTGAGAAGAAAAATTCAAAGTGGAAAGCAAAAGAAATGTAAGAGGGGTATGGGGAATGTGACTAATGAACAAGGAAATGTTATTTTAGTGCCAAGAATATCTTTCTTGTTTATTTTTGGCCCCTATTTGGAAATGGCATCTTTTAAATTTGTGTGAAATTGGTAAAATTGCTAAATTCTGACCACTTTATTGGATAGTTGAAATCAGTAAATGGGTGGTTTCTTGAAACTCACTCGATAGAAAAAATGGAGTTCTAGCGAAATAGTTATGATTTTTGTCGACTAGTACACGGAAAATTGGCCGAAAATTGGGCTGAAAGTGGGGCAAAATCGCTGATGCATAAATACGTCGAGACCGCAAAACTTGGCAAGAGCATAATTCCGTAAGCTTTCCATCAAATTTCATACCTTTTTTTTTTTTTTTTTTTTTTTTTTTTTTGGGGGAACCCTGTCTTGTTTTACGTTAACATTTTGACTGTTTCAGGCCCCTTCTGAAACTGTCATTCTATGTCGCTAAATTTTTTGGAAAACAAAAAATCATTTTTTCTTATAAAATGATAGAGAATCTTTTCCTGATGGTAATGACACCAAAAGTTCGAAATTTGGGCGAAAACTCATGGAATTACGCTCCCCGAAGTTTGCGGTCTCGGCAACATATGCGTATCGGGTATTTGCCGACTTTGAGCCCTATTTTCAGCCAAATTTCCCTTGTTCCAGTTGACCAAACTCATAGCTATTTCTTTAGAACTCCATTTTATCTATCATGAGTTTCAAGAAAAACCCCCCATTTACCAAATTGGACTACCCAGTATTGTGGTCGAAATTGGCAAATTTAGCCAATTTCACGCAAACTAAAAAAGATCCAATTTCAAAATAGGGGCCAGAATAAACAAGGTAGATATTCTTGCACTAAAAAACATATCCTCTGTTCATTAGTCACATCTCTAGGCCCCTCTTATATTATTATTGCTTTCTATTTTGTTTTTTTATTCATACAAAAAAAAAACAAAATTTACTGTTAGGCAGACTACTGCATTATTGTAAAAATGGAATAAATAAAAACAGTCCCACTAGTGAAAGAATATTAGACTCCCCAGTTACATGTTTTGGATGTGTGGTGTGATTTGTTTACTCCTGAACATATGTAAAAATCGAACATTTCCGCTACTTTGAGCTTAGTTTCAAGGTCGTTTTCATTGTCAAAGTAATGAAAGTCATCTCTATTTCTGTAATATGTTTTCCATTTTATCACCAAGACCATGAAACGCAAATACATCGATAAATACTATACGAAAATACACCTCAAAGTCGGCGTTTTAATCCAAAAAAAACGATCAGAGTTTTTTTTCTCATTACCACACTGTGTGCTGCAGGATTTTTTTTATGTGGTGCACATTGCCCCACACAGACATATTCTCTCACATGTGGGCCACCAGCTTTCTTCCGCTTGATTTAAAGCCACTAGAATTATTGAGTATATATACATCTGAAACACTGACTCGTAAGAGGGTATATATACGACCAAAATAGTCAAAGGGTTAATATAGACATTTTTCATTAATCCATCAATTATATTTTCTTGAAAATTATGTAAGAAACAGATTACATAGCATATAAACATGCAATGTTTATTATAAAGCGATGTATATTTTTATAAAACACTCTTTTCCACATTAACCCTTTGAGGGTCCGTCCCGTAGATCTACGGCTTTACGTTCAGGGTCCCCAAAACCCTAGATCTACGCATGAGCTCAGCTCACTCTGATAAACTTGAGTGGTACATTTGGGCCTAGATAATGAGAGAATACATCTATGTGGTATGGTGCACCACATAAAACAGATCCTGCAGCACGTTGTGTAAATGAGAGAAAAAAACTGAAATCAAGATTTTCGATTAAAACAGTGACTTTGCAAATGTTTTTCGTTGTTTTTTATAGTTCTATTTGCGATTTCTTGGTCTCATTTGATAGAATGGAAGACATGTTACAAAAAATAAAGATGATTTTGATTGGGTTTTTGCACTGGAAATGGCTTGAAACTGAGCTCAAAGTAGCAGAAATGTTAAATTTTTGCCGATATTCAAAGTAAACAAACGACCTCACACGTCAAATACACGCCACTGGTGGGTCTAATATGCATTCACAAATATGGTGATGATATTTATACAATTATTACAGTATTGCATAACAGTAAATCTTCTATTTTTTGTTGTGAATAAAAAATCAAAATGGAATTTTATTGTAAAGCCTCAAAAAGTAACTAATGAACAGAGGAAATGTTAGTTTAATTCCAGGAATACCTACATTGTTTATTCTGGACCCATTTTTAAATTGGAATATTTTGAACTTGTGTTTAAATTGGCCAAATTAACAATTTCCGACACTTTCTTTGTAGTTGAAACATTTTGACTTGGCGATTTTTTTTGTGCTAAATCGATAAAATAGAATAATACATAAATACAAGAATTTGGTTACTGGAATAATGTTTTGGGCCTAAAATGGGAGTAAAGTGGGCAAAATCGCCGATTCGAAAATACGCTGACACTAAAAATTCGCGAGGCATAATTTCGTCAGTTTTCATAAAATTTCATACTTTTGCTTTATACCTTCACAAAAAGATTCTCTACCATTTCATAAGAAAAAAAACAAATTTTTTTTTGAAAATTTTTGGCAGGGGCACCACTTCGATTGGGCCTTGGCCCCTGAAGGGTTAAATGTCTTTTTTACGTTAATATAGACATTTCATTAATCCATCTGGATATTTTCTTCAAAATTTGTAAGAAAAACTAAAAAGATATAAAATGCAATGTTTATTTTATGTGATGTATTTTTAACCCTTTGACTGTCGCAACCCCCAATCCTGAGGTGTCTCCCCCGGGGCAAAATTTAAAAAAAAAAAATTATTTTTTTTTTGAAAGATAGAGAATCTTTTTTCCCGTTGTAAAGACACCAAAAAAAAGAAATTTGATGAAAACTGAAAAAATTTTCTCTCGCAAAATTTTTGCGACCTCGGCGTGTTTTTTAAAAACGGCGATTTCGCCCACTTCGAAACCCTTTTTCGGCTAAATTATTGTTCCCGTCACCCAAACTCATACTATTTCTTTAGAACCCTTTTTTTTTTCGATTGAGTGGCAAGAACTGCCCTTTACCGATTTAATACCCAATAATGGGTCAGAAATTTGTAATTTGGGCCCAAATTTTGAAAACTAAAAAATATACAATTTTAAAATAGGGCCGAAGAACAATGCAGACATTCCGGCTCTAAAAAACATTTTCTTTGCTCATCAAACATGTCTCCAGGCCCCTCTGATATTTTTCTTGCTTTTTATTTTGAATTTTTTTTCAAACAAAAAAAAGAAGACTTAAAACGTATAAATAACATCAACCCATTCATGACGCATATTAGAAGGCTGTTGGAATTTATTGGAAAAGGCTCTTTGTTTACTTTTGAACTTTGGGAAAAAATTCAAACATTTCCCCTACTTGAGCTCCATTTCTGGGTTCTTTTTTGAAAAATCAATAAAAAATCACCTCTATTTCTAAAATATTTTTTCCCCATTCTATCAAATGAGACAAAAAAAACGAGAATACACCCATAAATACTATACGAAAATAGCCCAAAGTGGGCATTTTAATTAAAAAAAAAGGGGTCGGAGTTTTTTTTTTCTCTTTTATCACGCGTGCTCCAGGATTTTTTTATATGGTGCACATGACCACACAGACCTTCTCTCAAAAGGGGGCCTACCACTTTCATGTTTAAATTTAAAGCCGCTAGAATTTATGAGTTATATTTTCAAACACGGAAAACCCGTAAACGAAATTATACGGCTGGACGCCCCAAGGTTAATAATCACTCTTTGGCACTTAAATTCTTATTGTACGGAAAATAAGACATTTTCAAAACCCTTTTTGCGTCGCGGGGGCCCCTTTCTGAAACTTTTATTTATTTCCCCCAAAATATCAAAAAAAAAAAAATTTTCTTAAGAAAATTTACGATTTTTTTCTGATGTTTTAGTCAAAAAAATTTTTTTGCCATCGTACTTTCCCAGATTAAAGGCGTGAATTTGCGAAAATGAGCCGCGTATGGCAACAACGGGGGACTGCCGCTCACCCGGAAAAACTTTTTGTTACTTGTATTTGAAGTTTTGTTGTTTTTTTTTCACTATTTTATTTTTTCACTTATGTGGCCTGTAGACCAAAGTAAGTGCAATGTACATATATACACCCCGTTGTATACAACACAATAAGCACACAAACATAACTATCAATATATTGTTTCCCAAAACTTGTTTACAAAACAAACAATACAAAAAATTGTTTATTACTATTGTTCTATAATATATATACCAATGTACAGTCGCGGAACATATTCCTAGAAGTTCTGCAGCTTGTGGAACTCTTTGAAACATGTTTTCATGCACAATGGTTTTTTACACTCCCCACACACAAAACCAGTGTGTGTGCATTTTTGTGGACTTTTTTTTTTTTATGTGCAAGACAAAACCCCTTTCCTCTGAGCATTTTTTCTTCAAAGTATTAGCAGGCAGTTGTTTTTTTGTAGTTATCCATGAAATGGTCATGTGTCATCATTCCTTCCTTCCTGCATTCGTTTCCTACCTTCCTGCATTCCTTTCCTACCTTCCTTCCTACATTCCTTCTTCTTTCCTTACTTTTTCCTTCCTTTCATCTCGTCCTTCCTTCATTCCGCCTTCCATTCCTTCCTTCCTTCTTGTTTCTCTAATATATATACACTTATATAGTCACTAGATACAGTTTAACCCCGCTTTACGATCAGCTCCCATGCGACCAATTATGTAAGTGTATTTATGAAAGTGCGTTTGTACGTGTAGGGTTTTTGGGGGGTCTGAAAGGGACTAATCTAATTCACAATATTCCCTATGGGAACAAATTCGTTCAGTAATGGCACCTGAACATTCTTCTGGAATGAAATAATATCGTAAGCCGGTGGTCCACTGTACTTTCCATATAACTGCTATTATCTTCATTCAGCAAGCTTTTTCTTGTGTGCAATTTTTTTGTGGCTTATAATTGTTTTGAGTCAGGAGTCGGCAGCTGTCAAAATGACATATTGTCTCATTACTCACTCCCCCTACCGCCTGTCAAAACAATGGGGTCGGATGCTGCTTCCCCCCATTCTATATAATTATCTTTCCTCCCTCATTCTATCTCTTTCAATCTGTCTCTCTCTATCTGTCTGTCTATCTCTGTCTCACAGGTACACATAAATACAAGTATACATAGTGTAAATTACCTAGGATAACCCAAAAAATCCAGACACAGTGTTACTCTGCTTGAAGATGTGAGTAAAGGTGATGATGACACAGTCTTTTGGCTCCTCTGAACAGAGAGCTAGACAGATAGACAGGGAGCTTGGTAGACAGACAAATAGACAGAAATGTTTGTGTACCAGCAAAAACAAAGTGAATCAGAAACCCCTGCCAACAAAACAGAATCAGAACCCCTGCCAAAAACATGTGGAGTTCCCCAAGGTAGTATTCTGGGCCCCTTATTATTCTTATGTTATGTCAATGATATGCCTATCAGTGTCAAGTGCAAACTCCTACGTATGCAGATGACAGTGTTCTGTTAGTGTCAGGAAAAGGGACCCACAAGATATTCTAATGTTTTAACACTGGAACTGGAGTCTGCAGCAAATGGTTAGTAGACAACAAACTATCATTTCACCTAGGGAAAACTGAAGCCATTTTTCTTTGGCACGAAACATAAACTGAGAAGGGTAAATAATTTTAATGTTCAATGTAATGGGGAGCCCATCACTTTGGTTTCATCAGTAAAATATTTGGGAAATTTTCCCCTTTGACCCATGCATGTCAGGAGAATTGATGGGAAAAACATGTAGTAAAGAAAGCGAAGGCCAACTGAAGTTCCTGTATAGACAAGCACAGTGTCTACCTACTGAGGCTCGCAGGACCCTATGTCTAGCCCTTATACAATGCCATATGGATTACGCTTGCTCTTCTTGGTACTCTGCCTTGACAAAAAAACTGAAAGATAGACTGCAAATCACCCCGAACAAAATCGTAAGATTCATCTGGGCTGGACCCAAGAGAACATGTAGGGCCCGGATGAATTACAGCATTGGATATGCTGAATGTTGAAGACAGAGTAAAACAACTGAAGCTAAAAATTTATGTTTATAAAATTGCTCACAAACAATGTCCAGAATATCTTGCTGTCAATTTTGTCAAGTTTGGGAACCAAAGCAATCATAGTACTAGGGGGAGAGAGCACAACTTTGTAGTACCCACAGTCAGTGGCCAGGCTTCAAACACCTTTTATTGTACAGCAATAAAGGAATGGAACAGACTGCCCGCACATGTCAAAGCCAGTCATAGCATGAACCAGTTCAAGAAGAGTACCAAAAGGTGTCTGATGAATGTAGCTACAGAAAGGGAGGGGAATGATTTTCTATTTTTTAGCTAACATACGTGTAAATTTTACCTTATTCCTAGTAATGACCCTCGTATTGTAGATAGTCTTAATGACCTTGGTGTAGTAGATAGTCTTTTTAGTATGATAATAAGATGTTATCTTCATTGTAGAATAATAAGAAAATATTATAACCTTTATATTATAATAATAAGGTAAAAGGACCCCAATGGAAATAAGTCATTCTATGTAACCGTATTTGTGTATACCTGAATAAACTTACTTACTTAGGGCGATGGTCATCTAATCTTTTCTTATCAACTGCACCCTCCCCCACCCTCGTTTACGCTCATCAAACGTCAGCTCTTATCAGATGTTATCTCCCCTTATCTTGTCACTGTCATGGGTTGGACTTTTTTTTTTCTTGCTTCTGGGGAATAATACTAATAATACTAATAATACTAATAATACTAATAATACTAATAATACTAATAATACTAATAATACTAATAATACTACTAATACTACTAATACTACTAATACTACTAATACTACTATAACTACTAATACTGCTAATACGCTAATACTGCTAATAGCTAATCTGCTAATACTGCTAATACTGGGTAATACTGCTAAATACTGCTAATACTGCTAATACTGCTAATACTGCTAATACTACTAATACTACTAATACTACTAATACTACTAATACTACTAATACTACTAATACTACTAATACTACTAATACTACTAATACTGCTAATACTGCTAATACTGCTAATACTGCTAATACTGCTAATACTACTAATACTACTAATACTACTAATACTACTAATACTACTACTACTACTACTACTACTACTACTACTTCTTCTTCTTCTTCTTCTTCTTCTTCTTCTTCTTCTTCTTCTCCTGCTCCTCCTCTTCCTCTTTTCCTCCTTCTCTTCCTCTCCTCCTCCTCCTCTTCTCCTCCTCTTCCTCCTCCTTGTCCTCTTCCTGCTCCTCATCTTCCTTCTCTTCTCCTCTTCTTCCTCTTCCTCCTCCTCCTCCTCCTCCATTGATTTTGGTCTCAAACTCCTGGAAATCATGAAATTGATCTTCACTGACGCTTCCACTGTGTTGGCTCACTTGGAAAGAGAAGACCCCGTTTTTCTGGGGGTCACATTTTCATAGCTAAGCAGCAAAAAAGGAATGAAAGGCATTCCCCAATGCATCACGGGCTCCCCAATTTTTTTAATGGTGCACACGACCATGGAACCCAAAATTTCTCTCAATGGGGGCCTACCAGCTTTCTCCTGCTTGTTTGAAGCCCCTAGAATTTATGCATATAAATACTCAAAACAGTGGGAGTAAGAGTATTTTTCCCGGCGAAAAAGTCAAACCCTTTAAATGATTTTTTTTTCAGAATTATATAAGAAACTCATTACAATCATGTAGATTGAAAAAGCATATAAACATGCAATGTTTATATGTTATTGAGTGAAGTGGGATGGAGAGAAAACATTACTTTTTCTCTGAGCAGCATTAGAGAAAACTGTGAATCTGGCGACGATGCAGTAACCCCCTTTTCTATGCTTTGTTTACAATTTTTGGCATGAATTTTCATTATTTTTCACTTTGTTTATGATGGCGAAAAAGGTATTTTTTAAAAAGTTTTCAACTCGTAAACATGGTAATAATATGGGTGTGTAGTGTAATTAAAATGGCTGTGTTTGTAATATAGTGTGTAGTGTAGCCCCTGGAGGGGGGGCAAAACAGTACTGTACCCACTTCTGTACCTACACTGACTTCCTACAAATAATGCTACTCACCCCCTTTCCCCCAAATTTAAAACCAAGAGTATTTTAAGGTTTGTAATGAATGTACTGTTGCAGTAAAATACAGATTAAGAATGTGGCAATGTGGACTAGGGGGCAAGCTTTTGTAGAGAAACACCACCGACCAAACTGAAGCCATATATGCAACATTTCAGTGACAAAACCCGTCCCACTTCAGGGGAAAACTTAAAGAATGCTAGAAACAGGGCCCCTAGGGCAAAATTTTTGTGAACGGGGGCCAGTGACTTCAGGCTGGTCATTGTAGCATTAAAAGACAAAGAAGGGAAGTAACCCCAGAGAAGGCTTTGCTACCTAAAGTCTTTATGGAGGGGGATTCCCCTTCCAAACACTAACTCCTCTCTCTTTCTTCTTCCCTATCTTCCAGAAGCCAGCATTAGCCTTCAATAAAGGTATGTAAAACTTACATGATTGTTAAAAAAGATTAATTTTTTTGTGAATATTTTGTCTGGAACGGATTAATTGCATTTCCATTAATTATTATGGGAAATATTAATTCAGTTTTCGACCATTTCGGTTATCAGTCAACCTTCTGGAACGGATTATGGCCGATAACCGAGGGTCCACTGTTCCATATACATTGGTACCTTGACTTACAAGTGCCCCAACTTATGAGTTTTCCAAGTTATGAGCCATCGCTCGGTCGATTTTTTGCTTTGAGTTGCGAGCCAAAATCCAAGTTACAAGCGACAGAAAAATATTTACTGAAAATTGTATTTGGCAAGATTCCCGGCCTAAATGGCACAACGAAAGGTGGTTTTGGGACTTGGTACTTATAAAACAATGCTAGTGCGATGTTCTCACTGGAGGTAATCATGTAATTATCTTTAGTTATTCTTCCCCCCCCAAAAAAGTTGCTAAGTTTTTGACATTTGCAAAATATCTTGCCCTTTACTCCCACACAAATCCCAAAATATTTGGAATATTTCCAATATTCCACAAGCGAATTGTAGAACAATCATTTTTTTATGATTCCTGTCAATATTATTGCATTTACAGTACTTCAGTAATAAATGGTGGCTTCGTGAAATAAGTTGATAACTTACTTCCGAGATATTCATATATCACTGCACTAGTGATCTAGTGCAGTTAGCCTCTCAAAAACTCCGTTTTCTCTTACCCAGGACCAAAGAACACATTATAGAAATGAGCAGTAATGATTTTATATGCTCGGACTGGTCCTGGACACTCGCCATATTATGGTCTATTTTATTCATTCTAGAGTATATATCATGTTTCTATGTTACTTATAGTGTTTACTATGTCATATTAGATCAGTTCTGATAGATAAATAAGCTGTAGAGTTGATATTGGCGTTATATTGAAGTACAGTGGACCCTCGGCTAACAAACGCATCACATAACGTTAAATCCGCCTTACGGAGCCTTTGAGCATAAAAATTTTGGCCTGGCTAACGATAAAAAACTCGCCCAACGTGATTCGTCTGGTACACGTTCACGTGTGGCCTGAGCGCACCTCAGCTGCCCTGTGTGTGCCAGTGTTTACAAGCCAGCCAGTGCGGTCGCATCTGTGTATACATTTGGTACTTGTCATATTATCACAATGTTTTTCATGCTTGTAACTGCAAACTAAGTCACCATGGGCCCCAAGAAAGCTTCCAGTGCCAACCCTGTGGTAAAAAGGGTGAGAATTAGTATGGAAATAAAGAAAGAGATGATTGCAAAGTACGAAAGTGGAGTACATGTCTCAGAGCTGGCCAGGTTGTATACCAAACCCCAATCAACCATCGCTACTATCTTGGCCAACAAAACGGCAATCAAGGAAGCTGTTCTTGCAAAAGGTGCAAGTTTTGTTTTTAAAACGAGACGCAAGTAAAACAAGATGTTCAGAGACTGTTAGGTGTGAATAAACAAAAAAACATATATCAAGAGAAGCACTCCAAGTGATCAATGTGAAAAGGCTAAAAAGTTGCTGATTTTTTAAATTAAAAAAATGCCTGAACAGGGGTGAGTGAGAAAATTTAAACCCCTTTGACTGTTTCCGACTTAAAACGTTTGGGCCAATGTTTCGACGTATTTATACGCACAAATTCAGGGGCTTCAAATCAAGCGCCAAAGGCCGGTAGGCCTACACGGAAGAAGGGGCTCGTGGGGGTGTGCACCCGTGAAAAAAATCGGGGACCCAGCGGTGCATTGGGGGAACCCCATTTTGGGTTTAGCCCTTTTTTCCCTGCCCTGGGTAAAAGTCCTCACCCCGGCGGTTTGGGGGTCTTTTGTTCCCAAGTGTAGCTCTAACAGCGATGAAAATGTCATGACGTGAATTCCGGGGTTTTGAAGTGAGTGTTACCAAAAAAAGGCCCCAGGATAACGTAATTATGATGAAAACCCAGTGACCCACAACCTTCCACCTTGGTGCTGTGCCAGTTGTTACGTTACGTGCGCCTGCCCAGGACAAAGGGAAACATTTGGCGGGAACAACCCCCCAAGGATCATGATAGTGATTTCAAGGTCTTGAAAGCAGTTCTAGTGCAGTGGAGTAAATTTCCCCCTGAAGCGCAAAATTACGACGTAGCATGCGGTCTGGTATGTTTTCATATGTTTTCCCAAAGGGGGAAGGAAAACTCTGGGAGACACCCGTGGCCCTACACCACACCTATATAAGATGACGATATTGTAACGATGGGTATGAATGGGAAAAGTGAGGGAGGAGGCAGGGTTTTGATATGAGGGGGGCACGGCCCATGTGGCACCACAGCGGGGCCCGCTACTACCCACACGCTGACGCAGACAACAACCACCCCACCTACCCCCACCCCCCAACCTCACCCCCCCACAAACCCGCACAACCACAAACCCGCACAACCACAACCAGGTACAATATCCAGACCCCACCAGCAGACCGAAACTGGGATTGGGCCCAGGACGGTGACGAGTTTGTTCCCAGTCCCCATGACTTTGATGAAACACAAAGTGGAATAAAGCCATCTTGTCCACTTGGGAACAATGCCAGTGAACTGGACTGCTTTGAGTTATTCTTCGATGAACCCCTGATGGACATCATTGTCAGGGAAACAAACACATACTGTGATTACACCATGGCAAATACAATTCTCTCACCAAAACCACGGCTACACAAGTGGAAGGAGACAACTGTGGCAGAGATGTGCCTGTTTTTTGCCACAATAATGCTTATGCCACATGTGTATAAGCACACTGTCACCACATACTGGGCAACAGAACGCCTGATTTCAACTCCAGGTTTTAGTGACATTATAGGTGTCAACGTTTCCTGTACTGTTACGTATGTTACACTTTTCAGACAAAACCAGGCCTGACAGAAGCGACAGGTTATATAAAAATCAGAAATGTGTTTTGTACCTGAAACAAAAGTGCTGCATGTATTTTTATCCCTTCAGGAAGCTTGTTATTGATGAGTCCTTGATTTTTATTCAAAGGAAGACTCTCATTCAAGCAATAAATACCAAGCAAGAGGAAAACGCTTTGGTATAAAGCTTTTTGTACTGTGTGATTGCAGAAGTGGTCTAGTTTTGGATATCATTGTGTACACTGGCAGTAATACTTTTGAGAGATACCATGAAGTTATTGGGTATCTCTGGTGATGTGGTTCGAACAATGATGGAACCATATCTTGGTAAGGGGCATATGTTATTTACTGATAACTGGTACACAAGCCCCTTACTCAGTGATTTCTTGCAAGTGAACTTGACAGACGTGTGTGGACGTGCGTGGTAATTGTAAAAACATATGCCAAGGTTCAAACGCTGGCACTCGCAGAGTGAGGTGCAGCCTTTGCTGCCAAAGACATATGGCATTTCGGTTGCATGACAAACGTAGTCACATTGTTGACATCACTTCACAGAAACGAAATGGACCAGGGGGCAGGGACAACAGAGGACCAATGAACCATTCTTTAAAACCTGCAGCTTCATGAATGTTACAAAAAATCATTCTAAAAGCTTAGAGATCTCCAGGAATACAAGAAAGGAATGCCTTTACATCCACCTGTTACTGGTTTTTTGTAACAAGTAGTTTATAATTCCCTTTTCCATTAATCCATTAGAATTCCGTATGATTTTAATAGTGCTTCAGGAATTTCAACTGGTAGGCTATAACCCAAGAAAATTAAAATTTAATAAATTTATTAAGTCAGAGGGAATTATCAAATTAAAATAAATTTAAACACAGTAATCAAATAAATAACTCTCTCAATACAATAGTTGTGCTGAAAGCACATATCACATTTATAATTCTAAGTACCCGTCTGGTACATAACATTTAATAAATTGCAAAAAATGTACCCAAATAATTTTGTGGTAGTTGTAAGTGCTCTAAGTAGTGCTAGTCTCACTACTCGCTAGACTTAAACAAGTGCTGAAAAGCCTCAAATAAACTAACTTCTTGACCGAGGGCAACCAGAACAGTCGCTTGAACAATAAAAAGAATGCTAAGACCAAAGAAATACAACAAGAACGCGACACAGAATCGGGAACAAGGAGAAATATAACACAATAAGTGGGACCATCAGCAGATCCTTCACAAGTCACAAAACCCCCATACTCTAAATCTAAGTTCAGCATAAAAAAATCCCCGCGTGATAATAACAGAACCAGACAAATTAAGTAAAAGTTCAGCTCGGGCCCTGATTATCAAGTGTCTATGAACACACTCATACAACGTCAAAAATATTTTTTAAGTCTATACAATGTTCTGTGAACAGGTTCTACAAACTAAAAGAAAAAGAGACAGACAACTGTCCCCCCACCAAGAGAGTCGACCGACTGAATACTTTAGGCGAGGTGAGGACACCCCCCCCCCTCATCACGTGATAGCTCCGTGGGTCGCTGCCCAGGGGAAACAGAAGCCAGCAGAATAACGAGCAAAACGATAAAATTCAGTAGTTAGACAATCAAAACTTGAACTGAGCACATAATATGTAACATCCTACCTAACAACATAACACGTCAATAACAAATAAAGCAATACATTTACGTTTAGCTATTATGCAAATATAAGCATATAAAAATTAAATGAAAAGGTAAAAATTTTTTTTATATAATAATAATCTTGCAACCCATTCAGGGGTTGCAACCCCCCCCAAAATGACAGCGGTCGCACTAGGGGTTGCATTAAGTCTTTCACATTTTTATGATTATCAATCAATAAAAAATATAAAAATTTAAACAGAGTCCTTGTGCCAAGCACCCTACAATTTCACAGCGCCTCACTAGGATATGCCCCCCAGTATAGGGCAGTACACAGTATCGTATCTCTGCTACTCGGGTTTTGTACATCGTGTGAGACAGGATAACGTGATGAGCAGGGGGACTTGGGCTCGATCATAGTAGAGGAACTGCTTCCACTCTTAAGTAGTGGGTTTTGGAAGCTATGCAGTATGGACATTGAGTAGAAACAGCTTAAGGTGTGTAGTAACGGGGGGTGTTGCAACCCATTCAGGGGGTTTCAACACCCCCCCCAAAACACAGACGGTCGCCAGGAGTTGCATTAAAAGTCTTTC
>NC_069413.1:6401668-6447382 GCF_026875155.1 Cherax quadricarinatus
AGACTACAGTGGTTTTGTTCTTGAAAGACTGTAGTGTGTCTTGTAAGACTGTAGTGCGTCTTGTAAGACTGTAGTGTGTCTTGTAAGACTGTCGTGTGTCTTGTAAGACTGTAGTATGTCTTGTAAGACTGTAGTATGTCTTGTAAGACTGTAGCGTGTCTTGCAAGACAGTAGTGTGTCTTGTAAGACTGTAGTGTGTTTTGTAAGACTGTAGAGTGTCTTGTAAGACTGTAGTATGTCTTGTAAGACTGTAGAGTGTCTTGTAAGACTGTAGTGTGTCTTGTAACACTGTAGTGTGTCTTGCAAGACTGTAGTGTGTCTTGTAAGACTGTTGTATGTCTTGTAAGACTGTAGTATGTCTTGTAAGACTGTAGTATGTCTTGTAAGATTATGGTGTGTCTTGAAAGACTGAAGTGTGTCTTGTAAGACTGTAGTGTGTCTTGTAAGACTGTAGTTTGTCTTGTAAGACTGTAGTGTGTCTTGTAAGACTACAGTGTGTCTTGAACTACAGTGTGTCTTGAAAGACTGTAGTGTGTCTTGTAAGACTGTAGTGTGTCTTGTAAGACTGTACTGTGTCTTGTAAGACTACAGTGTGTCTTGAACTACAGTGTCTCTTGAAAGACTGTAGTGTGTCTTGTAAGACTGTAGTGTGTCTTGTAAGACTGTAGTATGTCTTGTAAGACTGTAGTTTGTCTTGTGAGACTGTAGTGTGTCTTGTAAGACTGTAGTTTGTCTTGTAAGAATTTAGTGTGTCTTGTAAGATCGTAGTGTGTCTTATAAGACTACAGAGTGTCTTGAACTACTGTGTGTCTTGAAATACTGTAGTGTGTCTTGTAAGACTGTAGTGTGTCTTGAAAGACTGTAGTGTGTCTTGTAAGACTGTAGTGTGTCTTGTAAGACTGTAGTGTGTCTTGAAAGACTGTAGTGTGTCTTGTAAGATTGTAGTGTGTCTTGTAAGACTGTTGTATGTCTTGTAAGACTGTAGTGTGTCTTGTAAGACTGCAGTTGGGGTTTTTGTAAGGCGGGAGTGGTCTTGTAAGACAGTAGTTGTCCTTTTTTAAAACTGTAGTGGGGTCTTTTTAAGATTTTAAAATGTGTCTTGTAAGCCCCGTAGTGTTCCCCCTTTTTAAGACTGTAGAGTGCCTTTTTAAGACTGTAGTGTGGGCTTGTAAACTGTTGTGTGTCTTGTGGGCAAAGTGTGTCCCTTTTAAATACGTGTTCTTGAAAGACTGAAATGTGTCCTTTTAGGGCGGGAGTGTGTTTGTAAGATTAGTGGTCTTGAAAGACTTTTGGGTTTTTCTTGTAAGCAGTATGTGTTTTTGTAAGTCTGGAGAGTGTCCCTTTTAAAACTGGGGTTTTGTTTGTAAGACTGTAGTAGTCTTCTAAACTGTAGTGTTTTATGTAAGACTGTAGAGTGTCTTTTAAAAGGCTGTAGGGGTTTCTTGTTTAAAACTGTAGTATGTCTTTTTAAGACTTTGTGTAAATTTTTAAGACTGTAGTGTGCCCTTTTAAGACTGTGTTTTTCTTGGGAAGATTTCAGTGGTCTTTAACCCACGTGTTCTTTAAAGACTGTAGTGTCCTTTTAAGACGTAGTGTGTCTTGTAAGGCTGTAGTGTGTTTTGTAAAAACTGTTGTGTGTTTTGGGAAAACTGAATTTTGCCCTTTTAAGATTACAGTGTGTCCCCGAAAAAATGTAGTTTTTTCTTGTAAGACCCGTAGTTTGTCAGTAAGACGGGATAAAGTCTTTTAAGGGTTTGTAGGTCTTGGGAAGGGTGTAAATGTGTCTTTTTAAGACTGTAGTGTGGGCTTGTAAAAACCCGTAGTGTGTCTTGTAAGACTGGAAATTTGTTTTGTAAGGAAGCAAATATGTCTTGTTAAATTTTGTAGTGTTCTTGTAAGACTTTAGTAAAGTCTTGTAAGACTGTAGGGTGGCTTGTAAGAAATGTAGTGTGGCTTGTAAGACTGTAGTGTTCTTGTAAGACTGTAGGTCTATTGTAAGATGTTGTATGTCTTGGGAAGACTGTATGTGTCTTGGGAAGGCCCTTTTGTGTCCCCTTTTTAAAAACCCGTAGTGTGTCCCTTTTAAGACTGCAGTGTTTTTTGTTAAAAAAATGGGAGTGGGTCTTATAAAATACGTGTGTCCCTTTAAATGCATGGTGTCTTGAAAAAGAATGTAGTGTGTTTTTTAAGACGGTAGTGGCTTTTTTAAGATGTAGTGTGTTTGTAAGAATGTTTTTTGTCTTGTAAGACTGTAGTGTTTTCCCTTTTAAGACTGTAGTGTTCTAATAAGACTGTAGTGTGTCTTGTGAGACTGTAGTTGTCTAGTAAACTGTATGAGCTTGTAAGACTGTAGTGTTCTTGCAAGTTGTAGTGTGTTCTTGTGAACTTGTAGTGTGTCTTGTAAGTTTAAATGTGTCTTTTTAAGACTTTTAGTGGCTTGGGAAGGGCTGTAAATGTGGCTTTTAGCTGTTTGTGTGGGCTTTTAAGACTACAGTTTTGTCTTGAACTACAGTGTGTCTTGGGAAAAAAATGTAGGTGTCTTTAAGGGCGTAGTGTGTTTGTTAAAACTGTAGAGTGTTTGTTTAAAAACTGTAGTGTGTCTTGTAAGACTGAGTATGTCTTGGAAACTGTAGTATGTTTTTGTAAGACTGTAGGGGTGTCTTTTAAGACTGTAGTGTTTTTTTTTTGTAAAACTGGAAAAAGGGTCTTGTAACATGTATGTTTTCTTGCAAGGGCGTAAATGTGTTTGTTTGACTGTTTTATGGGCCCCTTTTTAAAACTGTAGTATGTTTTTTTAAGACTGGTTTTTTTTGTCCCTTTTAAATTTTGGTTTTGTCTTGAAAAAACTGAAGTGTGTCCTTTTTAAGACTGTAGTGTGTCTTGTAAGACTGTTTGTTTGTCTTGTAAACTGTAGGGGGGGCTTTTAAAAACTACAGTGTGTCTTGAACTACCCGTGTGTCTTGAAAGAAGTAGTGTGTCTTGTAAGACTGGGAGTGTGTCTTGTAAAAACTGTATGTGTCTTGTAAAAACTACAGTGTGTCTTGAACTACAGGGGGTCTCTTGAAAGACTGTAGTGTGTCTTGTAAGACTTTTAGTGTGTTTTTGTAAACTTTTAGTTTTGTCTTTTTAAGACTGTATTTTGTCTTGTAAACTGTAGTGTGGGCCTTTTAGGGCTGTTGTGTGTCTTGTAAGGGCTTTTAGTGTGTCTTGGGAAAAACTTTTTTTTGTCTTGTAAGACAGTAGTGTGTCTTGCAAGACTGTAGATGTTTGAAAAGGGCTTAGTTTTTTCTTGTAAAACTGGTAAAATTTTTGTAAAAATGTAGTGTGTTTTGTAAGCCCTTTGGTGTCTTGTAAAAACGTTTGTGTCTTGGAAAGGGCTGGGGGTATGTCTTTTTAAAACTGTGTGGGATTATTAAGACGGGAGTGTGTCTTTAAAAACTGTTGTGTGTCCTTTTAAGTTACAGTGTGTCTTCAAATTTCAGTGTGTCTTTAAAGACTGTGTGTGTCTTGTAAAACTGTAGTGTGCTTGTAAGGGCTGTAGTGAGTTTTTTTTAAGACCGTAGTGTGTCTTTTAAAACTGTAGTGTGTCCCCTTTTTAAGAACAGTGTGTCTTGAAAAAAATTTTAGTTTGTCTTGTAAAAACTGTAGTGTGGGCTGGGAAAAACCGTAAATAGTCTTTTTAAGACTGTTGTAAAGTCTTTTTTTAAAAACTTAGTTGTCTTGAAGGGCTGTAGTGGGGGTTTGTAAGAAATGTATAGTGTCTTTTAAACTGTATGTGTCTTGTAAGACTTTTTTTTCTTGTAAGACTAGAAATGAGGGCTTTTTTAAAGGCCCGTAGGTGTCTTGTAAAAAAATTACTGTGACTTGGAAACTGAAGGTTTTCTTGTTAGATTTTAGCGGACTTTTTAAGACTAGACTGAGTCTTGTAAGGCTGCCGTGCGTCTTTTCAAATGTAGTGTGTCCCTTTTAATAAAAAGTGTCCCCGTTGGGAGAAAATGTAGGGGGTCTTTGTAAAAAACTGGGTTTTGTCTTGAAAGACTTTGGGCTGTCTTGTAAGGGCTTGGGCTTGCTTTGTAAGACTAGGGCTGTGTTTTTGAAAGTTTTGTAGTGTGTCCCCCTTTTTTTTAAAAACTGAAATATGTCCCTTTTAAGGGGCGTAGGTGTCCCTTTAAGAAATGTAGGTGTCCCTTTTAAACTGGGAGTTTTGTCTGGTAAGATTAAGTGTTCTTAAAAAACTGTATTTTTGGGCTTGTAAGACAGTAGTGTGTCTAGTAAAAAACTGGGGGGGTTTTTCTTGGAAGACGAGGTGTTCTTGAAAAAATTAAAAGTGTGTCTTGAAAGGCGTAGGTATCTTGTAAGACTGAGTGGTCTCGTAAGAATAAATTTTAAAGTTTGTAAAGACTGTAGTATTTTTTTTAAAAACGTAAATGTGTTTTTGGGAAAACTGTTTGTGGTCTTGTAAGACTACGTGTATCTTTAAGACTAGAGTGTATCTTGAAAAAACGGGAGTTGTCTTGCAAGACCCGTAGTGTGTCTTGTTTAAGGGCTGTAGGGTGTCTTCTTAAAACTGTATGTGTCTATAAGGGGGGTAGTAAGTCTTGTAAAAATGTAGTGTAACTTGCAAGACAAGTTTGTGTGGGCCCCTTTTAAGAAAAGCAGTGGGGTTTTTGTAAGACTGAAGTGTGTCTTTTAAGACTTTTAGGGTGTTTGCAAGGGGCTGTAGTGTGTCCCTTTTGAGACGGGAGTAAGTCTTTTAAAAATACAGTGGGGTCTTTAACTTTACAGTGTGCTTGAAAGACTGTTGTGTCCCTTTTAAAATGTTGTGCGTCTTGTAAGACGTGGGTTTTCTTGTAAGACGTCGTGTGTCTTGTAAAGGGCTGTAATTTTTGTCTTGTGAAAACTGTAGTAAAGTCTTGTAAGACTGACGTGTCTTTCAAGACTAGTGTGTCTTGTAAGGGCTGTATGTGTTTTGTAAGACGTTAAATGTCCCTTTTAAGACTGTAGTTTTGTCTTGTAAGCGGTTTGAGTGTCTTCTTTAAAACTTTAGTGTTTTCCTTGTAACAATTAGTTTTGGGCCCCTTTCAAGCCCGTATTTTGTTGGTAAGACTGTTTTATGTCTTGTAAGACTGTAGTATGTTTGTAAGGGCTGTAGTTTGCTTGTAAGAAATTTGGGGTGGGCTTGAAAGGGCTGGGGGAAATGGGTCCCTTTTAAACTGTAAAAGTGTTTTTAAGAAATGTGTTTTTTCTTGTAAGACTGAAATGTGTCTTGTAAGACTACAGTGTGGTTCCCTTTAACTACAGTGTGGCTTGAAAGGGGCTGTATTTTGTCTTTTAAGACTTTGTGTGGGCCCTTTTAAACTGTACTGTGTCTTGTAAGATTCAAATGTGTCTTGAAATAAGGGGTCTCTTGAAAACTGTAGTGTGTCTTTTAAAACTGTAGTGGGGTCTTTAAGACTGTAGTATGTTTGTAAAAACTGTAGTTTTTCTTGGAGACTGTAGTTTTGGGCTTGGGAAAAACTGTGGGTTTTTTTCTTGTTTAAAAATTTTTGTGTGGGCTTGTAAATCGTATTTTGTTTATAAGTTTCAGGGGTTCTTGAATACTGTGTGTCTTGAAATTTCTGTTGGGGTGTCTTGTTTAAAAAAAGTAGTGTGTTTTGAAAGACTGTGTGGTCTTTTAAGAATGTAGTGTGTCTTGTAAGACGAGTGTGTCTTGAAAAAAACTGTATGTGTCTTGTTAAAAATTTTGGTTAGTGTTTTCTTTTAAGACTGTTGTATGTTTGTTTGGGCTGTTGTGTCTTTTTTAAAAATTGGGAGTGGGTCCTTTTAAAACTGTAGGGGGTTTGTAAGACGTAGTATGTCTTGTAAGACGGGGAGTGTGTCTTGTAAGACTGTTTGTGTGTCTTGTAAGAATGTAGTGTTTTCTTGTAAGACCGGGGAAAATGTCCCTTTTAAGAAATGTAGTGTGTTTTTGGGAAGACTGAGTGGGGTTTTTGGAAGACTAAGTGGGCTTGAACTACAGGTGTCTTTAAAAACTGAAATGGGTCTTGTAGGACTGAAATGTGTCTTGTAAGAATGTAGTGTGTCCCCTTTAAAGACTTTAGTTTTTCTTTTTAAGACAGTAGTGTGTCTTGTAAAAAGTAGAGGGTCTTGTAAACTGTAGTGTGTCTTGTAAGGCTGTATATGTCTTTTTAAGACTGTAGGGGTGTTATTAAGACTGTAGAGTGTCTTTTTTAAGACTGTAAATGTGTCTTGTAAGACTGTAGTTAAGGGCTTTTTAAGACTGTAGGTAATTTTGTAAGACTGTAGTGTGTCCCTTTTAAGGGCTGTAAATGTGTTTTTAAGATTACAGGTGTCTTCCAAAAATACAGTGTGTCTTTAAAAAACTGTAGTGTGTCTTGTAAGACCCGTAGTGGTCTTTAAGACTGTAGTGTGTTTTTTTTAAGGGCTGTAGTGTGTCTTGGGAAAACGTAGGGTTTTTCTTGTAAAATTTTCAGTGTGTCTTTGAAAGACCTGTGTTTTTCTTGTAAAGGGCTGTAGGTTTTCCCAGTAAGACTGTAGATGTCCCTTTTAAGGGTGTAGTTTATTTTCCTTTTAAGAGTAATGTGTCTTGTAAAACTGTAGTGTGTCTTGTTTGACTGTGTGTTTCTTGTTTAAAACATAGTAAAGTTTTGTAAGCTGCGTATGTCTTGTAATTCTGTTGGTTCTTGTAAGACTTTAGTTTTGTCTTTAAGACTGTAGTTGTGTTTTGTAAAGACCCGGGGAGGGTGTCTTTTAAGGGGTGGGAGTGTTTTCTTGTAAACTGTAGGCCCTCTATTTTTAAAACGTAGTATGTCTTTTAAAAACTGTAGTGTGTCTTTTAAGACTGTTCTTGTCTTGAAGACTGTATTTTGTCTTGTAAGACTGCGGGTGTGTTGTAAAACGTATGTGTCTTTTTAAAATAAAAGTGTGTCTTTAAATGCCCGTGGGGTTTTTGAAGGTTTTAGGGTGTCTTTTTTTAAAACGGTTTGTGGGGTCTTGTAAGACTTTTTAGTGTGTCTTGTAAGAAATGTAGTGTGTCTTGTAAGACCTTTTAGTGTGTCTTCTAAAACTGTAGTGTGTTAATTTAAAAATTTTTAGTGGCTTGTTTAGACTGTAGTTGGGCCCAGTAAAAATTTAGTGAGTCTTGTAAGAAATGTTAAATGGTTTTCTTGAAGACCCCTTTTTGGTTTTGTTTGTGAGACTGTAGGGGGTGTTTTTGGGAAAGACTGAAGTGTGTCTTGTAAGACTGTAGGCGTCTTCAAAACTTAGTGTGTCTTGTGGACTGTAGTGTGTCTTTTAAGACTACATTGTCTTGAAAATACAGTGTTTTCTTTAAAGACTTTTAGTGTGTCCCCCGTAAGATGAGTGTGTCTTTTAAGACTGTAGTTGTCTTTTTTTGACTGTAGTGTGTCTTGTAAGAAATTGTTTGTATGTCTTGTAAAACTGTAAATATGTCCTTTTAAAGACTGTAGCGTGGGCTTGGTAAGGGTGTAGTTTCTTGTTTAAAACTGTAGTGTGTCTTGTAAAAAAACTGTAGTGTGTCCCTTTCAAAAACTGTGTGTGTCTTGTAAGATGTTTTATGTCTTTTAAAACTGTGTATGTCTTGTTAAAAACTGTAGTATGCTTGTAAAATTATGGTGTGTTTGAAAGACTGGAGTTTTGTCTTGTTTTAAAATTGTAAAGTGTCTTGAAGACCCGTAGTTTTTCTTTTAAGACTGTAGTGTTTTTTTTAAAACTACAGTGTGTCTTGAAATACAGTTGGTCTTTAAAGGGGGGTAGTGTGTCTTGTTTAAAACTGTAGTGTGGGCTTGTAAGACTGTACTGGTCTTTTAAGGGCACAGGGGTGTCTTGAACTACAGTGTCCCCCTTGAAAGACTGTAGTGTGTCTTTGTTAAAACTGGGAGTGTGTTTGTAAGACTGTAGTATGTCTTGTAAGACTGTAGTGTGTCTTGTAAGGCTGTAGTGTGTCTTTTTAGGGCTGAGTGTGTCTTGTAAGGGCTTTTGTGTGTCTTTTAAAGACTTTTGTTTGTCTTGGGAAGACAGTAGTTTTGCTTGCAAGATTTTTAGAGTGTCTTGTAAACCTTTTAGGTTTTTCTTTTGAAAACTGTGTATGTCTTGTAAGACTGTAGTGTGTTATGTAAGACTGTAGAGTGTCTTGTTTAAAACTGAGTGTGGGCTTGTAAGACTTTTAGTATGTCTTGTTAAAGGGCTTTGTGTATTATGTAAAACTGTTGGGGTGTCTTGTAAGACTGTATTTTGTCTTGTAAAATTAAAAGTTTTTGTTTCAAAATACCGTGTTCTTTTTAAAGGGCTGTAGTGTGTCTTGTAAGACTGTTTTGTGTGTCTTGTAAGACTGTAGTGAGTTTTGTAAACTGTTGTGTGTCTTGGGAAGACTTTAGTGGTCTTGTATGATTTCAGTTTTGTCTTTAAAGACTGTTTGTTGTCTTTAAAACTGTAGTGGGGTCTAGTTTAAAACGTAGTATGTCCTTGTAAAAACTGTTGTATGTCCTTTTAAGGGTGTAGTGTGTCTTGTAAGACTGGAAATGGGGCTTTTAAAAATGTAGTTTTGGGCTTGTAAGATGTAGTATGTTTTTTAAGGACGCGTATGTCTTGTAATTCTGTAGTGTTGGGCTTGTAAGACTTTTGTAAAGTTTTTGTAAGAACCCGTAGTGGTCTTGTAAAAAGGGGCTGTAGGTGTCTTGTAAGACTGGGATGTGTCTTGTAAAAACTGTAAAGGGGCTATTGTAAGACTGTAAATAAAGTCTTGTTAAAAATGTAGTGAGTTTGGAAGAAATGTTCTGTTCTTTTTAAGCCGTAGTGTGTCTTTTTAAAAACTGCAGTGTGTCTTGTAAGACAGTAGTGGGTCTTATAAAACTACAGTGTGTCTTTAAAAGCAGTTGGTCTTGAAGAAACTGTAGTGTGTCTTGTAAGACGTAGTGTGGGCTTGTAAGACTGTATGTTGTCTTGAAAGACTGTAGTGTGTTTGTAAAAACTGTAGGTGTTTCCCTTTTAAGAATGTTGTGTGTCTAATTTAAAACTGTGTGTGCTTTGTAAGACGGGATGTGTCCCAGTAAAACTGTAGTGAGGGGCTTGTAAGGGCGTAGTTGGGGTCTTGCAAAGGGCGTAGTTTGTCTTGTGAACTGTAGTGTGGGCTTGTAAGACTGAAGTGTGTCTTGTAAGACTGTTGTGCGTCTTTTCAAGACTGTAGTGTGTCCCTTTTTGACTGTGTGTGTCTTTTAAGCTGTTTGTGGGGTCTTTTAAGACGGGAGTGTGTCTTTAAGACTGTAGTGTGTCTTGTAAGACTGTAGTATGTTTTTAAACTGTAGTATGTCTTGTTTAAGGGTGTTTCGTGGGCTTGTAGCTGTAGTGGGTTTTTGTAAAATGTAGTGTGTCTTGAAAGACTGTATGTGTCTTTTTAAGACTGTTGTGTGTTTTTGTAAGGGCTTAAAAGGGGTTTCTTGTTTTAAAATGTATTTTGTCTTGTAAAAAATGATAGTATGTTTTTGGAAGGGCTGTGTATGTCTTGTAAGACTGTAGCGTGTCCCTTTTAAAAACTGTAGTGGTCTTTTAAGACTTTTAAATGTGTCCCGGGAAGACTGTAGGTGTCTTGTTTAAAACTGTAGTGTGTCTTGGTTAAAAAAAATTTTGAGTGTCCCTTTTAAGCTGTAGTGTGTCTTTTAAGATTGTTGTGTGTCTTGCAAGGGCGTAGTGTGTCTTGTAAAAACTGTTGTTTGTTTTTGTAAGACTGTAGAATGTCTTGTAAGCTGTAAATTGCCTTGTAAGGAATTTGGGGTTCTTTGGGAAAAACTGAAACGTGTCTTGTAAGACCCGTGTTGTCTTGTAAGCTGTAATATTTTCTTGTAAGACTTTTAGTGTGTCCCCTTTTAAGACTACAGTGTGTCTTGGAAAATAAGTGTTTTTAAAAACTGTAGTGGTCTTTTAAAGAAATGTAGTGAGTCCCTTGGGAAGACTGGACTGGGTCCTTTTTAAAAACTACAGTGGTCTTGGGAAATACAGTGTCCCCTTTAAAGCCCGTAGTGTGTCCCTTTTAAGACTGAGTGGGTCCTTTTAAAAACTTGGGGAGTATGTCTTTAAAACTGTAGGGGTTGGGCCCTTTAAAGACTATAGTGTTCTTGTAAGACTGAAAATGTGCCCTTTAAGATGTAGTGGGTTTGTAACACTGTAAGGGGTTTTTCTTGTTAAAATTTTCAGTGTGTCCCTTTAAAGACTGTAGTGTATATTGTAAGACTTTAGTGTGGGTTTGTAAGAATGTAGTTGTCTTGAAAGGGCTGTGTAAAGTCTTTTTAAGACTGGGGGGTGTCTTGTGGGACGTAGTGTGTCTTGTAAGGGGCTACAGTGTATCTTGTTAAAAACTGTTTGGGGGTTTTTGAAAGTTTTTTAGTGTGTCTTGTAAGATATAGTGTGGGCCTGTAAGGCTTTGTGTTTTTGTTTAAAAATACGTGGGGTCTTGTAAGAAGTAATTGTCTTTTTTAAAATTAGGCTGTGTCTTGTAAACTGCAGTGTATCTTGAAAGACGTAGTGTGGTCTTTGGGGGAAATGGGGGTTCTTGTAAATTTTTGTGGGTCTTGGTTTAAACTGTATGTTTCTTGTAAGACTGAGTGTGTCTGTAAGACTGGGGAAAAGGGGGTTTTTAAACCCGCAGTATGCTTGTAAGATGTTGTGTGGCCCTTTTAAACTGTAGTGTGTCTTGTTAAAACTGTAGTGTGTCTTGTAAGGGAAAGGATTAAAGTCTTGTAAACTGTAGTTGTCTTGTAAGGGCTGGTTGTGCCTTGTAAGACTGTAGTGTGTCTTGTTAAAACTTTTAGTTGTCTTGTAAGACTTTTATGTGTCTTGTAAAAATTTCATGTTTTCTTGAAAGGGGTTTTAGAGTATCTTGTAAGACTGTAGTGTGTCTCGTAAATATAGTATGTTTTTGTAAAAACCTTGTATGTCTTGTAAGACTGTAGTGTGTTATGTAAGACTGTAGTGGTTTTGTAAGATGTAAAATGTGTCTTTTTAAAGGGCTGTAGGTTCCCAGTAAAAACTGTAGTATGTCTTTCCCAAGAAAAGTTTGTGTGTCTAGTAAACCCGTAGGAGTTCCTTGTAAGACGGGAGTGTGTCTTGCAAGAAATGTAGGTGTCTTGTTAAAGAATGTAGTTTGTTTCTAAGATGTAGGGGGCTATTTAAAACTGTTTGGGGGTCTTGTAAGACTGTAGGGTACTTGTAAAAAACGGGAGATATATCCCCCAAGATGTTTTGTGTTTGTAAGACTGTAGGGTGTCTCATAAAAACTTATGTACTTGTAAGCTGTAGTATATCTTTTTTAAAACGTAGTGTGTTTTTGTAAGACGTAGTTGTCTTTTAAGTCTTTTTGTGTGTCTTTTAAGAAATGCAGAGTGTTTGAAAATTCAGTGGGGTCTTGAAAAAACTTTTTGTGTGTCTTGTAAGGTTTGTAGTGTGTCTTGTAAGACCCGTTGTGTGACTTGTAAAAACTGTAGTATAAACTTGAAGCTGTAGGGGTCCTTTTTAAACTGTTGGGGTGTCTTGTAAGTCTTTAGTGTGTCCCTTTTAAGACTTTCAGAGTGTCTTGAACTACAGTGTTCTTTAAAGATGTTTGGGGGGTTTTCGTGAAGGTTAAAGATTGGAGTGTGGTTCCTTTTTAAGAGTAGTGTGACTTGAAGCCCGTAGTATATCTTGTTTAAAATTTTAGTGTGCTTTTAAAAAATGTAGTTTTTCTTGTAAGACTATAGTTGTCCCTTTTAAAACTGTTGTGTGTCCCTTTTAAAAGTTGTTTTGGGGAATTTAAGGGGCTGTTTGTATAAACTTTTAAGGGAAATGTGGTGTCTTGTAAGACTGTTAGTGTGTTTTCATTTAAAGACTTGTAGTTGTTTTGTAAGGGACTTTTGTGGGGGGGGGGGGGGTTTGGGGAAGGGGGTTAGTGTGTCTTGTTTGGGGGCTTTAGGGGTGTTTGAAGTCTTTTGTTTTCTTGTAAGGCAGAAATGTTTTTGAAATTTTTGGTGTCTTGAAAAAAAGTTGTGTTCCCTTTTAAGATTGTAGTGTGTCTTGTAAGGGGCTGTAGTGTGTCTTGTAAAACTACAGGTATCTTTTTAACTACGTGTGTCTTTGAAAAAACTGTGTGTGTTTGTAAAAACTTTTAGTGTGTCCCTTTTAAGCTGTAGTGTTCTGGGAAATTTCAGTGTGTCTTGAAAGCTGTAGTGTGTCTTTTTAAGGGCAGGGAGTGGGGGTCTGTAAAAACCCGTAGTATGTCTTTGGAAAGACTGAAGTGTGTCTTTAAGACTGTAGTGTGTCTTGTAAGACTGTTTTATGTCTTGTAAAAACTGTAGCGTGTCTTGTAAGACTCTAGTGTGTCTTGTAAGACTGTAGTGTGCCTTTTTAAGACTTAGTGTGTCTTGTAAGACCTTTTAGAATGTCTAGTAAACTGTAGTGTGTCCCTTTTAAACGTAGTGGGGTTTTTTTAAACTGTAGTGTGTCTTGTAAGACTGTAGTGTTCTTTAAGCTGTAGTGTGTCTTGTAAGCTGTTAAATATGTCTTTTAAACTTTTAGTGTGGGCTTGTAAGATTACAGTGTGTTTTGAGGAGACTTTTATTTTGTCTTTGGGAAGACTGGGAGGTGTCTTGTAAGAAATGTGTAAGTCTTTTTAAGATGTACAATGTCTTGTAAGACTGTTAAATGTGTCCTTTTTTAAGACTGTAGTAAAGGGGTTGTAAGACTGTAGTATGGCCCTTTTAAGACTGGGAGTGTGTCTTTTAAAAAAGTAGTGTGTCTTGTAAAAACTAAAGTGTGTCTTTAAAATACAGGGTTTTGAAAGACTGTAGTGTGTCTTGTAAGACTGTAGTGTGTTTTTTCAAAACTGTTGTAGTCTTGGGAAGGGGCCTTTTAAATTTGTCTTGTGGGAAATGTATGTGGGCTTGGGAAGACTAGTGGGGTTGGTAAGAATGTAGTGGTCTTGTTTAAACCCCTAGTCTGTTCTTTTAAAACTAAGGGTTTTTTTGAAATACGTGTGTCTTGAAAAAACTGTTTTGTGTGTCTTGTAAGACTTTTTAGTGTGTCTTGTAAGACTTTATATGTTCCTTGGGAAGACTGTATTTGTCCTTGGGGAGCTGTAGGTGTCTTGTAAGACTGTGTGTGTCTTGTAAGAAAGTATGCGTTTTTGTAAGACCGTTTTGGTGTTTGAAATACTGTAGTGTGTCTTGAAAGGGCTGTAGTGTGTCTTTAAATAAATGTAGGTGTCTTGTAAGACTGTGGGTGTCTTGAAAAACTGGGAGTGTGTCTTGTAAGACTGTAGTGTGTCTTGTAAGACTGTAAATGTGTCTTGAAAGACGTAGGGGTCTTTTAAACTGCAGTGTGGGCTTGTAAGACTGGGAGTATTCTAGATGACTGTAGTGTGTCCCTTTAAAGACTGCAGTGTGTCTTGTAAGGGCTGTAGTTTTGTCCTTTTAAGACATAGTATTCTTGTAAGGGCTGTAGTGTGTCTTGTAAGAAATGTAGTTTTTTTCTTGTAAGTCTGTAGTGTGTCTTGTAAAAACTGTAGTGTGTCTTGTAAAACTGTAGGGTTTCTTTAAGACTGTAGGTTTTTTCTTTTTAAGACTTTTTGTGTGGGCTAGTTTAAAAAATGTAGTTTTCTTGAAAGACTGTAGTTTGTTTTTGAAAGACGTAGTGTGTCTTGGGAAGACTGTAGTGAGTCTTGTAAAAACAGTTGTGTGTCTTGTAAGACTACAGGGGTGTCTTGAAAATACAGTGTGTCTTGAAAAAACTGTAGTTGTCTTGTTTAAAACTGTAGTGTGTCTTGTAAGACTTTAGTGTGTCTTGTAAGACTGTAGTGTGTCTTGTAAGACTACAGTGTGTCTTTTAAGACTGTAGTGTGTCTTGTAAGACTGTAGTGTGTCTTGTAAGACTGTAGTGTGTCTTGAAAGACAAGAGTGAGTCTTGTAAGACAAGAGTGTGTCTTGTAAAACTGTAGTTTGTCTTGTAAGACTGTAGTGTGTCTTGTAAGACTGTAGCGTGTCTTGTAGGACTGTAGTGTGTCTTGTAAGACTAAACTGTGTCTTGTAAGACTGTAGAGTGTCTTGTAAAAACGGGGAGGGGTGTTTGTAAGCCTAGTGTGTCTTGTAAGACCTTGTAGAGTGTTTTTGGGAAGACCCAAAAAGGGTTTTTCTTGTAAATAAAGTAATGTGTCTTGTAAGGGCTGAAGTGGGGTTTCCAAGAATGTAGTGTTTTTTGTAAGGACAGTAGTTTTGTCTTGTAAACTAGTGTCCCTTTTAAAAACTTTTTGTGTAACCCTTTTAAAAACTGTAGTGTGTCTTTTAAGACAAAAATGAGTCTTGTAAAAACTAAAGTGTTTTCTTTGGAAGACTGTACCGTGTCTTGGGAAGACCCAAAACTGTGTCTTGTAAAAACGCAGTGGTTTTTGTAAGACTGTAGTGTGCTTGTAAGACCAGATGTGTCTTTTAAAATTTTAGTGTTCTTGAAAAAACTGTAGTGTGTCTTGTAAAAAACGAGACGTGTCTTGTAAGATGCATTGTGTCTTGTAAGACTTTTTTGTTTTCGAGCAAGACTTTAAAATGTTTTCTTTTTTAAAAACTTTTAAGTGTTTGTAAGACTGTATCGTGTTTTTGTAAAACTTTTTTGTCTTGTAAGATAGACGAGTCTTGTAAGGCTGTAGAGTGTCTTGTAAGACAAACGTGATTGTAAAAACCCGAAATGTGCTTTGAGACCTAGCGGACTTGTAAAACTAGAGAGTCTTGTAAAAACTGCCCCTGCGGGCTTGCAAGACTGTAAGGGGGTGTTTTGTAAAAACAAACAGTGTCCCATGAACTGTTTTGTTTTCTTGTAAGACTGTGGTTTTTGTCTTTTAAAAGCGTGTCTGTCTTGTAAGACTAGACCCCCCTTTGTAAGACTAGACTGTTCTTGAAAATCTGTAAATGTGTCTTGAGGGCGTGTGTTCTTGGGAAACTGGGAGTTGTGTCTTGTAAAACTTGGAAATGTGTCTTGAAGACTGGAGTGTGTCTTGTAAGACTACAAATGTGTCTTGGAAAATTTCAGTGTGTCTTAAAGACTGTAGTGTTTTCTTGTAAAAACTTAGTGTGCCTTGTAAGACTGTATTTTGTCCCTTTTAAGACTATAGTGTGTCTTGTAAGATTTTCAGTTGTCTTTAAAAAACTGTAGTGGGTTTTGTAAGGGCTGTAGGGGGTCTAGTAAGAAAAGTAGTATGTCTTTTAAGCCCGTGTATGTCTTGAAAGGGCTGTAATGTGTTTTTGTAAGACTGTAGTGAGTCTTGGTTTAAAATAAAAGTGTAACTTGTTTAGATGTAGTGAGTCTTTCAAGGGCTGGGAGTGTGTCTTGTAAGACTGTAGAGTTTTCTTGTAAAACTGTATTTTGTCCCTTTAAAGGGCTGTGGTGTTTTTTGTAAACTGGTTTCTGTGTGTTGTTTAAAACGTATTTTGTCTTGAAGACTGTAGTGTTTTTTGGGAAGGCCCGTAGTGTTGGGCTTGCAAGAAGTAGTGTTCTTGTAAAACTGTAAAATGCTTGTAAGTTTTTTGTGTTTGTAAGAAATGTAGTGTGCCTTTTTAAAACTTTTAGTGTTTTTGTAAGAACCCCTAGTTTTGTCTTGTAAGACTGTTGTGTTTCTTGTAAACTGTAGTGTGTCTTGTAAAACAAAAGTGTGTCTTTAACTTTCAGTGGTCTTGAAAGGGGCGCAGTGTGTCTTCTAAAACTGGGGAGTGTGTCTTGTAAGATTCGTGTTGTCTTGTAAGGGTGTAGTGTTTTCTTGGTTAAAAACTGGGAGTTTTTTTTCTTGAAAAAACGTGTGTGTCTTGTTTAAAACTGTAAATGTGTCTTGTAAATTGTAAATAGTCTTGTAAAAAAATGAAGTGTGTCTTTTAAGACTGGCAGTGTGTCTCGTTAAAAATGTTGTGGTTTTCCCTTTTTAAAAGGTATAAGCCTTGTAAGACTTTTTAGGGTGTCTTTAAGACTGTAGTGTGTCCCTTTTAAAACTGTAGTGTGTCTTTTTAAACTTAGGTGTCTTTTTAGGGGCTAGAGTGGCCCCGATTTCAGTGTGTCTTGAAAGACAGTATTTTGGGCCCTTTTAAGACTGGGGTGTGTCTTGTAAGACTGTAATGGGGTCTTTTAAGGGCCCTTGGTGTGGGCTTTTTAAAATTTTCAGTGTGTCTTGGGAAAAACTTGTGTAACTTGTAAGACTGTTTGTGTGTCTTAAGAATGTAGTAAGTTCCCTTTTTAAAACTGGTTTGTATGTTTGGGAAAGACGTAGTGGTCTTGTAAACTGTAGTGTGTCTTGTTTAAAATACAGGTATTTTGTAAAAACCCGTAGTGTGTCTTTTCAAGGGCTGTAGTGTTCTTGTAAGATTTTTGTGTGTCTTTTTTTTAAAACTGTAGTGTGTCATGTAAAACTTCAGGGGTGTCTTGTAAGACTGTAAAGTATCCCTTTTAAAACTTAGAATTTTTGTAAGATTTGGCTTTTGTTTTTTTAAACTGCTGTGTGTCTTGAAAGACTGTAGTGTGTCTTTTAAGACTGAAATGTGCTTTTTAAGATTGTTTCGTGTTTGTTTAAAACTGTTTGTGTGCTTTTAAGACAGTAAATGGGTCTCATAAGAATGTAGTGTGTCTTTTTTTAAAACTGTTTGTAAAGTCTTGTAAGGGCGGAAGTGTTTCTTGTAAGACTTGAGTGTTCTTGTAAACTGTAATTTTGCTTGTTTTGACCCGTAGGGGTGTCCCTTTTAAAACCGTATTTTGGGCTTGTAAAAGGGGCTGAAAAAGGGGTCTTGTAAAACTGAAGTGTTCTTGTAAGACCATTGCGTTTTTCTTGAAAATACGTGTGTCTTGAAAGACTGTAGTTGTTTTTTCCCTTGGGAAAACTGTTGGTGTCTTGTTTAAACTGTAGTGTTCTTTTTTAAAAAACTGTGTGTGTCTTTTAAAAATTAAAATGGGGCTTGGGAAAACCCGTCGTTTATCTTGTAAAAACTGGGAGTTTTTTCTATTTAAAATGTATACGTCTTGTAAGACTGTGTATGTCTTTTAAGGGCTGTATGTGTCTTTTAAGACTGTAGTGTTTTCTTGTTTAAAACTAAAAAGTGTTTCTTGTAAAACAGTATGTGTCTTGCAAAAACTGTGTGGGTCTTGTAAAAATGAAATGTTTTTCTTGAAGACTGGGAGTGGGGTCTTGTAAGACTACAGGGGTGCTTGTAAGATGTGGAAATGTCTTGTAAGAAATGTAAATTTGGGGCTTGTAAATTGGCTGTGTCTTGTAAAAACTGTAGTTTGTTTAGTAAGAAAGTTTTTAGTCTTTTAAAACTGTAGTATGTCTTTTAAGACGTTGTGTGTCTTTAAGGGCTGTAGTGGTCTTGAAAAACTTTCAGTGTATCTTGTAAGAAATAGTGTGTCTTGCAAGACTGGTTTGTGTGTCTTGTAAGTGTAGTGTGTCTTGCAAGACTGTAAATGTGGGCCTTTGTTAAAGGGCTGTATTTTTTCTTTCCCCCAAACGTAGTGTGTCTTTAAGACTGGGAAATGTGTTTCTAAGACTGTAGGGTGGGCTAGTAAAAACAAAAGTATGTCTTTTCAAAAACTGTAGTGGGGTCAGTAAGACGTAAATGGGTCTTGTAAGGGCTGTAGTGTTTTGCAAGACTGTAGTGTTCCTTTTAAGACTGTAGTGTGTCTTTAAAAACTTAGTGTGTCTTGTAAGAATGTAGTGTTTGTAAGACTTTCAGGGGGTTTTCTTTAACTACAGTGTTTTTCAAAGACTGTAGTGAGGGCTTGTAAAACTGGGTTTTGTCTTTTTAAGACTTTTAGTGTGTTTTCTAAGACTGTAGTGTGTCTTGTAAGACTGTAGTGTGCTTGTAAGACAGTAGTGTGGGGCTTGTTTAAAAATTTTTAGTTTTGTTTTTGTAAGACTGTAGTGGGTCTTTTTAAGACTCTAGTGTTTTTTGAAAAACTGTAAATGCGTCTTTGGGAAGACTCTATGTTTCTTGTTAAAACTGTTGTTGTCTTTTTAAACTGTAGTGTGTTTGTAAGACTGTAGTGTGTCTTGTAAACGTATTTTGTCTTGTTAAAAACTGTAGGGGTGTCTTGTTAACTTTTAGTGGTCTTGTAAGACTGTAATTTTTGTCTTGTAAGACTGGGAAATGGGTCTTGTAAGTCTATAGTATGTCTTGTAAGACCCGTTGGTGTCTTGGGAAGAAATGTAGTGTGACTTTGTAAGACTGTTTGTAATTTTTGTAAAACTGTAGTGTGTCTTGGTAAAAACGGGGTTTTGTCTTTATAAAAACTGTAGTGTTTTGTAAGGGCTGGAGTGTGTCTTGTAAAATTTTAGTGGGCTTGAAAGACTGTAGTGTGTCTTTTAAGTCTTTGTGGGCTTGTAAGACTTCAGATGCTTGAACTACAGTGTGTCTTGAAAAACTGTTGTGGGTCTTGTAAGGGCTGTAGTGTGTTTTTAAGACTGTAAATGTGTCTTTTAAGACCCCACAGTTGGGATCTTGAACTACAGTGTTGGGCTTGAAAGACTGTAGTGTGTCTTTTAAGACTTTAGTGTGTCTTGTAAACTGTAGGGGTTTTCCCCTTTTTAAAAACTGTTGTGTGTCTGGTAAAAAATTCAAATGTGTCTTTAAAAAACTTTTGTGGGCTTGTAAGCATTTGTTTGTCTAGTAAGACTGTAGTATGTCTTGGGAAAAACTGAAGTGTGTCTTTTTAAGACTATTTGTTGATCTTGTAAGACTGTGTTTGTTTTTTGTAAGAACCCGTAGCGTGTCTTGTAAGCTTATGTGTTTGTAAGACTGTAGGTGTCTTGTAAGACTGTAGTGTGTCCCTTTTTAAGACTGTAGTAAAGTCTAGTAAAACGTAGTGTGTCTTGTAAGGGCTGTAGTGGTTTGTAAGGAATTTTAAAATGTGTCCCTTTTTAAAAACTGTAGTGTGTCTTTTAAGACGTAGTTGGGGCTTGTAAGACCGTAGTATGTCTTGTTTAATGAAAAATGTGTCTTTTTAAAAAATTAAAAGTGTGTTTTGGAACTGTGTGTGTCTTGTAAGACTGTAGTGTGTCTTGTAAGACTTTTGTAAGTTTGTAAACGTAGTATGCCTTGTTAAAAAACTGTATGTTTTCCCTTTTTAAACTGTTTTGTGGTTCGTTAAAAACTACAGTGTGTCCCTTTAAAATACAGTGTCCTTGGGAAAAACGTAGGTGTCTTTTAAGACTGGGAATTTTGTCTTTTAAGACTGTAGTAAAGTCTTTTAAGACTGTAGTTTGTCTTGTTAGGGCTGTAGTGTGTCTTGTAAGAAATGTAGGTGTCTTTTATGAATTTTGTGTGTCTTGTTTAAAACCATTTGTCGTCCCGTAAGCTAACCCGTGTGTCTTGAACTACAGTGTGTCTTGAAAATTTCTGTAGTGTGTCCCCTTTAAAGACGTAGTGGTTTTGAAATACTTTTAGTGTGTCTTGTAAGCTGTAGGGGGTCTTGGGAAAACTGTAGGTGTCTTGTAAGAAATGTTTGTGTGTCTTGTAAAAACTGAAATGTTTTCTTTTAAAAAACTGTAGTGTGTCTTGGGAAGATGCAGTGTGTTTTTTGTAAAAACTGGGATTGTCTTATATTGGGCGTAGTGTGTCTTTAAAAAACTGGGAGTGGTTTTCTTTTTAAGGGCGTTATGTGTCTTGTAAAAACAGTAGTATGTTTTTGTAAGACTTTTAGTGTGGGCTTGTAAGCGAAATTTGTCTTGTAAAACTGAAGTTTTGGGTTTTTAAAGACGTAGTTGGGGCTTTAAGACGGGGTAGGGGGTCTTGTAAGAAAATGTAGGTTTTCTTTTTAAGAGTGTTAAAAGTTGCTTGTAAGGCTACAGTGTGGGCTTTAACTTTCAGTGTATCTTGAAAGGGCTGTAGTTTTTTCTTGTAAAAAAACTGTAGTGGGGCCTTGTAAGACTGTAGTGTTCCCAGTAAAAAATTTTTTAATGTCTTGAAAGACTGTAGTATTTTCTTTAAAGACTGTAGTGTGTTTGTAAGGGCCTGAAATGATCTTGTAAACAGTAGTGTGGGCTTGTAAGACTACAGTGTGTCTTGAAAATTAAAAGTTTTGTCTTGAAAGACTTGTAATGTGTCCCTTTTAAGAAGGGAAATGTGGGCTTGTAAAAACTTTTGTGTCTTGGGAAGACTGTAGTGTGTCTTGGGAAAATTACATGTTTTCTTGAAAGCCTTAGTGGGATCTTTTAAGACTGTAGTTTTTTTAGTAAAAAATTTTAGTAGTCTTTTAAGACTGTAGTATATCTTGTAAGACTGTAGTGTTCCCTTTTAAAAACGGTTTTGTTTCCCTTTTAAACTACAGTGTACTTGTAAGACTGTAGTGTTCTTTCAAGGGCTGTAGCGTGTCCTTGTAAGATTTTATGTGTCTTTTTAAAGGGCTGTAGTGTGTCTTTTTAAGACTACAGTGTTTTTGTAAGCTTTAGGAAATGTCTTGTGTGACGTGGGTGTCTTGTAAGATTAGGCTGTGTCTTGTAAACTGCAGTTTGTTTGAAAAGGGCTGAGTGTGTTTGGGAAAAATGGGAGTGTGTCTTGTAAGATTTTAGTGTGTCCGTTAAAAATATATGTGTCTTTTAACACTAAAAGTGTTTCAAAATAAAAATGTTAAATCTGTTTTTAAGTCTGTATTTTGTCCGCAAGACTATAGTGGTCTTGTAAAAACTGAAGTGTGTCCCGGGAAGATACGTGGGGTCTTTTAAGACTTAGTGTGTTTGTAAGACTGTTTGTTTTTGGGGCTTGTAAGACGTTGTGTGACTTGAAAAACAAGAGTGAGTCTTGTAAGACAAGGGGTGGTTTTTTGAAAAAAGTAGTTTTTTTCTTGTAAGGGGTTTGTGTGTCTTGTAAGACGTGGTGGGCTTGTAGGACGTAGTGTTCTTGTAAGACAAACTGTTTTTCCCTTGTAAGAGTTGGGGTGTTTGTAAAAACCGGGAAAATGTTTTCTTGAAGGGTGTTGTGGGGTCTTTTTAAGGGCTTTTAGAGTGTTTTTGGGGGGGGGAAATACGGTTTTGCCCTTTTTAATACGTAATGTGTTTTTAAGGGCTGAAGTTTTGTCTTCCAAAATGTAAATTGGGGTCTTGTAAGGGCAGTTGTGTCTTGTAAGACCAGTGTCTTTTAAGAATTCAGTGTGTCTTGTAAGATGTAAATGTGTCCCCTTTTAAAACAAGGGCGAGTCTTTTAAGACTGAAGTGTGGCTTGCAAACTGTAGTGTGTCTTGTAAGACAAAACTGGGGTCTTATAAAACTGCATTTGTTTTTTAAAACCCCCGTGTGTCCCTTTTAAGACCCAGACTGTGTCTTGTAAAATGTTGTTTTGGGCTTGAAAGACTGTTTGTGTGTCTTGTAAGACGAGGGCGTGTCTTGTAAGACTGCATTGTGTCCCTTTTAAAACTTTTATGTGGCTGCAAGGGCTAAAATGTGTCTTGTAAACTGTTTCGGTCTTGTAAAACTTTTTGTCTTGAAGACTAGACTGAGTCCCTTTTTAAGGCTTTTAGAGTGGGCTTGTAAAAACTATACTTTATTGTTTTTAAAACTGAAGTTTGCTTGTTTAGACTCAAGGCCCGGGCTTTTGTTTAAACTAGACTAGTCTTTGTAAAGGGCCCGCCCTGCGTCTTGCAAAACGTAGGGGTGTTCCCTTTTAAACAAACAGTGTCTAGTGAGACTTTAGGTTCTTGGTTTTGACTGTGGTGTGTCTTGAAAGATGTAAAATCTGTTTGTAAGACTAGACTTCTGCCCTTTTTAAGGAAAAAACTGTGTCTTAAAGTCCCGTAATGGGGTCTTGTTTAAACCCGTAGGGGTGTTTGTAAAAACTGTAGTGTTGTCTTTTTAAGACCGGATGGGTCTTGTTAAAACTGTAAATGGCTTGTAAGATAAAAGTGTTTCTTGAATACAGGTGTTTAAAATGTAGTGGGGTCTTGTAAAACTGTTTGTCTGCCTTGTTTAAAACTGTAGTGGGGTTTGAAAAAATATAGTGTGGCTTGTAAGATTTCGTGTGTCTTGAAAGACGTAGTGTATCTTGTAAGACTGTAGTGTGTTTTTGTAAGAAAAGTAGTATGTTTTTAAGACGAAATATGTCTTGAAAAACGTAGTGTGTCTTGTAAGACTTGTAGTGAGTCCCTTTTAAGACTAAAAGTGTAAAAACTTTTTGAGACTGAAATGAGTTTGCAAGACTGTGTGTGTCTTGTAAGACTGTTTAAAATGTTTTTGTAAGACTGTAGGGGTCTTAAAGACTGTGGTTTTACTTGTAAGACTGTTTCGTGCTTTAAGACTGTAGTATGTCTTGTTTAAAACGTAGTGGGGGGGCTTGTAAGATGTTTGTTGTTTGCAAGACTGTGGGGGTTGGGCCTTTTAAACTGTAGTTTTGGGCTTGAAAAACCATAAATGTTTCTTGTAAGAATGTAGTGTGTCCTTTTAAAACTGTAGTTTTGTCTTGTAAATCTACAGTGGGGTCTTGAAAATACGTGTGTCCCTTTAAAAAACTGTAAATGTGTCTTTTAAGACTGTAGTGTGTCTTGTAAGGGCTGTAGTGGGGTCTTTTTTTTAAGATGTAGTGGGTTTCCCCTTTTAAACTGTTTTTTTTGTCTTGAAAAAACTGTAGTGTGTCCTTTTAAGACTGTTTGTGTTTCTTTTAAGATTGTAGTATTCCCTTTTAAGACGAAAAAGAGTCTTTTAAGACTGCAGTGTGTCCGTAAGACCCGTAGTGTGTCTTTAAGAGTGGGAGTATGCCCCTTTTAAACTGTTTGTGTCTTTTAAGACCCGTTTTGTGGTCTTGTAAGACTGTATTTTGGGCTTGTAAGGGCTGAAAGGGGTCTTGTAAAAATGTAGTGTTCCCTTTTAAGACTGTAGTGTGTCTTATAGGATAAGTTGGTTTTTCTTTTTAACTACAGTTTTGTCTTTAAAGACAGTATGTGTCTTGTAAACTGTAGTGTGTCTTGTAAGATGTAGTGTGGGCTTGTAAGACCCTAGTGTGTCTTTAAATTACAGTTTTGTCTTTAAAGACTGTAGTTGACTTGTAAACGTTGTGTGTCTAGTAAGAATGTGTATGTCTTGGAAAAACTGTGTAAGTCTTCAGCGACTGGTTTTGAGTGTCTTGTAAGGGCGTAGTGTGTCTTGTAAGACTATAGTGTAACTTTTAAGACTGTAGTGGGGTTTGCAAGACTTTTTTTGTGTGTCTTTTTAAAATTTAGGTTTTCTTTTAAGACTGTAGTGTGTCATGTAAGGGCTACAGTGGGGGTCTTGTAAAGGGGCTGTAGAGTGTCTTGTAAGAAATGGTATCTTGTAAGAAATTTGGCTTTTTTTTTTGTTTTTTGACCTGCCCGTGTGTCCCTTTAAAGACTGTGTGTTCTTTGGGAAAACTGTATGTGTCTTGTAAAATTGTAGTGTTCTTGTTTAAAATGTATATTTCCCTTTTAAGACTGTTGTGTGTCTCATAAGGAAAGTATGTGGGCTTTTAAAATGTAGTATGTCTTTAAGACTGTAGTTTTTCTTGTTTAAAACTGTAGTTGTCTTTAAGGGCCCGTAGTGGTCTTGTAAGCTGGGAGTGGTCTTTAAACCGGTGTGTTTGTAAGACTGTAAATGTTTTCTTGTAAGATGAAGTTGTCTTTTAAGCCAATTTCGTGTTTTAACTACATGTGTCTTGAAAAACTGTAGGGTCGTTTTTAAGACTGTTGTGTGTCTTGAAAACTGTAGGTGTCTTGTAAACTGAAATTTTTTCTTGTAAGGAAAAAGAGTGGGTCTTTAAAGAATGTCCCTGTAAACTTTAAGGGCTGTAGTTTGCCCAGTAAGGGAAAGTAGTACTCTTTAAAACCGTAGAATGGTTTTAAAACTGTAGTTTTTTCTTGTAAGAGAGTTGTCTTTTAAGGGCTACAGTGTAATCTTGGGAAAAACAGTAGTGTGTCTTGCAAAACTGTAGTGGGGTCTTGTAAGATGTAGTGTGTCTTGCAAAAACTGTAGTGTGTCTTGTTTAAAACTACAGTGTTCTTGGGAAACTGTGGGGTGTCTTTTAAGACTGTTGGGGCTTGTAAAAAATTTGGCGTGTCTTGTTTAAAACTGGGATTTTGTCTTAAAGACTTTTAGTGTGTCCCTTGGGGAAAAATGTAGTTTTGACTTTTTTAAAATTGTATGTGTCTTTTAAGGGTTTTAGTGGCTTATAAGATTATAGTGTGTCGTGTTAGACTGTAGTGGTATTGTAAGACTACAGTGTGCCCCTTTTAAAAAACACAGGGTGTCATATAAGACTGTAGTGTGTCTTGGAAGGGCTGTTGTGGTCCTGCAAGACTATAGTGTGTCTTGAAGGGCTGTAGTGTGTCTTGTAAGACTACAGTGTGTCCCTTTTTAAAACTGGGGTGTGCCTTGTAAGACTGTAGTGTGTCTTGGAAAAAAAAGATGTGTTTGTAAAACTGTTTTGTCTTTTAAACTGTAGTGTTTTCTTGTAAGACTGTAGTGTGTCTTGTATAAAGAAATGGTCCTTTTAAGGGCAAACTTTGTCTTGTAAGACGAAATGGTTTGTAAGAAGTAGTAAATCTTGTAAGACTGTAGAAAATGTCTAGTAAGACTTTTTTAGCATGTCTTATAAGGAAATGTAGTTTTTGCTTGTAAAGACTGTAGGGGTCTTGTAAGACGGTAGTGTGTCTTGGGAAAAACTTTCCGTATGTCTTTTTAAGACTGTGTGTGTCCCCCTTTTAAGACTAAAGTGGTTTTTGTAAAAACTGGTTGTGTTTGAAGACTGTAGTGGGGGTCTTTAAGAAGGTGTAAGTCTTTTAAAAAACCGTAGAAGTCTTGTAAGACTGTAGTATGTCTTGGGAAAACCCGTTGTTTCTTGTAAGATTACAGTTTTGTTTTTAAAAACTGAAATGTGTCTTGTAAGACTGTATTGGGGGTCTTGTAAGACTGTTTTTTGTCTTGTAAAACTGTAGTATGTCCCTTTTTAGACTGGGAATGTGTTTTTAAAACTGTAGTGCGTTTTTGTAAGACTGTAGTGTGTCTTGGTTAAAAACTGTAGTGTGTTTTGTAAGACTGCAATGTGTTTGTAAACTGAAATGGGGTCTTGTAAAACTGTAGTGTTTTCTTGAAAGAAGTTGTTTTGGGCCCCTTTTTAAGAATTTTAGAGGGTTTTTTGTAAGACCCGTATTGTGTCTTGTAAGACTACAAAATTTTTTGAACAACAGTGTGTCTTGAAAGACTGTTTGTGTGTCTTTTTAAGAAAGTAGTGTTTTCTTGAAACTGTAGTGGTCTTGTAAGACTGCAGTGTTTTCCCTTTAAATACAGTGCACTTGAAAGCTTTTTAGTTTCGTCTTGTAAGTTTTATTTGTGTTTAAAACTGTAGTATGTCTTCTAAGATGCAGTTTTTTTTTGTGGGGACCGTAGTGTGGGTTTTTAAGACTGTAGTTTTTCTTGTAAGAATGTGTGTGTCTTGTAAGGCCAAGTGGGGTCTTTTTAAAGACAACGTGTTTTCTTTTAACTAAAAGTGTGTCTTGAATTTTGTAGTGAGGTTTGTAAGACTGTAGGGTTTTCTTGAAAGACTTAGTGCGTCTTGTAAAAATGTAGTTGTCCCTTTTAAAACTTTAGTGTGTCCCTTTAAAAAACTGTAGTGGTCTTGTAAGACTGTAGGTTTTTTCTTGTAAGACTGTAGCATGTCTTGTAAGGGCTGTAGTGGTCTGGGGAAAACGCATTTTGTTTGTAAGGGCTGTAGTGGGGTTTTTTGTAAGACAGTAAATATGTTTTTTTTAAGACTGTAGTGTGTCTTGTAAGGAAATGTAGTGTGTCTCCCAAAGGGGCGTTAAAAGTGTCTTTTAAGAATGTAGTGTGTCTTGTTTAAACTGTAATTTTGTCTTGTAAGACTGGTTTTGTGTCTTGTAAGGGGCCCGTAGTGTGTCTTTTTTAAGACTACATTTTTGTTTTTTAAAATACAGTTTGTTCCTTTAAAAACTGTAGTGTGTCTTGTAAGACTGTAGTGGGTTTGTTTAAAACTGTAGTTTTTCTTGAAGACTGTAGGTGGCTTCAAGATTACAGTGTGTCCCTTTAAAGGGCTCTAGTGTATCTTGTAAGACCCGTAGTGTGTAAATAAGAATTAGTTTTCTTTTAAGACTGTAGTTTTGTCTTGAAAATGAAATGTTCTTGCAAAAACTGTAGTGTGTCTTTGGGAAGACTACAGGTAACTTGTAAGACTGTAGTAGGTTTTTTAAAAAAATTTTTTTTTTTGTTTTAAAAATTTTTTGGGGGGTTTTTTTTTGGGTTTTTTGTTTTAATTTTTTTTTGGGGGGTTTTGGGGGAAAAGGGGTTTGGGAAATTTTTTTTTTTTTAAAAAATTTTTTTTTTTTTTCGTTGGCAAAAAGGGGGAAATTTTTTTGGGTTTTTTAATTTTTTTTTGGGGGGGGAATTTTTTAAAAAAGGTTTTTTGTTTTTAAAAAATTTTTTTTTAAAAATTTTGAAAAAGGGTTTTTTTAAATTTTTTGGGGAAAAGTAAGGGTTTTGTTTTTAAAAAAATTTTTGGGGGGCTTTTTTGTTGGCTTAAAATTTTTTTTTAAATTTTTTGTTTTTGGGGGGTTTTGTTTTTTGGGGTTTTTTTGGGAAAACGGGTGGTTTTTTTTTTAAATTTTTTTTTTGGGGTTTTGGGGTTTTTTGGGAAAATTTTTTCTTTTCCTTTAAAGGGGGAAAAAAAAATTTTTTTTTTCCCAAAAAAATTTTTTTTAAAAAAACCCCAAAATTTTGGTTTTTTTTGGGGGGTTTTTTTTAAAAAAATTTTTGGAAATTTGGGTTTTTAAAAAGGGGGGGTTTTTTTTTTTTAAAAAATTTTTTTGGGGGGGTTTTTTTTTTTTTTTTTTTTTTTTTTAAAAAAAAAGAAATTTTTGGAATTTTTTTTTTGGGGGTTTTTTTTTTAAAAAAATTTTTTTTTAAAATTTTTTTGTTTTTAAAAAAAAAAATTTTTTTTAAAAATTTTTTTTTTAAAAAAATTTTTTTGTAAAGGGGGTTTTTTTTTAAATTTTTTTTTTAAAGTTTGGGGGTTTTTAAAAGGGGTTTTTTTTAAAAAATTTTTTTTTTTAAAGGGGTTTTTGGGGTTTTTTTTGAAACCCCTTTTTTTTTTTTTTTTTTTTAAAAAGTTTTTGGGGAAAAATTTTTTTTAAAATTTGGGGGTCTTGAAAAACTTGGGGGTTTTTTTTGGGGGTTTTTAAGGGTTTTTTTAAAAATTTTTTTTTGGGGAAAAAAAATTTTTTTTAAATTTTTTTTAAATTTTGGGGGTTTTTAAATTTTTTTTTTTAAAAAAGGGGGGGGAAAGGGGGGTTTTTTTGTAAGAAATTTTTTTTTTTTAAAAAAATTTTTTTTTTAAAAAGGGGTTTTTTTAAAAAAAAATTTTTTTTTTTTGGGGGCTTTTAAGACTTAAATGTTTTTAAAACAAAAGTGTTTTTAAAAGGGGGGTTTTTTTTTGTTTGTTTTAAAAAATTTTTTTTTTAAAAATTTTTTTTAAAAAGGGGGGGTTTTTTTTGGGGTTTTAAATTTGGGGGCCCTTTTAAAATTTTTTTTTTTTAAAAAAGTTTCCAAAATTTTTTTCTTTTAAAATAAATTTTTTTTTTTGAAAGGGTTTTGTGGGTTTTGGGTTTTTCCCCCGGGTTTTTTTTTTTTTAAGGGGTGTTTAAAAAAAGTTTTTTTGGGGGTTTTTTTTTTTGGGGGGGTTTTTAAAAATTTTTTTTTTAAAATTTTTTTGGAAAAAAAAATTTTTTTTTAAAAAGGGGGTTTTTGAAAAAAATTTTTTTTTTGGGGTTTTTTTTTTTTTAAAAATTTTTGGGCTTTTAAAATTAAATTTTTTTAAAGGAAAAATTTTTTAAAAAAGGGGGGTTTTTTTTAAAAAAATTTTTTTAAAATTTTTTAAAAAATTGTTTTTTAAAAAGTTTTGTTTTAAAAATTTTTTTTTTGTTTTGGGGGAAAATTTTTTTTTTTTTTTTGTTTTTGTAAAATTTTTTTTTTTTTTTTTAAAAATTTTTTGGGGGTTTTGGGGTTTTGCTTTTTTTTTTTCCCCGTTTTTTTTTAAAAACCCGGGTTTTTTTTTTTTTTTAAAAAGGGGGGGGGGGTTTTTTTTTAAAAAATTTTTTTTAAAAATTTTTTTTCCGTTGGGGCCCAAAAAAATTTTTTTTTTGGGAAAAAAATTTTCTTTTAAACCGGGGTTTTTAAAAAATTTTTTTTTGGGGGGGTTTTGGGGGTTTGTTTTGGGGGGGGGGGTTTTTTGGGGGTTTAAAAAATTTTGGGGTTTTTTTTTAAAGGAGTGTGCTTTAAAAGGTAATTTTCTTTTTTTTTTTAAAATTTTTTTTTTAAAAGGGGGGTTTTTTAAAAGGGGGTTTTTTAAATTTTTTTTAAAATTGGGGGTTTTTGGGAAAAAGGGGTTTTTTTTTTTTTTCCCCCAATTTTTTTGGGGGGGTTTTTTGGGGAAATTTTTTTTGGGGTTTTTTTGTTGGCTTTGGGGGGTTTTTTTTTAAAAAAAGGTTTTTTTTTTTTGGGGGGTGGAAATTTTTTGCCTTTTTTTAAAATTTTTAAATTTTTTTTAAAAAAAAAATTTTTTTTTTAGGGGTTTTTTTTTAAAAATTTTTTTTTAAAAAATGTTTGTTTAAAAATTTTTTTTTTTGGGGGGGAAAAAATTTGGGGTTTTTAAAAAAGGGGGGGTTTTTAAAATTTTTTGTGTTTTAAAATTGGGTTTTTTTTAAAAATTTTTTGTTTAAAAAAAATTTTTTTTTTTTTGGTTTTTTTTTTTTTTTGGGGGGGGGGGTTTTTGGGTTTTTTTAAATTTTTTTTAAAAATTTTTGTTTTTTTTTTTTTAAATTTTTGGGCCCAAAAATTTTTTTTTAAAAAGGGGGTTTCTTTTAAAAAGGGGGGGGTTTTAAAAAAAGTTGTCTTGTAAAACTCGGGGTTTTTGTAAAAATTTTTTTTTTTTTGGGTTTTTTGGGGGGGGGGTTTGTTTAAAAAATTTTTTTTTTTTTTTTTAAAAATTTTGGGGGGAAAATTTTTTTTAAACCCGGGTTTAAAAGGAAGGGGTTTGTTTAAAAAGGGTTTTTTAAAAATTTGGGGGTTTTTTGGGAAAGGGGTTTTTTTAAAAACCCTTTTTTTTTTTTTTTTGGGGGTTTCCCGAAATTTTTTTTGGTTTTGGGGGGGGTGGCTTTTCCAAAAATTTTTTTGTTTTTTTTTAAAATTTTTTTTTGTTTTTTCCGGGGGTTTTTTTTTTGGGTTTTGGGGAAAATTTTTTTTTTTAAAAAATTTGGGGTTTTTTTTTGGGGGTTTTTTTTGGGGAAAAAATTTTTTTTAAAATTTGGGTTTTTAAAAAACCTTTAAAAAGGGGGTTTTAAAAAAGGGGGTTTTTGGAAAAAAAGGGGGGTTTTTTTTTTTGGGGTTTTTGGGGGGGTGGGGGTTTTTTTTAAAAAGAATTTTTTTAAATTAAAGGGGGTTTTCGGTTTTGTTTTTAAAAAAGGGGTTTTTTAAAAAATTTTTTTTTAAAACAAAAGGGTTTTAAAAAAATTTTTTTTAAAAAAAATTTTTTTTTTTGGGGGGGAAAGGGTTTTTTTTGGGGGGGTTTTTTGGGCTTTTTGGGGGGAAAAAAAAATTTTTTTTTTTTGTTTTTTAAAAAAAGGGGGGTTTTTTAAAAAGTTTTGTTTAAAAAAAAAAGGGTTTTGTTTTTAAGGGGAAATTTTTTTTTTTTTTTTAAAAGGGCGGGTTTTAAAGGGGGTTTTGAAAAATTTTTTTTGGGGGGGGTTTTTTTTAAAAATTTTTTTTTTTAAAAACCCCCCGGGGTTTTGGGTTTTTTTTGGGGGCCTTTCTGTTTGTTTTAAACTTGGTTTTTTTTTTTGTTCTTGGCTTTTGGGGGGGTTTTCTTAAAGGGGGGGCCCGGGGGTTTTTTTTTTTTTAAAGGGGTTTTTTTTTTTGGGTTTTTTTTTGGGGGGTTTTTTTTTAAAAACCGGGCTTAATTTTTGTTTTTTTTAAATTTTTTTGGAAAAAAGTTTTGTTTTTTTTTTGTAAATTTTTGTTTTTAAAAAAAAAAATTTTTTTTTTGGGGGGGTTTTTTTTTTTTTTTTAAATTTTGGGGAAAAAATTTTTTTTTAAAAAGGGGGTTTTTTTAAAAATGGGGTTTTTGGTTTTTTTTTTTTTTTTTTGGAAAAAAATTTTTTGGGGTTTTTTTTTTGGTTTTTTTAAAAATTTTTTTTTTTTTTTGGGGGTTTTTTAAAAATTTTTTTTGGCCTTTTAAAGGGGTTTTTTGGGGGGAAAAAAAAACCCTTTAAAATTTTTTTTTTTAAAAAAATTTTTGTTTTTTTTTTTAAAGGGGGGTTTTTTTTTTTTGGGGTTTTTTTTTTTTTTGTTTGTTTTAAAAAAAATTTTTTTTTTTTTTGGGCCAAAGGGGCCGGGGTTTAAAATTTTTTTTTTTAAAAGGGTTTTTTTTTGGGGGGTTTTTTTGGGGGGGGGTTTTTTTTTTGGGGGTTTTTTAAAAGGGGGTTTTTAAAAGGGTTTTTTTAAAAGTTTTGGTTTTTTTTTTTGGGGTTTTTTTTTTGGGGTTTTTTTTTAAAATGTTTTTTTAAAAAAATTTTTTTTTTAAAAAAGGTTTTGTTTTGTAAAAGGGGGGGTTTTTTGGGGGGTTTTCCGGGGTTTTAAAATTTTTCCTTTTTAAAGGGTTTTTTTCTTTAAGGGTTTGTTGGCCCCCAAAAAGGGGGTTTTTTAAAAAGGGGGTTTTTTTTTTTTAAAAAAATTTTTTTTTGTAAATTTTTTTTAAAAAAATTTTTTTTTAAAACTTTTTTTAAAAGGGGGGGGGGTTTTTTTTTTGGGGGGTTTTTTAAAATTTTTTTTTTTAAGGGTTTTGTTTTTTAAAATTTGTGTTTTTAAACGTTTTTTAAAAAATTTTTTTTAAAATTTAAATTTTGGAAAAAATTTTTTTTGGGTTTTTTGGTTTTTTTTTGTTTGGTTTTAAAGGGCTTTGGGGGGTTTTTTGTTGGGTTTTGGGGGGGAAAAAAATTTTTTTTTTTTTTGGGGGGGGTTTTTAAAGGAAAGGGGGTTTTTTTTAAAAGTTTTTTAAAAATTTTTCTTGTAAGACTGTAATTTTTTTTTTTGGGGGTTTTTTTGGGGGGTTTTTTTTTTTTTATTTAAATTTTTTAAAATTTTGGGGTTTTTAAAAAGGGTTTTTTAAAATTTTGGGGGGGAATTTGGTTTTTTAAAATTTGGTTTTTTTTTTTTGGGGGGGGGGGTTTTTTTTTTTTTTTTTTTGGGGGTTTTTTTTTTTTAAAAAAGGGGGGGTTTAAAGGGGGGTTTTTTTTTTTTTTTTTTTGTTTTTAAAAAAATTTTTTGGGGTTTTTTTGGGGGGTTTTGGGGGGGGTTTTTTTTTAAAACCGGGGTTTTTTTAAAAAATTTTGGGTTTTTTTTGGGGGGGTTTTTTAAATTTTTGGGGTTTGTTGGTTTTGGCCAAAGGGGGGTTTTTTAAAGGGGGTTTTGTAAAAAAAAATTTTTTTTTTTTTTTTTGTAAAAGGGGGGGAAAAAAAATTTTTTTTGGAAAAAGGGGGTTTCCAAAAAGTTTGGGGGTTTTGGGGTTTTTTTTTTTTGTTTGGGGGTTTTTTCGGGGGTTTGTTTAAAAAGGGTTTTTTCCCCGGGGGGGTTTTAAAAAAATTTTTTTCCCCAAAAGGGGGGTTTTTTTTTAAAAAGTTTTTTAAATTTGGGGGGTTTTTAAAAAAATTTTTTTTAAAAGGGGGGTTTTAAAAAAAAAAAGGGGGCTTTTAAAAAGGGGGTTTTTTTTTAAAATTTTTTTTTAAGGTTTTGTTTTTTTTTTGGCTTTGGGGGGTTTTTTGTAAATTTTTTTTGGGGGGGGGGGCTTTTTTTTTTTTTTTTTAAAAAGGGGGGGGGGTTTTTAAAAAAGTGGTTTTTAAGACTTATTTTTTTTAAAACTGTTGTTTTTTAAACGTAGTGTGTCCTTGAAAATTTTTTTTTTTTTTTTTAAACTGTAGTGGTCTTGTTTTTTTTTTTTAAAAAAATTTTTTTTTTTTAAATTTTTGTTTTTTAAATTTTTTTTTTTTAAAAGGGGGGTTTTTTTTTTTGGGATTTTGTTTTGGGGGGTTTTTTTTTTGTTTTTTGGGGGGGTTTTTTTTTTTTTTTTTTTAAAAAAAAATTTTTTTTTAATTTTTTTCCCCCTTTTTTTTTCCCTTTTTTTTGGGGGGGGGAAAGTTGGGTTTTTTTTTTTTTGGGGGGGGGAAAATTTTTTTTTCCCCTTAAATTTTTTTTTTGGGGGGTGTTTTGTTGGAAAAGGGTTTTTAAAAATTTTTTTTTGGGGTTTTTTGGGAAAAATGTTTTAAAAATTTTTTTTAAAAAGGGGGTTTTTTTTTTTTTTTAAAATTTTGGGGGTTTTTAAATAATTTTTTTTTTAAAAGGGGGGTTTTTTAAAAAGGGGGGTCTTGTAAGACTTTATTTTTTTTTTTGGGGGGTTTTTTTTTTTTTGTTTTTAAAAAATTCCAAAAATTTTTTAAATTTTGGGGGCTTGTAAATTTTTTGGGGCCTTTAAATTTTGTTTTTAAAAAGTTTTTTTAAACCCTTTGTTTCTTTTAAAGGGGGTTTTTTTTTTAAATTTTTGGTTTTTGGGGGGTTTTTTTTTGGGGGGGGGGGTTTTTTTTTTTTTAAAAACCCCCCTTTTTTTGTGGCCTTGTTTTTTTTTTTCCCCAAAAAAAAAAAGGGGTTTTTTGGGGGGTTTTTTTTAAAAAATTTTTTTTTTTTAAAAAATTTTTTTTTTTAAAAAATTTTTTTTGTTTTTTTTTTAATTTTTTTTTTTTTTGTTTAAAAAAGGGGGCTTAAAAACCCCTTTTTTCCCCGTTTTTTTTTTTGGGGTTTGTTGGCTTTTTCCCGGGTTTTAAAAAGGGGGTTTTTTTTTTTAAAAACTGAAATTTTTTTAAAAAGGGGGGCTTGTAAGACTGGGGGTTTTTTTTTTTAAAAAAAAAATTTTTTTAAAAATTGGGGGTTTTTTTTAAATTTTTTTGGAAAAAATTTTTTTTTAAAAAGTTTTTTTAAAAAATTTTTTTTTTTTTAAAAAAATTTTTTTTTTTTTTTTTAAAATTTTTTTGGGGGTTTGGGGGGGGAAAATTTTAAGGGCCTTTTTTTTGGGGGGGTTTTTAAAAAGGGGGTTTTTTTAAAAATTTTTTTTGGGGGGGTTTTTAAAAAGGAATTTGTTTTTTTTAAAAATTTTGGAAAGGGGGTTTTTTTTTTTTTTTAAAAAATTTTTTTTTGGGGGTTTTTGGAAAATTTTTTTAAAAAAGGGGGGGTTTTTAAAAGGGAATTTTTTAAAGGGGGGAAAAAAAATTTTTTTTGTTTTTTAAATTTTTTTGGGGTTTTTTTTTAAAAAAAATTTTTTTTTGGGGAAATTTTTTTTAAAAAAAAAGGGGCCCTTTTAAGACTGTATTTTTTGTAAAAAAAAATTTTTTTTTTTTTTAAAATTTTTTTCCAAAAGTTTTTTTAAAAAAAGGGGGTTTTTGAAAAAGGGGGGTTTTTGGGAAAAAAGGGGGTTTTTTTTTTGGTTTTTTTTTAAAAGGGGGTTTTTGGAAGGGGGTTTTTGGGGTTTTTTTCGGGTTTTGGGGGAGTGTGTCTTGGGAAGATTTTAAATGTTTTCCTTTAAAAAATTTTTTTTAAAAAATTTTTAAAAAAAATTTTAATTTTTTTAAAAGGGAAATTTTTAAAATTTTTTTTAAATTTGGGGGTTTTTTTTTTTTTTTTTTGGGGTTTTTTTGGGGGGGGGTTTTTTTTAAAAAATTTTTTTTAAAATTAAAGGGGTTTTTTAAAAAAAATTTTTTTAAAATTTTTTTGGGGGGTTTTAAAAAAATTTTGTTTTTTGGGGGGTTTTTTTTTTTGTAAGGGGCCCTTTTTTGGGTTTTTTTTAAAAAAAAAAATTTTTTTAAAATTTTTTTTTTTTTTTTTGGGGGGGGGTTTTTTGGGGTTTCCCAAAAAATTTTTTTTTAAAAAATTTTTTTTGGGGGGGGTTTTTGGGGGTTTTTTTTTTTGTTTTAAATTTGGGTCTTTAAAAGGGGGGTTCCCTTTAAGACAAGAATTTTTTTTTTTTTTTTAAAATTTGGGGTTTTTTTGGGGTTTTTTTTTAAAACTTAATTTTTTTTTAAAAAAGGGGGTTTTTTAAAAAATTTTTGTTTTTGGGGGGGTTTTTTTGGGGGGGGGGGGGGTTTTTTTTTTTTTTTTTTTTGTTTTTTTTTGGGGGAAAAAAAAATTTTTTTTGGGGGAAAATTTTTTTTTTTTTTAAAAAATTTTTTTTTTTTTTTAAAAAAAAAATTTTTTAAATTTTTGTTTCCCCCAAATTTTTTGGGTTTTTCCCCCTTTTTTTTAAAAAAAGGGCCCCAAAAAAAGTGGTTTTTAAAATTTTTTTGGTTTTTTTGGGGGGGTTTTTTTTTTGTTTTTAAAATTTTTTGGGGGGGGGGTCCCAAGGGCCTTTTTTTTTTTTGGGGGGGGGGAAAAAAAAAATTTTTTTGGGGTTTTTTTTGGGAAAAAGGTTTTTTTAAAATTTTTTTTGGGGGGGAAAAAAAACTGGTTTTTTTTTTTTTTGGGGGGTTTTTTAAATTGGGGGAAAAAAATTTTTTTGAAATTTTGGGGGTTTTAAAAAAAAAAAAGGGTTTTTTTTTTTGGGGGGGTTTTTTTAAAAAAAAAAATTTTTTTTAAAAACCCCCAAAAAGGGGGTTTTTTTTAAAAGGGGGTTTTTTTAAAATTTTTTTGGGTTTTTTGTTTTTTGGGGTTTTTTGTTAGTTTTTTGGGTTTTTTTGGGGGGGGTTTTGGGGGTTTTTAAAAAGGGGGGGGGTTTTTTTTTTTTGGGGTTTTTTGAAATTTTGGGGTTTTTAAATTTTTTTTAAAACGTTTTTTTAAAATGTTTTGGGAAGTTTTTTTAAATTTGGGGTTTTTGGGGGGGTTTTTTTTTAAAAAAAAAGGGGTTTTTTTTGGGGTTTTTTAAAAAAGTTAAATTTAAAATTTTTTTTTAAATTTTAAATTTTTGGGAAGTTGTTTAAAAAGTGGGGGTTTTTTGGTTTTGGGGTTTTTTTTTTTTTTTTAAAAGGGGGGTTTTTTTTGGGGGGGGGGAAAAAAGGGGGTTTTTGGGAAGGGGGGGAAAGGGGTTTTTTAAATTTGGGGTTTTTTTTTTTTTAAAAAGGGGGTTTTTTTGTTTTTTAAAAAATTTTTTGTTTTTTCCCTTTTTTTTTTTAAAATTTTGGGCTTTAAATTTTTTCCTTTTTTTTTTTAAAAAAGGTTTTTTGGGAAATTTGGGTTTTTTTTTTAAAATTTTTTTTAAAAAAAATTTTAAAAAAGGGTTTTTTTAAAAGGGGGGGTTTTTTTTTTTTTTTTCCCCAAATTTGTGTTTTTAAAACCTTTTTTTAAATGTTGGGGCTTTTTTTTAAAAAAAAAATTTTTTAAATTTTTTTTTTCCCCCCTTTTTTTTTGGTTTTTTTTAAATTTTTTTGAGGTTTTTGGGGGGGTTTTTTTTTTTTTTTTTGGTTTTGGCTTTTTTTAAATTTTTTTTTTTGTTTTTAAAATTTTTTGTTTTTGTTTTGGGGGTTTTTAATTTTTTTTGGGGGTTTTTTTTTTGGGGGGTTTTTTTTTGGTTTTTTAAAAAAACTTTTGGGGTTTTTTTTTGGGGGGGGTTTTTTTTTAAATTTTTTTTAAAACTGTAGGGTGTTTGAAAAATTTTTTTTTTTTAAAATTTTTTTTTAAAAAAGGGGGAAATTTTAAAAAGGGGGGTTTTTTAAAAAAGTTTTTAAAAAATTTTTTTTTGGGGGGTTTTTTTTTTTTTTTAAAATTTTTTTTTAAAAAATTTTTTTTAAAATTTTTTTTTTAAAGGGGGCCCCGGGGGGGTTTGGGCCCCTTTTTTTTTTTTTTTTTTTTTGCTTTGGGGTTTTTGGGTTTTTTTTAAAAGGGTTTTTTAAAAAGTTTTTTTGGGGGGTTTTTTTAAAGGGGTTTGTTTTAAAAAATTTTTTTTAAAAAAATTTTTGTTTTAAATTTGGGGGAAAAAAAGGGGTTTTAAAAAAAAGGGGTTTTAAAAATGTTTTTTTGGGGTTTTTTTTCCCCAAAATTTGGGGTTTTTAAATTGGGGGTTTTTTAAAAAGTTTTTTTGGGATGTTTTTTTTGGGGGGGGGGGGGGGGGGAAAATTTTTTTTGGGGGGGGAAAAAAGGGGGTTTTTTGGGGGGGTTTTTTTAAAAAATTTTTTTTTTGGGGTTTTTTTTTAAAAAATTTTTTTTGGAAAAAAGGGGGTTTTTTTTTTTTTGGTTTAAAGGGGGGGGGGGGGTTTTTTTGGGGGGTTTGGGGCCCCGGGGTTTTTTAAATTTTTTTGGGGTTTTTTGCCCCTTTAAAAAGGGGGGGTTTTTTTTAAATTTTGTTGTTTTTAAAAAAATTTTTTTAAAATTTTTTTTGTTTTTTTTTTGGGGGGTTTTTTGGGGGGTTTTTTTTTTTTGGGGGGGTTTTTAAAATGGTTTTTTTTTGGGGTTTTGGGTTTTTTTTTAAAATTTTTGGGGTTTTTTTGGGGGGAAAATTTTTTTTTTTTTAAAGGGGTTTTTTTAAAAAGTTTTGTTTGGAAAAAAATTTTTTTGGGGTTTTTTTTTGGCTTTTGGTTTTTTTGGGGGGGGGGTTTTTTTTTTTTTTGGGGGGCCGGGGGTTTTTTTTTGGGGTTTTTTTTTGTTTAAAAAGGGGTTTTTTTTTTTGGGGGGGGGGTTTTTGTAAGAATTTTTTTTTTGGGTTTTTTTAAAAATTTTTTTTGGAAAAAATTTTTTTTTTTAAAGGGGGTTTTTTTTTTTGTTTGGGGTTTTTTGGGCTTGTTTTTGTTTTTGTTTTTTTTTCCCGGGGGGCTTTGGGTTTTTTTTGGGGTTTTTTTTTTTTTTGGCTTTGGGTTTTTGGGTTTTTTGGGGTTTTTAAATTTTTTTTTTGGGTTTTTTTTAAAAAGGTTTTTCCCTTTTTTTTTTTTTTTTTTAAAATTTTTTTTTAAAGGGGGGGTTTTTTTTAAAATTTGGGGTTTTTAAAAATTTTTTTTAAAATTTTTTTTAAATTTTTTGTTTTAAAAAAGGGGGGTTTTTTTTTTTTTTTGGCCCCTTTTTTTTTTTGGGGAAAAATTTTTTTAAAAAAGTTTTTAAAAAAATTTTTTTTTAAAAGGGGGTTTTTTTAAAAAAGGTTTTTCCCCTTTTTTGTCTTGGAAATAAGGGAATTTAAGACTGATAGTGTGTCTTGACATAGCATGTCTTGAACAACAGTGTGTCTTGAAAGACTTTAGTGTGTCTTGTAAGACTGTAGTGTGTCTTGTAAGACTGTAGTGTGTCTTGTAAGACTGTAGTGTGTCTTGTAAGATTACAGTGGGTCTTGAAAGACTGTCGTGTATCTTGTAAGACTGTAGTTTGTCTAGTAAGAATGTAGTACGTCTTGTAAGACTGTAGTATGTCTTTTAAGACTGTAGTGTGTCTTGTAAGACTGTAGTGTGTCTTGTAAGACTACAGTGTATCTTGTAAGACAGTAGTGTGTCTTGCAAGACTGTAGTGTGTCTTTTAAGATGTATTGTGTCTTGCAAGACTGTAGTGTGTCTTGTAAGACTACAGTGTGTCTTGTAAGACTGTGGAGTGTCTTGTAAGACTGTAGTGGGTCTTGTAAGATTAGGCTGTGTCTTGTAAGACTGCAGTGTGTCTTGAAAGACTGTAGTGTGTCTTGGAAGACTGTAGTGTGTCTTATAAGACTATAGTGTGTCTTGTTAGACTGTAGTGTGTATTGTAAGACTACAGTGTGCCTTGTAACACTACAGTGTGTCATATAAGACTGTAGTGTGTCTTGTAAGTGTAGTGTGTCCTGCAAGACTATAGTGTGTCTTGTAAGACTGTAGTGTGTCTTGTAAGACTACAGTGTGTCTTGAAAGACTCTAGTGTATCTTGTAAGACTGTAGTGTGTCTAGTAAGAATGTAGTGTGTCTTGTAAGACTGTAGTGTGTCTTGAAAGAATGTAGTGTGTCTTGCAAGACTGTAGTGTGTCTTGTAAGACTACAGTGTATCTTGTAAGACTGTAGTGAGTCTTGCAAGACTGTAATGTGTATTGTAAGACTGTAGAATGTCTTGTAAGACTGTAGTGTGTCTTTAAAGTCTGTAGTGTGTCTTGTAAGACTGTAGTTTGTCTTGTAAGACTGTAGTATGTCTTGTAAGACTGTAGTGTGTCTTGTAAGACTGTAGTGTGTCTTGTAAGACTGTAGTGTGTCTTATAAGACTGTAGTATGTCTTTTAAGTCTGTAGTGTGTCTTGTAAGACTGTAGTGTGTCTTGTAAGACTGTAGTGTGTCTTGTAAGACTGTAGTGTGTCTTGTAAGACCGTAGTGTGTCTTGTAAGACTGTAGTGTGTCTTGTAAGACTGTAGTGTGTCTTGTAAGACTATAGTGTGTCTTGAAACTACAGAGTGTCTTGTAAGACTGTAGTGTGTTTTGTAAGACTGTAGTGTGTCTTGTAAGACTGTAGTGTGTCTTGTAAGACTGTAATGTGTCTTGAAAGACTGTAGTGTGTCTTGAAAGACTGTAGTGTGTCTTTTAAGACTGTAGTGTGTCTTGTAGGACTAGAGTGTGTCTTGAACTACAGTGTGTCTTGAAAGACAGTAGTGTGTCTTGTAAGACTGTAGTGTGTCTTCTAAGACTGTAGTGTGTCTTGTAGGACCCTAGTGTGTCTTGTAAGATTACAGTGTGTCTTGAAAGACTGTAGTGTATCTTGTAAGACTGTAGTGTGTCTATTAAGAATGTAGTATGTCTTGTAAGACTGTAGTATGTCTTGTACGACTGTAGTGTGTCTTGTAAGACTGTAGTGTGTCTTGTAAGACTACAGTGTATCTTGTAAGACTGTAGTGTGTCTTGCAAGACTGTAGTGTGTCTTGTAAGATTTAGTGTGTCTTGTAAGACTGTAGTGTGTCTTGTAAGACTACAGTGTGTCTTGTAAGACTGTAGAGTGTCTTGTAAGACTGTAGTGGTCTTGTAAGATTAGGCTGTGTCTTGTAAGACTGCAGTGTGTCTTGAAAGACTGTAGTGTGTCTTGGAAGACTGTAGTGTGTCTTATAAGACTATAGTGTGTCTTGTTAGACTGTAGTGTGTATTGTAAGACTACAGTGTGCCTTGTAACACTACAGTGTGTCATATAAGACTGTAGTGTGTCTTGTAAGTCTGTAGTGTGTCCTGCAAGACTATAGTGTGTCTTGTAAGACTGTAGTGTGTCTTGTAAGACTACAGTGTGTCTTTTAAGACTGTAGTGTGTCTTGTAAGACTGTAGTGTGTCTTGAAAGACAAGAGTGTGTCTTGTAAGACAAGAGTGTTTCTTGTAAAACTGTAGTTTGTCTTGTAAGACTGTAGTGTGTCTTGTAAGACTGCAGTGTGTCTTGTATGACTGTAGTGTGTCTTGTAAGACTAAACTGTGTCTTGTAAGACCGTAGTGTGTCTTGTAAGACTGTAGTGTGTCTTGTAAGACTATAGTGTGTCTTAAATAACAAAAAGGCACAATACCGTGACTGGAACGATACACAAATAACCCGCACATAAAAGACAGAAGCTTACGACGACGTTTCGGTCCGACTTGGACCATTGACAAAGTCACACTAACAGAGGAGGAGCAGAACGGCTATATATAGGCAGGAAGAGGTGGAGGTAGTAGTAGTGGTAGTAGTAGTAGTAGTAGTAGTAGTACAAGAATTGTATAATACCGACAGGATGAAATGACACATGCACAACACCCGGGCATCCCCACCGTAGACGTTTCGCCATCCAGCCAGCCACTGGATGGCGAAACGTCCACAACAAAGACAACCAGACGCCGCACAAGTGTCTAATTTCAAATTAGACACTTGTGCGGCGTCTGGTTGTCTTTGTTGTGGACGTTTCGCCATCCAGTGGCTGGCTGGATGGCGAAACGTCATACGGAGGGGATGCCCGGTGTTGTGCATGTGTCATTTCATCCTGTCGGTATTATACAATTCTTGTACTACTACTACTACTACTACTACCACTACTACTACCTCCACCTCTTCCTGCCTATATATAGCCGTTCTGCTCCTCCTCTGTTAGTGTGACTTTGTCAATGGTCCAAGTCGGACCGAAACGTCGTCGTAAGCTTCTGTCTTTTATGTGCGGGTTATTTGTGTATAGTGTGTCTTGAACTACAGAGTGTCTTGTAAGACTGTAGTGTGTTTTGTAAGACTGTAGTGTGTCTTGTAAGACTGTAATGTGTCTTGTAAGACTGTAATGTGTCTCGAAAGACTGTAGTGTGTCTTGAAAGACTGTAGTGTGTCTTTTAAGACTGTAGTGTGTCTTGTAGGACTAGAGTGTGTCTTGAACTACAGTGTGTCTTGAAAGACAGTAGTGTGTCTTGTAAGACTGTAGTGTGTCTTCTAAGACTGTAGTGTGTCTTGTAAGACCCTAGTGTGTCTTGTAAGATTACAGTGTGTCTTGAAAGACTGTAGTGTATCTTGTAAGACTGTAGTGTGTCTATTAAGAATGTAGTATGTCTTGTAAGACTGTAGTATGTCTTGTACGACTGTAGTGTGTCTTGTAAGACTGTAGTGAGTCTTGTAAGACTACAGTGTATTTTGTAAGACTGTAGTGTGTCTTGCAAGACTGTAGTGTGTCTTGTAAGATTTAGTGTGTCTTGTAAGACTGTAGTGTGTCTTGTAAGACTACAGTGTGTCTTGTAAGACTGTAGAGTATCTTGTAAGACTGTAGTATCTTGTAAGATTAGGCTGTGTTTTGTAAGACTGCTGTGTGTCTTGAAAGACTGCAGTGTGTCTTTGAAGACTGTAGTGTGTCTTGTAAGATTGTAGTGTGTCTTGTAAGACTGTAGTGTGCTTGTAAGACTGTAGTGTGTCTTGTAACACTACAGTGTGTCATATAAGACTGTAGTGTGTCTTGTAAGTGTAGTGTGTCCTGCAAGACTATGGTGTGTCTTGTAAGACTGTAGTGTGTCTTGTAAGACTACAGTGTGTCTTTTAAGACTGTAGTGTGTCTTGTAAGACTGTAGTGTGTCTTGAAAGACAAGAGTGTGTCTTGTAAGACAAGAGTGTTTCTTGTAAAACTGTAGTTTGTCTTGTAAGACTGTAGTGTGTCTTGTAAGACTGCAGTGTGTCTTGTATGACTGTAGTGTGTCTTGTAAGACTAAACTGTGTCTTGTAAGACTGTGGTGTGTCTTGTAAGACTATAGTAAGTCTTGAACTACAGAGTGTCTTGTAAGACTGTAGTGTGTCTTGTAAGACTGTAGTGTGTCTTGTAAGACTGTAATGTGTCTTGAAAGACTGTAGTGTGTCTTGAAAGACTGTAGTGTGTCTTGTAAGACTGTAGTGTGTCTTGTAGGACTAGAGTGTGTCTTGAACTACAGTGTGTCTTGAAAGACAGTAGTGTGTCTTGTAAGACCGTAGTGTGTTTTGTAAGACTGTAGTGTGTCTTGTAAGACTGTAGTGTGTCTTGTAAGACTACAGTGTGTCTTGAACTACAGAGTGTCTTGTAAGACTGTAGTGTGTCTTGTAAGACTGTAGTGTGTCTTGTAAGACTGTAATGTGTCTTTAAGACTTTAAATGTTCTTGTTAAACTGTATGGTTTGAAACTAAGGTGTTGTAAACAAATGTCTTAAACTGTATGTGTCTTTAAGTTTTAGTGTGCCTGAAGACTTGTTGTCTGTAAGACTGTAGTTTGGGCTTTAAGATTAGTGTGCTTGAAAAAAATAGGTTCCCTTTTAAGACTTATGTGTCTTTAAAGTAGTTGTCTTGTAAGCTGTGTTGGGCTTGGGAAAAAAACTGTAAAAGAATGGTTTTTGTAAGACTTTTGTTTTTTAAGCCTTTTGGTCTGAAGACTGAGTTGGTTTTTAAGACTGTAGGTGTCTTTAGACTATTGTCTTTAAACTGTAGTGTGTTTGAAGACTGTAGTTGTCTTGTAAACTGTAGTTGTCTTGTAAGACTGTAATGGTCTTGAAAAACTGTAGTGTGTCTTGAAGACTGTAGTGTGTCTTTTAAGACGTAGTTGCTTGTAGGCTGAGTGTGTCTTGAAACAGTTGCTTTAAAGACTAGTGTCTTGTAAGACGTAGTGTGTCTTCTAAGACTGAGGGGTCTTGTAAGACCCTTTTGTGTGTCCCTTTTAAGATTAAGTGTGTCTTGAAAAACTTAGGTTCTTGTAAGACTGTAGGTGTGTTTTAAGAATGAGTTGTCTTGTAAGACTGTAGTTGTCTTGTAACGTATGTGTCTTTTAAGACGTAGTGTGTCTTGAAACTTAGTGTTTTTTAAGACTGTAGTTGTTTGAAGACTTAAATGTGTCTTGAAAAGTGTGTCTTGAAGACTATGTGCTTTTAAGACTGTGTGTCTTAAGACTGTAGAGTTCTTGTAAGACTTTGTTCTTGTAAGATTACGTGTTTTGAAAAACTGTGTGTTCTTGAAACGAGTGTTCTTTAAGATGTAGGTTTTCTTGTAAATTTTTATTGTCTTTTAAACGAGTGTTCTTGTAAGACGATTTTCTTAAGAATTAGTGTTCTTTTAAGACTGTATATGTCTTGAAGACGTAGGTTCTTGTAAAATTAGTGTTCTTTTAAGACGTATGTGTCTTGTAAGACTTAGTTGTCTTGAAGACCGTATTTTTTGTAAGACCCGTAGTTTCTTTTAAGATTATGTGTTTTTAAGACTGTGTTGTCTTGAAAACGTGTGTGCTTGAAACCGTAGTGGTCTTGTAAATTTAGTGTGTCTTGTAAGACTGAAATGTGCTTTAAACCTAGTGTCCCTTAAAAGTGGGGGCTTAAAGACTTAGTGGGGCTTTTAAGACTGTAGGTGTCTTGTAAGACTGTATGTGTCTTTAAGACTCCCTTTTAAAACTACAGTGTGTTTTTGAAGACTGTGGAGTGGGCTTGTAAGACTTTTAGTGGGTCTTGTAAGATTAGGCTGTGTCTTGTAAGGGCTGCAGTGTGTTCTTGAAAGACTGTAGTGTGTTTGGAAGACGTAGGGTGTCTTAAAAACTATCCCTTTTGTCTTGTTAGGGCTGTAGTGTTGGGATTGTAAGACTACAGTGTGCCTTGTAACACTACGGTGTCATATAAGACCCGTAGTGTGTTTTTGTAAGTCTGTAGTGTGTCCTCCCAAGGGCTATAGGGGTGTCTTTTAAGACTGGGAGTGTGTCTTGTAAGACTTTCAGTGTGTCTTTTTAAGACAGTAGTGTGTCTTTTAAGACTAAACTGTGTTTTTAAGATTGTAGTGTGTTTGTAAAACTGTAGTAAGTTTGGGCAGACTGTAGAATGTCTTGTAAGACTGTTCCATGTCTTATAAGCTGTTTGTGTGTCTTGTAAGACTGTAGTGTGTCTCATAAGAAAAAATAGTGTGTCTTTTAAGGGCTGTAGTATTTTTCTTGTAAGAGTAGTGTTCTTGTAAGACTGTAGTGTGTCTTTTAAGACTGTAGTGTTCTTGGGAAGACCTGTAGTGTGTTTGTAAGACCGTTTGTGTGTCTTGAAGGCTGTATTGGGGTCCCCTTTTAAGATGTAGTGTTTTCTTTTAAGACTGTAGTGTGTCTTTTAAAAACTGTAGTGTGTTTTTTAAGACCGTAGTTTTTTGGGAAGAAATGTAGTGTGTCCCTTTAAGACGAAGTGTGTCCTTTTAAGACCATAAACATGTCTTGAACTACAGTTTTGTCTTTTAAAGACTTTAGTGTGCTTTTTAAACTGTATGTTTCTTTTAAGACTGTTGTGTGTCTTGTAAGGGCTGTAGTGTGTCCCCTTTTTAAAATTCGTGGGTCTTTAAAAAACGTCGTGTATCTTGTAAGACTGTAGTTTTTAGTAAGGGAAAGTTGTAGTCTTGTAAAAATGTAAATATGTTTTTTTAAAACTGTAGTGTGTTTGAAAACTGTAGTGTGTCTTGTTTAAAACTACAGTGTATCTTGTAAAAACAAATAGTGGGGTCTTGCAAGACTGTATGGGTCTTTTTAAAATGTATTGTGTCTTGAAGACTGTAGTGTGTCTTTTAAGGGCTACAGTGTGTCTTGTAAGAAATGTGGGGTGTCCTTTTTAAGACTGTTAGTGGGTCTTGTGAAAAAAGGGTGTGGGCTTTAAGACTGCAGTGTGTCTTGAAAGAACTGTAGTGTGTCCCTTGGGAAAACGTATGTGTCTTATAAGACTATTGTTTTTGTCTTGTTAGGGGGTAATGTTATTGGGAAGACCCACGTGGGCCTTGTAAAAACTAAGTGTGTCATATTTAAGGGCGTAGTGTGTCCTTTTAAGTGTAGTGTGTCCCCGCAAGACTTTTTGTGTTTTCTTGTAAGACTGAGGGTGTCTTTTAAGCCCCACAGTGTGTCTTTAAAGGGCTTTAGTGTATCTTGTAAAAACTGTAGGTGTCTAGTAAAATGTAGTGTTTTCTTGAAAGACCCGTAAATGTGTTTGAAAGAATGTAGTGTGTCTTGCAAGACTGTTAAATTTTGTCTTTTAAGATACAGTGTATCCCTTGTAAAACTGTAGTGAGTCTTGCCCAAAACTGTTTAATTTTTGAAATTTTAAAATGTAGAATGTCTTTTAAGACCCGTAGGTGTCTTTAAAATCTGTAGTGTGTTTGTAAGACCGTAAATTTTGTCTTGTAAGAAATGAGTTTTGTCTTGTAAGACCCGTAGTTTTGCTTGTAAGACTTAGTTGTCTTGTAAGACTGTAAATGGTCTTTTTAAGGGGTGGATTTTGTCTTGTAAGGGCTGTTTGTGTGTCTTTTTAAACTGTAGTGGGGGTTTGTAAGACTGTAGGGGTTTTTGTAAGACTGTAGTGTGTCTTTAAGACCCCTAGGGTGGGCCCTTTTAAGACTGTATTTTGTTTTTGTAAACTGTAGTGTGTCTTGGGAAGACTATAGTGGGGTCTTGAACTACAGAGCGCTTGTAAGACTGTAAATGTGTTTTGTAAGGAATGTGTGTGTTTTTTGTAAGACTGTAGTGGGGTTTTTTTGTAAGACTGTAATGTGTTTTTGAAAGACCCGTAGTGTGTCTTGAAAGCTGTAGTGTGTCCCCTTTTTAAAACTGTAGTGTGTCTTGTAGGAAAAAATGTGTCTTGAACTACATTTTTTCTTGAAAGACATAGTGTGTCTTTTTAAAACTGTAGTGTACTTCTAAGACTGTAGTGTGCTTGTAAACCCTAGTTTTGTTTTTGTAAGATTACAGTGGGGTCTTGAAAGGGAAATGTAGTGTGCTTGGAAAAATGTAGTTGTCTTAAAAAGACTATAGTGTTCTTGTTAGACTGTTTGTGTATTGTAAGACTAGAAATGTGGGCCTTTTTTAACACTAAAAGTGGTTTATATAAGACTGGGTTTTGTTTGGGAAAATGTAGTGTGGGCCCGGGGAAGAAATAAAAGTGTGTCTTGAAGACTGAGTGTGTTTTTTTAAAGACTACGTGTGTCTTTTAAAAAACTGGGAAATGTGTCTTGTAAGGGGTGAGTGTGTCTTGAAAGACAAAAGTGTCTTGTAAACAAGAGTTTTTTTTTGTAAAAAATGTATTTGTCTTGTTAAAACTGTAGTGTGTCTTGTAAAATGGGAGTGTGTCCCTTTTATGACTGTAGTGTGTCTTTTAAGACTTTAAAATGTGTCTTGTAAGACCGTATGTGTCTTGTAAAACGTTAAATGTGTCTTGAAGACTGTATGTGTCTTGTTTAAAATATAGTGGTTTTTCTTGAACAAAAGATGTCCCTTTTAAAACTGTGGGGTGTTTTGG
>NC_069413.1:6447882-6496503 GCF_026875155.1 Cherax quadricarinatus
GGAAAAAGTTTTTAAAAAAAAACCCCCCCCCCCCCCCCCTTTTTATTTGAAAAAATTTTAAAAGTAAGACGGAGAATAGGTTTAGTAGATGAACAAGGAGGCTTTAGGAAAGGTAGGGGGTGAGTAGACAAGGTGTTACAGTGAAAACATATAAGTGAACAGTATTTAGATAAGGCTAAATAGGTCTTTGTGGCATTTATGGATTTGGAAAAGGCGTATGACAGGGTGGATTAGGGGGGCAATGTGGCAGATATTGCAGGTGTATGGTGTAGGAGGTAGGTTACTGAAAGCAGTGAAGAGTTTTTTACGAGGATAGTGGAGGCTCAAGTTAGAGTACATAGGAAAGAGGGAAATTATTTCCCAGTAAAAGTAGGCCTTAGACAAGGATGTGTGATGTCACGGGTTGTTTAATATATTTGTAGATGGGTTGTAAGAGAAGTAATGCGAGGGTCTTGACAAGAGGCATGGAGTTAAAAGATAAAGAATCACACATAAAGTGGGAGTTGTCACAGTTGCTCTTTGCTGATGACACTGTGCTCTTGGGAGATTCTGAAGAGAAGTTGCAGAGATTGGTGGATGAATTTGGTAGGGTGTGCAAAAGAAGAAAATTAAAAGTGAATACAGGAAAGAGTAAGGTTATGAGGATAACAAAAATATTAGGTGATGAAAGATTGGATATCAGATTGGAGGGAGAGAGTATGGAGGAGGTGAATGTATTCAGATATTTGGGAGTGGATGTGTCAGCGGATGGTTCTATGAAGGAAGAGGTGAATCATAGAATTGATGAGGGGAAAAGGGTGAGTGGTGCACTTAGGAGTCTGTGGAGACAAAGAACTTTGTCCTTGGAGGCAAAGAGGGGAATGTATAAGAGTATAGTTTTACCAACACTCTTATATTCAAAGTTTATTCTCTATAAGGATTACAATGCTGAGTTTACAGAAATTTGGTTATTGTGTGGTTTACATGTAGTAAAATAGTGATTACAGAGTGTACCACTAGAATGCTTAGCATGGCTAGGCATTTCGGGCAGACTTTGTTTTATTCTTAATTGTAAAATATTACAAATTATGAGGTAAGTTGGTATTATGGCTAAGTGACTAAATACTAGTTTGTGAGTTTAGCAATGTAAATGCTTTTGTTTTGGCACAGTACATAGTTTCAGTATTGGAGTATCACAGGATTCATTATTTTAATATTGAGATTAATATTTCTGTTTATGGTCAAATGAGTCAGTGAGTGATGGGTGTGAAGCATGGGTGATGAATGTTGCAGCGAGGAGAAGGCTGGAGGCAGTGGATATGTCATGTCTGAGGGCAATGTGTGGTGTGAATATAATGCAGAGAATTTGTAGTTTGGAAGTTAGGAGGAGGTGCAGGATTACCAAAACTGTTGTCCAGAGGGCTGAGGAAGGGTTGTTGAGGTGGTTCAGACATGTAGAGAGAATGGAGCGAAACAGAAGGACTTCAAGAGTGTATCAGTCTGTAGTGGAAGGAAGGCGGGGTAGGGGTCGTCCTAGGAAAGGTTGGAGGGAGGGGGTTAAAGGAGGTTTTGTGTGCGAGGGGCTTGGACTTCCAGCAGGCGTGCGGTGAGCGTGTTTGATAGAGTGAATGGAGACGAATGGTTTTTAATACTTGACGTGCTGTTGGAGTGTGAGCAAAGTAACATTTATGAAGGGGTTCAGGGAAACCAGCAGGCTGGACTTGAGTCCTGGAGATGGGAAGTACAGTGCCTGCACTCTGAAGGAGGGGTGTTAATGTTGCAGTTTAAAAACTGTAGTGTAAAGCACCCTTCTGGCAAGACAGTGATGGAGTGAATGATGGTGAAAGTTTTTCTTTTTCATGCCACCCTGCCTTGGTGGGAATCGGCCAGTGTGATAATAAAAAAAAATAAAAATAATGTATATAATGTATATTACCTTTTCATGTAATTTTATATTGCTTTTATTTGCGATAATAGCTAAATCGTGAATATATTGCTTTATATTATTATTTGTCTTAGTTACTTTTTTTAGGTAGGATGTAATACATATATTATGTGCTCAAAGTTCAAGTCTTGATTGTCTAACTACTGTAATTATCGCTTGTGGCTCATTACTCTGCCGGGTAGTTTGCTAGGCAGCAACTGTCCACGGAGCTATCACATGATCGAGGGGGAGGGATGATCTCACCTGGCCTGAAGTATTCAGTCTGGTCTAGACTCGCTTGGTGGTTGGACGTATTCCTGACAAGTGCCTAAATCTCCCTTATTGGCCGTTGTTGCATCATGCTTATTATGCCTTATATCTACAAGCACTGTATAGCACTTTGTCTGGAATTATTGTGTTATCCTAGGTAATTTACACTATAATAACTGTACTTATGTGTACCTGTAAAAGACAGAGATATAGACAGACAGATACAGACAGAGAACCAGCCAGCCAGAAAGCCAGCCAGCCAGAAAGCCAACCAGCCAGCCAGAAAGCCAACCAGCCAGCCAGAAAGCCAGCCAGCCAGAAAGCCAGCCAGACAGAAAGCCAGCCAGCCAGAAAGCACAACCAGCCAGCCAGAAAGCCAACCAGCCAGCCAGAAAGAAGCCAGCTAGCCAGAAAGCCAACCAGCCAGCCAGCTAGAAAGGCAACCAGCCAGTCAGAAAGCCAGCCAGAAAGCCAGCCAGAGAGCCAGCCAGCCAGCCAGCCAGAAAGCCAGCCAGCCAGCCAACCAGAAAGCCAGCCAGCCAGAAAGCCAGCCAGCAAACCATCCAGAAAGCCAGCCAGAAAGCCAGCCAGCCAGAAAGAAAGCCAGCCAGCCAGAAAGCCATCCAGCCAGCCAGAAAGCCAGTCAGCCAGCCAGCCAAAAAGCCAGCCAGCCAGTCAGAAAGCCAGCCAGCCAGAAAGCCAGCCAGTCAGCCAGCCAGAAAGCCAGCCAGCCAGAAAGCCAGCCAGCCAACCAGAAAGCCAGTCAGCCAGAAAGCCAGCCAGAAAGCTAGCCAGAAAGCCAGCCAGCCAGAGAAAGCCAGCCAGAAAGCCAGCCAGCTAGCAAGCCAGAAAGCAAGCAAGCCAGCCAGCCTGCCAGAAAGCCAGCCTGCCAGAAAGCCAGCCGCCAAAAGCCAACAGCAGTTAGAAACCCAGCACCCAAAAAGCCACCAGCGAAAGCCAGCAGACCACCAAAAAACCCAGCCAGCAGAAACCCAGCCAGAAACCACCAGCCGTCAGAAAAACCCAGAAAAAAACCAGCCAGAAAGCACCCAGCCAGAAACCAGCCAGAAACCACACCCAGCCAGCCAGAAAAGCCAGCCAGAAACCCAGCCACCAGCCAGAAACCCACCCAAAAAACCAGCCCAGCCAGCCGAAAGCCAGTCACCCGAAAGTAGCCAGAAAACCAGCCACCCAGCCAGAAAGCCCCCCGCTACCCAGAAAGCAAGCCCCCCCCACCCAGCCAGAAAGCCACCCAGAAAACCACCCGCCAGAAGCTAGCCAGAAAGCCAGCCGCCAGCCGAAACCCAGCCAACTAGCCAGCCAGAAACCCATCCCCACCCGAAGCCAGTGGTGAGCCAGCCAGAAAGCAAGCCAGAGAAAGCCCCAGCCTGCCAAAAAAGCCCCCAGCACCCAGAAAGCCACCCCGCCAGAAAGCCAGCCCCGCCACCCAAAAAGCCACCCACCCAACCAGCCAGAAAGCCACCCAAAACCCACCCAGAAAGCCAACCAGCCAGCCAGAAATGAAAGGACGTTGCATAAATGTTGCACATGGGTTATTATCGAAAGCCACTAAACTCAGGGTCATCATCTCTTACCTCTTAAAGGGGAGTGTTAATACGACATGACATCAGTGAATCCCTGGTGTTTGCCATGCTGTTTGCTCTAGCTGGCACTCAGTTGAACTGGTGCTCCCACAAGGTACTAAGTGGTCCCAGAGTTTTTAATACTGCACACACTGAGTGTTAAGACCCATTCTATACTGACCAGGCATCTCAGGCCAATTGTGTCAAATTTGGAGGCAGGAAAATTAAAACGTAGATCTACATTTGGAGTGCTAACGGTACAAACGTAGATCTACGTTTGGACAGTTTAAGGGTTAACCCTTTCAGGGTTTTGGCCGTACTAGTGCGGCTTACGCACCAGGGTCCTTAAAGTACTAGTACGTATAAATTCTAGCGCCTTCAAATCTCACTGGAAAGGGCTGGTAGGCCTAGGTGTGAGAGAATGGGTGTGTGTGGTCGGTGTGCGCGGTAGAAAAAAATCTAGGACTCAGTGGCGCATTGTGGGGAACGCCATTTTAGTAGACGACGTTCGCCATGCCTCGCGGTAAGAAGCTCCTCACTCCTCGGTGAATTGGGACACTTTTGTTCCCCAGTGACAGTTCTAATACAGATGGAAGTGCCAGTGAAGATGAGTTTCAAGGTTTTGGTGAGGTTTTGACCGAACTAATGACCATACTATCGGTAATAGTAAGGAAAACCACCCAGACGACCCTCAGCCTTCCACCTCTGCTGCTGGGCCGTCTTGTTCACGTTCAGTTGTACCAGAATCAAAGAGGAAACTCCTATTTTCCCAAATCCCAGACTCAGATGTGAGCATTGGAGATGATAGTGATAGTGAATATGAACTACAAGCTCTAGAAACCAGTTCCAGTAGTGATAGTGAAGTGCAATATTCTCCAGTGAAGCATCAGTATATACGGCGATATATGCTCTCTGATAGTGTGCCATATGCTACACCATCCCAGTCCAAAATTCCTATGAAGCCTTAGCCAGCCTTGAGAATGACAACCCTGCTGTTGATGCTGCTTCACACGTCTCTGACGTAGAGGAATTTGGGGATGAAGTAGAAAATGCCTTCTCCGATGACAACCCACCTTTCTGTTTGCATATAACTCCTAATGAAACGATTGGTCCTTTAGTACAAGCTTCTGTCCATAATGCACCCGTTCATGTGTTCATGGACTCTGGTGCGCAAGTTAATATCATTAGGTCTAGCTTGTTTAAAGAGAAGCAGTTACGCCGTGTCCTCCTCGTTGAACCAACTACTGTAACCTCCCTTAGTGGAGTAGCTGGTTCCCTTCTGCGAGTCCGAGGTCAGACTTTGCTCACCTTTACTATCCAAGGCAGAGACTTTACTGCTGCTTTTCTTGTTGTCGACCAGATTACTTTCCCTGGTGCCCTTCTACGGGGATTTGCTTCCATGCAGACTTACCTTTGTGCTCGACCCGTACCATGGGATGCCCCCAAAATTTACGACTTGATCATTCCTTCTGGGTTACCACTTGGATCAGAAATCGTCTACTGCGCAAGTATGTACGGATTAAGTCCTTTCAAGCCAATCATTCTCCGTGCGTACCCAAAACGGTCGGCACTAGGGAAGGGTACTCTCGGATAAAAATCCCATGGCTGTAAACAGGAACAACAGTGAAAATGACGATATAGTGTTGTAATTGGGGTGGAAAATGTGCATGGTGGTGGAGTGGGGGGCCGGCAGTGAGGACCACAGTGGGGGCCCTTTCTGCACCCCCGCTGCTGCCCCAGCTGATATACAACAAGGCCACCACCCCCACAAAACCCCAACCTCCACAACCACCTGTCATTGTTCAGTACCCACCACCAGACCACACCTGGGACTGGCAGGAAGCTGTCAATTTTGTTCCAAATCCCCACCAGTTTTATGAAAGCCTAAGTGGAATACGGCCATCTTGTACACTTGGGAACAATGCCACTGAACTGGAATGTTTCGGGTTATTCTTTGACAAACCCCTGATGGAAATTATTGTTAGGGAAAGCAACAGATACTACGAGTACACCATGGCAAACAAAACTTTCACCAAGCTCATGGCTACACAGGTGGAGGGAGACAACTGTGGCTGAGATATATCTTTTCTTTACCACAATAATGCTTATGCCACATATGTATAAGGACTGTGTGAAATCATACTGGTCAACAGACCACTTGATTGCAACCCCAGGTTTCAGTGATATAATGGGAGTGAATCGATTTGTGCTACTGTTACGTATGCTTCACTTCTCAGACAAAACCAGGCCTGACAGAAAAGACAGGTTATATACGAATAGGAATGTGTTTGTGTATCTGAAAGAGAAATTCAGTATGTATTTTTATCCCTTCAGGAAGCTTGTAATTGACGAGTCTTTGATTCTGTTCAAAGGAAGACACTCTTTCAAGCAGTACATACCAAGCAAGAGGAAATGCTTTGGTATAAAGTTGTTTGTGCTTTGTGATTGTTACAGTGGTCTGGTAATGGATATTATTGTGTACGCTGAAGTTATACATTGCAAAATACCAGGAAGTTATTGGGCATCTCTGGTGATGTGGTTAGAACAATGATAGAACCATACCTTGATACACAGAGTGTATCAGTCTGTAGTGGAAGGAAGGCGGGGTAGGGGTCGGCCTAGGAAAGGTTGGAGGGAGGGGGTAAAGGAGGTTTTGTGTGCGAGGGGCTTGGACTTCCAGCAGGCATGCGTGAGCGTGTTTGATAGGAGTGAATGGAAACAAATGGTTTTTAATACTTGACGTGCTGTTGGAGTGTGAGCAAAGTAACATTTATGAAGGGGTTCAGGGAAACCGGCAGGCCGGACTTGAGTCCTGGAGATGGGAAGTACAGTGCCTGCACTCTGAAGGAGGGGTGTTAATGTTGCAGTTTAAAAACTGTAGTGTAAAGCACCCTTCTGGCAAGACAGTGATGGAGTGAATGATGGTGAAAGTTTTTCTTTTTCTGGCCACCCTGCCTTGGTGGGAATCGGCCAGTGTGATAATAAAAAAAAATAATAATAATAATAATTATATACTGATAACTGGTACACAAGCCCCTTACTCAGTGATTTTTTGCGAGTGAACATGACAGATGTGTGTGGCACAGTGCGTGCAAATCGTAAACATATGCCCAGGTTTGACGCTGGCACTCGTACAGGTGAGGTTCAGGCGTTTGCTGCCAATGACATCATGGCATTTCGGTGGCATGACAAATGAGATGTCACACTGTTGTCATCAGTTCACCGTAATGAAATGACAAACACTGGCAGGCAGCATAGAGAGAGCAATGAACCCATTCTAAAACCTGCAGCTGTGATTGATTACACCCTCAATATGTGCTCAGTGGACAAATGTGACATGCAGATTGGGTTTGCTGATTGTGTTTGCAAAAGTTATAAGTTGTACATAAAACTCTTTTTCCATCTTCTGGACATTTCCATGCTCAATGCTTATAATATGTATAAGATGAGGACCAGAACAAACAATTATATGGCGAATTCTGTTTGTCTGTCATCAGACAAATAGTATTCAGTTACCAAGGAACAACACCTGCAATGGACCGCCCACTAAATTATCAACAACTACCTTCTCATCTGAAGCATGGTGATCACTTCCTAGTAAAACTGCCTGCTACTGCTTTCAAGAAAAAGACTCAGAAGAGGTGTTACGTCTGTGCACATACAAAAAAACGCCCACAACAACGCAGAGACACTCGTTTTATGTGCGAGGAGTGTAAAACACCACTGTGCATGACACTATGTTTCAAAGACTTCCACAGGCTGCAGAACTTCTAGAAACATTCCCTGTGACTGTATATGTGTATATAAAATATAGAAAAATAGCAATAAACAACATTTTATATAATTTGTGTGTGAAAACAACAATTATAAACAATATAAGGACAACGCTCTTATATGGGTGTGAAGCATGGGTGATGAATGTTGCAGCGAGGAGAAGGCTGGAGGCAGTGGAGATGTCATGTCTGAGGGCAATGTGTGGTGTGAATATAATGCAGAGAATTCGTAGTTTGGAAGTTACGAGGAGGTGCGGGATTACCAAAACTGTTGTCCAGAGGGCTGAAGAAGGGTTGTTGAAGTGGTTCGGACATGTAGAGAGAATGGAGCGAAACAGAGTGACTTCAAGAGTGTATCAGTCTGTAGTGGAAGGAAGGCGGGGTAGGGGTCGGCCTAGGAAAGGTTGGAGGGAGGGGGTAAAGGAGGTTTTGTGTGCGAGGGGCTTGGACTTCCAGCAGGCATGCGTGAGCGTGTTTGATAGGAGTGAATGGAGACAAATGGTTTTTAATACTTGACGTGCTGTTGGAGTGTGAGCAAAGTAACATTTATGAAGGGGTTCAGGGAAACCGGCAGGCCGGACTTGAGTCCTGGAGATGGGAAGTACAGTGCCTGCACTCTGAAGGAGGGGTGTTAATGTTGCAGTTTAAAAACTGTAGTGTAAAGCACCCTTCTGGCAAGACAGTGATGGAGTGAATGATGGTGAAAGTTTTTCTTTTTTGGGCCACCCTGCCTTGGTGTGGGAATTGGCCAGTGTGATAAAAAAAAAAATAAGGACAACAGTGTTTGTGGAGTTATTGTGTAGTAAATAAAGGGAAAAAACTTATAAAATAGTGTTAATATTGGTCTCACAGGCTATAACAGTTAGGCCTGAGTGGTTGAGGGGAGAGGACGTGTGTGTTGAGTGAAGTCCTAGGCCTTCTATATCAGAACTGCTTATCTCACCCGACTGATAACTCATCATGCAACAAATATCGTTGGAGCGCAGCTGAATTGCTGCTGGAACTCTTATGTGTGAACTGTGACTAGTGATATACCTAGTGAAACACAAACATGTTGATTTGAAGTGGCTGTAGGAGGCTACACCTTCACTCCACCTCGCCTGTCTCCCCTCCTTCCTCGATTTGGAACTCAGCCATTCGCCTCTATTTACTTATGGTCTAGAGGCGGTTTTTGCCAGACCACATAAATGCTTGAGTGCCCGTGTCAGTCCTCTGTGCCGCACTTCACTCATCTTACGAATATGTCTCCTGTGTGCCTACCTGCCTGCTACAAGCAAATATCCAAGTGGTTGACACGGGCTTAACAAGAACATTCAAGCAAGCTTGAAAGCAGCATTCCAAGCTAGCCAGGACAAGCTAAGGCAGCCTGCAGTTACAGCTCCTGACCCCCAGCATGTCTACGTATATGTTCTACAGTGCTGCTGGCATACCAGTGTTTCCTGTAGTGGCTTAGTTAAGAACAACTTAACAGCATTGCAGTATGACTTTTTTGTGGGACATGCCAGGGTTCACTGGGGGGGAAAAGGGGGGGAAAAAATTTTTGGTTTTTTGGGGGGGGGTTTTTAAAAAAAAAAAACCCCGGTTTTTAAAAATTTTAAAAAAAAATTTTTAAAAAAATTTTTTTTTAAAAAAAAAAAAAATTTTTGGGGGGGGAAAAAAAAAAAAAAAAAAAAAAAAAAAAAAAAAAAATTTTAAAAAAAAAAATTTTTTAAAAAAAAAAAAAAAAAAAAAAATTTAAAAAAAAAAAATTTTTTAAAAAAAATTTTTTTTTTTGGGTTTTTTTTTTAAAAATTAAAAAAAAAAAAAAAAGGAAAGTTTTTTTTTTTTTTTAAAAAAAAAAAATTTAAAAATTTTTAAAAGGGGTTTTCCAAAAAAAAAAAGGGGGAAATTGGTTGGGGGGGAAATTTTTCGGGGGGGCCCCCCCCCCCCCAAAAAAAAATTTTTTTGTTTTTTTTTTAAAATTTTTTTTTTTTTTTTTTTTTTTTTTTTTTTTTTTAAAAAAAAATTTTTTGTTTTTTTTTTTTAAAATTTTTCACCCCTTTTTTTTTAATTTGGTTTCCCAAGGGGGGAAAAAAAAAAAAAAATTTTCCCCCCCCCCTTTTGGGGGGGCCCATTTTTTTGGAAATTTTAACAATTTTTTTTTTTCCCCCCCAAAAAAAAGGGGCCCCCCCAAAAAAAACCCCAAAATTTTCCTTTAAAAACCCCAAAAAATTTTTTTTCCCCCAAGAAAAAAATTTAAAATTTTCCTTGGGGGTTTTTGGAAAAGGGGGGAAAACCCCGGGGAAAAAGGGGGGGGGGGGCCCCCCGGGGGGGAAAAAACCCTTTTTTTTTCCCCCCCCTTTAACCCTAAAATTTTTTTTAAAAAAAGAAAAATTTTTTCCTAATTTTTTTTTTTTTAAAAAAAAAAAGGGGGGGGCCCCCCCCCCCCTTTTTTTCCCTTTTTTAAAATTTTTTTCCCCCCTTTTGGGGGTTTTTTAAACCCCAAAAACCCCAAAAACCCCCCAAAATTAAAGGGAAATTTTAAAAAACCCCGGAAAACCTTCCCCCGGGGGGGTTTTGGGGGGAAACCCCCCCCCTTTTTTGGGGGCCCCCCTTTTTCCCCAAAAACCCCCCCAAAATTTTGGGGGGGAAAAAAGGGGGTTTTTTTTTTTTTTTTAAAAATTTTTAAACCGGGGGGGGGAAAACCCCCCAAAGGGGGGCCCCCCCTTTCCCCCCCCCCCGGGGGCCCAAAAAATCCCCCCCCTTTTTAAAAACCCCCAAAGTGGGCCCACCCCCCTTCCCCAAAGGGTGGGGGGGAAAAAGGGGGAAAAAAAAAAAAAACCCCCCTTCAAAAAAGGGGGGTTTTTTAAAAAAATTTTTTTTCCCCAAAATTTTAAAAACCCTTTAAAAATTTTTTAAATTTTTTTTTAAAAAAAAAAAAAGGTTTTTTTTTCAAAAAAATTAAAAAAAAAAAAAAAAATTTTTCCCAAAATTTAAACATTTTTGGGGGAAATTAAAAATTTTTTTTAAAAACCCCCAAAAAAATTTTAAAAATTTTTTTGGGGGGGGGGGTTAAAACAAAGTCAAAAAAGGGGGGGTTTTTTGGGGGGGGAAAAAATTTTTTCCCCCAATTTTTTTTTAAACCCCCCGGGGGGGGGGGTTTTTTTTTTTTTGGGGGTTTTTTTTTTTTTTTTTAAAAAGGGGTTTTTTTTTAAAGGGTTTTTTTTTTTTTTAAAAAAGGGGAAAAAAATTTTTTAAGGGGGTTTTTTTTGGGGGTTTTAAATTTTTTGGGGGGGTTTTTTTGGGGGGAAAGGGGGGAAAAAGGGGGAAAGGGTTTTTTTTTGGGGGGGGGGGTTTTTTTTTTTTTTTTTTGGGGGGGTTTTTTTGGGGTTTAAAATTGGGGGGGGGTTTAAAAGGGGGGTTTGAAATTTTTTGGGGGGGGTTTCCCCTTTTTTTTTTTTTGGGGGGGTTTTTTTTTTTTTTTGGGGGTTTTTTTGGGAAAAAATTTTCCCCCCCTTTAAAATTTTTTGGGGGGGACCCCAAAAAAAAAAAACCCAAAATTTTTTTTTTTTTTTAAAAAAAAAATTTTTTAAAAATTTTTAAAAAAATTTTTTAAAGGGGGAAACCCAAAAAAGGGGGGTTTTTTTTTAAAAAAAATTTTTAATTTTTGGGGGGGAAAAGGGGTTAAAAAACCCTTTTTTAGTTTTTTTTAAAATTTTTTTTTTGGGGGGGGGCTTTTTTTTTTGGGGGGTTTTTTGGTTTTTTTAAAGGGAGGAGGGGGGGTTTTTTGGGTTTTTTGGAAAAAAATTTTGGGGTTTTTGGGGGTTTGGGAAAAAAATTTTAAAAAGGAAAAAAAAGGGGGGAAAAGGGGGGGGTTTTTTTGAAATTTTGGGGTTTTTTTTTTAATTTGTAAAAAAAAAAAAAAATTTTTTAACCAATAAAAAAATTTTTAAAATTTTTAAAATTTTTTTTTTTAAAAGGGTTTTTTTTTTTTAAAAAAAGGGGGAAAACTGGGGGGTTGTTTTTTAAAAAAAAATTTTAAAAAAAAACCCCCCCCAAAATTTTTTTTTAAAAAACCCAAAAAATTTTTAAAAATTTTTTTTTTTTCCCCCTTTTTAAAAAAAAAAAATTTTTTTTAACCCCCTTTTCTTTTTAAAATTTTGGGTTTTTTTTTTTTTTTTGGGGGGTTTTTTTTTAAAAAAAATTTTCTTTTTTTTTTCCCTTTTTTTTTTTTTTTTTTGGGGGTTTTTTTTTTTTCCCCCCTTTTTTTTTGGGGTTTTTTTTTTTTTTTTTTTTTTTTTTTTTTTTTTTGGGGCCCCCCAAAGGCGGGGGGCCCCCCCTTTTTTCCCCTTTTTTGGGTTTTTTTTGGGGGGGTTTTTCCAAAAAATTTTTTTTTCCTCCCTTTTTTTTTTGGGGGCCCCTTTTTTCCCCAAAAAAACCCCCCCCCCTTTTCCCCTTTGGGTTTTCCCCCCCCCAAATTTAAAAAAATTTTTTCCCCAAAAACCCCCCCAAAACCCCCAAAATTTGCTAAACCCCCCCCAAAAACACCCCCCCCCCCTTCCAACCCCCCAAAACCCCCCCCCCTTCCCCCCCCCGGGAACCCTTTTTTTTTTCCCCCCCCCCCCCCCCCCTTTTCCCCCCCCAAAAAATTTTTAAACCCCCCCCCTTTTTAAACCCCCTTCCCCCTTTTTTTAAAACAAAAATTTTTTAAACAAAAAACCCCCCCCAAAAATTCTCCCCTCCTAAAACCTTCCCCCCGGCCCCCCTTTTTCCCCCCAAAAAAAAAAATTTTTTTTTCCCCCAAAAAAATTTTTTTTTCCCCCAAAAAAATTTTTTCCCCCCCCCTTTTTTCCCCCCTTTTTTTTTTCCCCCCCCCTTTTTTCCCCTTTCCCGGACCCTCCCTCCCTTTTTAAAATTTCCCCCCTTTTTTCCCCCCCCCCCAAATTTTTTAAATTTTTTTTTTTTTTTTCCCCCCCCCCTTTTTTTTCCCTTTTTTTTTTTTCCCCCTTTCCCAAAATTTAAAAATCCCCAATTCTTTTTTAAACCCCAAAAAAGGAAAGGGGGGTTAAAATTTTTTTTTTTTTTAATTCCCCCCCCCCCCCCTTTTTTTAAACCCCTTTAAAAAATTTTTAAAAAAAAACAAAAAAAACCCCCCCAAATTTAAAAAAAAAAATTTTTTCCCTTTTTCCCCAAACCCCCCCTTTCCCCAAAACCCTCAAAAACCTTTTTTTTTCCCCCCCCCCCCAAAAAACCCCCCCCCCCCCCAAACCCCCCCCCCCCCTTTTTCCCCCCCCCCCCTTTTTTTCCTTTTCCCTTTTTTTTTTAAAAATTTTCCCCCCCCCCTTTTCCCCCCAAACCCCCTTTTTTTCCCCTTTTTCCTTTTAAATTTTTTTCCCCTTTAAAAAAACCCCTTTAAATTCCCCTTCCCCCAAAACCCCTCAAATTTTTCCCTTTTTTTCCCCTTTTTTTTCCCCCCCCAAAAAAAAAGGGGTTTTTAATCCCCCCCCCCCTTTTTAAAATTTTTTAAAAAAAAAAAAAAAAACCCCAAAAATTTTTAAAAAATTTTTTTTTAAATTTTTCCCATCTTTCCCCCTCCCCCCCTTTTTCCCCCCTTTTTTTTTTTTTCCCCCCCCAATTTCCCCCCCCCCCCCCCTTTTTTTTTTTTTTTTCCCCCCCCTTTCCCAAACACCCCCCCAATTTTCCCCCCTTTTTAACTTTTAAAAAAATTTCCCCTTTTTTCCCCCCTTTCCCCCCCCTTTTTTTTTCCTCTCCTTTTTTTTTAAAAAAAAAATTTTTTTTTTTTTTTTTTTCCCCAAAATTTTTTTTTTTTAAAAAAATTTTTTTTCCCCCCTCCCCCCTTTTTTTTTTTTCCTTCCCCCTCTCTTAACTTCTCTTTTTTTCCTCCATTTCCCTTCCCCCTTGAACACTTTTTTTAAAATTCCATATGCTAAATTTTTTTCCCTTTTCTACTCTCTTTACATCATCATTCCCAATCGGGGTCCCCTTCCCTCCTGCACCCACTTTCCTTTTAAAAACCCCAAAATTCTGCTGAACCTCTAAAAACTCATTTTTAAACCTCCCCCATACCTCTTCGACCCCATTTCCCAGCTCTCATTTGGGCCCCTCTAACCCCCAATTGTGTTTTTATCTTACCCTAACTGCCTCCTCTTTTTTGTTTTTTAAAAACCTTTTTCCTCTCTTTCCCCGATGCTTCTATTCCCCCTTTTATCCCCCTCTTCCTTTTCTCCCGTGTTGCTACAACTAAAAAGTGATTGTTTTATCTGTGGCCCCCCTATAAACCCTTACATCTGAAGTTATCAACAGTTTTTTTATCTACCAATAATTTAAACCAACAAACTACTGTCATTTCGCCCTACATCATATCCCTGTATAAAAAATTTAAACCTCTTTTTCTTAAAAAAATGGATTACCTAAAAACTAAACCCCTTTCTATACAAAGTTTTAATCAAAGGGGTCCCATTATCATTTACACCTGGCACCCCCAAAATTTCCTACCCCAAACCCCCTCTAAAAATTTTTCCAAAATTTTGCAAATTTAAGTCCCCTACCCCAATTTTTCTCCACTTGGGTTAAAGGGTCCTATACCCTTCCCCTTAACCCCTTTTCCCCAAAAACTCTCTCTCCTTTCCCCGCATTCCTTCTTCTCCAGGTGCATACACGCTTATTATGAAAACCCCCTTCTCGCATCCAACCTTTACTTTAAACCACATAATTCCCTTTAATTTACACATTAATTTCCCTTTTCCCCCTTCCCTAACCCGTCCTTTAAAATTTCTGCTACCCCCCCCTTTTCTCTAACCTTCAATACTCCAGATTTAATCCATTTATTTCCCCCCCCCCTGAAACTTTTCCCCACCCCCTTCAGCTTTGTTTCCCCTTAGGGGCCAGGGCATCAAAATTCTTTTCATTTAAACATCGCAAAACATCTGTTTTTTTCTCCGCACTACATCCACGCAATTTAAGCAACCCCAGTTTTAAAAGTTTTTTTCTTTCTTTTTTAGTAATTTTGTTCTTTTATTTAAAAAAATCACTTTTCCCCCCCAACCCTTTTTGCACAAAGAAAAAAGAGGGGCTACAATAACACGGTGTTAGGATTTTTTATAGGGGAAATCTGTCTAAAATATTTAACCCTTTTGTCCTCTGATAAATTTTTTAAATTTCTTTGGGGCTCCCCAAAATTGTTTCTCATTCGAGGGCCCACTCCCTTTTTATTTGGCGATTACCCAAAGCCGCACAAAACATTGGGGAAAATCACAGTTTTTTGGGAAACGTAATGGCAAACAAAATGTTGTCACTCTTAAACAGTCATGATTTATCCCAAAAATTTTAGTGAAACCCTTTAACCCACACCCTATTATGGGGGCATCCCTTTATCGTGCCCGGGGTTTAAAATTTCTTCTGCCAGCTGTGAGTTTCCCTTTTTAACGATATTGCTCTGATCATTTCCCCTTTGGGAAACCTCACTAGATATTGGTTAAAACTTCCTTTTTCCCGGTTTGGGGTATTCAAACGGAAACGTTTTTTTTTCCCACTGGGCCCGCCTGGATGACTTTGTTTTACTGGGGATGAAGGGGGGTTAAACCCTTGGGGGGCCCGAGGGGATTTTAAAATGGTTTCCCTTGGGGGGGAGTTTCAGTTAAATTTGGGGGCCCCCTCAATTTTGGGGCCTTTCCCAAAACTTCATTTTAAACTACCTCCTTCATAAAACCATTCTTTTTCCAAAGGGTTTTTAAACTTTGTTTTTCACTGAAAGTACTGCTCGCCCGACTTGGCCCCAGCCTTTTGAAAACATCGTACCCCCCTGGGGAAGGGGGGGCCCTTTTTCCCCAAAATTTCCCTTGGGCGGCCCGGGGCCCGGGCCCCCCAGTGCGGCTGGGTTTGTCCCGGGGTTTAAAGTTCCCCCTTTTTTTTTGGGGGGATTGGGGAGGGGGGCAAAAAATAAATTAACCCGGGGGGGTTTGGTCGTTTGTTTTCTTAGAGGGGGGGGGTTTTTGGGGGGGTATGGGACCCGGGGGAAAATTTTGCGGGGGGGGGTTTGTGGGCTGGTTTTTTTTCCTTCCCTTTGAAAAAAATGGGGGTTTTTTGGTGGTTTTTGGGGGGACCCCGGTTTCCCAAAAAAAATTTGGGGGGGAAAGGGGATAATGGAAAAAAAACTTTTTCCAAATTTTTTTTTTTTTCGGGGGGACTTTTTTTTGGGAGGTTTTAATTTTCGTTTTAAATATTTAATTTTTTGTATTCCTAGTTTTTCTTTTGGGCTCATTTTATAGAATTGGGGAAAACCCTATTAATGAAATTGAGATGTTTTTTTAAATGGTTTTACAATGAAAGGGTTTCCCTTTTTTTTGAGCTCAAAAAGGCCCCGAAAAAGTTTTTGTTTTTTTTCCAAACTTTAAAAGTAAACAAATCGGGGGCCAAGCGTGCAATTCCGTCCCTTTTGGGGGAGTCTTTTAAAATTTTTTTCACAAATGGGACCAATAAAATTTTTTTTTCAATTTTTTTCACTAAAAGCAAATTTGTTGCCCTAACAAGGGAAAAACTTAATTTTTTTTTGAGAATTTAAAAATTTTAAAGTGGGGAAAACAAAAGAATATAAGAGGGGCCTTGAGACGTGACTTAAAGACTAGAGGGAAAGTCATTTTTAGTGCCCCCCAAAAGTCTTTCTTGTTTATTCTGGACCCTTTTTCCGAAATTTGGCCCTCTTTTTAAATTTGTGTGGAAATTTTGGGAAAAAAGGGTAAATTCTGAAACCCCCTGTACGGATAGTTTAAATTTTTTAAAAATTGGGGGGTTTTCTGCACCCCCTTCGTAGGGAAAAAAAAGGAGTTCTAGCGAAATATTTCATGTTTTTTGGGCGCTAGTACAGTGAAATTGGGGAAAAAAGGGGCTCAAAGGGGCAAAAAACGCCGATCCGTAAAAACGCCGAGACCTAAAAATTTGCGAGAGCATAATTCCGTAAGTTTTCTATCAAATTTCAAACTTTTGGGTCATTATGATCGGGGGGAAAAAATTCTCTACTTTTCAAAAAGAAAAAAAATAATTTTTTTTTTTTTTTTTTTAAATTTTGGGGAAACCCGAGAAACGAGTTTTGGAGGGGGCCCCCCTCACCCTCAAAGGGTTAAGGGGTTTAACCCGAACTGGGCTGATCGCGGGACCCCCATCCCCTTTCCCTGGGCGAATGAGTTTTGTCAGTGTTGGGGTGCCCCAATTTCTAGCTTGACAATCCCTTTCCGTACCACAGGCCAAAAAATTTAAAAGACAAATGGGATGCAAAGGGGAAAAAAATTGTTTGCTTTTTGCTCGGCAAGGCAGATGACTGCAAACATTCCTTTCACTAATTTTTGAAAATTGATGCAGCACTAACTAAGGGCAAATCCCTGTCGCCTGGTGAGGATGGTTAAAATTTCTTACAACATTTCTCAGAAATTTCTTTTGCAGTAACCCGGTAACCCTTACTTTAATTTTATAAAAATGAGCTATTTTTAAATGGGGTTTCCCCCCAATCTTGGACCAACAACCCTCATTCCAAATTCCCCCAAATTTCCCAAGCCCAATCAACAAAAAAGGGAATTTTTGCCCAAAAATCTCTTACTAGCTGCTTTTGTAAAACATTTTAAGAAAAGATTTTAATGCTCACTGAAGAGGTCTTGGTAGAGGAATTAGGGCCTATCGGTCCTTCTTCCCCCAGACCGAAAACCCAAATTTCCCCCCAATTCCCCTCCCCCATCCCATCCCCCCCATCCTCCCCCCTTTTTTCCTTTCCCCCCTCCCCTCCCCCCTCCCCCCTTTTGCCCTTCCCCTTTTTTTTCCTTTGGGGTTTTCCCACAGGCGCGCAGTTCCTAGGTAGGAGAAAGGATACCCGGGGGCCCTCCCCTTCCTTGAGGTTTTTTTGGGGGTGGCGGTTTTTTTTTTTGGGCCCTGGAAACTGGTCGCCTGGGGATGTCCCCTTTCCCCCTCCGGTTCCCGGGGGTAGCTTTGGGGGGTCCTTTTGGGCGGGCGAGTGTAAACTCTGGGAAACCACCTTTCGGGTTCCGGGGGTGGGGGCCGAAGGAGGTTTGCTTTTTTGGCGGATATCCCGCCGCCCTCTTTTTTTGTCCCCCAGGAGGGAGCCCGGCAGAATTTTTGAGGTTGCTATCCCCCGGGTTGTTAGTTTTTTTAGCATGTGGGTAGGGTTGGCACGGGTTCCCTGCCCGCTTTTGCGCTTTTCTTGCGGGGTGAGGGCTCTTGGGGGCGGAGGGGATTTCTGGCCCTTTAATTCCTCCTTTGGGGCCTATCCCTCCCCGGTCCCCCCCTTTTTTTTTTTTTTTTTTTATTTTTATTTTCTTCTTTTTTTTTTTTCTTTAACCCCCTTTAGGGTCGCAGGCCCCCTCCAAATCGTTCTCAGGGTCGGGGCCAAAATTTTTAAAAAAAAAAAAAATTTTTTTCTCTTAAAGAAAAAATTTAAAAAATCTTTTTTCCCGATCTTTTAAAAAACACCAAAAGTTTGAAATTTGATAGAAAATTAAAGGGGAAATTTTCTCTCGCAAAATTAGCGGCTCGGCCCATGTTTACCATCGGCGTTTTTTCCCACTTTAGCCCCAAATTTTTGGCCAATTTTTACTGTAACTAGTTCCCACAAAAAACATTTAAATTTTTTCGCTAGAAAAATCCCCCTTTTTTCATCGAATGGGTGCAAGAAACCACCCATTTTAAATTCAACTATCCAGTACAGTGGTTTAGAATTTAGCAATTTTGCCAATTTCACACAAATTTCAAAAATGCCAATTTCCGAATAGGGGGCCAGAAAAACAAGGGAAAATTCCTGGCACTAAAAAGGGCATTTCCTCTATCATTAGTCAGTCTCAAGGCCCCTCTTAAAATTCTTTTGCTTTCCATTTTGAATTTTTTTTTCACAAAAAAAATTTTGATTTATGTTTTGGGAGAATACTGCATTAGTTTTTAAAAAAAAGGTAAAAAATTATTGGGGGCCCGTGAAAGAATATTAACTCAAACCGTTTGGGCCCTTATTGCACGCTTGGCACGATTTGTTTACTTTTGAAGTTTGGTAAAATCGAACATTTCTGCTACTTTGAGCTAAAATTTCCCAAGGCACCTTTCTTTGTAAAACCAGCCAAAATCATCTCAATTTCTGTAAAAATGTTTTCCCCATTCTATAAAAGAGACCAAGAAAACTAGAATACAACAATAAATACCATACGAAAATACACTGCAAAGTCGCTCATTTATTCCAAAAAAATGGTCAAAGTTTTTTTTTTGTCTTTATGCACTGTGTGCTGCAGGATTTTTTTAGACTGTGCACACTGACCACATAGACCCATTCTTTCATATGAAGGCCTACCAGCTTTCTCCCACTAGATTTGAGGCCGCTAGAATTTATGCGTACTAGTACGTCAAAAACCCCTACGCGTAAAATGTACTAGTACAATGAAAACCCTCAAAGGGTTAATGAAAGTGCCCTTCTTCTCCGCACTGATATTCCGTACCATCAGCTATTTGTTCATACTTCGCTGCATTACACAGCAGCCCGTATCCACTTACATAGGTGGTATACGCTCTGTTCTTTATATCTCTCTCCTTCTCGGGCATTATCTATTCCGGATTTTGCCTTCCTTGTTTCGTCATTACCGCCACCGATTCTGTTACTTGGTGATTTTAATGCCCACCATTTCCTCTGGGGGGGGTCTCACTGTGATTCCTGTGGAATTCAGTTAGAGGCTTTTCTTGCCACCCACCCCCTCCATGTTTTAAATACAGGTACCCCACACCCATTTTGATCCTCGGACTCATACTCTCTCTTGCATCGATCTCTCAGTTTGCTCTTCCTCCGCCGCATTAGACTTCACTTGGCCCTGTTCTCCCGGACTTACATGACAGTGATCATTTCCCAATCATTCTTACTTCCCCTTCATATTCGCCACCTCTTCGCACCCCACGCTGGCAATTTAATCGGGCAAATTGGAACCTTTACTCACACCTGACTGTTTTTAAAGAGGTTCCTTCTTCGTCCTCCATCGATGAGCTTTTACACCTCTTCTCGTCCTCCATTTTCACCGCAGCTTCTCATTCTATACCCCAAACTTCGGGCAGGCATTCTCAGAAATGCGTGCCTTGGTGGTCTCCTGCTTGTGCTCGTGCAGTACGTTTGAAACGCGCTGCATGGGGCAGGTCCCGGGTACAATAGAACCACAGAGCGACTCCTTGATTTTAAACAGAAGCATGCGATCGCTCGCCGTGTCATCCGTGTTTGTCTAACGCACTTGCTGGCGAGATTATGTCTCCACCATCACCTCTGCTTCCTCATGAGTGCAGTCGGGAAAAAAAGTACGAAAACTGAGTGGTAAATATTCTCCTACCCGGCTCCTGTTCTGGGGGTTGCCGGTGTTGATATAGCAAACCCACTAGATGTTTGCCAATGAAATTGGCAATCTTTGGTCCGTATTTCTCAGGGACTCCATCTATGCCCCTCATTTCTTTCCTCAAAGTCTGCCAGAGAGTTAGCACCTTGGACTTTTCTTATCTCAGAGAAGAACAGTATAATGTGCCTTTTACACTTCAAGAACTGGAGGCAACACTCTCAGCTTGTCGATCATGGGCAGCTGGGCCGACGACATTCATATTCGTATGCTACAACATTTACATCAGTCAGCCCTTGCAGTCCTATTACGCCTTTACAATCTATTTGGTCACAAGGAGTTCTTCCACAGCTGTGGAAATCCGCCATTTTTCTCCCCTTTCCGCAAACCAGGCCACTACGGGACATGAAACCTCCCACTATCGTCCCATTGCCCCTTACCAGTGCAGTTTGCAAAGTAATGGAACGTCTAGTAAATAGACGTTTAGTGTGGTATTTTAGAGACACACAACAGTCTCTCCACTCGTCAATATGGCTTTCGTAAGGGACGTTCTACCATAGCCCCCTTACTGCCTTGGTTTACGTATGTTCGTAATGCCTTTGCGAATAACCACTCAGTTATTGCCATATTTTTTGACCTTGAGAAGGCAATGAAAACAACTTGGAGGTATAATATTTTAGCCCAAGCCCACTCCTTAGGCCTTCGAGGCAATCTACCATCCTTCCTTAAAAACTTTTTAACTGACAGGAAATTTCCATGTTCGGGTTAATAATGTGCTCTCCCGGGACTTTATCCAAGCTGAAGGTGTCCCCCAGGGATGTTTTTCTGAGCACAACACTTTTTCTCCTTGCTATTAATGATTTGGCCTCTAGTCTTCCATCAAATATTGGTCATCACTCTATGTTGATGACTTCGCTATTGCCTGTGCAGGCGCTGACTGCCCACCTCCTTACATTTTCCCTCTCCAGCATGCAGTCGACCGTGTTTCCAATTGGGCCACCACACAGGGGTTTTTAAATTTTCCAGCACTTAAAACCCACCAAATCACTTTCACTAGACGCTCTGTCATCTCCGATCATCCTTTGTACCTCTATGGCTCCCGTATCCCTGAACGTGATACAGTCAAGTTTCTGGGCCTCCTCTTTGATCGTAGGTTATCCTGGAAAACCCCACATTACCTCTCTGAAGGCAACTTGTCACAGCCGGCTGAACCTTCTTAAAACCCTTGCTCATCTTTCGTGGGGAGCTGATCGTCGAACCCTCCTTCACCTACAATTCCACCCCTTATTTATCGAAACTTGATTATGGTGACCAGATCTATTCAGGGCATCTCCTGCTACTCTCTCTACCTTAACCCCATTCATCACCAAGGATTACGTTTATGCCCTTTGGGGCTTTTCACTCTTCCCCTGCGAAAGCCTCTATGCAGAAGCGAACGTTCCATCCTTATCCGATCGCCGTGATGCCCATTGCCTGCGCTACTATGTACGCTCTCATGTCCCGCAATCCTTCCATTTTTAGAATGGTCAAATGATATTAGTAGACATTCTTTATTTGTTCGCCGCCCCTGCTTACTCCCCTCCCTTCTCTCTTCTCGCCTTCATTCGCTCTTGTCTTCTCTTCAACTACCACCTTTCTATGTACATGTAGCATCTCACTTTTCCCTACCCCCCTGGGAAGTTCCAGCTGTTCGAGTCTGTTCTTTCTCCCTCCCTTGCTCGAAAACCCAACTGCTACGGTCGCTTCCCGCTCTCTTTTTCTTGACCACTTTCACTCTCATTCTCATGCCATTGCTGTGTACACAGATTTGGGTCTAAGTCTTCTGACGGCGTAGGATTCGCAGCAGTGTTTCCGGACAGCATCGTACAAGGGCATTTACTATCTTCAGCTAGTATTTTTACTGCTGAATTATATGCCATCCTTACAGCACTTATCCGTATTGCATCTATGCCTGTGTATCATTTGTGGTTGTCTCAGACTCCCTTAGGCTTTACAGGCTATACAAAAATTGATACACCTCACCCCTTAGTCCTCCGACCAACTTTGGCTACGCCGCATCTTTACGAAGCATAAAGATATTGTTTTTTGTTGGGGCCCTGGTCATGTTGACGTACAGGGCAATGAACAGGCAGACACTGCTGCGCGGGTCAGCAGTACATGACCTACCAGTTTTCTTATAAGGTATTCCATGTACGGACTATTTTGCTGTAATATCTTCCCACCTTCACAAACCCCTTGGCAACAACGTTGGTCTACTATGCTTGGCAACAAACTTCAGTCTATTAAACCGAGTATAGGTTACTGGCCGTCTTCTTATCACCAGTGTCGAGGTTGGGAGACTACTCTCTCCCGTCTTCGCATTGGCCATACTCGTCTTACTCATGGATATCTCATGGAGAGGCGTCTTGCTCCTCTCTGTGAGAATTGCCAAGCTCCTTATCATCAGCCACATTCGTTGGACTGCCCCACTTTATAACGAGCACGCAGAATTTACCTCTGTCGTCGTCTTCGCCCCGCTGCTCTCTCTTTACCTTCCCTTCTCGCTGATGACCCACCTTTCATCCGGACTCTCTCATTGACTTTTTGACAACGACTGACTTACTTCACAGATTCTGATACTTTCAGCCCTTTCTACTTGAATCTCTTGCTACCCTCTACCCCTGTACTATCTCCTGCCCCGCTGTTTTCTGTAACCTGCTGATCATCCCCCCTCCCTTCTGCCATCCAATTCCCTTGCTTCCTTCCCTACCCTGCAGCGCTGTATAGCCCTTGTGGCTTAGCGCTTCTTTTTGATTATAATAATAATAATCAAGAAATGGCTAAGTATTTTATCCACAGTGGTATATTACAGACCATTCTCGAGAAATACCCTGACTTTGCTAGCTGTAAATAAAGCATTACCACATGTGTGTGTGTGTGTGTACTCACCTAGTTGAGATTGCAGGGGTCGAGTCCAAGCTCCTGCGTGTGTGTGTGTGTGCGTGTGTGTGTTTGTGTGTGTTTGTGTGTGCGTATGTGTATGAGTGTGTGTGTGTGTGTGTGTGTGTGTATGTGTGTGTGTATGAGTTTGTGTGTGTGTGTGTGTGTGTGTGTGTGTGTGTGTGTGTGTGTGTGTGTGTGTGTGTGTGTGTGTGTGTGTGTGACTCAACAATCAATATTTGCACCAATAACTCACTACAGTTGTGACCGGGTGTGGAAGTGTGAATTGCTCATTACTCTAAAATTTGTTCTTGATTGTAGCCATGTATAAACGCAAGTAACCATTCTTACAGTATTCATTACCTTTGTAACTTGTGAGCTCATTACCTTTGTAACTTGTGAGTTCATTACCTTGTACCTAGTTCAGCCATCAAAACTTTGGGGCCCAGTCCCTGGACCCATTGTGTACCTCTATAATCTGTAAATACCTTTGTAACTTGTCATGATTGTGACTAGACCTACCTGGAGTTCATTACCTTTGTAAATTGTGAATTCATTACCTCTGTAACTTGCTCAGCCATCAAAACTTTGAGGCCCAGTCCCTGGACCCATTATGTACCTCTGTAATCTTTTGACTACCGCCCACAGGATGGGTATGGGGTGCATAATAAACATATTAAACTAAACAGGCTGTAAAAGTTACTTGGAAAAAAAAAATAAAAATTAATAGAAAATAGTACCTAAAAAAACAAACAAAAAAATAATACCGGGTGACGGCAGTCGGCATCTGCTAGAAAAATGACAGGATGGATAATGAGAACCTTCAAAACTAGGGAGGCCAAGCCCATGATGACACTCTTCAGGTCACTTGTTCTATCTAGGCTGGAATATTGCTGCACACTAACAGCACCTTTCAAGGTAGGTGAAATTGCTGACCTAGAAAATGTACAGAGAACCTTCACAGCGCGCATAATGGAGATAAAACACCTCAATTACTGGGAGCGCTTGAGGTTCCTGAACCTGTATTCCCTGGAACGCAGGCGGGAGAGATACATGATTATATACACCTGGAAAATCCTAGAGGGACTAGTACCGAACTTGCACACGAAAATCACTCCCTACGAAAGCAAAAGACTTGGCAGACGATGCAACATCCCCCCAATGAAAAGCAGGGGTGTCACTAGCACGTTAAGAGACCATACAATAAGTGCCAGGGGCCCGAGACTGTTCAACTGCCTCCCAGCATACATAAGGGGGATTACCAACAGACCCCTGGCAGTCTTCAAGCTGGCACTGGACAAGCACCTAAAGTCGATTCCTGACCAGCCGAGCTGTGGCTCGTACGTTGGTTTGCGTGCAGCCAGCAGCAACAGCCTGGTTGATCAGGCTCTGATCCACCAGGAGGCCTGGTCACAGACCGGGCCGCGGGGGCGTTGACCCCCGGAACTCTCTCCAGGTAAACTCCAGGTATACCGGGCATTTTCTGTCAACGTCACGCCTCCATATTTTGGTAAGTATTGATGGTAAAAAAATTTTGTTTAGCCTATAATGTTTAGAAAAAAAAAACTATCTTTTCATAAGAATTTTTTTTTTTTTTTTTTTTTTTTTTTTTTTTTTGAAATTTGGGGGACCCTGAGAACAAGTCTCTGAGAGGGCCTGTGGACCCTGAAAGGGTTAACATGCTCACACATGCTTGTTGGATGTCCAAGTTCCTCACATTTAAAACCTCCTTTACACCCTCTTAACCTTTCCAAGGATGACCCCAATGCCTTCTTTCCTCCATTCCAGATTTATACACCCTCCAAGTCATCCTACTTTAGTCATCTTCACAATATACACATAAATAACGTGAGTTGCAAATACAGGTCGGCTATCACTAGTCCAGCATCATTGGGACTTGTAGTGTGCCGGTTTAGAGAGCTTTCTGATTACAGGTAATCCTTATTTATTATCAATGACTTTCTTCCTCCAGGTTCTCTGTATTTTCACACTGCCTCTCCAAACTGGCTTAATGTGAGATTTAAACATCTGCCAATTTAGTCAGTATAAATGGGAAACGGATAAAATTCTGCGAAATTAGTGAGGCTGACCTGGAACCAAACCAATTGTTAATGATTAATGGCGGTTAAGATTGTTAATGCTCATGGTAATATAGGTATAATGAAGGCATTGGAGCTACTCTAAGTGATTTACAAGGTAATGTAAATTAGACATGGATATTAACCTTTTCAGGGTTTGTGCCATAGATCCACGGCTTTACATTCAGGGTCCAAACCGTAGATCTACGCCATGAGCTCAGCTCACTCTGATAAGCTGTGAGCAGTAAATTTGGGCCTAGATATGAGGCCCACATATCTATGTGATGTGTGCACCACATAAAACAAATCCTGCAGCACACAGTGCATAATGAGAGAAAAAAACTGACACCATAATTTTCGATTAAAACAGCGACTTTGCAATGTTTTTTCATGTTTTTTATAGTTGTATTTGCAATTTCTTGGTCTCAGTTGATAGAATGGAAGATATACTATGGTAATAAAGATGATTTTGAATGGTTTTATTACTGAAAATGACTTGAAACTGAGCTCAAAGTAGCAGAAATGTTAAATTTTTGCCGATGTTCAAGAGTAAGCAGATGACCTCACAAGTTTAATACATGACAGCTGGTGGGTCTAATATACATTTACAAATGTGGTGATATTATCTGTACAATTATTACAGTATTGCATAACAGTAAATCTTCTATTTTTTGGTTTGAATAAAAATTCATTATGTGAATAAAAAATCAAAATGGAATTCACTTGTAAAGCCTAAAACATAACTTATGAACAGAGGAAATGTTAGTTTAGTGCCAGGAATGCCTGCATTGTTTATTCTGGACCCTATTTTGAAATTGGAATATTTTGAACTTTGCATTAAATTGGCCAAATTACCAATTTCCGGTCACTTTATTTTGTTGTTGAAACAGTTGACTTGACTATTTCTTGTGCTCAATCGATAGAATAGAAGTAATACTAGTGAAATAGCTAAGAATTTGGTTGACTGGAATACTGTAATTGGCCTAAAATGGGAGTCAAAGTCGGCAAAATTGCCGATATGTAAATATCGCCGACGCATCAAAATTTGCAAGAACATAATTTCGTCAATTTTCCATCAAATTTTGTGCTTTTTGTTGTATTACCTTCAGAAAAATATTCTCTACCATTTCATAAGAAAAAAAATTCTTGGACCCTGGTGTGCACTTTGAAATTTGGCCTCTGGACCCTGAAAGGGTTAAATAATGAAGAAATAACAGAAAAACTGATTTTTTTCTCTATAATATTTATTAGGGTGCAAAATAAAACATAATTATTGACTTCTTTGTAAAATTTTCCCATTCAATGACAGCTTTTATTTATATTTTGCTTCACACTGAACACATACTTGCTATATATATTGCTGTTAGGTATATCTTTGATTCACTTAGTGCTAACAATATACCATCCTTTTGTTAGATATTTCCTTGACAACATAGTTGTTAATAACACTTAATAGTAACAAAATCTTTCACTATACCATACTTGTTCACGTGTGCTTCTCCAGTGGTCATGTGATGACTTATAAATCACAGTACAGATGATCTACTTCTCTCAGCCTTTTTATTTCTTGTTCATTCAATTTTTTTTTATTCTACAGTTGTACATCATTTGATATATTCATAATTTTTTTGACTGTACAGATCAGCAGTGAACTTGTTCATAGCAGCCGCATCCTTGTGCTTCATCATGGGCGCCTTCTGGTGCATTCTCCCGGTGGCACTGCATTCTTGCGGCTCTCACCAGAACAGACTTTTGTGCCGCCCAGTGCCACAACAACACCACCAACTCTTCTTCAGCATGCCATTTGGATGACTACTAAAGTATGATTCAGCTACCAACTTGTTTTTATTGTGTAGGGAAACTTTTGTATGCTTTGGCTTTGGTTCATAGAGATCCTGGGATTATAGAAATATCTGAAGCAGTGTGTGGTGGAACGTTGAATAGCGTTTGGCAGTGAATATGTTAGTCAGGGAACAGGAGCAGTGTTGGTGGAGTGTTGGAGAATGTGGAGGCTTGAATCTGTATTTATGCATACATCAGCCATCTTCCACTGTGCTAGAGGCACATTGATACTACAGTTCAGATGCCCCTTTAACCTGCAATATTGCTACCTCTCCTTCATTGCACAAGCACTGTACTTTCCACCTTCAGGACTGAAGTCTGGCTAACCAGTTTCCCCGAATCCTTTTATTAATGTTATCTTGCTCATAAAAACCATTTGCCTCCGCTCCTATCTAACACACTTATACACTCTTAGATGTCCAAGCGCCTTGCACACGAAACCACCTTTACCCCCTTCCTCCAACCTTTGCTAGGCCAATTCCTACCCCTTCTTACCTCACATACAGATTTATACACCCTCCAAGTCATCTTATTTTGTTCCATCATCTCTGAATGTCCAAACCACCTCAGTAACCCCTTTTCAGCCCTCTGGATAATACTCTTAGTAATCTCACACCTCTTAATCTCCAATAATAGCAACAACAACAACAACGACTCTCAGGTAAGGACCCACAAGGGGCGAGGGGCAAGTGGGGACAGGGCAAAGAATAGATGGTGAGAGGAATGTCTCGAGTCGAAGGGAGAAGAGTTGGGACTAGACCCAACCACTAAGCCTTGAAAACACTGACAAGGATGACATAGAAGGCACTGGAATACTGCAGAGGCTGACTGCATCTTGCATGATGGGAGAAAACTTAGACTTGCTGGTGGTAGGTGGCTGTCAGTGGCAAGGGAGGAGCTGCATGATGATTGGTCAGTTGTGGAGTTAGGTGTTTACTTCAAGTTGTGACGTTTTACAATAACTTCAAGCTTGCTGATGTCGGATCCATTTTCAAGACATTTAAATCGTTGGATCGGGAGGATCATGAGGCGTGTCTTCAAGTGTTTCTTGTGGGGATTCTGAGAGTGATCTTGAATGGCATCTAGGAGAGTTGGAAGTGGAATGAAACCACCACAGCTGAAAGAAGGATCGGTGGTATACTTGAGTCATGTTGGAAAGTTGCTTGTGCAATTCAGAGAGCTGCATTTCATGACCCTGTTGAGCTGTGGTGTAGAAAGTAATTCTACTCCATTTAAAATAAGAATCTGCATCATCATCAGTTGTATTGAATTGAGAGTCATAAGATGGTGTTGTTGGCGTGGGTTTAGCCCTCTTAGCAGGTGGTGATGAAGGTAGAGGTGAAGATTCGACGTCGGTGTCAGTAGATGAGGAGGAAGATGTTGCTGGTGGCAAGAAGGTCTCTGATTGGTGGGTGTCCATGGGGAGTGATGGTAGTAGAGGCTTCTCATTGGAGCAGGTGTTGCGCAACTTAACATTAAGATCGACAACACTCTAATTGCCAGACATAATGAGGGCAAATTCCTTGGCGTATACCTCGACAACAACCTAAATTTCAGCACCCATATCCAACACATAACAAAAAAAGTATCGAAAACGGTGGGAATCCTCTCCAAGATACGATAATACGTGCCGCAAACTGCCCTTCTCACACTATACCATTCAATGATATATCCATACCTCACCTATGCTATCTGTGCTTGGGGTTCAACTGCAGCAACACACCTAAAGCCATTAATAACCCAACAAAAAGCCTCAGTAAGAATAATCACTAAATCCCATCCCTGGCAACACATCCCCCCACTCTTCATAGATCTAAACTTACTCCCTGTTCAGAACATCCACACTTACTACTGTGCAATCTATATCTACAGGACCTTAAATTCCAATATTAACCTTGACCTAAAATGCTTTCTTGATAGTTGTGACAGGATCCACAGGCATAACACCAGGCACAAACATCTCTATGACATTCCCCGTGTTCGACTAAACCTTTACAAAAATTCAATGTATTGCAAAGGAGCTAAAATATGGAACACCCTACCTGAGAACTCTAGAACTGCAGACACATTCATCACTTTCAAAACCACAGTTAGAAAACATCTTATCTCCCTGATCCACCCCGACAACTAACTACATGATAACCACCTGGTGGTTCACAATTACACTCACTCACCCACTGACTATAAACCCAGAAATACTAATCTTAATCTTAAAATAATAAATCCTAACTAGTCATAAGTTTGCCTATGATACTCCAATATAGACACTTTGTATTGTGCCAAAACAAAAGCATTCACATTGCTAAACTCACAAATTATGATGTAGTCACTTAGCCTTAATACCATAATCTGTAAGGATTTAATGTTAAGAATTAATCTAAGTCTGCCCGAAATGCCTAGCCATGCTAGGTGTCCTAGTGGCCCCCTCTGTAATTAGTATTTTATAACATGTAAACCACACAATACTCAAAACCTGTAAACCCCACATTGTAACACTTACAGAGAATAAACTTGAATTGAATTGAATTGGTTGTTGTTGGAGTGACGTCACTAGTTGGTGGAGTTACTGAAGAAGTAGAAGCAGAGGTGGCGACTAAGTCTTTCGTGAATTTGAGAATATTGGCCGAAGGTGGAGAGACTGGAAATACAAACGATGGCATGTTGTTCAAGGCAAATACCTCGTTGATGGTGGTGTTGAAGGAGCCAGGTATCTGCCACGTTCTGCATATGAGCATATAGCAGACAGTAGTGGATCTTTGTTAGGTCACACACTGGAGGAGTGACGATGTAAGTGGGGCTGACGAAGTAATAGTAAACAGCAAGACTGTCACTCAGACCAGTGGCTGCCATGTTCACATCAGTGAAGGTGACTTTGAGCATGGATGAAGCATTTGGGATTTTTGTGATGCTGTCAACAGTGGCCCATGAGTTTTGAGTTTCAATAGATGTCTTGAGTTCAGAAATTGGTTGCGAGGCGAGAAGCTTATCTAATTTTTTGAGGAATACTGATCTTGCCCTGAGAGCAGGAGAGGACATGGCAGTAAATCCTCGAGCAGTAAGAGTGGTGGTGGCTTCAGTAGTAAGTAGCTTCTCAGCTTCAGCATCATTGTGACACACAACAGTGAAGGCTTCCTTTAGTGTAAGAATAGCATTGAACTTCACTTGCAACCCACCCTGAATGGTGGTTGCAAGAGCAAGCTTCGATGAATCATCAACAGTACTACTGTTTGGTTTGATCTTGACATGATTTGCATAGCTCATCATGGTGCAAGTCAAGGATGAAGACAATGGGGCTCTGGTGGCCTGGTGGTTAATGCTCTCGCTTCACACGGTGAGGGCCTGGGTTCGATTCCCAGCCAGAGTAGAAACATTGGGCGTGTTTCTTTCCACCTGTTGTCTATGTTCCCATCAGTAAAATGGGTACCTGGGTGTTAGTCGACTGGTGTGGGTCGCATCCTGGGACACTGACCTAATTTGCCCGAGATGCTCAGCATAACAAGTGGCTTTCTATATAGTAGTATGTCATTGTTGTCAGCTAGGACTGTATACCATGTACATGTACTTGTAGTAAATAAAGATTATTATGGTATAAGTTCCCCTCCCCAACGGGGATCGTAGGGAGACTGAATAAGTAGGAGGAGAACTGCTATGACTTGCCAAGGCGAGTCTTTCTCTTGCTTAATCTCCAGAGTACAATTTTTTTTTTTTTCAACAAACTGGCCATATCCCACCAAGGCAGGGTGGCCCAAAAAGAAAAATGGAAGTTTCTCTTTTTAAATTTAGTAATTTATACAAGAGAAGGGGTTACTAGCCCCTTGCCCCCGGCATTTTAGTCGCCTCGTACAACACGCATTGCTTATGGAAGAAGAATTCTGTTCCACTTCGCCATGGAGATAAAAGGAAAAAAACAAGAATAAGAACTAGAAAGAAAATAACAGAAAACCCAGAGGGGTGTGTATATATATGTTTGTATATGTATGTGTAGTGTGACCTAAGTGTAAGTAGAAGTAGCAAGACGTACCTGAAATCTTGCATGAGAGTAATAATTCTCTCTATTATATTCACACTGCATATTGCCCTCAGACATGACATTTATATATTTATTAAATTTATTTAGAGTACAGGTGTCTTTGACTTTATGAATTAGATGCACTGCAGGTCCTTGGCAGCTGTACTATTCTCAATCAGGCTGTCAGTACTTAACCCCTTGACTGTCACAACCCCCAATCCTGAGATGTCTCCTGGTGTCACAAAATTTAAAAAAAAAAAATTATGTTTTATTATGAAATGATAAAGAATCTTTTCCCGATTGTAATGATACCAAAAAAAATGAAATTTGATGGAAAACTGATGGAATTACGCACTCGCGAAGCTAGTGACCTCAGAGATATTTACAAATCAGCGATTTCGCTCACTTTGAGCCCTACTTTTGGCAAATTCCATTGTTCCAGTCGACCAAACTCATAGCTATTTCTTTAGAACTCCATGTTTTCTATCGATTGAGTACAAGAAACTGCCCATTTACCGATTTCAACTACCCAATAATGTGGTCAGAAATTTGCAATTTGGCCAATTTCACAAAAATTAAAAAATATGACAATTTCAAAATAAGGTCCAGAATGAACAATGCAGACATTCCTGGCTCTAAAATAGCATTTTCTTTGTTCATCAGTCACATCTCCAGGCCCCTCTGACATTACTCTTGCTTTCTATTTTGAATTTTTATTCAAACAAAAAAATAGAAGATTTACTGTTATGCAGACTACTGCAATACTATAATAATTGTATAAATAACATCAACCCATTTATGACTGCATATCAGAATGGCTAGTTGGACATTGATTGGACAATGACATCATTTGTTTACTTTTGAACATCGGCAAAAATCAAACATTTCCCCTACTTTGAGCTCCATTTGCAAGTTTTTTTTATAGTAAAATCACTCAAAATCACTTGTATTTCTATAATATGTTTTCCATTCTATCAAATGAGACCAAGAAAACGAGAATACAACCATAAATGCTATAAAATAGACCATAAATTCGGCATTTTAATTAATTTTGTATAAGAAGAATTTTTAACTTGTTTTGTGATCCTGTTACATGTGGTGAATACTGCATCTATATTGCAGATTTGAAAATATCAATAGTTGTAGGAAATCCCATAATAACCAGATCACACAAAATGAACCTGCACAAAGTGAAAGGAACCATTATATGTACAGTAAACCCTTGATTGAATGGACTAATAGGGAAGAGCAGGTGGCTGGTAATGATGATTGTAGAGGATACAGAAGAGATAACAATAATGGACAGTTCTGTAACTAACAGACTTGGTTGTTTCTGGATTGGTTGACAAAGTGAATTTTGTCTGGTACTTCTAAAGTTCATTAAACTGAGGCTTTACTGTTGCATTCATCTTTTACACTGTGTACTCACCTAGTTACTCACCTAGTTGAGGTTGCAGGGGTCGAGTCCAAGCTCCTGGCCCCGCCTCTTCACTGGTCGCTACTAGGTCACTCTCCCTGAACCATGAGCTTTATCGTACCTCTGCTTAAAGCTATGTATGGATCCTGCCTCCACTACATCGCTTCCCAAACTATTCCACTTCCTGACTACTCTGTGGCTGAAGAAATACTTCCTAACATCCCTTTGATTCATCTGTGTCTTCAGTTTCCAACTGTGTCCCCGTGTTGCTGTGTCCAGTCTCTGGAACATCCTGTCTTTGTCCACCTTGTCAATTCCTCTCAGTATTTTGTAAGTCGTTATCATGTCCCCCCTATCTCTCCTGTCCTCCAGTGTCGTCAGGTTGATTTCCCTTAACCTTTCCTCATAAGACATACCTCTTAACTCTGGGACTAGTCTTGTTGCAAACCTTTGCACTTTCTCTAGTTTCTTTACGTGCTTGGCTAGGTGTGGGTTCCAAACTGGTGCCGCATACTCCAATATGGGCCTAACGTACATGATATACAGGGTCCTGAACGATTCCTTATTAAGATGTCGGAATGCTGTTCTGAGGTTTGCCAGGCGCCCATATGCTGCAGCAGTTATTTGGTTGATGTGCGCTTCAGGAGATGTGCCTGGTGTTATACTCACCCCAAGATCTTTTTCCTTGAGTGATGTTTGTAGTCTCTGACCCCCTAGACTGTACTCCGTCTGCGGTCTTCTTTGCCCTTCCCCAATCCTCATGACTTTGCACTTGGTGGGATTGAACTCCAGGAGTCAATTGCTGGACCAGGTCTGCAGCCTGTCCAGATCCCTTTGTAGTTCTGCCTGGTCTTCGATCGAATGAACTCGTCTCATCAACTTCACGTCATCTGCAAACAGGGACACCTCGGAGTTTATTCCTTCCGTCATGTCATTCACAAATACCAGAAACAGCACTGGTCCTAGGACTGACCCCTTTGGGACCCCGCTGGTCACAGGTGCCCACTCTGACACCTCGCCACGTACCATTACTCGCTGCTGTCTTCCTGACAAGTATTCCCTGATCCATTGCAGTGCCTTCCCTGTTATCCCTGCTTGGTCCTCCAGTTTTTGCACTAATCTTTTGTGTGGTACTGTGTCAAACGCCTTCTTGCAGTCCAAGAAAATGCAATCCACCCACCCCTCTCTCTCTCTTGTCTTACTGCTGTCACCATGCCATAGAACTCCAGTAGGTTTGTGACACAGGATTTCCCATCTCTGAAACCATGTTGGCTGCTGGTGATGAGATCATTCCTTTCTAGATGTTCAACCATTCTTCTCCTGACAATCTTTTCCATGATTTTGCATGCTATACATGTCAGTGACACTGGTCTGTAGTTTAGTGCTTCATGTCTGTCTCCTTTTTTAAAGATTGGGACCACATTTGCTGTCTTCCATGCCTCAGGCAATCTCCCTGTTTCGATAGATGTATTGAAAATTGTTGTTAGGGGTACACATAGTGCCTCTGCTCCCTCTCTCAGGACCCATGGAGGGATGTTATCTGGCCCCATTGCCTTTGAGGTATCTAGCTCACTCAGAAACCTCTTCACTTCTTCCTCGGTTGTGTGTACTGTGTCCAGCACATGGTGGTGTATCCCACCTCTCTGTCTGTCTGGAGCCCCTTCTGTCTCCTCTGTGAACACTTCTTTGAATCTCTTGTTGAGTTCCTCACATACTTCACGGTCATTTCTTGTTGTCTCTCCTCCTTCCTTCCTTAGCCTGATTACCTGGTCCTTGACGGTTGTTTTCTTCCTGATGTGGCTGTATAACAGCTTCGGGTCAGATTTGGCTTTTGCTGCTACGTCATTTTCATACTGACGTTGGGCCTCCCTTCTTATCTGTGCATATTCATTTCTGGCTCTACGACTGCTCTCCTTATTCTCCTGGGTCCTTTGCCTTCTATATTTCTTCCATTCCCTAGCACACTTGGTTTTTGCCTCCTTGCATCTTTGGGTGAACCATGGGCTCATCCTGGCTTTTTCATTATTCCTGTTACCCTTGGGTACAAACCTCTCCTCAGCCTCCTTGCACATTGTTGCTACATATTCCATCATCTCATTAACTGGCTTCCCTGCCAGTTCTCTGTCCCACTGAACCTCATTCAGGAAGTTCCTCATTCCTGTGTAGTCCCCTTTCCTGTAGTTTGGTTTCATTTGTCCTGGCCTTCCTGCTTCCCCCTCCACTTGTAGCTCTACTGTGTATTCGAAGCTCAAAACCACATGATCGCTGGCCCCAAGGGGTCTTTCATATGTGATGTCCTCAATATCTGCACTACTCAAGGTGAATACTAAGTCCAGTCTTGCTGGTTCATCCTCTCATCTCTGTCTCTTGTAGTGTCCCTTACGTGTTGGTACATATAGTTTTCCAGTACCACCTCCATCATCTTAGCCCTCCATGTATCTTGGCTCCCATGTGGCTCCAAGTTCTCCCAGTCGATCTCCTTGTGGTTAAAGTCACCCATGATCAGGAGCTTTGCCCTGCATGCATGAGCTCTTCTGGCCACTGCAGCCAGTGTGTCAACTATCACTCTATTGCTCTCGTCATACTCTTGCCTTGGCCTCCTGCTGTTCTGTGGTGGGTTATACATCACTGCAATTATCTAATACCATTGTGTGTTCTAGTACCATTGTGTGTTCTAGTACCATTGTGTGTTCTAGTGCCATTGTGTGTGCTAGTGCCATCGTGTGTGCTAGTACCATCGTGTGTGCTAGTGCCATTGTGTGTGCTAGTACCATTGTGTGTACAGGTCCGCCATCACAAATCAGGCAATCAGTTATTCGGTTCCTTCAGTTATTCGGCACTAATTTCGGCTAGCATAATTTCAAATTTCCAGGGTCGCCACACCAACCTGCTGGTACTGTTTGGTGGTGCTACTTACTGCATAAGTCATTCTAATTTCTTTTTCTCCATTTATTGTTATAACCTGCTTACTTTTAGCCCTAGCCATGGTTCCAGTGAATAAAAAATGCTTTTTGTTGTGTAAAGCACCTACACTGTACATTGTCCATTAAAGATAAGGTGGCTTTGAAGCCACTGTTGGTTGCCATGAGCTCAGTCTCATGAAGCAGGAGAATATGCTTTATTATTATGCTAATATCAACACTACAGCTTATTGTCTATCACACTTGATCTAATATGACATAATAAACAATATAAATAACACAAACGTGTTAAATACTCGAGAATGAATAATATTTGGCATAATACTGAGCAGTTCGACGGAGGTATGAAGAGGACATGGTATACAAATACCATTCTCCTATCCCTGTCTTGGGGGCTTATATTAGAGAAAACGGAGTGTAGCACAGAGCTAACTGTGATATACACTCGTACTGCACCATAAACAACAAAGCTATTTCCTCTTCATAGAATGTCACACATAGCAGCATGTGTGTAGAGAACCTAGGATAACCCAAAAAAGTCAGACAAAGTGGCTTATTTCTAGTACCTGGCTTGGGTTAGCCATATATGATTTTTGGTAAATATTCAATTCCCAGCCAGGGTAGAAACATTGAGTGTGTTTCTTCACACCTGTTGTCTATGTTCACCCATCAGTAAATGGGTACCTGGGTGTTAGTTGACTGGTGTGGGTCGCATCCTGGGACACTGACCAAATTTGCTTGATATACTTAGCATAACAAGCAGCTTTCTGTATAGTAGTATGTCACTGATGTCAGCTAGGCCTGTATACCTTGTACATGTACTTGTGGTAAATAAAGATATTATTATTATTATTACTACTATTATTATTATTTTCTCAGTTGTTTGTTGGGTTATCTTACTGAAACTTGGGCAATGTATGACAGAAAGATACTTCTTAACGTACGCCAAAAATGAAAGAAATCAGACCATAAATAGCGGAGTTCACTTCTCAGCCATTAGCGGCTGCTTAGTGGTATATTTTTGTATGTTTTTTATGGTTATATTCTCGTTTTTTCGGTCTCATTTGATAAAATGGAAGATATATTACAGAAATAGATATGATTTTGATTGCTTTCATTACAAAAAGTACCTTGAAATTGCGCTCACAGTAGTGGAAATGTTCTATTTTTTAGTGATGCTCAAGAGTAAACATATGACATCACCGTCCAATACCTGTCCGCCTGCCAGTCCAAATTCCAGTACGGAGTCAAGAATGGGTTGACATTATTTATGGGTTGACATTATTTATATGGGTTGACATTATTTATTTATTATTTACTGATGGGTGAACATAGACAACAGGTGTGAAAAAACACACCCAATGTTTCTACCCTGGCTGGGAATCGAATATTTACCAAAAATCGTATATGGCTAACCTAAGCCAGGTACTAGAAATAAGCCACTTTGTCTGACTTTTTTGGGTTATCCTAGGTTCTCTACACACATGCTGCTATGTGTGATAATCCATGAAGAGGAAATAACTTTTTTGTTCCAGTTTTACGATGCAGTACGAGTGTATATCACAGTTAGCCCTGTGCTACACTCCGTTTTCTCTAATATAAGCCCCAAGATGGGGATAGGAGAATGGTACTTGTATCCCATGTCCTCTTAATATAAATACTGTTATGCAGTAGTCTGCATAACAGTAAATCTTCTATTTTTTTGTGTGAATAAAAATTCCAATGGTAAGCAAGAGTAATATAAGAGGGGCCTGGAGCCATGACTAATTAACAGAGAAAATGTTATTTTAGTGCCAGGAATGTCTGCATTGTTTATTCTGGACCCTATTTTGAAATTAGCATCTGTTGAAATTTGTGTGAAATTGACCAAATTGCCAATTTCTGACCACTTTATTGGGTGGTTGAAATAGGTGAATGGGCAGTTTCTTGTACTCAGTCGACAGACTAGAAGTAATTAAATAAGTAAGTTTATTCAGGTATACACAAATACAGTTACATAGATTATCATACATAGCAGTGTATGTATAGAGAACCTAGGATAACCCAAAAAAGTCAGACAAAGTGACTTATTTCCAGTACCTGGCTTGCACTTGCCATACATGATTTTTTGGTAAATATTTTTTTTTCTCAGTTGTTTGTTGGGCTATCTCATTGAAACTTGGGCAATGTATGATGGAAAAATGCTTCTTAACGTAAACCAAAAATAAAAAAGACGGACGATAAATAAGGGGGTTCACTTCTCAGCCATTAGCTGCCTCTTTGCAGTATATTTTCGTATGTTTTTTATGGTTGTATTCTCATTTTTTTGGACTCATTTGATAGAATGGAAAATATATTACAGAAATAGACATGATTTTGATTGCTTTCATGACGAAAAGTATCTTGAAATTGAGCTCAAAGTAGCGGAAATGTTCGATTTTTGCTGGTGTTCAATGAACTTTGTGTAAGCCAAGTTGGTTAATTTTATTAAGTGTATTCTAACCTAACCACTCTGTAATCCGGCAAACTCAGTAATCCAGCACACTACAGGTCCCAATGATGCCGGATTTGTGATGGAGGACCTGTACTAGTACCATTGTGTGTGCTAGTACCATTGTGTGTGCTATTACCATTGTGTGTGCTAATACCATTGTGTGTGCTAGTACCATTGTGTGTGCCAGTACCATTGTGTGTGCTAGTGCCATTGTGTGTGCTAGTACCATTGTGTACTCACCTATTTGTACTCACCTATTTGTGGTTGCAGGGGTCGAGTCCTAGCTCCTGGCCCCGCCTCTTCACCGGTTGCTACTAGGCCCTCTCTCTCCCCGCTCCATGAGCTTTATCAAACCTCGTCTTAAAACTGTGTATGGTTCCTGCCTCCACTACGTCATTTTCTAGGCTATTCCACTGCCTTACAACTCTATGACTGAAGAAATACTTCCTACTATCTCTCTGACTCATTTGTGTCTTCAACTTCCAATTGTGGCCTCTTGTTTCTGTGTCCCCTCCCTGGAACATCCTGTCCTTGTCTGTGCTAGTACCAATGTGTGTGCCAGTATTGCTTTTTTTTTTTTTTTATTAACACACTGGCCGATTCCCACCAAGGCATGGTGACCCGAAAAAGAAAAACTTTCACCATCATTCACTCCATCACTGTCTTGCCAGAAGGGTGCTTTACACTACAGTTTTTAAACTGCAACATTAACACCCCTCCTTCAGAGTGCAGGCACTGTACTTCCCATCTCCAGGACTCAAGTCCAGCCTGCCAGTTTCCCTGAATCCCTTCATAAATGTTACTTCGCTCACACTCCAAGAGCATGTCAAGTATTAAAAAACATTTGTCTCCATTCACTCCTATCAAACACGCTTACGCATGCCCGCTGGAAGTCCAAGCCCCTTGCTCCAACCTTTTCTAGGCCGACCCCTACCCCGCCTTCCTTCCACTACAGACTGATACACTCTTGAAGCCATTCTGTTTCGCTCCATTCTCTCTACATGTCCGAACCACCTCAACAACCCTTCCTCAGCCCTCTGGACAACCGTTTTGGCAATCCCGCACCTCCTCCTAACTTCCAAACTACAAATTCTCTGCATTATATTCACACCACACATTGCCCTCAGACATGACATCTCCACTGCCTCCAGCCTTCTCCTCATTGCAACATTCATCACCCATGCTTCACAACCATATAAGAGCATTGGTAAAACTATACTCTCATACATTCCCCTCTTTGCCTCCAAGGACAAAGTTCTTTGTCTCCACAGACTCCTAAGTGCACTGCTATTACAACCCAGGAGTCCAGATGGCCTGTTTTCCTGGGTGTAAAAGGAGCAAAATAAACACAGCAGAAAACTTTTGACTTATATTATCCTTCACCAATTTAGAACAGAAGTATGTACACTATATACACTATGTACAGCAATAGGTATTAGAAGGGTCTTTTCGTTGTTCCTCCCGGAAGGACAGTCCCTCGGGCATGGAAACAGATATATCTGGCAATCCTGCAACCTTGGAATAGGAAGGCTTGATCTGGGTCTGTTCACTTGATCTACGAGACCCCGGCCAGTTTTCCTCGTAAAACAACGTGGCTATTCCAAGATCGGAGTCGTCCAAGGATAGGTCAACATTCTCGCCAGACAACCCTTGGGATGTTGCCCGAGTTATGGCCAACACCGGAGAAGAATTAATCATTATGAGTTCAGGACATACACTAGCAGTGGTAATGTTATTGCCCAGTAATAACATGGCATCTTTCATGGGGAATCCTTCGGATACACCCACAGTCAAGTACTCAGTGTAATATTTGCACTGTACATAAATTTTATGCAAAGGGACAGAATATATAGCTCGTCCAAATGCTTCCAACAAAACAGAGGAATTTAAGGAGGTATTCTTTGAAAGGGGTAATATTCCCCCTCTTATAAGTGAGCAATATGCTCCAGTATCTCTAAAGGTTTTGACTTAAGTTGTTTTAGCATTTTCCTGAAGGGAAATTAGACTCTGACAGTAATAAGGGGCCATCCCTTTTTCTACTTCTTTCAGGGACATGTTACTAGGGATATTAGAGATTTTCCCAATTGGTTGGAGTTTGTGGGGGCAGTTGGGACGGATGTGACCCACTTTATTGCACTGGTAGCAGACGACGGGTTTGCCTTTAACTCCCTGCTGACGTTGCAACTGGTGTCGCTCTGGCTGGTGTCTTTCTGGATACTGTTGTCGAGTTGCACCATGTTGAGTAGTTTGTCTCTCACCAGGTGGACCATAAGTTGAGAAGCGTGGCTCACCAGGTGACTTAGTTGGCTGACGTAGATGTTCTCCCTCTGGCTGGCACTTCATCCTCCAAGGTTGATCTCTGCTCATGCCAGGCTGTTGAAAAGAGAGATGGGACCGCTTGGACAAGGAGCGGTTAGTTTCAAAGGTATCAGCCAACCTGGCTTCCTCCAATGCAGTGGTTAAGTCACGATCCTGCAGAAAGACTCAAACCTCTGGTCCCACAGACTCCAGCAGGTTGTCAATCAGAATAAGCTGCACAAGATCATCGAAGGTAGCAACACCACTTGCTTTATACCAGCTGGTAAAAGCTTTGGTCTGCTGTCGCACAAAATCAACCAGGGATTGACCAAGCTGTTGTCTGCCTAATTTAAGGATCTTTCTGTATTTAGCTGGGATACATGTATATGCTCCCAAAACTGTGGTCCTCACTATTTTATAATCGGAAAAATCAGTGTCATTTAACATTGACGTAAATTCCTGTGCCTTACCAAACAATGCTGTGTGAACCAACGATGCCCAATGCTGTTCCGGCCACCTCAAGGCTCGAGCCTGATTTTCGAAAGCTTCGAAAAATTGTTCTGGTTCAGCCTCATTGAGGCGGGGAACAAGCTGTACTGCTTTCTGTAAACTAAAGTCATTTACAAGATGTGAAAACTGCCTTCTTTCTTTTTCCATATCAAACTCTTCTTTTGCAAATGCTCTCTGTTCCCTAGTCTGCTCAAGATTGATTTTTGCCAGCTCAAGTGCCAACGCTGCTGATTCACCTTGAGACAACCCTGCTGCACTTGACTGACGATTTTGCTCTGTTGATGTATCATCTTCCTCCTGCGAGAACATAGGAGTTTTATTCCTAGCTCCCACAGAGGGAGGGGTCTGATGTACCATCTCTTCTTCCCGAAGTTTGTCAGTGATCAGTGAATGCAGTTGTGCAGCTGTGAGAGTGCGCTTGTAATCAATGCCAGTGGAACGAGCAATTTGCCAACAATGCTGTACGACATTTTAGGTAGGTTAAACAAGGTATATGCCAACACCAGACGTCTGACTCGTCTAGGTGGCATACCCAAATATACAAGTTATTTGCTATGCACAGTACGATTGCAGAATTCCCCAACGTAACACATTAATTGCAGAACACGCTTAGCTATGCACAGTACGATTGCAGAATACTCATATGCTTACAAGGTGGATACACAATAGCAAAGCTGACTGCAAAATCTTCACACTGAACAAGCTAGTAGCGAGCTGTTGAATGATCATACAATAGCAAGGCTGACCATAGCAAAGCAACTGACACGCAAAGTTTGTAAAGCGTTGGCAAAGCTAATGCACTGCCAGACGCAAGCTACCACTGGTCCACAAGATTGACCATAGCAAAGCGAGCACACCTGAATAAGCTAGTTGCGAGCTGTTGAACAAACATACAATAGCAAGGCTGACCATAGCAAAGCAACTGACACGCAAAGTTTGTAAAGCGTTGGCAAAGCTAATGCAATGCCAGACAGCAAGCTACACACTGGTCCACAAGATTGACCATAGCAAAGCGAGCACACCTGAATAAGCTAGTTGCGAGCTGTTGAACAAACATACAATAGCAAGGCTGACCATAGCAAAGCAACTGACACGCAAAGTTTGTAAAGCGTTGGCAAAGCTAATGCAATGCCAGACAGCAAGCTACACAGTGTTCCTGCTTCCAGCTTCACCCTAGGCTCAACCCTTTCTCTAAGTCCAGCTCCAGCTCTCGGACAGGCTACCCATATTACAACCCAGGAGTCCAAATGGCCTGTTATCCTGGGTGTAAAGGGAGCAAAATAAACACAGCAGAAAACTTTTGACTTATATTATCCTTCACCAATTTAGAACAGAAGTATGTACACTATATACACTATGTACAGCAATAGGTATTAGTGCACTCCACGGTAAGCAAGGCAGGATAGAAGCCACTAGAGAGCAGACCGTGCTTCAACGAGCTCTAGAATGGGAATGACAAGGGCAGACAGGAGAGTGGTACCCATATAACCTCTGCGATTGCCAAAACCATCTTCTCATTGGCTGGAACCTGGATACTGGTTGAATGACGGGGCCCCATCAACAACACTTAGTCCCCTGGTTCGCTGGTTGGGGGAGATAGCCTGTAAATGAGTGTGTGTACATGCATCGAATAAAGGTTACGTACTCTTTGCATGCCACAACCGCTCACCCTTTTCCCCTCATCAGTTCTATGATTCACCTCATCTTTCATAGACCCATCCGCTGACACGTCCACTCCCAAATATCTGAATACATTCACCTCCTCCATACTCTCTCCCTCCAATCTGATATCCAATCTTTCATCACCTAATCTTTTTATCCTCATAACCCAGGCTGGAGGCAGTGGAGATGTCATGTCTGAGGGCAATGTGTGGTGTGAATATAATGCAGAGAATTCATAGTTTGGAAGTTAGGAGGAGGTGCGGGATTGCCAAAACTGTTATCCAGAGGGCTGAGGAAGGGTTGTTGAGGTGGTTCAGACATGTAGAGAGAATGGAGCAAAACAGAATGACTTCAAGAGTGTATCAGTCTGTAGCGGAAGGAAGGCGGGGTAGGGGTCGGCCTAGGAAAGGTTGGAGGGAGAGGGTAAAGGAAGTTTTGTGTGCGAGGGGCTTGGACTTCCAGCGGGCATGCGTGAGCGTGTTTGATAGGAGTGAATGGAGACAAATGGTTTTTAATATTTGATGTGCTGTTGGAGTGTGAGCAAAGTAACATTTATGAAGGGATTCAGGGAAACTGGCAGGCCGGACTTGAGTCCTGGAGATGGGAAGTACAGTGCCTGCACTCTGAAGGAGGGGTGTTAATGTTGCAGTTTAAAAACTGTAGTGTAAAACACCCTTCTGGCAAGACAGTGATGGAGTGAATGATGGTGAAAGTTTTTCTTTTTTGGGCCACCCTGCCTTGGTGGGAATCGGCCAGTGCGTTAATAATAAAATAATAAAAAATAACCTTACTCTTTGTTGTATTCACTTTTAATTTTCTTCTTTCACATTTTTTTTTTTCAACAAGTCGGCCGTCTCCCACCGAGGCAGGGTGACCCAAAAAGAAAGAATATCCCCAAAAAGAAAATACTTTCATCATCATTCAACACTTGCACCTCACTCACACATAATCACTGTTTTTGCAGAGGTGCTCAGAACACAACAGTTTAGAAGCATATATGTATAAAGATACACAACATTTCCCTCCAAACTGCTAATATCCCAAAACCCCTCCTTTAGAGTGCAGGCATTGTACTTCCCATTTCCAGGACTCAAGTCCAGCTATATAAAAATAACCGCTTTCCCTGAATCCCCTTCACTAAATATTAAACCCTGCTCACACTCCAACAGATCGTCAAGGTCCCAAATACCATTCATCTCCATTCACTCCTATCGAACACGCTCATGCACGCCTGCTGGAAGTCCCAAACCCCTCGCCCACAAAACCTCCCTTACCCCCTTCCTTCCAACCTTTTCAAGGACGACCCCTACCCCACCTTCCTTCTCCTACAGATTTAAATGCTCTCCATGTCATTCTACTTTGATCCATTCTCTCTAAATGACCAAACCACCTCAACAACCCCTCTTCAGCCCTCTGACTAATACTTTTATTAACTCCACACTTTCTCCTAATTTCCACACTCCGAATTTTCTGCATAATATTTACACCACACATTGCCCTTAGACAGGGCATCTCCACTGCCTCCAACCGCCTCCTCGCTGCTGCATTTACAACCCAAGCTTCACACCCATATAAGAGTGTTGGCACTACTATACTTTCATACATTCCCTTCTTTGCCTCCATAGATAACGTTTTTTGACTCCACATATACAGTGGTCCCTCGTTTTTCGTAATTAATCCGTTCCTGGAGCTGTTACTATAAACGAAATTTACGATTTGCGAATCAATTTTCCCCATAAGAAATAATGTAAATACAATTAATCCGTTCCTGACACCCAGAAGTTTTAAAACAAAAAAATTCTTTACATGAAATATACATATAGTACATAAACAATACAATGGGAAATGATGAATGAAACATTAACAGCATAACACTTACCTTTATTGGAGATTCTTCTTAGTGTATGGGAGACTGGAGGAGGAGAGAGATTGGATTGTTTACGGTTTGGAAGGGGAACCCCTTCCAGCACAACCTTCAGGTACCAATTGCTTCTCTGGGGTTGCTTCTCTCTCTGTTTCTTAATTGCCACTAGGACCACCTGAGAGTCACTCTAGTCCTGTCTCACAAAGTACCCCCTGTGGAGAGAGCTCTGTTTCTGGCATCTCTTTAACACTTAACCGAAAATGCCCAAGACTTTTCACTGTACATATTTCTTTCTCACCTTCTTTACCACAGGCTTGGCCCTAGGAGCTTTCCTTGGAGCATGGTAGCTTTTATGTAAATGGCAAGCAATAAAATGAGTGGAATATTATGAAATATTTCGTAGGAGCACTTGAGGGGACCTTCACTCACTGGTAAACAATGCCAGACTGGCTGGGTAGGGACGCCGCCCTTGCTCACACCGTGCGTATGCGTCCCAGACGAACTACTATTCGCGAGTCAACCTATGAAAAACGAGTCCATGTTTATACGAAAATACCCCTATGATTGGCGAAATTTATGATTGCCGAGAACTACGAAAAGCGAGGGACCACTGTACCTCAATGCACCACTCACCTTTTTTTCTTCATCAATTCTATGATTAACCTCATCCTTCATAAATCCATCTGCCGACATGTCAACTCCCAAGTATCTGAAAACATTTACTTCTTCCATACTCCTCCCCAATTTGATATCCAATTTTTCTTTATCTAAATCATTTGATACCCTCATCACCTTACTCTTTTCTATGTTCACTTTCAACTTTCTACCTTTTACACACACTCCCAAACTCATCCACTAACCTTTGCAATTTTTCTTTAGAATCTCCCATTAGCACAGTATTATCAGCAAAAAGTAACTGTATCAATTCCCATTTTGTATTTGATTCCCATAATTTAATCCCACCCCTCTTCCCAAACACCCTAGCATTACTTCTTTTAACAACCCCATCTATAAATATATTAAACAACCATGGTGACATTACACATCCCTGTCTAAGACCTACTTTTAACCGGAAGTAGTCTCCCTCTCTTCTACACACTCTAACCTGAGCCTCACTATCCTCATAAAAATCTTTACAGCATTTAGTAACGTACCACCTTTTCCCCATATACTTGAAACATCTGCCACATGCCCCCCTATCCACTCATATCATATGCCTTTTCTAAATCCATAAATGCAATAAAAGCTTCCCTACCTTTATCTAAATACTGTTCACATTATGCTTCAATGTAAATGCTTGATCTACACATCCCCTACCCACTCTGAAACCTCCTTGCTCATCCGCAATCCTACATTCGTCTTACCCTAATTCTTTCAATAATAACCCTACTGTACACTTTTCCTGGTATTCTCAATAAACTTATTTCCTCTATAATTTTTACAATCTCTTTTGTCCCCCTTCCCTTTATAAAAAGGGGACTATACATGCTCTCCGCCATCCCTAGTACCTTCCCCCTCTTCATACATTTTTTTAAACAAAAGTACCAACCACTCCAACACTATATCCCCCCTGCTTTTAACATTTCTGTCATGATCCCATCACTTCCAGCTGCTTTACCCCTTTCCCATTCTACGTAATGCCTCTCGTACCCCCCCCACACTTACATTTTGCTCTTCTTCACTCCTAAAAGATGGTATACCTCCCTGGCCATGAAATGAAATTAACCGCCTCCCTTTCTTCCTCAACTTTTAAAAAAGTTCCTCAAAATATCTCGCCATCTCCTAATACCTCCCTCTCCCCATCTACTAACTCCCCTACTCTGTTTTTAACTGACAAATCCATACGTTCCCTAGGCTTTCTTAACTTGTTTAACTCCACTCCAAATTTTTTTCTTATTTTCTTTAAAAATTTCTTGACAGTGAGTCTCCCACTCTATCATCTGCTCTCCTTTTGCACTCTCTCACCACTCTCTCACCTTTCTTTTACTCTCCATATACTCTGCTCTTCTTTTAACACTTCTGCTTTGTAAAAACCTCTCATAAGCAATTTTTCTCATTTATCACACCCTTTACTTTATCATTTTCCCCCAATCACTCCTCTTTCCTCCTGCCCCACCCTCCTATAACCACAAACTTCTGCCCCAAAATTCTAAAAAACTGCATTTTTAAAACTCACCCAACCCTCTTCAACCCCCCCACTACTCTTCTTTGCACTAGCCCACCTTTCTGCCAATAGTCGCTTATACCCCACCCAACTTCCTCCTCCCTTAGTTTATACACTTTCACTTCCCTCCTACTTTTTGTTGCCACCTTCCTATTTCCCATCTACCTCTTACTCTAACTGTAGCTACAACTAAAAAAATGATCTGATATATCAGTTCCCCCCCTATAAACATGTACATCCTGAGCCTACCCATTAAACCCTTTTAAATTTACAATTATAATCTAACAAGCCCACTTTCATTGTGCTAAAATCATAAACCCTTTTAATTTATTTATCCTCTTTCATAAAATACGTATTACTTTTTTACCAAATCTCTTTCTACAATAGCCATTTAAAGGGTTCCCATTTACATTACCCCCGGCACCCCAGATTTACCCTACACTCCCTCCACAACATTTTTACCCCTTTAGCATTAAATCCCCAAAACCCCAAAACTCTCACACTTGGTTCAAAACTCCCACGCATTCAAATCAACATTTCCCAAAATCTCTCTCTCTTCCTCTACACTTTTCTCTCACTCCAGGTGCATATACCATTACTTCAGTGAATGCCTTCCATCTGAACAAAGAAACTAATTGAAAAATAATAAATAAAGAAACACTGGAAAAATAAATTTAAAGACTTTTGAGGATTTTTATTAACCCTTTCAAGGGTCCAAGCCAAAATCTGAAGGTGCCCCAGTGTCCAGAATTTTCAAAAAAAAAAATTTTATTTTTCTTATGAAATGGTAGAAATCTTTTTGTGAATGTATAAAACAAAAGTACGAATTTGATGGAAAATTGACGAAATTATCTCTCGGAATTTTGATGTGTCAGTGATATTTACAATTTGGCGATTTTTCCCGACTCTGACTCCCATTTTAGGCCATTACATTGTTCCAGTCGACCAATTTTAAACTATTTTTACTGCCCTTTCTTCTATTTTATCGATTGAGCACAAGAAATCGCCAAGTCAATGTTTCAACTAAAAAATAAGTAACCGGAAATTGTAATTTGCCAATTTTTTAAAACCAAAGTTCAAAATATTCCAATTTCAAAATGGGTCCAGAATAAACAATGTAGGTATCCCGGCACAAACTACATTTCCTCTGTTCATTAATTATGTTTTGAGGCCCTTTTCAATAAATTCCATTTTATTTTTTATCACATTTAAAGAATTTTTATCACACAAAAAATAAAATTACTGTTATGCAATATTGTAATAATTGTATAAATATCATCACCACATTTGTGAATGCATATTAGACCCACCAGCTGGCGTGTATTAGATGTGTGAGGTCGTTTGTTTACTCTTGAACATCGGCAAAAATTTAACATTTCCGCCACTTTGAGCTCAGTTTCAAGCCATTTCCAGTGCTAAAACCAATCAAAATTATCTCTGTTTCTGTAATATGTCTTCCATTCTATCAAATGAGACCAAGAAATCACAAATACAACTATGAAAAACATACGAAAAAACACTGCAAAGTCGCTGTTTTAATCGAAGATCACGGTCTCAGTTTTTTTTCTCTCATTATACACAGTGTGCTGCAGGATTTGTTTTATGTGGTGCACACATACCACATAGATGTATTCTCTCATATCTAGGCCCAAATTTACCACTCACAGTTTATCAGAGTGAGCTGAGCTCATGACGTAGATCTACGGTTTGGACCCTGAACGTAAAGCCGTAGATCTACGGGACGGACCCTGAACGTAAAGCCGTAGATCTACGGGACGGACCCTGAAAGGGTTAAAATTTAAATATAATAAAAAAATGGCCTTTGGTTCTTGTAGTTGGGCAGGAGTAGGTAAGGCCCTGGACAGATCTTCTGATATTAAAGATGATGTAGGTTATCCTGGGCGGATGGTGATAGTCCGATGTTTTGGAATCTCCTCTACCACTTGGTTGGAGCACCACAAGTAAAATAAGGGTTTGTAGTAGTCTAATAATTGTTAATAAGTCCCATTAACAAATGTCTTGCTCCTTTGTCTGGTGTCTATCCTGGATGACCACGCCAGGAACAGAGCTGGTAATAAGAAAAAATAAACTGGTTACCAATGGTCATGATAATATAATATTTAAGAATGGAAAAGAATGATAAATGCCAAAATCATTACTGGTAACCAGCAAACAAAAGAAAGGAACAAACAGTAATACTCCTGGTAGACCACCCTACCTGATTAGGAGAAGAGTGGAAGTGAAGTGACTCTTCAAACTTCAACCCACACCAGATAAGGTCAATATTACCAGGAGTAGAAATTTGAACAAATCAAACATCAAGAACTAGTTTCGCCCCAGCCTGCCAGGGGGGGGGGGTGCACGACGTAACTCCCTAATGGTTCTTGGTTGCCTGAACAACCTTAACCCCACTCACGCCTACTTTTCCCTCACAATACCCCCTTTCCAAAACTTATGGACGGAGTCAATAAGTCAACGAACAGAGGGAAAAGAACTACGTACAGCCTCGGCTCAGCCAGTCTGAAAAGTGGTTTTCAGAGCCAGAAATAATAAAATTTAAAATTTTAGGGCTGAATAAAACCCCC
>NC_069413.1:6497003-6516935 GCF_026875155.1 Cherax quadricarinatus
CCCCTTTCTATACCTTTGTTTACCTTCAGTTTTTGGTTTTGGTATAGACCTGGGGGGGTTTTTCTCCAGTACCTGGTGTGTGTTGAACCCACCTATACTGGTGTGGTTTTATGACCCACCCAGTACCTGGTGTGTGTTGATGACCCTACCTAGTACCTGGTGTGTGTTGATGACCCTACCTAGTACCTGGTGTGTGTTGATGACCCTACCTAGTACCTGGTGTGTGTTGATGACCCTACCTAGTACCTGGTGTGTGTTGATGACCCCACCCATAACCTGGTGTTTTGGTTTATGCCCCCACCCAGTACCTGGTGGTTGATGACCCACCCGTACCCGGTGTGTGTTGTGACCCACCTAGTACCTGGGGTGTGTTGATGCCCCACCCAGTAAATGGTGTGTGTTATGACCTCCCCGTACTGGTGTGTGTTTATGACCCCATATCTGGTGGGTTGATGACCTACCTATACCCGGGGTGTGTTGATACCCACCTAGTACCGGTGTGTGTGTGACCCCACCCCAGTATGGGGTTGTTTAGCCCCCCACCCAGTACCTGGGGGTTTTGGTTTATACCCCACTATACCTGGTGTGTGTTTATCCCTACCCCGTACCCGGTGTGTGTTGATGACCCCACTAGTACCTTGTGTGTTGATGACCCTCTAGTACCTGGTGTTGTTGATGACCCACCTAGACCCCGTTTTTTTATGACCCTACCCGTACCTGGGTGTGTTGTGACCCTACCCGTAACTGTGTGTGTTGTTGACCCCACCATACCTGTGGTGTTATGACCCCACCTAGTACCTGGTGTGTGTTGTTGACCCACATAGTACCTGGTGGTGTTGAGACCCCCCTAGTACCTGGTGTGTGTTGAGACCACCTGTACCCCGGTGTGTGTGATGACCCACCCAGTACTGGTGTGTGTTGAGCCCTACCATACCCGGGGTGTTGATGACCCTACCTATACCTGGTGGTGTTGATGACCCTACCCAGTACTGGTGTTGTTTTTGACCCTACCTGGAAATTTTTGATGACCCTACCTAGTACCGGGTTTATGCTTGAGACCCTTTCTAGTACCTGGTAATTTTCTTTATGACCCTCCTATACCTGATACGTGTGATGACCCTAACTAGTACCCGGGTTTTGTCTTATGACCCCCCCTTTTTTCCTGGGGATATGTCTTAATGACCCTACCAATCCGATATGTCTTGTACCCACCTGCCGGGATATGTCTTGGTTTACCCTACCCATACCCGGATATTCTTATGACCCCACTATACCTGGATACTGTTTAGCCCTAAAAGACCTGGGATATGTCTTATGACCCTACTATACCCGGTTAAAATTTTTGTGCCCTACCCAGTCCTGGTATACGAGTTGAAGACCCACCTAGCACCTGGTTATTCTTGATGACCCACCTATACCTTTGGGATTGCTGATGACCCCACCTTTTACCCTGGTTACTGTTGAGACCCACCTAGTACGGTTGTGTGTTTGGGGTTATGACCCATAGTTCTGGTGTTTGTGTTTATGACCCTACCTAGTACCTGTTTTTATTTTGATGAACCCACCCGTACCTGGGTATGGTTTACCGGAAAAAACCTGGGTGTGTTGTGACCCTACCAGACTTTGTATGCTTACCCCAGTACTGGTGTGTTTGATGACCCTACCTAATACCTATGTAGTGTTACCGGCAATACCTGGTTGTTTGATAACCCCCCCAGTTCCTCGTGATGTTTATGACCCTCTATCCCGGGTGTGTTATGCCTTGCCCAGACCTGGTGTGTGGGTTGATGACCCTACAGTACTGGGGTATGTTTGAAAAACCCTCCTAGACCTGGGGTTGTGTTGACCGGAAAAATACCTGATGTGTGTTGAGACCCTACCCAGTGCCTGGTGTATGCGTTGACCAGGCAAGTACCTGGTATGTGTTGACCCTACCTAGTACCTGGTGTATGTGTTGATGACTCTGCCTAGTACCTGGTGTGTGTTGATGACCCTGCCCAGTACCTGATGTGTGTGTTGAAATGGTTTTGACCCAAAACCTGAGTACCTGTGTGAGTATTGGACCCAGCTTAAGTCCTGGGTTAGAGGAACCAGGTTGAGAAATTGGAGAAACACCTTCACTTAGACGCGGGCCCGTGGAGGCGGGGAACGACTAAGGAAAATAGTCATACTCTCTCATGTGATAACGATCAGAACTGAAGGTCTACACCTAAGTGTCAACTATCATCAACTGTCATCAATTATCATCAACTAGCATACCTCTCATCAACTGCCATCAATTATTATCACAACAGCATAAACTATCATCAACTGTCATCAATTATTATCATCAACAAGCATAAACTATCATAAACTGTCATCTATCATCATCTTCCATCAACTATCATCAACTGTCATCTATCATCTTCCATCATATCATAGCATCTACTTCATCAACTGCCATCAACTAACGTCAACTATCATCAACTGTCATCAACTATCATCAACCATCAACTATCATTAATCTCTGCTTAAAAAAAAGTGAAGAAATGATTACATCATCAGAGTAAATTGATGAATGAGAAACATGCACATCAATTTGGGTATGTTGACTGTTACAACGTATCACCGACAGAGCAGGTGTCTCTGCATCAATCATTTCTCAACTCATAAAAGTTGAGGGACTGACAACCCATCAATTCTTCGTGAATAAAGGACAGACTACCTTAAAATAATGTTACCCTCCAGTCTCTCCAATATTACAGTCCCGTGTATCATAGCTAGTAAACAAGACAAGTACATCAATCATAGTAAACAAGCCTAGTAAATCACAGTAAACAAGCCTAGCAAATCACAGTAAACAAGCCTAGTACATCATAGTAAACAAGCCTAGTACATCTATCACAGTAAACAAGCCTAGTACATCTATCACAGTAAACAAGCCTAGTACATCTACCACAGTAAACAAGCCTAGTACATCTACCACAGTAAACAAGCCTAGTACATCTACCACAGTAAACAAGCCTAGTACATCTAAACCCCAGTAAACAAGCCTAGTACATCTACCACAGTAAACAAGCCTAGTACATCTATCACAGTAAACAAGCCTAGTACATCTATCACAGTAAACAAGCCTAGTACATCATAGTAAACGACCCTAGTACATCTATCACAGTAAACAAGCCTAATACATCTATCACAGTAAAAAAGCCTAGTACATCTATCACAGTAAACAAGCCTAGTACATCATAGTAAACAAGCCTAGTACATCTATCATAGTAAACAAGCCTAGTACATCTCTCACAGTAAACAAGCCTAGTACATCTATCATAGTAAACAAGCCTAGTACATCTATCATAGTAAACAAGCCTAGTACATCTATCATAGTAAACAAGCCTAGTACATCTATCACAGTAAACAAGCCTAGTACATCTATCATAGTAAACAAGCCTAGTACATCTATCGCAGTAAACAAGCTTAGTACATCTATCATAGTAAACAAGCCTAGTACATCTATCACAGTAAACAAGCCTAGTACATCTATCATAGTAAATAAGCCTAGTACATCCATCATAGTAAACAAGCTTAGTACATCTATCACAGTAAACAAGCTTAGTATATCTATCACAGTAAACAAGCCTAGTACATCTATCACAATAAACAAGCCTAGTACATCTATCACAGTAAACAAGCCTAGTACATCTATCACAGTAAACAAGCCTAGTACATCTATCACAGTACATCATAGTAAACAAGCCTAGTACATCTATCACAGTAAACAAGCCTAGTACATCATAGTAAACAAGCCTAGAACATCAATCATAGTAAACAAGCCTAGTACATCATAGTAAACAAGCCTAGTACATCTATCACAGTAAACAAGCCTAGTACATCATAGTAAACAAGCCTAGTACATCAATCATAGTAAACAAGCCTAGTACATCTATCATAGTAAACAAGCCTAGTACATCAATCATAGTAAACAAGCCTAGTACATCTATCACAGTAAACAAGCCTAGTACATCAATCATAGTAAACAAGCCTAGTACATCAATCATAGTAAACAAGCCTAGTACATCATAGTAAACAAGCCTAGTACATCAATCATAGTAAACAAGCCTAGTACATCAATCATAGTAAACAAGCCTAGTACATCATAGTAAACAAGCCTAGTACATCTATCACAGTAAACAAGCCTAGTACATCTAACACAGTAAATAAGCCTAGTACATCATCGTAAACAAGCCTAGTACATTTATCATAGTAAACAAGCCTAGTACATCAATCATAGTAAACAAGCCTAGTACATCATAGTAAACAAGCCTAGTACATCTATCAGAGTAAACAAGCCTAGTACATCACAGTAAACAAGCCTAGTACATTTATCATAGTAAACAATCCTATTACATCACAGTAAACAAGCCTAGTACATTTATCATAGTAAGCAAGCCTAGTACATCTATCACAGTAAACAAGCCTAGTACATCAATCATAGTAAACAAGCCTAGTACATCATAGTAAACAAGCCTAGTATATCAATCATAGTAAACAAGCCTAGTACATCTATCACAGTAAACAAGCCTAGTACATCAATCATAGTAAACAAGCCTAGTACATCTATCACAGTAAACAAGCCTAGTACATCAATCATAGTAAACAAGCCTAGTACACCAATCATAGTAAATAAGCCTAGTACATCTATCACAGTAAACAAGCCTAGTACATCTATCACAGTAAACAAGCCTAGTACATCAATCATAGTAAACAAGCCTAGTACATCTATCACAGTAAACAAGCCTAGTACATCAATCATAGTAAACAAGCCTAGTACATCATAGTAAACAAGCCTAGTACATCTTTCATAGTAAACAAGCCTAGTACATCTATCATGGTAAACAAGCCTAGTACATCATAGTAAACAAGCCTAGTACATCAATCATAGTAAACAAGCCTAGTACATCAATCATAGTAAACAAGCCTAGTACATATGTCACAGTAAACAAGCCTGGTACATCATAGTAAACAAGCCTAGTACATCTTTCATAGTAAACAACAATATCATCCAGGTATGCTGCCATGCTTTCAAGTCCTTTAATAGCCTGATGGATAAGTTTCTGGAATGAAGAAGGGGAGTTTTTCATTCCGAAGGGGGTAACTGTATATTGATAATGACCTCCTGGAATTACGAAGGCAGAGATTTCCTTCGCCTTATCCGTCAAAGGTACCTGATAGTAACCTTTAAGGAGATCTAACTTGGACACAAAAGTTGCCTTACCCACAAAGTCGATTACGTCATCCAGACGAGGAAGAGGGTAAGCATCTGTGATTGTGACCTCATTCACCTTACGGTAGTCTGTACACATACGAAACCCTCCATCAGCTTTTTTAACAAGGATGCACGGTGAAGCCCATGGACTAGACTAATTCTTCACTAAACCATGCTCTAACAGAAATTCTACTTCATGCTGAAGTAGCCTCTGCTTTTCAGGATTAGCTCTGTTGGGGGAGAGTTTAATAGGTTTAGAGTTTCCCACATCTACATCATGATAACCTAATATACATTTTTTCGGCACATCCGAAAAAAATATCAGGGTATGACTGTAGAAGCTCAGTTAAACTTGTTGCTTGAGTTTCAGATAGTCCCACCATTAAAGGGCTAGGGTTCTTGAGGAGGACAGAGTTTGGAAGTTTAACATTAATTTCAGAAATAGAGTGCAAAGAGTCAGAGTCGTCCTCAGAGGTAGAGGACAGAGTCATTACTGGGACTTTCTCTGGTGTATGAAAAGATTTTAATTGATTAATGTGGTAAGTTTTAGTTTTTGAGGTCTTATCAATGGGAGCTACCACATAATTTACATCAGATAATTTACTTACAATTTGCATAGGTCCCGTAAATCTAGCTTTCAAGGTGTGGCCAGGTATAGGTTCCTGCACCAACACCTTGTCTCCTGGATGAAAGGAGCGGAATTGTGCATTTCTGTCATACTTCCGTTTCATCTTATTTTGAGCTGCCTTTAGGTTAGCCTTGGCTAACTGACGTGCCACCTGCAACCTTGAAGACGGGTTGTAGAGTGTTGAGCTAACGCCTTCTCCCATCCATCCTTCTTTAAGCACCCGAAGAGGACCTCGTACATTGTGCCCAAAGATCAGCTCAAACGGACTATACCCTGTAGACTCTTGCACCGTTTCTCGTACTGAGAACAGCAACAAAGGTAGTGATTCATCTCAGTCTGTAGGAAAATGCATGCAAAAAGTTCTCATCATGGTTTTTAACATCTGATGGAATCTTTCCAAGGCGCCTTGGGACTGAGGATGATAGGCAGTGGATAAGTTGTGGATTATTCCTAACCTAGCTAATGCTTCCCTAAATGCTTTGGCAGTGAAGTTAGTACCTTGATCACTTTGAATAGTTTTAGGAATGCCAAAACAAGAAATAAATCTTGTTAAAGCTTTGAGAATAGCTTTAGTATTAATACTGCACATGGGAATTGCTTCAGGGTATCTAGTTACTTTATCCAAAATGGTAAATAAATAGTGATTTCCCGACTTTGACCTAGGTAGTGGACCTACACAATCTATAATTAAATCTGCAAAAGTTTCTCCATCAGCAGGTATAGGTTGAAGGGGTCAGGTTTAATGGAATGTCCAGGTTTCCCTACTTGCTGACATTGTCGGCAACACTGTATATGGTTCTTCACATCCTGCTTTAATTTTGGCCAATAAAATTTTTTGTTATTCTATATAATGTTTTAGTAATTCCTAAGTGACCTCCTAATGATGTATTATGAGCTATATTCAATATTTGAGGTCTAAACTTTGATGGAACTACTAACATGTCAGACAATTGCCGGCCCTCTATCTCCTTACCAGTCTCAGTGCAGATCAAATAGTCGTTTTTAAGTTTATACTTGACCGGATGATCCAAACAGGATTTACCCATGGCTGCCTGGAAAGCGAAATTTAAAGAAGGGTACTTTCGTTGTTCTTCCTGGAAGGACAGTCCCTCGGGCATGGAAACAGAGATTTCTGGCAATCCTGCAACCTTGGAATAGGAAGTCTTTATCTGGGTCTGTTCACTTGATCTACGAGGTTCCGTCCAGTTTTCCTCGTAAAACAACATGGCTATTCCGAGATCGGTGTCGTCCAAGGAAAGGTCAACATTCTCGCCAGACAACCCTTGGGATGTTGCCCGAGTTATGGCCAACACCGGAGAAGAATTAATTATTATGAGTTCAGGACATACACTAGCAGTGGTAATGTTATTACCCAGTAATAACATGGCATCTTTCATGGGGAATCCTTTGGATACACCCACAGTCAAGTAACCAGTGTAATTGCACTGTACATAAATTTAATGCAAAGGGAAAGAATATATAGCTCCTCCAAATGCTTCCAACAAAACAGAGGAATTTTAGGAGGTATTCTTTGAAAGGGCTAATATTCCCTATTATAAGTGAGCAATATGCTCCAGTATCTCTAAAGGTTTTGACTTCAGTTGTTTCGGAGTTTTCCTGAAGGGAAATAAGACTCTTACAGTAATAAGGGGCCATCCCTTTTTCTGCTTCTTTCAGGGACATGTCACTAGGGATATTAGAGATTTTCCCAATGGGTTGGGGTTTATGGGGGCAGTTGGGACAGATGTGACCTACTTTATTGCACAGGAAGCCGATGACAGGTTTGCCCTTAACTCCCTGCTGATGTTGCAACTGGTGTCGCTCTGGCTGGTGTCTTTCTGGATACTGTTGTTGAGTTGCACTATGTTGAGTAGTTTGTCTCTCACCAGGTGGACCATAAGTTGAGAAGCGTGGCTCACCAGGTGACTTAGTTGGCTGACGTAGACGTTCTCCCTCCGGCTGGCACTTCATCCTCCAAGGTTGACGATCTCTGCTTATGCCAGGCTGTTGAAAAGAGAGACGGGACCACTCGGACAAGGAGCGGTTAGTTTCAAAGGTATCAGCCAACCTGGCTGCCTCCAATGCAGTGGTTAAGTCGCGATCATGCAGAAAAACTCGAACCTCTGGTCCCACAGACTCCAGCAGGTTGTCAATCAGAATAAGCTGCACAAGATAATCGAAGGTAGCAACACCACTTGTTTTATACCAGCTGGTAAAAGCTTTGGTCTGCTGTCGCACAAAATCAACCAGGGATTGACGAAGCTGTCGTCTGCCCAACTTGAATTTTTTTCGATACTTAGCTGGGATACAAGTATATGCTCTCAAAACTGTGGTCTTCGCCACGTTATAATCGGAAAATTCAATGTCATTTAACACTGACGTAAATTTCTGTGCCTTACCAAACAATGGTGCGTGAACCAACGATGCCCAATGCTGTTCCGGCCACCTCAAGGCTCGAGCCTGATTTTCGAAAGCTTTGAAAAATTGTTCTGCTTCGGCCTCATTGAAGCAGGGAACAAACTGTACTGCTTTCTGTAACTTAAAGTCATTTACAAGATGCGAAAACTGCCTCCTTTCTTTTTCCCTATCAAACTCTTCTTTTGCAAATGCTCTCTGTTCCCTAGTCTGTTCAAGATTGATTTTTGCCAGCTCAAGTGCCAACGCCGCTGATTCACCTTGAGACAACCCTGCTGCAGTAGACTGATGATTTTGCTCCGTTGATGTATCATCTTCCTCTTGCGAGAACATAGGAGTTTCATTCCTAGCTCCTGCAGAGGAAGGCGTCTGATGTGCCATCTCTTCTTCCCGAAGCTTGTCAGTGATCAGTGAACGAGCAATTTGCCAACAACGCTGTAGGGACAATTTAGGTAGGTTAAACAAAGTATATGCCGACACCAGACGTCTGACTCGTCTAGGTGGCATAGTCCAATGTATAAATTATTTGCTATGCACAGTACGATTGCAGAATACCCCAATGTAACATGTTATTTGCAGAACACACTTAGATATGCACAGTACGACTGCAAAATACGCATACGCTTACAAGGTGGATACGCAATAGCCAAGCTGACTGCAAAATCGTCACACCGAACAAGCTAGTAGCGAGCTGTTGAACGATCATACAATAGCAAGTATTACAAAAAAAGTGATTTTTAAAGATGGTAAGTTTTACTCATTTTGTAATAAAGAGTTCGGGATACATAGACATTAAAATCAATTAATCTTTAATATAATATAAAAATCAATCTTTGGTCTAGGAGGTATTTAAAATATGTATACATGTTACAATAATAAATTATTAGCATCTTAAAATAATAATATATCTATGCTAAAATAATAAATCATAAATAACATTTGTACAATAATAAATAATCAACTGCATTCTTCGTGTCTCACGACACCCTTATGGCGCTCTGTGTCACACCACACTTATCTGTGTTGTGTTGTGACGCTCCTTCTCAACTGTGTCACTTGACACCCTTTCTTCCGTGTAATGACGCTCCTGCTCAACCGTGTCCACTAGACACCCTTTTCTCTGTGTCACACGACACTCCTACTCTCCGTGTCACACGACACCCTTTTCTCTGCGTCATACACAATATCTCTACTGTGTCACTCCTGACACCCTTGTCTCTGCGTCGCACACTATCACCCACAGCGTCTCTCGAGGCCAGTCACATGACACTATTCAATGTACGTCTCTGTACGTCTCTGTAGATGCCTTCCTCTCCCACTACATTGTAAAATGTTCCAAACTTCAGAACACCCGTGACTTAACCTGGCTCCTTATTTTTTTCTTTTTCTTTTTCTTCTTCTCCCTCTTCCCCTTTCCTCTTTCCTTTTCTCCTCTGGGTTGTCTGTCTTTCTTCTGTCTCGTTTTCTGTTCCTTCATTATTTATTTCACCACTTCCCCTTTCACCCACCTCTGTGCACTTGCTCTCCCTCTGTGGGCACCTAGCTCCCTTGCAGTGCTCCCCTTTCTTTATATTTGACTGGCTCCTCCTCCTTATTCCTCACTACTACTACCACTACTACTACCACTACAACTACTACTACTACTCTACTACCACCACCACTACCTCTTCCTGCCTACATATAGCCGTCCTGCTCCACTTCTGGTTAGTGTGGCTTTGTAAATGGTCCAAGTCGGACCGAAACGTCGTCGTAAGCTTCTCTCTTCTATGTGCGGGTTATTTGTGTAACATCTAACATAGCCAGTAAACAAGCCTAGTACAACTGTCAGAGCCAGTAAACAAGCCTAGTACAGCTATCATAACCAGTAAACAAGCCTAGTACAGCTATCATAGCCAGTAAACAAGCCTAGTACAGCTATCATAGCCAGTATACAAGCCTAGTACACTATCATAGCCAGTAAACAAGCCTAACCTAACCTAACCAAACCAAACCTAACCTAACCACACCTAACCAAACCTAACCTAAACAAACCTAACCTAACCAAACCTAACCAAACCAAACCTAACCAAACCTAACCTAACCAAACCTAACCTAACCTAACCAAACCTAACCAAACCTAACCTAACCAAACCTAACCTAACCTAACCAAACCCAACCAAACCTAACCTAACCAAACCAAATCTAACCAAACCAAACCTAAGTAAACTTAACCTAACCAAACCAAACCAAACCTAACCAAACCTAACCAAACCTAACACAACCTAACCAAACCTAATGAAAACAAACCAAACCAAACCCAAACTAACCAAACCTAGCGAAACCTAACCTAATCTAACTTAATCTAACCTGACCAAACCTAACCTACCCTAACCAAACCTAACCTAACCAAACCAAACCTAACATAACCTAACGAAACCTAACCTAACCAAACCTAACGAAACCTAACCTAATCTAACTTAATCTAACCTGAACAAACCTAACCAAACCAAACCAAACCAAACCTAACCTAACGAAACTTAATCAAACCTAACCTAATCAAACCTGCCCAAACCTAGCCTACCTTAACCAAACCTAACCTAACCACACCTAAATTAACGAAACCTAACGAAACCTAACCTAATCTAACTTAATCTAACCTAACCAAACCTAACCAAACCAAACCAAACCTAACAAAACCTAATCAAACCTAACCTAACCTAATCTAACCTGACCAAACCTAGCCTACCCTAACCAAACCTAACCTAACCACACATAAATTAACCAAATCTAACCAAACATAACCTACGCAAACCTAACCAAACAAAACCTAACCAAGCCTAACCTAACCAAATCTAACCAAACCAAATCTAACCAAACCTAACCTAACCAAACCTAACCTAACTAAACCTATCCTAACCAAACCTAACCAAACCTAACCTAACCAAACCTAACCTAACCTAATGTAACCTGACCAAACCTAACCTAACCAAACCAAACCTAACCTAACCAAACCTAACCTAACAAAACCTAACTTAACCCAAAATTAACCAAATCTAACCTAACCTAATGTAACCTAACCAAACCTAACCTAACTAAACCTAACCTAACCAAACCTAAATTAACCAAACCTAACCATTATTATTATAATCAAAAAGAAGCGCTAAGCCACAAGGGCTATACCGTCAAACCTAACCAAACCTAACTTAACGAAATGTTAACCAAACCTAACCTAACAAAACCTAACTTAACCAAATTTAACCAAACCTAACCTAATGTAACCTGACCAAACCTAACCTAACCTTACCAAACCTACCCTAACTAAACCTAACCTAACCCAAAAACCAATATTAACCAAACTAACCTAACCAAACCAAACTTAACCAAACCTAACCTAACCAAACCTAAACAAACCTAACCTAACCAAACCTAACCTAAACAAAATTAACCAAACCAAACCTAACCAAACTTAACCTCACCTAACCTTACCTAACCTAACCAAACCTAACCTAACCAAACCTAACCTAAGCAAACCTAACCTAACCAAACCTAACCAAACCTAACCTAACCAAACCTAACCAAACCTAACTAAACCTAACCTAACCCAACCTAACTGTGGCATGCAGAGTACGTAACCTTTATTCGGCGCATGTACACACCCCAACCAGCGAACCAGGTACTAGGGTTGATGGGGCCCCATCGTTCAACCAGTACCCAGGTTCCAGCCAATGAGAAGATGGTTTTGGCAATCACAGAGGTGATGTGGGTACCACTCGCCTGTCTGCCCTTGTCATTCCCATTTTAGAGCTGGTTGAAGCACGGTCTGCTCTCTAGTGGCTTCTATTCTGCCTTGCTTACCGTAGAGTGCACTAATACCTATTGTTGTACATAGTGTATATAGTGTACATACTTTTGTTCTAAATTGGTGAAGGATATATAAGTCAAAAGTTTTTCTGCTGTATTTATTTTGCTCCCTTTACACCCAGGATAACAGGCCTTTTGGACTCCTGGGTTGTAATATGGGTAGCCTGTCCGAGAGCTGGAGCTGGACTTAGAGCACGGGTTGAGCCTAGGGTGAAGCTGGAAGCAGGAACATTGTGTAGCTTGCTGTCTGGCATTGCATTAGCTTTGCCAACGCTTTACAAACTTTGCGTGTCAATTGCCTTGCTATAGTCAGCCTTGCTATTGTATGATTGTTTAACAGCTCGCTACTAGCTTGTTCGGTGTGCTCGCTTCAGTACGGTCAATCCTGTGTGAAGATTTTGCAGTCAGCTTTACTATTGTGTATCCACCTTGCAAGCGTATGTGCGTATTCTGCAATCGTACTGTGCATAGGTAAGTGTGTTTTGCAAATAACGTGTTACGTTGGGGTATTCTGCAATCGTACTGTGCATAGCAAATAACTTATACATTGGAGTATGCCACCTAGACGAGTCAGACGTCTGGTGTCGGCATATACTCTGTTTAACCTACCTAAATTGTCCCTACAGCATTGTTGGCAAATTGCTCGTTCCATTGGCACTGATTACGAACGCACTCTCACAGCTGCGCAACTGCGCTCACTGATTGCTGACAAACTTCGAGAAGAAGAGATGGCACATCAGACTCCTCCCTTTACGGGAGCTAGAGAAAAAACTCCTATGTTCTCGCAGGAGCAAAACGGAGCAAAATCGTCAGTGTAGTGCAGCAGGGTTGTCTCAAGGTGAATCAGCGGCGTTGGCACTAGAGCTGGCAAAAATCAATCTTGAGCAGACTAGGGAACAGAGAGCATTTGCAAAAGAATAATTTGATAGGGAAAAAGAAAGGAGGAAGTTTTCGCATTCTGTAAATGACTTTAGTTTACAGAAAGCAGAACAGCTTGTTCCCCGCTTCAATGAGGCCGAGCCAGAACAATTTTTCGAAGCTTTCGAAAATCAGGCTCAAGCCTTGAGGTGGCCGGAACAGCATTCGGCATCATTGGTTCACACAGCATTGTTTGGAAAGGCACAGAAATTGACGTCAGTGTTAAATGACACTGATTTTTCCGATTATAAAGTAGTGAAGACCACAGTGTTGGGAGCATATACTTGTATCCCAGCTAAGTATCGGGAAATTTTTTAAATTAAGCAGGAGACAGCTTGGTCAATCCCTGGTTGATTTTTTTGCGAAAAGCAACCAAAGCTTTTACCAGCTGGTATAAAACAAGTGGTGTTGCACCTTCGATGATCTTGTGCACTTATTCTGATTGGGAACCTGCTGGAGTCTGTTTGGGCCAGAGGGGTTTCGAGTCTTTCTGCAGGATCGTGACTTAACCACTGCATTGGAGGCAGCCAGGTTGGCTGATACCTTTGAAACTAACCGCTCCTTGTCCGACAGTCCCTCGCTCTTTTCAACAGCCTGGGATGAGCAGAGATCGTCAACCTTGGAGAATGAAGTGCCAGCCGGAGGGAGAACGTCTACGTCAGCCAACTAAGTCACCTGGTGAGCCGCACTTCTCAACTTATATCCACCTGCTGAAAAGGGCAAACTACCAACATAGTGCATCTCGAGAACAGTAGCCAAGAGAAAACCACCAGAGCGACACCAGTTGCAATGTCAGCAAGGAGTAAAGGGCAAGCCTGTCGTCTGCTTCCTCTGTAACTAAGTAGGTCACATCCGTCCCAACTGCCCCCACAAACCCCAACCCATTGGAAAAATCTCTAATATCCCTAGTAACATGTCCCCGAGATAAGCAGAAAAAGGGATGGCCCCTTATTATTGTAAGAGTCTTATTACCCTTCAGGAAAACTCCAAAACAACTGAAGTCAAAAAAACCCTTTAAAAGAACTGGAGCATATTGCTCACTTATAAGAGAGGGAATATTACCCCTTTCAAAGAAACTTCCTTGAATTCCTCTATTTTATTGGAAGCATTTGAGGAGCTTTTATATCTGTCCCTTTTCATAAAATTTATGTACATTTCAATTAAAACTGGATACTTGACTGTGGGTGTATCTGAAGGGTTCCCCATGAAAGATCCATTTATTACTGGGTAATAACATTACTACTGCATGTGTGTCCTGAACCCATAATGATTAATTCTTCTCCAGTGTTGGCCATAACTCGGGCAACCTCCCGAGGGTTGTCAGGCGAGAATGTTCACCCATCCTTGGACACCTCCGATCTCGGAATAGCCACTTTGTTTTACGAGGAAAACTGGCCAGAGCCTCGTTGATCAAGTGAAGAGACCCTGATCAAGCCTTCCTATTCCCAGGTTGCAGGATTGCCAGAAATCTGTTTCCATGCCCGAGAGACTGTCCTTCCGGGAGGAACAACGAAAGGACCCTTCTTAAAATTTCACTTTTCAGGCAGCCAAGGGTAAATCCTCTTTGGATCATCCGGTCAAATATGAACTTAAAAACGATTATCTGATCTGCACTGAGACTGGTAACGAGATAGAGGGCCGGCAATTGTCTGACAGGTTAGTGGTTCCAACAAAATTTAGACCTCAAATACTGAATATAGCTCATAATACTTAATTAGGTCACTTAGGAATTACTAAAACATTATATAGAATCACAAAAGAATTTTATTGGGCAAAATTAAAGCAGGATGTGAAGAATCATATCCGATGTTGACAAGAATGCCTGCAAGTAGGGAAACCTGGACATCCCATTAAACCTGCACCTCTCCAACCTATACCTGCTGATGGAGAACCTTTTGCAGATTTAATTATAGATTGTGTAGGTCCACTACCTAGGTCAAAGTCGGGAAATCAGTATTTATTTACCATTATGGATAGAGTAACTAGATATCCTGAAGCAATTCCCATGCGCAGTATTAATACTAAAGCTATTCTCAAAGCTTTAACAAAATTTATTTCTTGTTTTGGCATTCCTAAAACTATTCAAAGTGATCAAGGTACTAACTTCACTGTCAAAGCATTTAGGGAAGCATTAACTAGGTTAAAGATAATCCACAACTTATCCACTGCCTATCATCCTCAGTCCCAAGGCGCCTTAGAAAGATTCCATCAGACGTTAAAAACCATGATGAGAACTTTTTGCATGCATTTTCCTACAGACTGGGATGAATCACTACCTTTGTTGCTGTTCTCAGTGCGAGAAACGGTGCAAGAGTCTACCGGGTATAGTCCATTTGAGCTGATCTTTGGGCACAATGTACGAGGTCCTCTTCGGGTGCTCAAAGGAGGATGGATGGGAGAAGACATTAGCTCAAAACTCTACAACCCATCTTCAAGGTTGCAGGTGGCACGTCAGTTACCCAAGGCTAACCTAAAGACAGCTCAAAATAAAATGAAACAGAGGTATGACAGAAATGCACAATTCTGCTCCTTCAATCCAGGAGACAAGGTGTTGGTGCAGGAACCTATACCTGACCACACCTTGAAAGCTAGATTTATGGGACCTATGCAAATTTTAAGTAAATTATCTGATGTAAATTATGTGGTAGCTCCCATTGATAAGACCTCAAAAACTAAAACTTACCACATTAATCAATTAAAATCTTTTCATACACCAGATGAAGTCCCAGTAATGACTCTGTCCTCTTCTTCTAAGGAAGACTGACTCTTTGCACTCTATTTCTGAAATTAATGTTAAACTTTCAAACTCTGTCCTCCTCAAGGACCCTAGCCCTTTAATGGAGGGACTATCTGAAACACAAGCAACAAGTTTAACTGAGCTTCTACAGTCATACCCTGATATTTTTTCAGAAGTGCCGAGAAAATGTACGTTAGGTTATCATGACGTAGATGTGGGAAACTCTAAACCTATTAAACTCTCCCCCTACAGATCTAATCCTGAAAAGCAGAGGCTACTTCAGCAGGAAGTAGAATTTCTGTTAAAGCATGGTTTAGTGAAGAATTAGTCTAGTCCATGGGCTTCACCGTGCATCCTTGTTAAAAAAGCTGATGGAGGGTTTCGTATGTGTACAGACTACCGTAAGGTGAATGAGGTCACAATCACAGATGCTTACCCTCTTCCTCGTCTGGATGATGTAATCGACTTTGTGGGTAAGGCTACTTTTGTGTCCAAGTTAGATCTCCTTAAAGGTTACTATCAGGTACCTTTGAGAGATAAGGCGAAGGAAATCTCTGCCTTCGTAATTCCAGGAGGTCATTATCAATATACAGTTACCCCCTTTGGAAAGAAAAACTCTCCGGTAAGCCAGCGGAAGGCCTCGGTCAGATGACCAAAAGCTCCATCAGGCTATTAAAGGACTTGAAGGCATGGAAGCTTACCTGGGATCAACATCTATTTAGACTTAAGGCTCTTTTTGAGACCTTTCAGAGTTCCCATTTAACTGTTAATTTATCTAAGCCTTCCTTTGGCCAGGCCACTGTTACTTTTCTAGGCCATGAAGTAGGTAGTGGTAAAGTTGCTCCTAACTTGCTAAAGTTATTGCCATTAAAGATTATCCAGTTCCTCATGATAGGAAATCTCTTCAGCGTTTCCTAGGCATGATAGGATTTTACAGAAGACTCTGTAAGAATTTCTCAGATATTGTAGCCCCTCTTACCTCTCTTACCAGTCACAAAGTTCCCTTTAATTGGACCCCAGAATGTCAAAGTGCTTTTGATAAAGCAAAAAGATTATTGTGTACTGCACCCATTCTTTTGTCTCCAGACTTCTCCAAACCTTTCTCATTACAGGGTGATGCTTGTGAGTCTGGGGGTGGGGCAGTACTACTGCAAAACGGGAACGAGGAGTTGAAGCCTGTAGCCTATTATTCTGCTAAGTTCCAGCCGCATCAGAGGGCTTACTCTACCATTGAAAAAGAAGCCCTCGCACTGGTACTGGCTTTGGAGCATTTCGATGTTTATGTGGACCAGACATCGCAGGTGGTCACCGTCTACAGTGATCACAATCCTCAGTATATCTCCAAGCCATGAAGAACCACAACACAAGGCTCATGCGTTGGGCATTACGACTGCAACCCTATTTTTTTTAAAATTGTACATATTGCCGGCAAAGAAAATATGCTGGCAGACTCCTTATCTAGAATCTAATATTATTTATAATTGTATATTAGGTTAGGATGTGTTAGATTACTTGTGGTAACCCCTTCCAAGCTTTTTTTTTTTTTTATACCCTCGTTTGGGTTTTTTTTTAGTGAGGGGATACGGGCTACCGTCCGCCCGTATCTTGGACCTAAGCTAGTCCGACTGTCTGCTGTCTTGCTCTGAGTTTAGGGTTTCGCTTTTTGTCACGAGAAAAGCTGAGCTCTAAGAGTTCGATAGTTGAGAGGAAAGGCGGTCCCATTATTTTGTGCCATGGTGCCACGGTTACCACTGGGAGGTGGCAGCCTAATCCTGAGCCTTCTCGGGGTGGGGGAGTGGCATGCAAAGAGTACGTAACCTTTATTCGGCACATGTAAACACCCTCATTTACAGGCTATCTCCCCCAACCAGCGAACCAGGTAACTGAGGGTTGACGATGGGGCCCCGTTGTTCAACCAGTAACCAGGTTCAGCCAATAAGAAAATGGTTTTGGCAATTTTCAGAGGTTATGTGGGTACCATCTCCTGTCTGCCTTGTCTTCCCCCTTCTAGAGTGGTTGAGCACGGTCTCCCTCAAGGGGGCTTCTATGCTGCCTTAAACCCTGGAATGCATAATTTCCTTCACTGTACATAGTGTATTTATGTAATCGTGTTCTAAAATTTGGGGAAGTTATAATATAGGCACAACTTCCCCTGTGTTTTTAATTTTTTTTTTTGTCCCTTACAAGTTTAAAGGCAATTTAATCTGGGTTGTAATTTAATATTTTTAAAATTAAAAATTTTAATTTTTTAAAACAAATTTTAACAAACAATAAAGTAACATACAAACCTTAAAATTAATAAAACCTAAACCCAACTTAACCTAACCTAACCAAACTAACCTAAGGAAAACAAATCTAACCCAAAAAAAGCCTAACCTAAAAATAAACCCAAACCCAAACCTAAACCCAACCAAACCTAACCTAACCAAACCAAAACCTAACCTAACCTTACTACCAACCTACAAACCTAAACTAACCTAACCAACTAACCTTACCTAAAAATAACCAACATACCAAAACCAAATAAACCAAACCTAACCAGCCTAACCTAAACCCAACCAAACCTACCTAATCAAACCTAACCAACAAAAACTAACCTAACCTACCAAACCAACCAAACCTAAACCTAACCTAACCAAACCTAACCAAACCAACCTAACCAAACCCTAAAAAAAAACCTAACCTAACCAAACCTAACTAACCAAAAACAAACCTAACCAAACCAACCTAACCTAACCAAACCTAACCAAACTAACTAACCAAACCTTTAAACCCAAAACCCAACCAAACCAAACCAACCTAACCAAAACCCAAACCTAACCAAACCAAACCTAACCAAACCAAACCTAACCAAACATAACCTAACCAAAGTCACCAAACCTAACTAACCAAACTTAAATAAACCTAAGCTAACCAAACCTAACCTAACCTAACCTAACCAAACCTAACCTAACCTAACCTAACCAAACCTAACCTAACCAAACTTAGCCTAACCAAAATTAACCAAACCAAACCTAACCCCAAAATTAACCTAACCTAACCTAACCAAACATAACCTAACAAACCTAACCTAACCAAACCTCACCTAACCTAAAACCCAACCAAACCTAACATATTCTAACCAAACCTAACCTAACTTAACCAAACCTACCCTAACCAAACCAAACCTAACATAACCATACCAAACCTAGCCAAACCTAACCTAACCAAACCTAACCTAACCTAACCAAATCTAACCTAAGCTAAACAAATCTAACCAAACCAAACCTAGCCTAACTAACCAAACCTAACCAAACCAAACCTAACCAAATCTAACCAACCGAAACCTAACCTAACCATACCTAACCTAAGCTAAACAAATCTAATCTAACCAAACCTAACGTAACTTAACCAAACCCAACCTAACCTAACCAAACCTAACTTAACCAAACCAAACCTAACCTAACCAAACCTAACCTAACCAAACTAAACCTAAACTAACCTAACCTAACCAAACCTAACCATACCTAACCTAACCAAACCTAACCAAACCTAACCTAACCTAACCTAACCAAAAGTAACCTACTCAAACCTATCCTAACCAAACGTAACCTAACCTAACCAAACCTAACCAATCCTAACCTAACCTAACTTACCCTAACCAAATCTAACCAAATGAAACCTAACCTAACCAAAGCTAAACAAATCTAACTTAACCAAACCTAACCTAACCAAACCTAACCTAACCAAACCAAACCTAACCTAACCTAACCTAATCAAACCTGCCCAAACCTAGCCTACCCTAACCAAACCTAACCTAACCACACCTAAATTAACGAAACCAAACAAAACCTAACCTAATCTAACTTAACCTAACCTAACTGTGGCATGCAAAGAGTACGTAACCTTTATTCGGCGCATGTACACACCCTCATTTACAGGCTATCTCCCCCAACCAGCGAACCAGGTTGCTAAGAGTTGATGATGGGGCCCCGTTGTTCAACTAGTGACCAGGTTCTAGCCAATAAGAAGATGGTTTTGCCAATCGCAGAGGTTATGTGGGTACCGCTCTCCTGTCTGCCCTTGTCATTCCCATTCTAGAGCTGGTTGAAGCACGGTCTGCTATCTTGTGGCTTCTATTTCTGCTTTGATTACCGTGGAGTGCACTAT
>NC_069413.1:6517435-6533887 GCF_026875155.1 Cherax quadricarinatus
TATTCGAAAAAGGAGAGAAAGATCATGAGCTTGGGTAGCATTCTGGACAGTGACGATGCGCATACCGCTCTTGAGAGCATGAAATGAAATATCTCTACCAACATGACGCAGGAGCGCTTTGCCAATACTATGGTCAGAAGGTAGGCAGAAGAAGAAGTCAGTCTTAAAGTAAAGAATTTAGTCCATTGTGCGGTTCGAAACTGAGCGTGGAGAGGGAGTGCTTGACGTGTCGGTCTTTTCCGAGTAGAATGGGAAGGTAACGAAGGAGCATCATCAGGAGATTGACGTTGGCATTTAGGAGTAGGACCGGAGTTGGTCCATCGTGAAATGGGTGGGCAATTCAAAAATTGCCGTACCATAGAGGGAGAAGCCGGAAGCATAGTCAAAGGAGAGCGGAGTTCAGACAAATCGAAGGAGTCAGTCGAAGCCCCGGTACCTGAAGCGGGTGAGGAAACAGCACCAGCAAGAGGTACAGGGGCATCAGGAGTGTCCGAAGAGTGGTCTAAACACAAGGAAGGGTCAGAATGGGGTGCGGTATCAAGAAGGAGCCCGGGGGTAGTGGGTTCATGGACTAAGGGCTGCCATGGTTAGGTTACTCCTTTGCTTTTTGTTTTTAAGAAAAAAAAAGAAAGAAGAAAAGAAAATAAAAATAAAAAAAAGAATAAAAAAAGGGGGGAGCGGGGAGGAATAGTTCCCAGGAGGAATGAAAGGGCCGGAAATCTCCCTCCGCGCCCAAGAGGACCTCAGCACCGCTAGTAGCGCAGATGCAGCATGGGAACCCGTGCCATACCCTTCCCTTCATGCCAGTAAACCAGCAATCCGGGATAGCAACCTCACATGATAGGATTTTACAGAAGATTCTGTAAGAATTTCTCAGATATTGTAGCCCCTCTTACCTCTCTTACCAGTCACGAAGTTCCCTTTAATTGGACCTCAGACTGTAACACTGCTTTTAATAAAGCAAAAAGATTATTGTGTACTGCACCCATTCTCTTGTCTCCAGACTTCTCCAACCCTTTTTCATTACAGCTTGTGAGTCTAGGGTTGGGGCAGTACTATAACAAATCGGGAACAAGGAGTTGCAGCCTGTAGCATACTTTTCAGCCAAGTTCCAGCCACATCAGAGGGCTTACTCTACCATTGAAAAAGAAGCCCTCGTGCTGGTACTGGCTTTGGAGCATTTCGATGTTTATGTGGGCCAGACATCGCAGGTGGTCACAGTCTACAGTGATCACAATCCTCTGGTATATCTCCAAGCCATGAAGAACCACAACACAAGGCTTATGCACTGGACGCTAAGGATGCAGCCCTATATTATTATTATTATAATCAAAAAGAAGCGCTAAGCCACAAGGACTATACAGCACTGCAGGGCAGGAAGGAAGCGAGGGCATCAGGTGGCAAAAGGGAGATGGATGAGTAATAGGTTACGGATAACAGCGGGGTAGTGGATGGTGAAAGGGTAAAGGGAAGCAAGAGACTGAACTAGAAAGGGCTGAGGGGAGTGCGAAAAGTATCATCAGAGTTTGTGGAGTAAATCAGTCGTTGTCAAGAAGTCAATGAGAGAGTCTGGATTAAAGGAGGGTCCATCAGCAAGAAGGGAAGGTAAAGAGAGAGTAGTAGAACGAAGACGACGTTGGATGCAGCCCTATAATATTTCCATTAAATATACTGCCGGCAAAGAAAATATGTTGGCAGACTCTTTATCTAGATTCTAGAGTATAATATTTTATTTAGGTTAGGATGTTATTTGTGGTAACCCCTTTTCACGCTCTTTTTTTTATCCCCTGGTGTGGGTTTTTTTTTTAGTGAGGGGATGCGGGCTACCGTCAGCCTGTATCTTTGGACCTATGCTAGCCTGTCTGACTGCTGTCTCACTCTAAGTTTAGGGTTTGGCTTTTGGTCACGAGAAAAGCTGAGCTCTATCTAAGAGTTGGATGGTGGAGAGGAATAGCAGTCCCATTATTTTGTGCCATGGCAGCACAGTTACCACTTGGAGGTGGCAGCCTAATCCTGAGCCTTCTTGGGGTGGGGGTGTGGCATGCAAAGAGTACGTAACCTTTATTCGGTGCATGTACACACCCTCATTTACAGGCTATCTCCCCCAACCAGCGAACCAGGTTGCTAAGAGTTGATGATGGGCCCCATCGTTCAACTAGTGACCAGGTTCTAGCCAATAAGAAGATGGTTTTGGCAATCGCAGAGGTTATGTGGGTACCGCTCTCCTGTGTGCCCTTGTCATTTCCCATTCTAGAGCTGGTTGAAGCACGGTCTGCTATCTTGTGGCTTCTATTTCTGCTTTGCTTACCGTGGAGTGCACTATACTTATCACTGTACATAGTGTACATATTGCTGTTCTAAATGATGAAGGATAATGTAAGTCTAAACTTTTTCTGCTGTGTTTATTTTCGCTCCCATTACACCCGGAATAACAGTCCATTTGGAATCCTGGGTTGTAATACTAACCAAACCTAACAAAACTAATCAACCTACCTAACCTAATTAACCTGACCAACCAGCTACCCTAACCAAACCCACACATAATTAACCAAACCTAACCAAACATAACCTACGCAAACCTAACCAAACCAAACCTAACCAATCTAACCTAACCAAATCTAATCCAAACATAACCTAACCAAACCTAACTAAACCTATCCTAACCAAACCTAACCAAACCTAACCCCTAACCAAACCTAACCTAACCAAACCTAACTTAACCAAATCTAACCAAACCTAACCAATGTAACCTGACCAACCTAACCTAACCAAACCTAACCTAACAAAACCTAACTTAATCAAATTTAACCAAATCTAACCTAATCTAATGTAACCTGACCAAACCTAACCTAACCTAAACCTAACCTAACCAAACCTAAATTAACCAAATCTAAATTAACAAAACATAATCAAACCTAACCTAGCAAACCTGAACCAAACCAAACCCTAACCAAACCTAACCTAACAAAACCTAACAAAAACCTAACTTAACCAAATTTAAACAAACCTAACCTAATGTAACCTGACCAAACCTACCTTACCAAACCTAACCTAACTAAACCTAACCTAACCAAACCTAAATTAACCAAACCTAACCTAACCAAACCTAACTTAACCAAACCAAACATAACACCAAACCTAGCCTAACCAAACCTAACCTAACAAAAAATTAACCAAACCAAATCTAACCAAACCTTAACCTTAACCTAACCTAACCAAACCTAACCTAACCAAACCTAACCTAACCAAACCGAACCTAACCTAACAAAACCTAACCAAACCTAACCTAACCAAACCTAACCAAGCCTAACCTAACCAAGCCTAACCTAACCGAACCTAACCTAACCCAACCTAACCTAACCTAACTGTGGCATGCAGAGTATGTAACCTTTATTCGGCGCATGTACACACCCCAACCAGCGAACCAGGTACTAGGGTTGATGATGGGGCCCCGTCGTTCAACCAGTACCCAGGTTCCAGCCAATGAGAAGATGGTTTTGGCAATCACAGAGGTGATGTGGGTACCACTCGCCTGTCTGCCCTTTTCATTCCCTATTTAGAGCTGGTTGAAGCACGGTCTGCTCTCTAGTGGCTTCTATTCTGCCTTGCTTACCGTGGAGTGCACTAATACCTAGTTGTTGTACATAGTGTATATAGTGTACATACTTTGTTCTAAATTGGTGAAGGATAATATAAGTCAAAAGTTTTTCTGCTGTGTTTATTTTGCTCCCTTTACACCCAGGATAACAGGCCTTTTGGACTCTTGGGTTGTAATATGGGTAGCCTGTCCGAGAGCTGGAGCTGGACTTAGAGCATGGGTTGAGCCTAGGGTGAAGCTGGAAGCAGGAACATTGTGTAGCTTGCTGTCTGGCATTGCATTAGCTTTGCCAACGCTTTACAAACTTTGCATGTCAATTGCCTTCCTATGGTCAGCCTTGCTATTGTATGATTGTTTAACAGCTCGCTACTAGCTTGTTCGGTGTGCTCGCTTCAGTACGGTCAATCCTGCGTGAAGATTTTGCAGTCAGCTTTACTATTGTGTACCCACCTTGCAAGCATATGTGCGTATTCTGCAATCGTACTGTGCATAGCAAATAACTTTACATTGGAGTATGCCACCTAGACGAGTCCGACGTCTGGTGTCGGCATATACTCTGTTTAACCTACATAAATTGTCCCTACAGCATTGTTGGCAAATTGCTCGTTCCATTGGCATTGATTACGAACGCACTCTCACAGCTGCGCAACTGCGTTCACTGATTGCTGACAAACTTCGAGAAGAGATGGCACATCAGACTCCTCCCTCTACGGGAGCTAGAGAAAAAACTATTATGTTCTCGCAGGAGGAAGATGATATATCAATGGAGCAAAATCGTCAGTGTAGTGCAGCAGGGTTGTCTCAAGGTGAATCAGCGGCGTTGGCACTCGAGCTGGCAAAAATCAATCTTGAGCAGACTAGGGAACAGAGAGCATTTGCAAAAGAAGAATTTGATAGGGAAAAAGAAAGGAGGCAGTTTTCGCATTCTGTAAATGACTTTAGTTTACAGAAAGCAGTACAGCTTGTTCCCCGCTTCAATGAGGCCGAGCCATAACAATTTTTCGAAGCTTTCGAAAATCAGGCTCAAGCCTTGAGGTGGCCAGAACAGCACTGGGCATCGTTGGTTCACACAGCATTGTTTGGTAAGGCACAGGAATTGACGTCAGTATTAAATGACATTGATTTTTCCGATTATAAAGTAGTGAAGACCACAGTGTTGGGAGCATATACTTGTATCCCAGCTAGGTATCGGAAGTTTTTTTAAATTAAGCAGGAGACAGCTTGGTCAATCCCTGGTTGATTTTGTGCAACAGCAGACCAAAGCTTTTACCAGCTGGTATAAAGCAAGTGGTGTTGCTACCTTCGATGATCTTGTGCAGCTTATTCTGATTGACAACCTGCTGGAGTCTGTGGGACCAGAGGTTCGAGTCTTTCTGCAGGATCGTGACTTAACCACTGCATTGGAGGCAGCCAGGTTGGCTGATACCTTTGAAACTAACCGCTCCTTGTCCGAGCGGTCCAGTCGCTCTTTTCAACAGCCTGGCATGAGCAGAGATCGTCAACCTTGGAGAATGAAGTGCCAGCCGGAGGGAGAACGTCTACGTCAGCGAACTAAGTCACCTGGTGAGCCGTGCTTCTCAACTTATGGTCCACCTGCTGAGAGACAAACTACTCAACGTAGTGCATCTCGAGAACAGTAGCCAGAGAGACACCAGCCAGAGCGACACCAGTTGCAATGTCAGCAGGAAGTAAAGGGCAAGCCTGTCATCTGCTTCCTCTGTAACAAAGTAGGTCACATCCATCCCAACTGCCCCCACAAACCCCAACCCATTGGGAAAATCTCTAATATCCCTAGTAACATGTCCCCGAGATAAGTAGAAAAAGGGATGGCCCCTTATTATTGTAAGAGTCTTATTACCCTTCAGGAAAACTCCAAAACAACTGAAGTCAAAACCTTTAGAGATACTGGAGCATATTGCTCACTTATAAGAGAGGGAATATTACCCTTTTCAAAGAACACTTCCTTGAATTCCTCTATTTTATTGGAAGCATTTGGAGGAGCTATATATTCTTTCCCTTTGCATAAAATTTATGTACAGTGCAAATATTACACTGGATACTTGACTGTGGGTGTATCTGAAGGATTCCCCAAGAAAGATGCCACGTTATTACTGGGTAATAACATTACTACTGCTAGTGTGTGTCCTGAACCTATAATGATTAATTCTTCTCCGGTGTTGGCCATAACTCAGGCAACCTCCCGAGGGTTGTCAGGTGAGAATGTTCACCTTTCCTTGGACGGCTCCGATCTCGGAATAGCCACTTTGTTTTACGAGGAAAACTGGCCAGAGCCTCGTAGATCAAGTGAAGAGACCCCGATCAAGCCTTCCTATTCCCAGGTTGCAGGATTGCCAGAAATCTATGTTTCCATGCCCGAGAGACTGTCCTTCCGGGAGGAACAACGAAAGGACCCTTCTTTAAATTTCACTTTTCAGGCAGCCAAGGGTAAATCCTCTTTGGATCATCCGGTCAAATATGAACTTAAAAACGATTATCTGATCTGCACTGAGACTGGTAACGAGATAGAGGGCCGGCAATTGTCTGACAGGTTAGTGGTTCCAACAAAGTTTAGACCTCAAATATTGAATATAGCTCATAATGCTTAATAAGGTCACTTAGGAATTACTAAAACATTATATAGAATCACAAAAGAATTTTATTGGGAAAAATTAAAGCAGGATGTGAAGAATCATATTCGAAGTTGACAAGAATGCTAGCAAGTAGGGAAACCTGGACATTCCATTAAACCTGCAACTCTCCAACCTATACCTGCTGATGGAGAACCTTTTGCAGATTTAATTATAGATTGTGTAGGTCGACTACCTAGGTCAAAGTTGGGAAATCAGTATTTATTTACCATTATGGATAGAGTAACTAGATATCCTGAAGCAATTCCCATGTGCAGTATTAATACTAAAGCTATTCTCAAAGCTTTAACAAAATTTATTTCTTGTTTTGGTATTCCTAAAACTATTCAAAGTGATCAAGGTACTAACTTCACTGTCAAAGCATTTAGGGAAGCATTAACTAGGTTAAAGATAATCCACAACTTATCCACTGCCTATCATCCTCAGTCCAAAGGCACCTTGGAAAGATTCCATCAGACGTTAAAAACCATGATGAGAACTTTTTGCATGCATTTTCCTACAGACTGGGATGAATCACTACCTTTGTTGCTGTTCTCAGTGCGAGAAACGGTGCAGAGTCTACCGGGTATAGTTCATTTGAGCTGATCTTTGGGCACAATGTACGAGGTCCTCTTCGGGTGCTCAAGGAGGTGGATGGAGAAGACATTAGCTCAACACTCTACAACCCGTCTTCAAGGTTGCAGGTGGCACGTCAGTTAGCCAAGGCTAACCTATAGACAGCTCAAAATAAGATGAAACAGAGGTATGACAGAAATGCACAATTCTGCTCCTTCAATCCAGGAGACAAGGTGTTGCTGCAGGAACCTATACCTGACCACACCTTGAAAGCTAGATTTATGGGACCTATGCAAATTTTAAGTAAATTATCTGATGTAAATTATGTGGTAGCTCCCATTGATAAGACCTCAAAAACTAAAACTTACCACATTAATCAATTAAAATCTTTTCATACACCAGATGAAGTCCCAGTAATGACTCTGTCCTCTTCTTCTAAGGAAGACTGACTCTTTGCACTCTATTTCTGAAATAATGTTAAACTTTCAAACTCTGTCCTCCTCAAGGACCCTAGCCCTTTAATGGAGGGACTATCTGAAACGCAAGCAACAAGTTACGTTAGGTTATCATGACGTAGATGTGGGAAACTCTAAACCTATTAAACTCTCCCCTACAGAGCTAATCCTGAAAAGCAGAGGCTACTTCAGCAGGAAGTAGGATTTCTGCTAAAGCATGGTTTAGTGGAGAATTAGTCTAGTCCATGGGCTTCACCGTGCATCCTTGTTAAAAAAGATGATGGAGGGTTTCGTATGTGTACAGACTACTGTAAGGTGAATGAGGTCACAATCACAGATGCTTACCCTCTTCCTCGTCTGGATGACGTAATCGACTTTGTGGGTAAGGCTACTTTTGTGTCCAAGTTAGATCTCCTTAAAGGTTACTATCAGGTACCTTTGAGAGATAAGGCGAAGGAAATCTCTGCCTTCGTAATTCCAGGAGGTCATTATCAATATACAGTTACCCCCTTTGGAATGAAAATCTCTCCCTCTTCATTACAGAAACTGATCCATCAGGCTATTAAAGGACTTGAAGGCATGGCAGCGTACCTGGATGATATTATGGTGTCTGATACTTGGGATCAACACCTATTTAGATTTAAGGCTCTTTTTGAGACCTTTCAGAGTTCCCATTTAACTGTTAATTTATCTAAGCCTTCCTTTGGCCAGGCCACTGTTATTTTTCTAGGCCATGAACTAGGTAGTGGCAAAGTTGCTCCTAACTTGCTAAAGTTATTGCCATTAAAGATTATCCAGTCCCTCATGATAGGAAATCTCTTCAAGATTTCCTAGGCATGATAGGATTTTACAGAAGATTCTGTAAGAATTTCTCAGATATTGTAGCCCCTCTTACCAGTCACAAAGTTCCCTTTAATTGGACCCCAGAGTGTCAACGTGCTTTTGATAAAGCAAAAATATTATTGTGTACAGCACCCATTCTTTTGTCTCCAGACTTCTCCAAACCTTTCTCATTACAGGGTGATGCTTGTGAGTCTGGGAGTGGGGCAGTACTACTGCAAAACGGGAACGAGGGGTTGAAGCATGTAGCCTATTATTCTGCTAAGTTCCAGCCGCATCAGAGAGCTTACTCTACCATTGAAAAAGAAGCCCTCGCGCTAGTACTGGCTTTGGAGCATTTCGATGTTTATGTGGGCCAGACATTGCAGGTGGTCACCGACTACAGTGATCACAATCCTCTAGTATATCTCCAAGCCATGAAGAACCACAACACAAGGCTCATGCGTTGGGCATTACGACTGCAACCCTATTTTTTTTTAAATTGTACATATTGCCGGCAAAGAAAATATGCTGGCAGACTCCTTATCTAGAATCTAATATTATTTATAATAGTATATTAGGTTAGGATGTGTTTGGTTACATGTGGTAACCCCTTCCAAGCTCTTTTTTTTTTATCCCCTGGTGTGGGGTTTTTTTTAGTGAGGGGATATGGGCTACCGTCCGCCCGTATCTTGGACCTAAGCCAGCCCGACTGTCTGCCGTCTTGCTCTGAGTTTAGGGTTTGGCTTTTTGTCACGAGAAACGCTGAGCTCTAAGAGTTGGATTTCAGAGGAAAGGCGGTCCCATTATTTTGTGCCATAGCGGCACAGTTACCACTGGGAGGTGGCAGCCTAATCCTGAGCCTTCTCGGGGTGGGGGAGTGGCATGCAAAGAGTACGTAACCTTTATTCGGCACATGTACACACCCTCATTTACAGGCTATCTCCCCCAACCAGCGAACCAGGTAACTGAGGGTTGACGATGGGGCCCCGTCGTTCAACCAGTAACCAGGTTCCAGCCAATAAGAAGATGGTTTTGGCAATTGCAGAGGTTATGTGGGTCCCACTCTCCTGTCTGCCCTTGTCATTCCCATTCTAGAGCTGGTTGAAGCACGGTCTCCTCTCTAGTGGCTTCTATGCTGCCTTACCGTGGAGTGCACTAATACCTATCACTGTACATAGTGTATATAGTGTACATACTGCTGTTCTAAATTGGTGAAGGATAATGTAAGTCACAACTTTTCTGTGTTTATTTTGCTCCCTTTACACCCAGGATAACAGGCCATTTGGAATCCTGGGTTGTAATACTAACCTAACCTAACTTAACCAAACCTAACCTAACCAAACCTAACCTAACCTAACCAAACCTAACGTAACCATACCAAACCTAACCTAACCAAACCAAACCTAAACTAAAAAAACCTAACCTAACTTAACCTAACCTAACCAAACCTAACCTAAGGTAAACAAATCTAACCAAACCAAACCTAACCTAACCAAACCAAACCTAACCTAACCAAGCCTAACCTAACCAAACCAAACCTAACCTAACCTACCCTAACCAAACCTAACCAAACAAAACCTAACCTTACCTAACCAAACCTAACGAAACAAAACCTAACCTTACCTAACCAAACCTAAACTAACCTAACCTAACCAAACCTAACCTTACCTAAAATAACCAACCTAACCAAACCAAACCTAACCAAACCTAACCTAGCCTAACCTAACGTAACCTAACCAAACCTAACCTAATCAAACCTAACCAAACAAAACCTAACCTAACCATATCAAACCTAACCAAACTAAACCTAACCAAACCTAAACTAACCTAACCAAAACTAACCAAACCTAACCTAATCAACCCTAAATAAGCCTAAGCTAACCAAACCTAACCTAACCAAACCTAACCAAACCTAACCAAACCTAACCTAACCAAAACTAACCAAACCTAACCTAATCAACCCTAAATAAGCCTAACCTAACCAAACCTAACCTAACCAAAACCTAACCAAACCAAACCTAACGTAACAATACCAAACCTAACCAAACCAAACCTAACCAAACCTAACCTAACCTAACCAAACCTAACCTAACCTAACCAAAGTCACCAAACCTAACCTAACCAAACCTAAATAAACCTAAGCTAACCAAACCTAACCTAATCTAACCAAACCAAACCTAACCAAACCTAACCTAACCTAACCAAACCTAACCAAACCTAACCTAACCAAACCTAACCAAAATTAACCAAACCAAACCTAACCAAACTTAACCTAACCTAACCTAACCAAACATAACCTAACCAAACATAACCTAACCAAACCTAACCTAACCAAACTTCACTTAACTAAACCTAACCTAACCTAACCAAACCTAACCTATTCTAACCAAACCTAACCTAACCAAACCTAGCCTAAAAATACCTAACCTAACCCCACCTAACCTAACCCAACCTAACCTAACCAAACCAAACATAACATAACCAAACCTACCCAAACCTAACATAACCATACAAAACCTAACCTAACCAAACCAAACCTAACCTAACCAAACCTAACCTAACCAAATCTAACCTAAACTAAACAAATCTAACCAAACCAAACCTAGCCTAACCTAACCAAACCTAACCAAACCTAACCTAACCAAATCTAACCAACCGAAACCTAACCTAACCATACGTAACCTAAGCTAAACAAATCTAATCTAACCAAACCTAACCTAACCTAACCTAATGTGGCATGCAAAGAGTACGTAACCTTTATTCGGCGCATGTACACACCCTCATTTACAGGCTATCTCCCCCAACCAGCGAACCAGGTTGCTAAGAGTTGATGATGGGGCCCCGTCGTTCAACTAGTGACCAGGTTCTAGCCAATAAGAAGATGGTTTTGGCAATCGCAGAGGTTATGTGGGTACCTCTCTCCTGTCTGCCCTTGTCATTAACATTCTAGAGCTGGTTGAAGCACGGTCTGCTATCTTGTGGCTTCTATTTCTGCCTTGCTTACCGTGGAGTGCACTATACTTATCGCTGTACATAGTGTACACATTGCTGTTCTAAATTGGTGAAGGATAATATAAGTCTAAACTTTTTCTGCTGTGTTTATTTTGCTCCCATTACACCCGGGATAACAGGCCATTTGGAATCCTGGGTTGTAATATGGGTAGCCTGTCCGAGAGCTGGAGCTGGACTTAGAGAAACGGTTGAGCTTAGGGTGAAGCTCGTAGCAGAAACATTGTGCAGCTTGCTGTCTGGCATTGCTTTACAAATTTTGCGTGTCAGTTGCTTTATGGTCAGCCTTGCTATTGTGTGATCGTTCAACAGCTCACTACTAGCTTGTTAGGTGTCCTCGCTTCGCTACGGTCAATCTTCTAGAACAGAGTAGCTGTCTGGCATTGCTTTACAAATTTTGCGTGTCAGTTGTTACTAGCCTGTTTGGTGCGGAGAATTTTGCAGTCGGCTTTGCTTGTATGCATATTCTGCAATCGTACTGTGCATAGCTAAGCGTGTTCTGCAAATTAACGTGTTACGTTGGGGTATTCTGCAATCGTACTGTGCATAGCGAATAACTTATGCCACCTAGACGAGTAAGACGTCTGGTGTCGGCATATACTTTGTATAACCTACCTAAATTGTCCCTACAGCGTTGTTGGCAAATTGCTCGTTCCATTGGCATTAAATACAAACGCACTCTCACAGCTGCGCAACTGCGTTCACTGATTGCTGACAAACTTATAGAAGAAGAGATGGCACATCAGACTCCTCCCTCTATGGAAGCTATTGCAAAAACTCCTATGTTTTCGCACGAGGAAGATGATACACCTACGGAGCAAAATGATCAGTATAGTGCAGCTGGGTTGTCTCAGGGTGAATCAGCGTCGTTGGCACTTGAGCTGGCAAAAATCAATCTTGAGCAAACTAGGGAACACAGAGCATTTGCAAGGGAAGAATTTGATAGGGAAAGAGAAAGGAGGCAGTTTTCGCATTTTGTAAATGATTTTAGTTTACAAAAAGCAGTACAGCTTGTTCCCCGCTTCAATGAGGCCGAACCAGAACAATTTTTCGAAAGCTTCGAAAATCAGGCTCGAGCCTTGAGGTGGCCGGAACAGCATTGGTCATCGTTGGTTCATACAGCATTTTTTGGGTAAGGCACAGGAATTTACGTCAGCATTAAATGACGCTGAATTTTCTAAATTATAAAGTAGTGAAGCCCACAGTGTTGGGGCATATAGTGTATCCCAGCCAAATATAGAAAGATTTTTAAATTAAGCAGGCGGCAGCTTGGTCAATCCCTAGTGGACTTTGTGAGACAGCAAACCAAAGCTTTTACCAGCTGGTATAAAGCAAGTGGTGTCTCTACCTTTGAGGAGCTGGTACAGCTTATTCTATTGATAACTGCTGGAGTCTGTGGGACCAGAGGTTCGGTCTTTCCCGCGGATCGCGACTTAACCACTGCATTGGAGGCACCCAGGTTGGCTGATACCCTTTGAAATAACCGCTCTTTGTCCGAGCGGTCCGTCTCTCTTTTCAACAGCCTGGCATGAGCAAGATCGTCAACCTTGGGGAATAAAGTGCCAGCCGGAGGGGAAAAAAGTTTTTCGTCAGCCAACTAAGTCACCTGGTGAGCCATGCTTCTCAACTTATGGTCCACCTGCGGAGAGGCAAAAATACTCATGGTGCATCTCGACAACAGTAAACCAGAGGGACACCAGCCAGAACGACACCATTTGCAACGTCAGCAGGGAGTAAAGAGCAAGCCTGTCGTCTGCTTCCTCTGCAACAAAGTAGGACACATTTCCCTCCCAACTGCCCCATAAACCCAACCGATTTGGGAAAATCTCTAATATCCCTAGTAACATTCCCCTAGAGAAGTAGAAATAGGTATAGCCCCTTATTATTGCAAGAGTCTTATTTCCCTTCAGGAAATCTCAGAAACAATTGAAGTAAAGACCTTTAGAGATACTGGAGCATATTGCTCACTTGTAAGAGAAGGAATATTACCCCTTTCAGAGAACACTTCCTTGAATTCCTCTGTTTTATTGGAAGCATTTGGAGGAGCTATATATTCTGTTCCTTTGCATAAAATTTATGTCCATGCAAATATTACACTGGGTACTTCACTGCAGGTGTCTCAAAAGGATTTCCCATGAAAGATGCCATGTTATTACTGGGTAATAAGTGTTAAGTGAATGTATAGGAGCCTTTGAACCAAGTGAAAGAGTAATTGTGGTTGGGGACCTGAATGCTAAAGTAGGAGAAACTTTTAGAGAGGGTGTGGTAGGTAAGTTTGGGGTGCCAGGTGTAAATGATAATGGGAGCCCTTTGATTGAACTTTGTATAGAAAGGGGTTTAGTTATAGGTAATACATATTTTAAGAAAAAGAGGATAAATAAGTATACAAGATATGATGTAGGGCGAAATGACAGTAGTTTGTTTGGGTTATGTATTGGTAGATAAAAGACTGTTGAGTAGACTTCAGGATGTACATGTTTATAGAGGGGCCACAGTATATCAGATCACTTCTAGTTGTGCTCACTGAGAGTAAAAGGTAGATGGGATACAAGGAGAATAGAAGCATCAGGGAAAAGAGAGGTGAAGGTTTATTTAAAATTAAAAAAGGAGGCAGTTAGGGTAGATATAAACAGCTATAGGAGGATAGAGGGGCTAATGAGAGCATAGGCAATGGGGTCGAAGAGGTATGGGGTAGGTTTAAAAATGTTAGTGTTAGAGTGTTCAGCAGAAGTTTGTGGTTACAGGAAAGTGGGTGCGGGAGGGAAAGAGGAGCGATTGGTGGATGATGTAAAGAGAGTAGTAAGGGAGAAAAAGTTAGCATATGAGAAGTTTTTACAAAAGTAGAAGTGATGCAAGGAGGGAAGAGTGTATGGAGAAAAAGAGAGAGGTTAAGAGAGTGGTGAAGCAATGTAAAAAGAGAGCAAATGAGAGAGTGGGTGAGATGTTATCAACAAATTTTGTTGAAAATAAGAAAAAGTTTTGGAGATTACAAGTTAAGAAACCCTAGAGAAACAAATGGATTTGTCAGTTAAAAATAGGAGAGGAGAGTTATAAATGGAGAGTTAGAGGTATTGGGAAGAGGGGAGGGACTATTTTGAGGAATTGTTAAATGTTGATGAAGATAGGGAAGCTGTGATTTCGTGTATAGACAAGGAGGATAATATCTTGTAGGAGTGAGGAAGACCCAGTTGTGAGTGTGGGGGAAGTTCGTGAGGCAGTAGGTAAAATGAAAGGGGTAAGGCAGCCGGGATTGATGGGATAAAGATAGAAATGTTAAAGAGGTGGGGATATAGTTTTGGAGTGGGGTTTGGTGCAATTATTTAATAAATGTGTGGAAGAGGGTAAGGTACCTAGGGATTGGCAGAGAGCATGCATAGTTCCTTTGTATAAAGGCAACGGGGATAAAAGGGGAGTGCAAAAATTATAGGGGGGTAAGTCTGCTGAGTTAACTGGGAAAGTGTTGGTAGAGTTATTATTGAAAGAATTTTAAAAGTAAGATGGAGAATAGGATAGCAGATGAACAGGAGCCTTTAGGAAAGGTAGGGGATGTGGTGGACCAGGTGTTTTACAGTGAAAATATAAGTGAACAGTATTTTGATAGGCTAAAGAGGTCTTTGTGGCATTTATGGATTTGGAAAAGGCGTTAAAGACAGGGTGGATAGGGGGGCAATGTGGCAGATGTTTTCAAGTGTATGGTGTTGGAGGAGGTTAGTGAAAGCAGTGAAGAGTTTTTACGAGGATAGTGAGGCTCAAGTTAGAGTATGTAGGAAAGAGGAAATTATTTCCCAGTAAAAGTAGGCCTTTTAAAAAGGATGTGTGATGTCACCGTGGTTGTTTAATTATTTATAGATGGGGTTGTAAGAGAAGTAAATGCGAGGGTCTTGGCAAGAGGCGTGGAGTTAAAAGATAAAGAATCACACACAAAGGGGGAGCTGTCACAGCTGCTCTTTGTGATGACACTGTGCTCTTGGGGGATTCTGAAAAGAAGTTGCAGAGATTGGTGGATGAATTTGGTAGGGTGTGCAAAAGAAGAAAATTAAAGGTGAATACAGGAAAGAGTAAGGTTATGAGGATAACAAAAAGATTAGGTGATGAAAGATTGAATATCAGATTGGAGGGAGAGAGTATGGAGGAGGTGAATGTATTCAGATATTTGGGAGTGGACGTGTCAGCAGATGGGTCTATGAAAGATGAGGTGAATCATAGAATTGATGAGGGGAAAAGAGTGAGTGGTGCACTTAGAGTCTGTGGAGACAAAGAACTTTGTCCTTGGAGGCAAAGAGGGGAATGTATGAGAGTATAGTTTTACCAACGCTCTTATATGGGTGTGAAGCATGGGTGATGAATGTTGCAGCGAGGAGAAGGCTGGAGGCAGTGGAGATGTCATGTCTGAGGGCAATGTGTGGTGTGAATATAATGCAGAGAATTCGTAGTTTGGAAGTTAGGAGTAGGTGCGGCATTACCAAAACTGTTGTCCAGAGGGCAGAGGAAGGGTTGTTGAGGTGGTTCGGACATGTAGAGAGAATGGAGGCGAAACAGAATGACTTCAAGAGTGTATCAGTCTGTAGTGGAAGGAGGGGGGTAGGGGTCGGCCTAGGAAAGGTTGGAGAGAGGGGGTAAAGGAGGTTTTGTGTGCGAGGGGTTGGACTTCCAGCAGGCATGCATGAGTATTTGATAGGAGTGAATGGAGACAAATGGTTTTTAATACTTGATGTGCTGTTGGAGTGTGAGCAAAGTAACATTTATGAAGGGGTTCAGGGAAACCGGCAGGCCGGACTTGAGCCCTGGAGATGGGAAGTACAGTGCCTGCACTCTGAAGGAGGGGTGTTAATGTTGCAGTTTAAAAACTGTAGTGTAAAGCACCCTTCTGGCAAGACAGTGATGGAGTGAATGATGGTGAAAGTTTTTCTTTTTCGGGCCACCCTGCCTTGGTGGGAATCGGCCAGTGTGATAAAAAAAATAATAAATAACATTACTACTGTTAGTTCGTGTCCTGAACCTATAATGATTAATTCTTCTCCGGTGTTGGCCATAACTCGGGAAACATCCCAACGGTTGTCTGGAGGGAATGTTGACCTATCCTTGGACGACTCCGATCTCGGAATAGCCACGTTGTTTTATGAGGCACACCGGCCGGAGCCTCGTAAATCATGTGAACAGACCCCGATCAAGCCTTCCTATTCCCAGGTTGCAGGATTGCCAGATGTCTCTGTTTCCATGCCCGAGGGACTGTCCTTCCGGGAGGAACAACGAAAGGACCCTTCTTTAAAATTCGCTTTTGAGGCAGCCATGGGTAAATCCTCTTTGGGTCATCCGGTCAAGTATGAAATTAAAAACAATTATTGATCTATGAGATGGAGGGGAA
>NC_069413.1:6534387-6566887 GCF_026875155.1 Cherax quadricarinatus
TTTTAAGTGTTTTTGAGGGCTACAAGTGTTCTGCAAGGGTTGCTAAGTGTGTCAGGGTAGTCAACAATCCTAGAAGTGTTTTTTTAATTGCCTGACCCACACAAGTGTGGGGAGCCACAATTTTGAAAGTGATCTGGAAAATAAAAGCGTTGTGGCGCAAGCTAGGTGAAGGCGGCGTTGCCAAGTGTCACCCAAGATTTTAATAAAGTGAAACAATAGTGTGATCAGTGAAAGAAATACAGTGAATAGGGTACATTATTAACGAGAAGAATTGAGGTGGATCTAGCCAGGACGTACATCGAGCTGGATCTATCCAGGACGTCACATCGACCTGGACAATCTACATGCTACGCTGCAAACAAGTACTGTATCACCTATGAGTGGTTGTTTGGGTGTGGGGTCCAGGTTCAATTTAACCGCCAAGCTGAATGTAAGGGTCTAACTCTCAAGCACGATAAAGGAATAGGCCCTCAAGTATTCATAAGGTTTGCAAATGGTAATCCACTAAAACAAGGCGATTAACTCACTATAAGCGGTGATATAGGCAACACTGCAAGGGAGTCAGGTCACATAGGTTTGGACACAAGGACAACTGAAAATTTCTACATTACACCCCCAAGCACAAGCCCACCTACTTTTCAGACACATAATAAACCCACACATAATTCGACACAAAATTTTACCCCACACACACACACCACACACACACACACACACACACACACCCCACCTGGGGCACCTGGAAAGAAACAGTGTATAATTGACAACCAGCACGGTTTCGGGGAAGGAAAATCCTGTGTCAAAAACCCTACTAGAGTTTTATGACAAGGTGAAGAAGTAAGACAAGAGAGAGAGGGGTGGATCGACTGCGTATTTTTGGACTGCAAGAAGGCTTTCGACACAGTTTCCTCAAAGAGGTTACTGCAAAAGCTAGAGGACCCGGCACACATAACAGGAAAGGCCTGCAATGGATCAGAGAATATCTGACAGGGAGGAAACAACGAGTCATGGGACGCGACGAGGTGTCAGGTGGGCGCCTGTGACAAGCGGGGGGTTCCCCAGGGTCAGTCCTAGGACCTGTGCTGTTCTTGGTATACGTGAACGACATAACGGGAAAGGGGTTTGACTCAGAAGTGTCCTTGTTTGCAGACGATGTGAAGTTTAATGAGAAAAATCGAATCGGACGAGGATCAGCAGGATACAAAGAGATCTGGGCAGGGTACAAGCCTGGTCCAGCAACTGGCTCCTAGAATTTAACCCTGCCAAAAAGCAAAGTCATGAAGATTGGGGAAGGGCAAAGAAGACCGCAGACACAATTTAGTTAGATGGCCCAAAGACGCAAACCTCACTAAAGGAAAAAGATTTTGGGGGTGAGTATAACACCGAGCATATCTCCTGGGGCACATCAATCAGATAACTGCTGCAGCATACGGGCGCCTGGCAAACTACGGATAGCGTCCCATACCTCAGTAAGGTTCGTTTAAGGACTCTGTACACCATCTACGTCAGGCCCATATGGAGTATGCAGCACCAGTTTGGAATCCACACCTAGTTTAACCCACGTCAAGAAATTAGAGAAAGTGCAAGGTTTGCAACAAGACTAGCCCCAGAGCTACGGGGATTGTCCTATGAAGAAAGGTTGAGGGAAATCGGCCTGACGACACTGGGGGCCCAGGAGGGTCAGGGGGAGACAATGATAACGACATATAAAATTACTGCGCGGAATAGACGAGGTGGACAAAGACGGGATTTTCCCAGAGATGGGACACAGACACAAGAGGTCACAATTGAAGTTGAAGACTCAGATGAATCAAAGGGATGTTAGGAAATATTTCTTCAGTCATAGAGTAGTCAGGCCCTGGAATAGCCTAGAAAGTGATGTGGTGGAGGCAGGAACCATACATAGTTTTAAGGCGAGGTATGATAGAGCTCATGGGCAGGGAGAGAGAGGACCTAGTAGCAATCAGCGAAGAGGCGGGGCCAGGAGCTGTGACTCGACCCCTGCAACCACAAATAGGTGAGTACAAATAGGTGATACACACACACATACACACATACACACATACAACACACACACCCACATACACCCCCCCCACACACAAAACACACACACACACACACACTACACACACACACACCACACACACACAACCACACACACACACACACACACACGCACACAAAACACACTGTAAGTGCGGTAAATCCCAGGAGGTTGGTCAGGTCACAAGAAGGTGTGGGCAGGCCCAAGGACCACTGAGACTTTCCTTAAACGCACAAGCCACCTACCCTTTTAGTACATAAAAACCCACAACATAATTCCAACACAATTACACACAAAATTACACACTCACACACACACACACACACACACACACACACACACACACACACACACACACCCCACACACACACACACACACATATCCAGACACACACACACTCCCCCCCCGCACACCACCGACATCTCACTAATTCCCTGATCCATCACCTCCCTCGATCACCCTCCCCACTCCCCCCATCACACCACCCAAAGCCCTCCCCACCCCCCCCACCAGCTCCCAAATAGCCACAGTTCATATTCCACTACTTCCGCCCCCCCCATCTGACATACACAATACTATAAGCCAAAACAAACAGAACTACATATGTTTCCCACTCTGAGGCAATCAGATTAACAACAAAAATGTGTTGCCAGAGAGCAACAAGAAAAACCGAAGGACAGGATAGAGGAAAATAGCAAAGGAAGATTGGGCAGCAGAGCTCATAAAAAGGGATCATGAAATGTGAGAAAGAAACTAGAAGAAACTTTAGCAGAGAATGGAAGAGAGATAGATATGGAAAGCATGAATTGGGAGGTGCATTCAAAACAGCACAGAAAGCTAGGATACAGATTTAGAAGAGGAACTGAAAAATCTGAAACACATAAAGAACTAAAGAACATTTTGGGATTGAACATCAGAGACTGCTACCTCAGCCACAAATAAGGGGACTGTAGGGAAAGAAGGGGGGCACAACTGCATGGAATGCTCTATCAGAGGAGACAGTAGCAAATGAAAGAGCTAAGCATTATGTGGAGCCCAAACAGACAACAACAGAGTCCCAAGGAAAGCCGAGAAGGGAAATTACAGGGCCCTGAGCCCAAGTACAATTAGCCAGTGAAACAGATGAAAGGAAAGCTTCAGGTGGAGGAAACCAAATTAAATGAGTGGGATACACAGGGAAATCCAGTAGGGAGAATGAAGGGTGAGGTCAGTCTTTGTAGAATGGGCCTCCATGAAGTCGAAGGGAAACATATGAAGCAAAAAACAAGGAAAAAAAAGCATTGAAAGCATCAAGAAAGCAATAGGAGAAGACAAATGAACCCAGCTGGAAATTTTCGGAGAATGGGGGGTTTGTAAAAAAAAGAAGAACCCATGCCAGTGAGAGTGACACTTCAAGGCAGAAGCACTCCGGACCAGGATACAGCAGGAGAAACGACGATTAAGAGGACATGACGGCATACAGGAGGGTGTATCACGACCGCGACAGAGAACACAAGAAGAAAGGAAGAACTGAGAGAAGATGGTTCAAAGGTCGAAAGGAGGAAAAGAGAAGGGATGGAGACGACAGGACAGGAGAATCCAGACCCAGGAAGAAGATCTAATACAGAGCTCCCTCACAACTTTCATAGGAAGCCTCCAACCAGGTCAACCCCAGTGCAACCAAAACACTCAAAATCAAACAACCCAAGCCCACATCCAATGCCCCACACCCACTACATTACACACTTCACCCCCACACAACAACCCATATTTCCTTACAGGTCTCCCACTTCCCCAACTGCCCAATTACTCCCAAACCACAGTCTTAGAAAGAAGTTGAAGGTGTGTATAACAAAAAGCAGAAGGAATAAAACAAACAAGTTAATGAGGAGTGGCACGAAAGCATCAAGAGACATCCCCATCTAAAGCACCACAGAAACAAAACACACCAGAATAATAACAGATTCAATCTTTCCATCCGGATATCCAAAATCTTCAGGAAAGACAGAGGGAAGGAGAGGGGAGCGGAGTTGCAACTGCTCATTAAAAACCAGTGGGGTTTTGAGAAAAACGGAAGGAATGGATGGCAATGGCGATAATGACTACTTAGTAGGAACAATCCAGTCTGGGGACATAAGGTGAAAACTGCAGTAATGTACACCCACCACAGAACAGCAAGCAGGCCAAGAGTGAAGAAAAACGAATGAAGCAACAGAGCATGATCAACACAGCTAGCCGAGGGGCCAGAATCAACACATGGGGGGAGCAAAGTTACTATTATGGGTGATTTCATCACAAGGAGTTGACTGGGAAAACCAGGAGCCCCATGGGGGTCCCGAAACATGGAGAGCAAGATGATGGATGTGGTACTGGAGAACCTCATGGCAACAACAAAGTTAGAGACACTACCAGAGAGAGAGAGAGGACGAACCAGCAAGGTTGGACCTTTAATCCACCAAGAGTATTCGGACATCGAGGGATCATGTATGGGAAGGCCCCGGGAGCTAGAGATCATGTGGTTCTGTGCTTCGTCTACATAGTTGAGCCGTCCAAGTGTGAGAGAGTAGCAGGAATAGGCTGGGAAAAAAACAACTACAAAAGGGGGAACAACTCAGGCATGAGGAACTTCCTTTCAAGACAAGTCAGTGGGAGCGGGACTGAACAGGAAAACCAGTACAAGAAATGATGGACTATGTAGCAACAGAAAAGCAAGGAGGCAGAGGAGAATTTGTTTCCAAGGTAAACAGAAATACAGGGAAGAACCGAACGAGTCCATGGATCACCCAAGGTTTAGGGCGGCAAAAACAGGTGTAATAAGAAATGGAAAAGGTACAGAAGACAGAGAACCCAGGAAATAAAGAATCAGCCGAAGAGCCAGAAACGAAATATCAACAGATAAGAATGGAGGGCTCAGAGACAATATGAAAATGACATAGCATCAAAGTAAAGACGACCCGAAGCTGTTGTACGCCATCAATCAGGAGGAAAACAACAGTCAAGGACATGTAATCAGACTGAGGCGGGGGTGATGAAGGGAATTCACAGAAACGACCGGAGGTATGTCAGGAGCTCAACACAAGATTTAAATAAAGAGTAATTACAGTGTGGAAACCCAGTAGACTCCAAGAAATCAGAACAGGGTGGGGGGGGGCACACCAGCAAGTGCTGATGAGGTACATATAAACCAAGGAGGTAGGTGAAGAAGCTGCTATGCGAACTTGACACCTCAAAGGCGGTGGGCCCAGTACAACAACTCTCCATGGGTCCAAAAGAGGAGCAGAGATATTGTGTGAGACCGTTAAACAAAGATCCTCAACACATCATTTGAAACTGGGCAACTCCCTAGGTAAGGAAAAATGGAAAATTTAGTCCACTTTTTAAAAAGGGAGACAGACATGAGCACTAAACTACAGAACCTGTATCTCTTAACGTGTATAGTAGCAGGTCATGGAGAAGATCATCAGAGGAGAGTGGTGGGGACCTGGAAAGAAACAAGTTATAATTGACAACCACACGGTTCAGGAAGGAAAATCCAGTGTCACAAACCTACTAGAGTAATAATGACAAGGAGACAGCAGAAGACATTGAGAGAGAGGGGTGGATCGACTGCGTATTTTTGGACTGCAAAGAAGCTTTCGACACAGTTCCTCACAAGAGGTTACTGAGCAAAAGCTAGAGGACCGGCCACACATAACAGGAAAGGCACTGCAATGGATCAGAGAATAATCAGACAGTTAGGAAACAACGAGTACATGGTACGCGACGAGGTTTCAGAGTGGGCGCCAGTTGACAAGGCGGGGTTCCACAGGGGTCAGTCCTAGGAACCTGTGCTGTTTCTTGTATACGTGAGACGACATAACGGAAGGGATAGACTCAGAAGTGTCCTTGTTTGCAGACGCTTTAAGTTAATGGAAGACTCGAAATACGGACGAGGATCAGGCAGGACTACAAAGAGAGTCAGGACAGGCTACAAAGCCTGGTCCAGCAACTTGGCTCCTAGAATGTAACCCGCCAAATGCAAAGTCATGAAGATTGGGGAAGGGCAAGAAGACTCGCAGAACACAATATAGTTTAGATGGCCAAAGACTGCAAACCTGCACTAAAGGAAAAAGATCTGGGGGGTGATTATAACACCGAGCATATCTCCTGATGCGCACCATCAAATCATATAACTGCTGCAAACTGCTGCAGCATACCGGGCGCCGTGGCAAACCTACGGATAGCTTCCGATACTCAGTAAGGATCGTTTAAGACTCTGTACACCATCTACTACAAGGCCCATACTGGAGGTATGCAGGCACCAGTTTGAGAATCCACACCTAGTCAAGCACGTTCAAGAAATTAGAGAAAGTGCAAAAGTTTTGCAACAAGACTAGTCCCAGAGCTACGGGGATTGTCCTAATGAAGAAAGGTTGAGGGAAATCGGCCTGACGACACTGAGGCCAGGAGGACAGGGATACATGATAACGCCAATATAAAATACTGCGCGGAATAGACGAGGTGGACAAAGACAGGATGTTCAAGAGATTGGACACAGACACAAGAGGTCACATTGGAAGTTGAAGACACAGATGAATCAAAGGATGTAGGAAGTATTTGCTTCAGTCATAGATAAGTCAGGCCATGGAATAGCCTAGAAAAGTGATGGGGGGGGGGGGGGGGGGGGGGGGGGGGGGGGGGGGGGGGGGGGGGGGGGGGGGGGGGGAGGGGGGGGGGGGGGGGGGGGGGGGGGGGGGGGGGGGGGGGGGGGGGGGGGGGGGGGTGGTGGAGGCAGGAACCATACATAGTTTAAGGCGAGGTATGATAGAGCTCATGGGCAGGAGAGTGAGGACCTAGTAGCAATCAGTCGAAGAGGCGGGGCCAGGACTGTGAATCGACCCCGCAACCACAATAGGTGAGTACAAATTAGGTGAGTACACACACACACACACACAACACACACAGTACACACACCACACACACAACTCACACACACATACACACACACACACACACACACACAACACACAAACTCACCACACACCACACAACACACACACACACACACACACAACACACACACACAACACACAAACACACACACAACACACACACACACACACACACACACAACACACACACACACACACACACAGCACACACAACACACACAAACACACACACAACACACCAAACACACAAACACACACACACACACACACAAACACATCACACACAAACACACACACACACATACACACAACACACAAACACACCAACACACACACACACAACACCACACACACACACACCACCACACACAAACACACACACAAACAGCACCACTACAAAACACACAACACCAACACAACCACTCACAAAACGCACAACACACAACCACTCACGCAACACACAAATACACACACACACACACACACACACACACACACACACACACACACCCAAACAAACCCACACACACACACCACACAAACACACAACACACACACACACACACACACACACACACACACACACAAACACACACACGACAACCACTCACACACAAACACACGACAACACACCCACACGCACAAACACACACACACACACACGACACACCACATACACACACACACCCAACACACACACAAACACACAACACACACACACATACACACACACCTCACACCACACAAACCACACACACAAACACACACACACACACACAACCACACCACACACACACACAAACATACACACACACAGCACAACACATGGCGATTTTCAACCACAGGGGATCGACTGGCAAAACCTTAGGGTCCCCTTGAGTCTAGCGATCATGTGGTTCTCGAGGTTTTGACTATATTGTAGAGTTACAAGTGGAGAAGGTAACAGATGAAGGGGACAGGCCAAACTATAAAAGGGGGGACTACACAGTAATGAGAACCTTCCTGCTGGAGGAGTTCATGGACAGAGAAATGGTATGGAAAATCGTAAACGAAATGAACGACTATGTGACAACAAAGTGCAAGGAGCAGAGGAAAGTATTGTTCCAAGGGAAACAGATAATAATAGTATAAGACCAAAACGATTCAATGGTTTTACCCGAAGGTGTAGGGATGCAAAAACTAATCCAACAGGGAATGGAAAAGGTACAAGGAAGGCATAGGACCCAGGAAAACCAAGGAGATTAGTATAAGAGCCAGAAACGAGTATGCGCAGATTAAGGAAGGGAGGCCCCGCGACAGTTATGAAAAGCCATAAAGCCTCGAAAGTCAGATCTGACCCGAAACAGCTTGGATAGAACCACTTTAGGAGGAAGACAACAGTCATGGACCAGGTGATAAGGCTGAGGAAAGAAGGTGGAGAAACTCACAAGAAAACGATCAAGAGGAAAAAATGTGAGGAGCCTCAACACGAGATTTAAGGAAGTATTTACAGTAGAGACAGAAGGACTACAGGGGGGACAGACCAGATGGGACACCAACAGGAATACACCAACAAGTGTGGACTTACATACAAACCGATGAGAGGAGGGTTAAGAAACAGCTAAGGGACATCGATACTCGAAAGTGCCAATGGGACCGGACAAACATGCTATCTCCATGGTCCTTAGAGATGGAGCAGATATGTTTGTGCGTACCACTTACCACAATCTTAAACACATCCCTGAAACTGGCAACTACCTGATGTATGGAAACGGCAAATGTAGTTCCAATTTCAAAAAAGAGGCGACAGAAAAAGGCACTAAACTATAGATCCTGTGGTCATAGACGTGTATAGTATCAAAAATTATGGAGAAGATTAGCAGGAGGAGAGTGGTGGAGCACCTGTAACGGAACAGGAGTATAAATGCCAACCAGCACGGATTCACGGAAGGCAAATCCTGTGTCACAAACCTTCTGGAGTTTTATGATAAAATAACAGAAGTAAGACAAGAGAGAGAGGGGTGGGTTGATTGCTTCTTCTTGGACTGCAAGAAGGCCTTTGACACAGTTCCTCTCAAGAGATTAGTGCAGAAGCTAGAGCATCAGGCGTATATAACAGGAAGGGCACTGCAATGGATCAGAGAATACCTGACAGGGAGGCAACAACGAGTCATGGTATGTGATGATGTATCACAGTGGGCACCTGTGACGAGCGGGGTCCCATAGGGGTCGGTCCTAGGACCAGTGCTATTTTTCGTACATGTGAATGACATGATGGAAGGGTTAGACTCAGAAGTGTCTCTGTTCGCAGATGATGTGAAGTTAATGAGGAGAATTAAATCAGATGAGTATCAGGCAGGACTTCAAAGAGACCTGGACAGGCTGAACACCTGGTCCAGTAACTGGCTTCTCGAATATAACCCCACCAAATGCAAAGTCATGAAAATCGGAGAAGGGCACAGAAGACCGCAGACAGAGTATAGGCTAGGTGGCCTAAGACTGCAAACCTCGCCCAAGGAGAAAGATCTTGGGGTGAGTATAACACCGAGCATGTCTCCGGAAGCACACATCAACCAGATAACTGCTGCAGCATATGGGCGCCTGGCAAACCTAAGAACAGCATTCTGATACCTTAGTAAGGAATCGTTCAAGACACTGTACACTGTGTACGTCAGGCCCATACTGGAGTATGCAGCACCTGTTTGGAACCCGCACTTGATCAAGCACGTCAAGAAATTAGAGAATGTGCAAAGGTTTGCGACAAGGTTAGTTCCAGAGCTAAGGGGAATGTCCTATGAAGAAAGGTTAAGGGAAATCGGGCTGACGACACTGGAGGACAGGAGGGTCAGGGGAGACATGATAACGACATACAAAATACTGCGTGTAATAGACAAGGCGGACAGAGACAGGATATTCCAGAAATGGGACATAGAAACAAGGGGTAACAATTGGAAGCTGAAGACTCAGACGAGTCACAGGGATGTTAGGAAGTACTTCTTCAGTCACAGAGTAGACAGGAAGTGGAATAGCCTAGCAAGTGATGTAGTGGAGGCAGGAACCAGACATAGCTTTAAGATGAGGTATGACCAAGCTCAGGAAGCAGAGAGAGGGCCTAGTAGCGATCAGTGAAGAGGTGGGGCCAGGAGCTGAGTCTCGACCCCTGCAACCACAATTAGGTGAGCACAATTAGGCGAGTACACACACTCATACAACACATGTATATACAACACACACACACACACAAACACACACATGTATATACAACACACACACACACACACACACACACACACACATACAACACATGTATATACAAACACACGCATTCACACACACATGCATGCTTACACACACACACACACCACCACCACAATTAGATGAGTACACACACACACATACAGCACATGTATATACAACCCACACACACACTGCTATAAAGAATAATAAAAAATGGGACCCCAGAGAGAAGGATGAAGAGCTAGGGAAACAGAGGAAGATGGGTCTCGAAAGGAAGAATGGATGAAAGAGCTCAGGGGAAGGATGGAACAAGAGTTGGAAAAGAAGAAAGATGAGCTTATCACTAAAATGGAGGAGAGTATGAATGAACAGAACAAGAAGTGGGAGCTGCAATCTGAAGCTGCAGAAGTTAAGATACAGAGCCTTGAAGATGAACTGAAAATGCTGAAGCAAGATATACAGGCAAAGAACAGAAGGGGCATGGCATTAGGAGGAGGTACACAAATATCCAACAAGGGGACCGAAGGATAGGAAGGAGCTAATTCCTATGTTAAGGCCCTATCAGGCCACCAGGAAATGTCGAGGAATGAAAGTAGCATGCTGCTGGGCACAGGGTTAACAATAAGCGAGGGAGTAGGGATGCTGTAGGTAGAGCTATGACTCGACCATTGCAAACACAATTATGTGAGTACAATAGGCGAGTACACACACACACAAACATATACACACACAAGCAGCATACGTATAGGACTGACGTACCTGGCCAGTCTCGGTCAAGACAGCAGTGTGTGAGGGTCCAAGAGATACATCAACAACACGACAACCAATACTGCGAACCCTGGTTGCTACCAGAGCCTTCTCAACCTCCTTCTGTAACATTAACAAACAATATTATCATTAACCATGAGTCATCTTCACAGATTAAAAACGTTGATGATGTGTTAATCTCGAAGATTAACAATGTTGATATTGTGTTTGTCTCAAAGATTGTTAATCTCGAAGATTAACAATGATGATATTGTGTTTGTCTCAAAGATTAACAATGTTGATATTGTGTTTGTCTCAAAGATTAACAATGTTGATATTGTGTTTGTCTCAAAGATTAACAATGTTGATATTGTGTTTGTCTCAAAGATTAACATGTTGATATTGTGTTTGTCTCAAAGATTAACAATGATGATATTGTGTTAGTCTCGAAGATTAACACTGTTGATGATGTGATAGGCTGGATGTTAATATTGTTGTGTTAGTCTGGATGTTAATGTTGTTGTGTTAGTCTGGATGTTAATGTTGTTGTGTTAGTCTCGTTGTTAATTTTGTTGTGTTAGTCTCGATGTTAATGTTATTGTGTTAGCCTGCGTCTTAATAATATTGCTGCGTTAGTCTGGATGTTAATATTGTTGCTGTGTTAGTCTGGATGTTAATATTATTGCTGTGCTAGTTTGGATGTTAATATTGTTGCTGTGTTAGTCTGGATGTTAATATTGTTGCTGTGTTAGTCTGGATGTTAATATTGTTGCTGTGTTAGTCTTGATGTTAATATTGTTGCTGTGTTAGTCTGGATGTTAATATTGTTGTTGTGTTAGTCTGGATGTTAATATTGTTGTTGTGTTAGTCTTGATGTTAATATTGTTGCTGTGCTAGTCTGGATGTTAATATTGTTGCTGTGTTAGTCTTGATGTTAATATTGTTGCTGTGTTAGTCTTGATGTTAATATTGTTGCTGTGCTAGTCTGGATGTTAATATTGTTGCTGTGTTAGTCTTGATGTTAATATTGTTGCTGTGTTAGTCTGGATGTTAATATTGTTGTTGTGTTAGTCTGGATGTTAATATTGTTGCTGTGTTAGTCTGGATGTTAATATTGTTGTTGTGTTAGTCTGGATGTTAATATTGTTGCTGTGTTAGTCTGGATGTTAATATTGTTGCTGTGTTAGTCTGGATGTTAATATTGTTGCTGTGTTAGTCTGGATGTTAATATTGTTGTTGTGTTAGTCTGGATGTTAATATTGTTGTTGTGTTAGTCTGGATGTTAATATTGTTGCTGTGTTAGTCTGGATGTTAACATTGTTGCTGTGTTAGTCTGGATGTTAATATTGTTGTTGTGTTAGTCTGGATGTTAATATTGTTGCTGTGTTAGTCTGGATGTTAATATTGTTGCTGTGTTAGTCTGGATGTTAATATTGTTGCTGTGTTAGTCTGGATGTTAATATTATTGCTGTGCTAGTCTGGATGTTAATATTTTTGCTGTGTTAGTCTGGATGTTAATATTGTTGCTGTGTTAGTCTGGATGTTAATATTGTTGCTGTGTTAGTGTGGATGTTAATATTGTTGCTGTGTTAGTCTGGATGATAATATTGTTGTTGTGTTAGTCTGGATGTTAATATTGTTGCTGTGTTAGTCTGGATGTTAATATTGTTGCTGTGTTAGTCTAGATGTTAATATTGTTGCTGTGTTAGTCTGGATGTTAATATTGTTGCTGTGTTAGTCTGGATGTTAATATTGTTGCTGTGTTAGTCTGGATGTTAATATTGTTGCTGTGCTAGTCTGGATGTTAATATTGTTGTTGTGTTAGTCTGGATGTTAATATTGTTGCTGTGTTAGTCTGGATGTTAATATTGTTGCTGTGTTAGTCTGGATGTTAATATTGTTGTTGTGTTAGTCTGGATGTTAATATTGTTGCTGTGTTAGACTGGATGTTAATATTGTTGTTGTGTTAGTCTTGATGTTAATATTGTTGCTGTGTTAGTCTGGATGTTAATATTGTTGCTGTGTAAGTCTGGATGTTAATATTGTTGCTGTGTTAGTCTGGATGTTAATATTGTTGCTGTGTTAGTCTGGATGTTAATATTGTTGCTGTGTTAGTCTGGATGTTAATATTGTTGCTGTGTAAGTCTGGATGTTAATATTGTTGCTGTGTTAGTCTGGATGTTAATATTGTTGCTGTGTTAGTCTGGATGTTAATATTGTTGCTGTGTTAGTCTGGATGTTAATATTGTTGCTGTGTTAGTCTGGATGTTAATATTGTTGCTGTGTTAGTCTGGATGTTAATATTGTTGCTGTGTAAGTCTGGATGTTAATATTGTTGTTGTGTTAGTCTGGATGTTAATATTGTTGCTGTGTTAGTCTGGATGTTAATATTTGTTGATGTTGTTGCTAGTCTGGATGTTAATATTGTGTTAGCTGGGTGTTAGTGCTGGATGGTTAATATTGTTGCTGTGCTAGTCTGGATGTTAATATTGTTGCTGTGTTAGTCTTGATGTTAATATTGTTGCTGTGTTAGTCTGGATGTTAATATTGTTGCTGTGTTAGTCTGGATGTTAATATTGTTGCTGTGTTAGTCTGGATGTTAATATTGTTGTTGTGTTAGTCTGGATGTTAATATTGTTGCTGTGTAAGTCTGGATGTTAATATTGTTGCTGTGTTAGTCTGGATGTTAATATTGTTGCTGTGTTAGTCTGGATGTTAATATTGTTGCTGTGTTAGTCTGGATGTTAATATTGTTGCTGTGTTAGTCTGGATGTTAATATTGTTGCTGTGTTAGTCTGGATGTTAATATTGTTGCTGTGTCTAGTCTGGATGTTAATATTATTGCTTGTAGTCTGGATGTTAATATTGTTGTTGTGTTAGTCTGATGTTAATATTGTTGCTGTGTTAGTCTGGATGTTAATATTGTTGCTGTGTAGTCTGGATGTTAATATTGTTGCTGTGTTAGTCTTGATGTTAATATTGTTGCTGTGTTAGTCTGGATGTTAATATTGTTGTTGTGTAGTCTGGATGTTAATATTGTTGCTGTGCTAGTCTGGATGTTAATATTGTTGCTGTGTTAGTCTTGATGTTAATATTGTTGCTGTGTTAGTCTGGATGTTAATATTGTTGCTGTGTTAGTCTGGATGTTAATATTGTTGCTGTGCTAGTCTGGATGTTAATATTGTTGCTGTGTTAGTCTTGATGTTAATATTGTTGCTGTGTTAGTCTGGATGTTAATATTGTTGCTGTGTTAGTCTGGATGTTAATATTGTTGCTGTTTAGTCTGGATGTTAATATTGTTGCTGTGTTAGTCTGGATGTTAAATATGTTTGTTTGATGTATGTTTGTTAGTCTGGATGTTAATATTGTTGCTGTGTTAGTCTGGATGTTAATATTGTTGCTGTGTTAGTCTGGATGTTAATATTGTTGCTGTGTTAGTCTGGATGTTAATATTGTTGCTGTTAGTCTGGATGTTAATATTGTTGCTGTGTAGTCTGGATGTTAATATTGTTGCTGTGTAGTCTGGATGTTAATATGTTGCTGTGTTAGTCTGGATGTTAATATTGTTGCTGTGTTAGTCTGGATGTTAATATTGTTGCTGTGTTAGTCTGGATGTTAATATTTTGTTGTTTTTTGTCTGTGTTAGTCTGGATGTTAATATTGTTGCTGTGTTAGTCTGGATGTTAATATTGTTGCTGTGTAGTCTGGATGTTAATATTGTTGCTGTGCTAGTCTGGATGTTAATATTGTTGTGTGTTAGTCTTGATGTTAATATTGTTGCTGTGTTAGTCTGGATGTTAATATTGTTGCTGTGTTAGTCTGGATGTTAATATTGTTGCTGTGTTAGTCTGGATGTTAATATTGTTGCTGTGTTAGTCTGGATGTTAATATTGTTGTTGTGTTAGTCTGGATGTTAATATTGTTGCTGTGTTAGTCTGGATGTTAATATTGTTGCTGTGTTAGTCTGGATGTTAATATTGTTGTGCTGTGTTAGTCTGGATGTTAATATTGTTGTTGTGTTAGTCTGGATGTTAATATTGTTGCTGTGTTAGTCTGGATGTTAATATTGTTGCTGTGTTAGTCTGGATGTTAATATTGTTGCTGTGTTAGTCTGGATGTTAATATTGTTGCTGTGTTAGTCTGGATGTTAATATTGTTGTCTGTGTTAGTCTGGTGATTAATATTGTTGCTGTGTTAGTCTGGATGTTAATATTATTGCTGTGTAAGTCTGGATGTTAATATTGTTGCTGTGTTAGTCTGGATGTTAATATTGTTGTTGTGTTAGTCTGGATGTTAATATTATTGCTGTGTAAGTCTGGATGTTAATATTGTTGCTGTGTTTAGTCTGGATGTTAATATTGTTGTTGTGTTAGTCTGGATGTTAATATTGTTGCTGTGTTAGTCTGGATGTTAATATTATTGCTGTGTAGTCTGGATGTTAATATTGTTGCTGTGTTAGTCTGGATGTTAATATTGTTGTTTTGTTAGTCTGGATGTTAATATTTTGCTGTGTAAGTCTGGATGTTAATATTGTTGCTGTGTTAGTCTGGATGTTAATATTGTTGTTGTGTTAGTCTGGATGTTAATATTGTTGCTGTGTTAGTCTGGATGTTAATATTGATTGCTGTGTATAGTCTGGATGTTAATATTGTTGCTGTGTTAGTCTGGATGTTAATATTGTTGCTGTGTTAGTCTGGATGTTAATATTGTTGCTGTGTTAGTCTGGATGTTAATATTGTTGCTGTGTTAGTCTGGATGTTAATATTGTTGCTGTGTTAGTCTGGATGTTAATATTGTTGCTGTGTTAGTCTGGATGTTAATATTGTTGCTGTGTTAGTCTGGATGTTAATATTGTTGCTGTGTTAGTCTGGATGTTAATATTGTTGTTGTGTTAGTCTGGATGTTAATATTGTTGCTGTTTAGTCTGGATGTTAATATTGTTGCTGTGTTAGTCTGGATGTTAATATTGTTGCTGTGTTAGTCTGGATGTTAATATTGTTGCTGTGTTAGTCTGGATGTTAATATTGTTGCTGTGTTAGTCTGATGTTAATATTGTTGCTGTGTTAGTCTGGATGTTAATATTGTTGCTGTGTTAGTCTGGATGTTAATATTTTGCTGTCTAGTCTGGATGTTAATATTGTTGCTGTGTTAGTCTTGGATGTTAATATTGTTGCTGTGTTAGTCTGGATGTTAATATTGTTGCTGTGTTAGTCTGGATGTTAATATTGTTGCTGTGTTAGTCTGGATGTTAATATTGTTGCTGTGTTAGTCTGGATGTTAATATTGTTGCTGTGTTAGTCTGGATGTTAATATTGTTGTTGTGTTAGTCTGGATGTTAATATTGTTGCTGTGTTAGTCTGGATGTTAATATTGTTGCTGTGTTAGTCTGGATGTTAATATTGTTGCTGTGTTAGTCTGGATGTTAATATTGTTACTTGGAGTATACTTTGAGAGGGTTTCAGGGGTCAACGCCCCAGCGGCCCGGTCTGACACTAGGCCTCGTGGTAGATCAATTTCTGATCAACCAGGCTGTTACTGCTGGCCGCACATAAACCGGCGTACGAACCACAGTCCGGTTGGTCAGGTACTGACTTTAGGTGCCTGTCCAGTGCCTTCTTGAAGACAGTCAGGCGTCTACTGGCAGTGTACTCGTGGTGCAGCTGCTTTTCATTAGGAAAATATTGCATCTCCAACCGAGTCTTTTGCTTTCATAGGGAGGGATTGTCGTGTGAAAATTTGGGACTAGTACCTCTACGATTTTCTAAGTGTATATTATCCTGTATCATTCTCGCCTGCATTCCAGGGAATACAAATCAAAGGACCTCAACTGTTCCCAGTAATTTAGGTGCTTTATCGCATTTATGTATGCACTGAGAGTTCTCTGTACATTGTCCAGGTCTGTAATTTCGCTTGCCTTGAAGGGGACAGTGTACACCAATATTCCAGCCTAGAGAGAACAAGCGATTTGATGAGAATCATTGGCTTGCTATTTTTAGTTTTGAAGATTTTCATTTTCATTCTTCTAGCAGATGAGGCAGATACATTGTTGTGATCTTTGAAAGTGAGATCCTCTGACATTATCACTCCCAGGTCCTTCACGTTAGTTTTCTGCTCTTTTGTGTGGTTGGAATTTGTTTTATACTCCGATACAGTTTTACTTTCCACACGTTGTCCATGTCGGAGTAACTGAGCTTTCTCACCATTGAACTTCAAATTGTTTTCTGAGGCCCAGTTAAAGATTTGGTTGATGTGCACCTGGAGTCTTGCAGTGTCTGCAATGGAGGTCACTGTCATGCAAATTCGGGTGTCATCTGCAAAGGAAGATACGGTGCTGTGGCTTATATCTCTATGTTAGATATGAGGATGAGGAACAGGATGGGAGCGAGTACTGTGCCTTGTGTTAGTCTGGATGTTAATATTGTTGTGTTAGTCTGCATGTTAATACACTTTTGTGAAGGTGATGGTAATTATAGTGAATTATAGTGAAGATACGGTACTATGTTCCACAGTCAGCCCTCCTGGCCCTATATCACTCACTTATTTACCCCTATCTCACCTGTGGAATTTGTGCATGGGGCTCAACAACAATTAACCATCTCAGACCACTAATTACCCAACAAAAGGCTGCAGTCAGAATGATAACAAATTCCCACTACAGGCAGCACACACCACCAATATTCAAAACACTCAACCTACTCACCATACAAAACATCCATACTTATTACTGCACCTATTACATACATAGAACACTCAACTCTGATATTGACCCTCCCCTCAAACATCTCCTTACCAACCTCAACAGAACACATGACCATAACACAAGACACAGATCACGCTTTGATGTTCCTCGTGTCCATCTCACACTATGCAAAAACTCAATGCACATAAAAGGCCCTAAAATCTGGAATTCATTACCTATGAATATAAAAGAAACACTGTCTGTTTATAAACTCAAGTCTCTTCTCAAAAATCACTTACCCACAACTAAATAAATACTGAATAATTGTATCTCATAAATTGTATCTCATATATGTATCTCATTAATGTATTTCATAAATGTCAACCTGTGACCCAATCAAACTTTGTTACTATTTAACTTCATTACCTAACAGAATTCTCCATTCTACTGATTACACAACAACACAGTAAATGACCATATGACCTGTCTTTGTAATATTCATTTGTACTAAATTGTTATCTGTTTTACAATAATTTTTGTACCACTGAATATATCATTGCTTAGTTAATCTTAAGTTAATTTTAAGCTGCCCGTAATGCTCTGCATACAAGGGGCTTTGTCATGCTGCACTTTAAAAATTGTATTCTTTGTACTTCTCTGTATCATGTTCAAATTAATAAATAAATATTATTATTATTATTATAATCAAAAAGAAGCGCTAAGCCACAAGGGCTATACAGCGCTGCAGGGTAGGGAAGGAAGCGAGGGTATTGGATGGCAGAAGGGGGGAGGGATGATCAGTAGGTTACAGAAAACAGCGGGGCAGGGGACAGTACGGGGGTAGGGGGTAGCAAGAGATTGAAGTAGAAAGGGCTGAAGGTATCAGAATTTGTGAAGTAAGTCAGTTGTTGTCAAAAAGTCAATGAGAGAGTCCGGATGAAAGGTGGGTCCATCAGCGAGAAGGGAAGGTAAAGAGAGAGCAGCAGAGCGAAGACGACGACGGAGGTAAATTACCTCCTGCGTGCTCGTTGATAAAGTGGGCAGTCCAACAGAATGTGGCTGACTGATAATGGAACTTGGCAATTCTCACAGAGAGGAGCAGGGCGCCTCTCCATGAGATATCCATGAGTAAGACGAGTATGGCCAATGCGAAGATGGGAGAGAGTAGTCTCCCAACCTCGACACTGGTGATAAGAAGACGGCCAGTAACCTATACTCGGTTTAATAGATTGAAGTTTGTTACCGAGCAGAGTAGACCAACGTTGTTGCCAACGGGTGTGAAGGTGGGTAGCTATTGCAGCAAAATAGTCCGTAAATGGAGTATCTCTATATGAAACTGGTAGGTCATGTACTGCTGACCGCGCAGCAGTGTCTGCCTGTTCATTGCCCTGTACGTCAACATGACCAGGGACCCAACAAAAAATAATATCTTTATGCTTGGTAAAGATGTGGCATAGCCAAAGTTGGATATGGAGGACTAAGGGGTGAGGTGTATCAAATTTCTGTATAGCCTATAAAGCACTGAAGGAGTCTGAGACAACCACAAATGATGACACAGGCATAGATGCAATATGGATAAGTGCTGCAAGAATGGCATACAATTCAGCAGTAAAAATACTAGCCGAAGATAGTAAATGCCCTCGTACGATGCTGTCCGGAAACACTGCTGCGAATCCTATGCCGTCAGAAGACTTAGAGCCATCTGTGTACACAGCAATGGCATGAGAATGAGAGTGAAAGTGGTCAAGAAAAAGAGAGTGGGAAGCGACCGTAGGCAGTTGGGCTTTCTAGCATGGGAGAGAGAAAGAACAGACTCGAACAGCTGGAACTTCCCAGGGGGGTAGGGAAAAGTGAGATGCTACATGAACATAGAAAGGTGGTAATTGAAGAGAAGATAAGAGCGAATGTAGGTGAAGAGAGAAGGGACGGAGTGAACAGGGGTGGCGAACAAATAATGTCTACTAATATCAGTGACCATTCTATAAATGGAAGGATTGCAGAGATCATGAGAGCGTACATAGTAGCGAAGGCAATGGGCATCACAGCGATCAGATAAGGATGGAACATTCGCTTCTGTATAGAGGCTCTCGACAGGGGAAGAGCGAAAAGCACCAAGGCATAAACATAATCCTTGGTGATGAATGGGGTTAAGGCTAGAGAGAGTAGCAGGAGAGGCCGCTGAATAGATCTGGTCACCATAATCAAGTTTCGATAAAATGAGGGTGGAATGTAGGCGAAGGAGAGTTCGACGATCAGCTCCCCATGAAAGATGAGCAAGGGTTTCAAGAAGGTTCAGCCGGCTGTGACAAGTTGCCTTCAGAGAGGTAATGTGAGGTTTCCTGGATAACCTACGGTCAAAGAGGAGACCCAGAAACCTGACTGTATCACGTTCAGAGATACGGGAGCCACAGAGGTACAAAGGATGATCGGAGATGACAGAGCGTCTAGTGAAAGTAATTTGGTGAGTTTTGGTGCTGGAAAATTTAAACCCATGTGTGGTGGCCCAATTGGAAACACGGTCGACCGCATGCTGGAGAGAAACTGTAATGAGGTGACAGGCAGCGCCTGCACAGGCAATAGCGAAGTCATCAACATAGAGTGATGACCAAATATTTGATGGAAGACTAGAGGCCAAATCATTTATAGCAAGGAGAAAAAGTGTTGTGCTCAGAACACATCCCTGGGGGACACCTTCAGCTTGGATAAAGTCCGGAGAGAGCACATTATTAACCCGAACACGGAAATGCCTGTCAGTTAAAAAGCTCTTAAGGAAGGATGGTAGATTGCCTCGGAGGCCTAAGGAGTGGGCTTGGGCCAAAATATTATACCTCCAAGTTGTGTCATATGCCTTCTCAAGGTGAAAAAATATGGCAATAACTGAGTGGTTATTCGCAAAGGCATTATAAACATCCGTATCCAAGCGTAGTAAGGGGTCTATGGTAGAATGTCCCTTACGAAAGCCATATTGACAAGTGGAGAGACTGTTGTGTGTCTCTAAATACCACACTAAACGTCTATTTACCAGGCATTCCATCACTTTACAAACTGCACTGGTAAGAGCAATGGGACGATAGTGGGAGACTTCATGTCCCGTAGTGCCTGGTTTGTGGAAAGGGAGAACAATAGCAGATTTCCACAGCTGTGGAAGAACTCCTTGTGACCAAATAAGATTGAAAAGGCGTAATAGGACTGCAAGGGCTGACTGATGTAAATGTTGTAGCATACGAATATGAATGTTGTCGGGCCCAGCTGCCGATGATCGGCAAGCTGAGAGTGTTGCCTCCAGTTCTTGAAGTGTAAAAGGCACATTATACTGTTCTTCTCTGAGAGAAGGAAAGTCCAAGGGTGCTAACTCTCTGGCAGGCTTTGAGGAAAGAAACGAGGGGCAGAGATGGAGCCCCTGAGAAATACGGACCATATGATTGCCAATTTCATTGGCAACATCTAGTGGGTTTGCTATATCAACACCGGCAACCCGCAGAACAGGAGCCGGGTCAGGAGAATATTTACCACTCAGTTTTCGTACTTTTTTCTAGACTGCACTCATAGAGGAAGCAGAGGTGATGGTGGAGATATAATCTCGCCAGCAAGTGCGTTTAGCATCACGCATGACACGGCGAGCGATCGCACACTTCTGCTTAAAATCAAGAAGTCTCTCTGTGGTTCTATTGTACCGGTACCTGCCCAATGCAGCGCGTTTTAGATGTACTGCATGAGCACAAGCAGGAGACCACCAAGGCACGCATTTCTGAGAATGCCTGCCCGAAGTTTGGGGTAGAGAATGGGAAGCTGCAGTTAAAACAGAGGACGAGAACAGGTGTAAAAGCTCATCGATGGAGGACGAAGGAACCTCACTAAAAACAGTTAGTTGTGAGTAAAGGTTCCAATTTGCCTGATCAAATTGCCAGCGTGGGATACGAAAAGGTGGTGAATATGAAGGGAAAGTAAGAATGATTAGGAAATGATCGCTGTCATGTAAATCCGGGAGAACAGACCAGGTGAAGTCATAATGCGGCAGAGGAAGAGCAGACTGAGAGATCGATGCAAGACAGAGTGTGAGTCCGAGGATCAAAATGGGTGTGAGTACCTGTATTTCAAACATGGAGGGGGTGGGTAGCAAGAAAAGCCTCCAACTGAATGCCACAGGAATCACAGTGAGACCCCCCCAGAGGAAATGATGGGCATTAAAATTGCCAAGTAACAGAAGTGGTGGCGATAATGACGAAACAAGAAAGACAATATCCGGAATAGATAATGCCCGAGAAGGAGAGAGATATAAAGAACAGAGCGTATACCACCTATGCAAGTGGATACGGGCTGCTGTGTAATGCAGCGAAGTACGAACAAATAGCTGATGGTACGGAATATCAGTGCATAGAAGAAGGGCACTTTCATTAAAGGTCCCATCAGGAAAAGGATCTGAAGAATACAATAAATTATAGCCAGAGATGGGATAGATAACAGCAGAGTGTAATTTTAGTTCCTGTAAGCAAACACCAACAGGGGAAAACTGGGAGAGTAACATCTGAAGCTCACCCCAATTACCCCTGAGGCCGCGTATATTCCAATGTAAATAGGCCATGATTGGCAATGATAAAGATACCTGAAATCCACAGGTAAGGGCTCCTACAGACTAGAGGGGTTAGAAAAGTCCCCATGCGGAGGCAGCGGAAAACGTTCAAGCAGCGAAGGAACGGTGTGCTGTGAAGAAAGGAGTTGCGCAGATGGAGGAGAGGAGAGAGAAGGAACAGAGGGTGGATCAGTGTCCATTGATGGTTTGGTCTCTGCAATATATTCAGAGATTCCTTCAAGTGTTTCGGAATTCAGAGACGTCGTATGGGAGACAATACTGGAGATGGTAGGGGGAGGATGAGTAAAGATTGGAACTGTAATGGACTGTACCAAGGTAGGGGGGGCGAAAGAGTGGAGGGAACTGGAGAAGAAGCGTGGAAGGGGACAGAAGAGGCAGAAACCTGGGAGGTAGCAGAAGAGGAAGAAACTTGGGAGGGAACAGGGGAGGAAGGTACAGTACGAGGAGGAGGATGAACCTCTACACTTATAACAGAGCCAGTGAGAGGGGAAGAACCAGGTACAGGGACAGGGAAGGTAAAATGAGGTGGAAGAAGGGAAGGAGTGGTTAAAGGACCTTTTTTTGACTTCTGAGAAGTAGAGGGACGATTGGGAGGAGGTGTCGTACGAGATCTCGTCGATACTGAGGCTTGTGAGAGAGAATACGAAGAAGCGAGAACAGACTGAGGCATTGAAGTAGGGATGTCTGAGCCTAGGACAGCAAAAGAATTAGCTACAGGAGTGACTACGGGAGAGGTAACCACAGAGGAGGCTGCAGAAGATGGGACCCCAGAAGTGGGGGGACGTTTTGAAACACGGGAATAAGAAACACGAGGTAGTCTCCCTTGGAGGCGGAGATGAGAAACTGCCATGGCATAAGGGAGACCTTCTGCCTCTTTGAGGTAACAGATTTCCCGCTCATTTAAGTAGACTTGGCAATGGCGAGAGTACGAAGGGTGAGCCTCATGACAATTAAGGCAAGAGGGAGGTCGATTGCAAGACGTATTAGAATGGTCATCGGCACCACAGACTGGGCATTCAGCTATAGATCTGCAATATTTCACTGGATGGCCAAATCGCCAGCAATTTCTACACTGTTGCGGTGTAGGGATCACCTTTCGAACTTGTAACCGATGTCCTGCTACATAAACTGAGGATGGGAGTTCACGGCTGTCAAAAGTTAAACGAGCCACATTGCTAGTGTATCGTCTCCGCCTGCGGGCAGGAAGAACATAAGTGTCTACCTTGAGGATTGGGAGATCTTGGAGTTTCAGCTGTTCAAGAATGTCATTGCCACATGTCTGGAAATTTTGTTGAACTATGGTATGGGGCAGAATGATGATACTACTACAAGAATTGAGGGAATGATGTTTTTCAATAGTGACAGGAACAGTATCGATATGGGAAAGAAGAGAAAGATCACGAGCCTGGGTAGCATTCTGTACAGTGATGATGCGCATACCGCTCTTAAGAGCATGAAAAGAAATATTTTTTCCAACATGGTGTAGGAGTGCCTTGCCAATACTGTCGTCAGAAAGATAGGCAGTAGAGGAAGTCGGTCGTAAAGTGAAGAATTTAGTCCATTGTGCATTCTGAAACTGAGCGTGGAAAGGGAGTGCAGGACGTGTCGATCTTTTCTGAGAAGAACGAGAAGGTGGAGAAGTATCATCAGCAGGTAATTGTTGTTGGCGTTTAGGCATGGGACCAGAGTTGTTCTGATGTGGAACGGGCCGGCGATTCAAAAATTGGCGCACCGTAGAGGGAGAGGCCGGAAGCATAGTCAAAGGAAAGTGGAGGTCAGATAAATCGAAGGAGCCAGTCGAGACCTCAGTACCTGAAGCGGGTGAGGAAACAGCACCAGCAAGAGGTACAGAGGCATGAGGAGTGTCCGAAGAGTGGTCCAAAGACGAGGCGGGGTCAGAACGGGGTGCAGTATCAAGAAGGGGCCCGGGGGTAGCAGGTTCATGGACTAGGGCTGCCATGGTTAGGTTACTTCTTTCTTTTTGTTTTTAAGAAAAAAAAAGAAAGAAGAAAATAAAAATAAAAAAAAAGAATAAAAAAGGGGGGGACCAGGGAGGGATAGTTCCTAGGAGGAATGAAAGGGCCAGAAATCTCCCTCCGCACCCAAGAGGACCTCAGCACTGCAAGTAGTGCAGATGCAGCATGGAACCCGTGCCATACCCTGCCCATCATGCCAGTAAACCAGCAATCCGGGATAGCAACCTCACATCTGCCGAGCTACCTCGGTGGACAAAAGAGAGGGCGGCCGGATATCCGCCACAAAGCATACCTCCTTCGGCCACCACCCCAGGAATCCGAAAGGTGGCTTCCAGAGATACACCCGTCGCCCGAGAGACACCCAAAGCCACCCTCCGGGATACCAGAGAGGGATCGGGACATCCCCAAGCAATCCAGATTCCACGGCAAACTACGCCACCGCCAAGAACCTCAACGGAATGGGATGGACCCCGGTACCCTTTCCCCTACCTAGGAACTAGCGTGCCTGTGGGAAAAAATCCCAAAGGCCAAAAAGGAAGGGCAAAAGGGAGGGGTGGGGAGGAGGAGGAGGAAAGGAAAAAGGGGAGGATGAGGAGGATGGAATAGGGAAGGGGGGTAATTAGGTTCGGTCTGAGGAAGGAGACCGACAGGTCTAATTCCTCAGACCAAGAGCCTCTTCACCACAACAAGGAGCCCCCCTTGAAGAGGAATAAATAAATAAATAAATAAATGAAGACAGTAATATTTAAAGTGAATATTATTGTGGAAAATATTCTGTATTTTCTGCAATTATTTTGTATAAATTTTATAATGTAAATGTTCATGATTAACGCATTACTGTTGGTGTAAAATATATTTGAAAGTGAAAGAGAACCAACAGAGAAGCTCTGCGCATGAGCCGGGTCGGAGAGGGGATGCCTGGGCATGGGTAGGGCAGTTGTGTGGGTATAGGCCTAATGTGGGTGTCTGAATAAACCATGGAACCAGGTAATTGGTGGATCCAAAGGCCAAAAAGTGATTAATGGTCTCACTTCATAATAGGAAGTGTTGTAACTGTTGCCGGTGTAGAATATGGGAAAATAAGTTGTCAAAACCACCATAACAGGGTAGTGATAAAGGAAAATCGTGAGTGACACGACGACGCCATAATGAGCAAGATCATTTGGGAAAATACCCGTCGGCTTAATCATCACTCATCGGGCTCAGATCTTAATGGATCAACTTCTAACGAGTGTAAATTAATGGGACATCAAGTCGCTTTGTGAACTGAGGGAGAAGTAATGATAATGACTTTGTTTAAGCGAATATGTGAAGTGATATGAGTTGCCGTTCCCCGAGTGAGCACAGGTTAAACTCGCAGACCTGTTCCAAGGACCACACAGTTTTACAAAGTCTCGTCTCCTAAATCGGAACAACCCAAGTGATATTGTAATCCTGCGGGAAGAAGAATCGCATCAATTTGGCAGGACATCTAAATCAGAGGAGGAAATAAAGAAAGACAAGGAACGTTGCCTCCTCACCCACAGTTAAGTAAACCTTCTTATTATATCAGACTCATAATTGGCCAGTTAGGTACGTTATAATAGGACAGGTACTGTGGGTGCTACAACGATCTCCAGTGACCACCAATGAAATTGGGAAAGTGGTGGTCTTATCATGTTGCTACGTGTAACTCCTCCCCCCTCTTCTAATCGGTCCAATTTATACATACAGTCCATAACTAACGGTAGCACTGTACTTATTGGTGCTATCCAACTTTAATCTTTAATACTGGTCTAGGATAGATGTGTTTAGGGTGTGTGAGGTCGAAGGAGCCGCTTGGGGCGACCAGGAGTGGCTTAAGTTTTCTTACATGTCTACACAGGGTGACTACTGTAAACAATATATGGTTGTCACCTCCCCATGAGATTATTTGTATGAATGTAATGACGAGGTTCATACAGGTAACCTTAAAAATTCCCACAATTATGAAGTTAGTGTTAATTAGCTTCTAGACATTGTCGGCATCTGAGGTCTGATTCGGAAAGAACGAGATGTGCCTTACTGTGTGAATATTGTGAAGACAATAGTAATTACTGTGAATATTGTGAAGACAATGGTAATTACTGTGCATATTGTGAAGACAATAGTAATTATTGTGAATATTGAGATGGAAGATAATTATGATGAATTTAGTGAAGATGATGGGTGGTAGAACAATTATAGAGAACCTTAAACTTGATATTGAAGAGTCCAGCTTCAGAGAGGCCCAGCTTGTTCCTGGTGTTCCTGCCGAAGGCCAGCATAGCGCCCTGGTCAGTGAGTAAGATGGTACCGTCACCACCACACTTCACGTTGGACACTAGTACGTCACCTGGCACCTCGATCTCAGTGGGTAGACACCTGTAAGGGGCAGTCATGATGGCAGCTACGAAGTCATAACTGCTAGGCCAGAAGTTAGCTCATAAAAACATTACGCTAGTTTAAAGTTAAGTTATGTGAGGTTTGTAAGTTAGGTTAGGTAAGGCTTCTAAGTTAGCTTAGGTGAGGCTTGTAAGTTAGGTAATATTTTTGCTTTAAATATCCCATTTTATGCGAGATTATATATATATATATATATATATATATATATATATATATATATATATATATATATATATATATATATATATATATATATATATATATATAATATAGTATATAAATTGTATCAATCGCATCTGCTAGAAAAATGACAGGATGGATAATGAGAACCTTCAAAACTAGGGAGGCCAAGCCCATGATGACACTCTTCAGGTCACTTGTTCTATCTAGGCTGGAATATTGCTGCACACTAACAGCACCTTTCAAGGCAGGTGAAATTGCCGACCTAGAAAATGTAGAGAACCTTCACAGCATGCATAACGGAAATAAAACACCTCAATTACTGGGAGCGCTTGAGGTTCCTAAACCTGTATTCCCTGGAACGCAGGAGGGAGAGATACATGATTATATACACCTGGAAAATCCTAGAGGGACTAGTACCGAACTTGCACACGAAAATCACTCACTACGAAAGCAAAAGACTTGGCAGACGATGCACCATCCCCCCAATGAAAAGCAGGGGTGTCACTAGCACGTTAAGAGACCATACAATAAGTGTCAGGGGCCCGAGACTGTTCAACTGCCTCCCAGCATACAGACCCCTGGCAGTCTTCAAGCTGGCACTGGACAAGCACCTAAAGTCAGTTCCTGACCAGCCGGGCTGTGGCTCGTACGTTGGTTTGCGTGCAGCCAGCAGCAACAGCCTGGTTGATCAGGCTCTGATCCACCAGGAGGCCTGGTCACAGACCGGGCCGCGGGAGCGTTGACCCCCGGAACTCTCTCCAGGTAAACTCCAGGTATATATGGGGAAGTGGAACAGAATTCTTCCTCCGTAAGCCATGCATGTCATGAGGCGACTAAAATGCCAGGAGCAAGGGGCTAGTAACCCCTTCTCCTGTATATATTACTATAGTTAAAAAGAGAAACGTTCGTTTCACTTTTTGGGCCGCCCAGCCTGGGTGGGATACTGCCGGTGTGTTGAAAGATATATACAGTAAACCATCGTTTAAGACAGTTTTACTTGGCACATTTTAGTTATAACACTACTGAAGAATTGTGGCCTATTTTTGTATAACAATTGTGGCCTATTTTTGTATAACAATTGTGGCCTATTTTTGTATAACAATTGTGGCCTATTTTTGTATAACAATTGTGGCCTATTTTTGTATAACAATTGTGGCCTATTTTTGTATAACAATTGTGGCCTATTTTTGTATAACAATTGTGGCCTATTTTTGTATAACAATTGTGGCCTATTTTTGTATAACAATTGTGGCCTATTTTTGTAAAACAATTGTGGCCTATTTTTGTATAACAATTCATAAAATTAACTTAACAAGATTAAGTCTGCAGGACGGGAAAAAATTTGAAGCGCATCACCCGCGGGATACACTCTGCAACACTTAATTTCATCATAATTCGGGAAAATCCTTAACAGTTGTTAAAGCAGTGTGTGCTAAGGCCTGAGAGCGTATGTTTAGTACAAGATGGTTCCACAACTTTAAGTTGCGTACTAAGTTACATAATATTAAGTATTCTGGTGAAAGTGTTTCAGTTGATCATACAGCAGCAAGTAATTTCCCTGCTGAATCGCAGGAAATTACTTCTGAGGGAGACTATGAGCCACACCAAGTGTTTGATGGTGACGAGACAAGTATTTTTTGGAAGAAAATGCCAACATGAACTTATATCAGTCAGCAAGAGAAAACTGCACCGGGCTTCAAGACAGCAAACGATCGCTTCACCTTGTTCCATTACTTCGTCAGGTGATGTCAAGTGTAAGCCCATGGTTATTTACCGCTCTAAGAATCCTCGTACTTTGAAAGGTGTAGATAAAAACACCTTACCAGTAATTTGGAGCCCAACCAGTCAGCATGGATGACAGAAGAAATATTTATCGACTAGTTTAAGCATCACTTTATTCCTGAAGTTATGCCCTCACTCAACATTTCCCAAAATCTCTCTCTCTCCTCTACACTTCTCTCTTCTCCAGGTGCATAAACGCTTACTATAACCCACTTTTCACATCCAACCCTTATTTTACTCCTCATAATCCTTGAATTAATACATTTATATTAAGCTAATACGGGAAAAGGGGTTACTAACCCATTGTTTCCGGCATTTTAGTTAACTTTTACAACATGCATGGCTTACGGAGGAAAGATTCTTATTCCATTTCCCCATGGGTATATATGTGTGTGTGTGTACTCACCTAATTGTACTCACCTAATTGTAGTTGCAGGTCGAGACTCAGTTCCTGGCCCTGCCTCTTCACCGACCGCTACTAGGTCCTCTCTCCCCCTGCTCCATGAGCTTTATCATACCATACTATGTATGGTTCCCGCCTCCACTACGTCACTTTCTAGGCTATTCTACGGCCTGACTACTCTATGACTGAAGAAATACTTCCTAACATCCCTTTGATTCATCTGAGTCTTCAACTTCCAATTGTGACCTCTTGTTTCTGTGTCCCATCTCTGGAACATCTCGTCTTTGTCCACCTTGTCTATTCCGCGCAGTATTTTACATGTCGTTATCATGTCTCCCCTGACCCTCCTGTCCTCCAGTGTCGTCAGGCCAATATCCCTCAACCTTTCTTCGTAGGACATTCCCCTTAGCTCTGGGACTAGTCTTGTTGCAAACTTTTGCACTTTCTCTAATTTCTTGACGTGCTTGACCAGGTGTGGATTCCAAACTGGTGCTGCATACTCCTGTATGGGCCTGACATAAATGGCATACAGTCTTGAACGATTCCTTACTGAGGTATCGGAATGCTATCCGTAGGTTTGCCAGACGCCCGTATGATGCAGCAGTTATCTGACTGATGTGTGCCTCAGGAGATGTGCTCGGTGTTATACTCACCCCCAGATCTTTTTCCTTGAGTGAGGTTTGCAGTCTTTGGCCATCTAGACTATATTGTGTCTGCGGTCTTCTTTGCCCTTCCCCAATCTTCATGACTTTGCATTTGGCAGGGTTAAACTCAAGGAGCCAGTTGGTGGACCAGGCTTGTAGCCTGTCCAGGTCTCTTTGTAGTCCTGCCTGATCCTCGTCCAATTTGATTCTTCTCATTAACTTCATATCATCTGCAAACAAGGACACTTCTGAGTCTATCCCTTCCATTATGTCATTCACATATACCAAAAACAGCACAGGTCCTAGGACTGACCCCTGTGGAACCCCGCTTGTCACAGGGGCCCACTCTGACACCTCGTCACGTACCATGACTCGTTGTTGCCTCCCTGTCAGGTATTCTCTGATCCATTGCAATGCCTTTCCTGTTATGTGTGCCTGATCCTCTAGCTTTTGCAGTAACCTCTTGTGAGGAACTGTGTCGAAGGCCTTCTTGCAGTCCAAAAAAATGCAGTCGATCCACCCCTCTCTCTCTTGTCTTACTTCTGTCACCTTGTCGTAAAATTCCAGTAGGTTTGTGACACAGGATTTTCCTTCCCTGAAACCGTGCTGGTTGTCGATTACACTTGTTTCTTTCCAGGTGCTCCACCACTCTCCTCCTGATGATCTCCATGACTTTGCATACTATACACGTTAGTGACACAGGTCTGTAGTTTAATGCCTCATGTCTGTCTCCCTTTTTAAAAATTGGGACTACATTTGCCATTTTCCATACCTCATGGAGTTGCCCAGTTTCAATGGATGTGTTGAAGATCTTTGTTAATGGCATGCACAGCATCTCTGCTTCCTCTCTAAGGACCCATGGAGAGATGTTCTCTTGTCCCACCGCCTTTGAGGTGTCAAGTTCACATAGCAGCTTCTTCACCTCCTCCTTGGCTATTTGCACCTCATCCAGCACTTCTTGGTGTGCCCCCCTGTTCTGATTTCCTGGAGTCTTTCACTGGTTGCTACTGGGTCCTCTCTCTCCCTGCTCCATGAGCTTTATCAAGCCTCGTCTTAAAACTATGTATGGTTCCCGCCTCCACTACGTCACTTTCTAGGCTTTTCCACTGCCTGACAACTCTATGACTGAAGAAATACTTCCTAACATCCCTTTGACTCATCTGAGTCTTCAACTTCCAATTGTGACCTCTTGTTTCTGTGTCCTCTCCCTTGAACATCCTGTCTTTGTCCACCTTGTCTATTCCACGCAGTATTTTATATGTCGTTATCATGTCCCCCCTGACCCTCCTGTCCTCCAGTGTTGTCAGGCCGATTTCCCTTAACCTTTCTTCATAGGACATTACCCTTAACTAAGGAACTAACCCAGTGTTATTCACTAATTTTTGCAAGAGAGCCACTTCGGTTAAACACATTGATTGAGAGAGCCGCAGCTACTGCAAGTTAGCGTAACTCAACTAAATTAAGTAGTACTGAGCTGCTAGTGGAATATAGTAAATGAGAAAAATTAGACATGGTAATATTAGCCTGCATATCTTGTTATTAATAGCAAAATAAAGACCAAACTTACTTAATGCTCCTTTTCTACTGGTCGGGTCTGGGATGGCTGTTCATCACTATTGTGTTTTTGTTTAACCACAAATCGATCCATCATAACAGACACTACTTGACTGCACTTTGGTTTCAAGTAAAACTAGCCCATCGCAGCTACCTTCCACAAGCAGCAACAGTTAAGTTATTACTTTCATATATGTTGCCGCAATCTCAAATATCTGTTGCCTATTTTCAAACACAAATCTCCTAGAGTAACGAAATACGTCCAGTCTCCCCCGAAAGCTTGAACTTAACTGATTCAGCGAGACCACCGACGCCTAGAGCTAGACGTGTCCCTGATCAGTTTCCCGTAGTGGACACGTATGATTTCTGTACGACTAGGGTAGGGATGTTAGAATGTTATCTCTTACTGTGACTTCGTCTTCCATCTCACCTCATGAAAATATGTATCTTACTTGAAAAATTATTTTTTATATATTTTTTTATTAATTAATTTATATATTTTTCGAGAGCCGTGAATTGAGTCATCGCGAGCCGTGCAATGAATACCACTGAACTAACCTGTCGCAAATCTTTGCACTTTCTCTAATTTCTTGACGTGCTTGATCAAGTGTGGGTTCCAAACAGGTGCTGCATACTCCAGTATGGGCCTGACGTACACGGTGTACAGTGTCTTGAACGATTCCTTACTAAGGTATTGTAACGCTGTTCTCAGGTGTGCCAGGCGCCCGTATGCTGCAGCAGTTATCTGGTTGATGTGTGCTTCCGGAGACATGCTGGGTGTTATACTCACCCCAATATCTTTCTCCTTGAGCGAGGTTTGCAGTCTTTGGCCACCTAGCCTATACTCCGTCTGCGGTCTTCTGTGCCCTTCCCCAATCTTCATGACTTTGCATTTGGCGGGGTTAAATTCGAGAAGCCAGTTGCTGGACCAGGTGTTCAGTCTGTCCAGGTCTCTTTAAAGTCCTGCCTGATACTCATTTGATTTAATTCTCCTCATTAACTTCACATCATCAGCAAACAGGGACACTTCTGAGTCTATTCCTTCCATCATGTCATTCACATATACCAAAAATAGCAATGGACCTAGGACTGACCCCTGTGGGATCCCGCTCATCACACGTGCCCACTGTGATACCGCATCGTGTACCATGACTCGTTGTTGCCTCCCTGTCAGGTATTCTCTGATCCATTGCAGTGCCCTTCCTGTTATATACGCCTGATCCTTTGGCTTCTGCACTAATCTCTTGAGAGGAACTGTGTCAAAGGACTTCTTGCAGTCCAAGAAGATGCAATCAACCCACCCCTCTCTCTCGTGTCTTACTTCTGTTACTTTATCATAAAACTCCAGAAGGTTTGTGACACAGGAT
>NC_069413.1:6571887-6578836 GCF_026875155.1 Cherax quadricarinatus
CGTGCTCGTTGATAAAGTGGGCAGTCCAACAGAAAGTGGCTGACTGATAATGAACTTGGCAATTCTCACAGAGAGGAGCAGGGGGCCTCTCCATGAGTTTTCCATAGTAAGACGAGTATGGCCAATGCGAAGACGAGAGAGAGTAGTCTCCCAACCTCGACACTGGTGATAAGAAGACGGCCGTAACTTAAAACTCGGTTTAATAGATTGAAGTTTGTTGCCCAGCAAAGTAGACCAACGTTGTTGCCAACGGGTGTGAGTTGGGAAGATATTGCAGCAAAATAGTCCGTAAATGGAATACCTCTACATGAAACTGGTAGGTCATGTACGCTGACCGCGCAGCAGTGTCTGCCTGTTCATTGCCCTGTACGTCAACATGACCAGGGACCCAACAAAAAACAATATCTTTATGCTTGGTAAAGATAAAGCGTAGCCAAAGTTGGATACGGAGGACTAAGGGGTGAGGTGTAACAATTTCTGTATAGCCTGTAAAGCACTAAGGGAGTCTGAGACAACCAGAAATGATGACACGGGGATGATGCAATACAGATAAGTGCTGTAAGGATGGCATACAATTCAGCAGTAAAAATACTAGCCGAAGATAGTAAATGCCCTTGTACGACGCTGTCCCGGAAACACTGCGCGAATCCTACGCCGTCAGAAGACTTAGAGCCATCTGTGTACACAGCAGTGGCATGAGAATGAGAGTGAAAGTGGTCAAGGGAAAAAGAGAGCGGGAAGGAACCGTAGACAGTTAGGCTTTCGAGCAAGGGAGAGAGAAAGAACAGACTCGAACAGCTGGAACTTCCCAGGGGGGTAGGGAAAAGTGAGATGCTACATGTACATAGAAAGGGGTAATTGAAGAGAAGACAAGAGCGAATGAAGGCGATGAGAGAAGGGATGGAGTAAACAGGGGCGACGAACAAATAAAGAAGTCTACTAATATTTAGTGACCATTCTATAAATGGAAGATTGCGGGAGATCATGAGAGCGTACATAGTAGCAAAGGCAATGGGCATCACGGCAATCGGATAAGGATGGAACGTTCGCTTCTGCATAGAGGCTCTCGACAGGGAAGAGCGAAAAGCACCAAGGCATAAACGTAATCCTTGGTGATGAATGGGGTTTAAGGGGTAGAGAGAGTAGCAGGAGATGCCGCTGAATAGATCTGGTCACCATAATCAAGTTTCGATAAGATAACGGTGGAATGTAGGCGAAGGAGGGTTCGACGATCAGCTCCCCATGAAAGATGAGCAAGGGTTTTAAGAAGGTTCAGCCAGCTGTGACAAGTTGCCTTCAGAGAGGTAATGTGAGGTTTCCAGGATAACCTACGATCAAAGAGTAGGCCCAGAAACTTGACTGTATCACGTTCAGGGATACGGGAGCCATAGAGGTACAAAGGATGATCGGAGATGACAGAGCATCTAGTGAAAGTAATTTGGTGGGTTTTAGTGCTGGAAAATTTAAACCCACGTGTGGTGGCCCAATTGGAAACATGGTCGACTGCATGCTGGAGAGAAACTGTAATCAGGTGACAGTCAGCACCTGCACAGGCAATAGCGAAGTCATCAACATAGAGTGATGACCAAATATTTGATGGAAGACTAGAGGCCAAATCATTTATAGCAAGGAGAAAAAGTGTTGTGCTCAGAACACATCCCTGGGGGACACCTTCAGCTTGGATAAAGTCCGGGGAGAGCACATTATTAACCCGAACACGGAAATGCCTGTTAGTTAAAAAGTTCTTAAGGAAGGATGGTAGATTGCCTCGAAGGCCTAAGGAGTGGGCTTGGGCTAAAATATTATACCTCCAAGTTGTGTCATATGCCTTCTCAAGGTCAAAAAATATGGCAATAACTGAGTGGTTATTCGCAAAGGCATTACGAACATACGTATCCAAGCGTAGTAAGGGGTCTATGGTAGAACGTCCCTTACGAAAGCCATATTGACGAGTGGAGAGACTGTTGTGTGTCTCTAAATACCACACTAAACGTCTATTTACTAGACGTTCCATCACTTTGCAAACTGCACTGGTAAGAGCAATGGGACGATAGTGGGAGGTTTCATGTCCCGTAGTGCCTGGTTTGCGGAAAGGGAGAACAATGGCGGATTTCCACAGCTGTGGAAGAACTTGTGACCAAATAAGATTGTAAAGGCGTAATAGGACTGCAAGGGCTGACTGATGTAAATGTTGTAGCATATGAATATGAATGTCGTCTGGCCCAGCTGCCGATGATCGGCAAGCTGAGAGTGTTGCCTCCAGTTCTTGAAGTGTATAAGGCACATTATACTGTTCTTCTCTGAGAGAAGAAAAGTCCAAGGGTGCTAACTCTCTGGCAGACTTTGAGGAAAGAAATGAGGGGCATAGATGGAGTCCCTGAGAAATACAGACCAGATGATTGCCAATTTCATTGGCAACATCTAGTGGGTTTGCTATATCAACACCGGCAACCCGCAGAACAGGAGCCGGGTCAGGAGAATATTTACCAATCAGTTTTCATACTTTTTTCCAGACTGCACTCATAGAGGAAGCAGAGGTGATAGTGGAGACATAATCTCGCCAGCAAGTGCGTTTAGCGTCACGGATGACACGGCGAGCGATCGCATGCTTCTGCTTAAAATCAAGAAGTCTCTCTGTGGTTCTATTGTACCGGTACCTGCCCCATGCAGCGCGTTTCAAACGTACTGCACGAGCACAAGCAGGAGACCACTAAGGCACGCATTTCTGAGAATGCCTGCCCGAAGTTTGGGGTATAGAATGAGAAGCTGCGGTTAAAACAGAGGAGAAGAGGTGTAAAAGCTCATCGATGGAGGACGAAGAAGGAACCTCTCTAAAAACAGTCAGGTGTGAGTAAAGGTTCCAATTTGCCTGATCAAATTGCCAGCATGGGATGCAAAGAGGTGGTAAATATGAAGGGGAAGTAAGAATGATTGGGAAATGATCGCTGTCATGTAAGTCCGGAAGAACAGATCAAGTGAAGTCTAATGCGATGGAGGAAGAGCAGATTGAGAGATCGATGCAAGAGAGAGTGTGAGTCCGAGGATCAAAATGGGTGTGAGTACCTGTATTTAAAACATGGAGGGGGTGGGTGGCAAGAAAAGCCTCTAACTGAATGCGACGGGAATCACAGTGAGACCCCCCCCCCAGAGGAAATGGTGGGCATTAAAATCACCAAGTAACAGAATCGGTGGTGGTAATGACGAAACAAGAAAGGCAATATCCGGAATAGATAATGCCCGAGAAGGGGAGAGATATAAAGAACAGAGCATATACCACCTATGCAAGTGGATACGGGCCGCTGTGTAATGCAGCGAAGTACGAACAAATAGCTGATGGTATGGAATATCAGAGCGTAGAAGAAGGGCACTTTCATTAAAGGTCCCATCAGGAAAAGGATCTGAAGAATACAATAAATTATAGCCTGAGATGGGAGAGATAACAGCAGAGTGCAATTTTGGTTCCTGTAAGCAAACACCAACAGGGGAAAACTGGGAGAGTAACATCTGAAGCTCACCCCGATTACCCCTGAGGCCGCATATATTCCACTGTAAATAGGCCATGATTTGCAATGATAAAGATACCTGAAATCCGCAGGTAAGGGTTCCTACGGACTAGAGGGGTTAGAAAAGTCCACATGCGGAGGCAGTGGAAAACGTTCAAGCAGCGAAGGAACGGTGCGCTGTGAAGAAAGGAGTTGCGCAGATGGAGTAGAGGAGAGAGAAGGAGCGGAGAGTGGATCAGTGTCCATTGATGGTTTGGTCTCTGTAATATATTCAGAGATTGCTTCAAGTGTTTCAGAATTCAGAGACGTCGTATGGGAGACAATATTGGAAATGGTAGGGGGAGGATGAGTAAAGATTGGAACTGTAATGGACTGTACCAAGGTAGGGGGGGCGAAAGGGTGGAGGGAACTGGAGAAGCATGGAAGGGGACAGAAGAGGCGAAACCTGGGAGGTGGCAGAAGAGGAAGAACTTGGAGGGAACAGGGGAGAAGGTACAGTACGAGGAGGAGGGTGAACCTCTACACTTGTAACAGAGCCAGTGAGAGGGGGAGAACCAGGTACAGAGACAGGGAAGGGAAAATGAGGAGGTGGAAGATGGGTAGGTGGTGTTAATGGACCTTTTTTTGACTTTTGAGAAGTAGAAGGACGATTGGGAGGAGGTGTCATACGAGATCTCGTCGCTACTGAGGCTTGTGAGAGAGAACACGAAGAAGCAAGATCAGACTGAGACGTTGAAGTAGGGACGTCTGAGCCGAGGACAGCAAAAGAATTAGCTACAGGAGTGACTATGGGAGAGGTAACCACAGAGGTGGGTGCAGAAGATGGGATACCAGAAGTGGGGGGACGTTTTGAAACACGGGAATAAGAAACACGAGGTAGTCTCCCTTGGAGGCGGAGATGAGAAACTGCCATGGCATAAGGGAGACCTTCTGCCTCTTTGAGGTAACGGATCTCCCGCTCGTTTAAGTAGACTTGACAAGGGCGAGAGTACGAAGGGAGAGCCTCATGACAATTAAGGCAAGAGGGAGGTCGATTGCAAGACGTATTAGAATGGTCATCGGCACCACAGGCTGGGCATTCGGCGATAGATCTGCAATATTTCGCTGGATGGCCAAATCACCAGCAATTTCTACACTGTTGCGGTGTAGGGATCACCTTTCAAACTTGTAACCGATGTCCTGCTACATAAACTGAGGATGGGAGTTCACGGCTGTCAAAAGTTAAACGAGCCACATTGCTAGGGTATCGTCTCCGCCCACGGGCAGGAAGAACGTAAGTGTCTGGAGTTTACCTGGAGTTTACCTGGAGATAGTTCTGGGGGTCAACGCCCCCGCGGCCCGGTCTACCTTGAGGATTGGAAGATCTTGGAGTTCCAGCTGTTCAAGAATGTCAGTGCCACATGTCTGGAAATTTTGTTGAACTATGGTATGGGGCAGAAAGACGGTACCACTACAAGAATTGAGGGAATGATGCTTTTCAATAGTTACAGGAACAGTATCAATATGGGAAAGATGAGAAAGCTCATGAGCCTGGGCAGCATTCTGTACGGTGACGATGCGCGTACCACTCTTAAGAGCATGAAAAGAAATATCTTTACCAACATGGCGTAGGAGTGCCTTGCCAATACTGTGGTCAGAAAGATAGGCAGTAGAGGAAGTCGGTCGTAAAGTGAAGAATTTAGTCCATTGTGCAGTCTGAAACTGAGCGTGGAAAGGTAGTGAAGGACGTGTCGATCTTTTCTGAGAAGAACGAGAAGGTGGAGAAGTATCATCAGCAGGTAATTGTCGTTGTCGTTTAGGCATGGGACCAGAGTTGGTCCGATGTGGAATGGGCTGGCGATTCGAAAATTGCCGCGCCATAGAGGGAGAGGCCGGAAGCATAGTCAGAGGAGAGCAAAGGTCAGATAAATCAAAGGAGTAAGTCGAGGCCTCAGTACCTGAAGCGGGTGAAGAAACAGCACCAGCAAGAGGTACAGAGGCATGAGGAGTGTCCGAAGAGTGGTCCAAAGACGAGGCGGGGTCAGAACGGGGTGCAGTATCAAGAAGGGGCCCGGGGGTAGCAGGTTCATGGACTAAGGCTGCCATGGTTAGGTTACTTCTTTCTTTTTGTTTTTAAGAAAAAAAAGAAAGAAGAAAAGAAAATAAAAATAAAAAAAGAATAAAAAAAGGGGGGACCAGGGAGGGATAGTTCCTAGGAGGAATGAAAGGGCCAGAAATCTCCCTCCGCGCCCAAGAGGACCTCAGTACCGCAAGTAGTGCAGATGCAGCATGGAACCCGTGCCATACCCTACCCATCATGCCAGTAAACCGGCAATCCGGGGTAGCAACCTCACATCTGCCGAGCTACCTCAGTGGACAAAAGAGAGGGCGGCCGGAAATCCGCCATAAAGCATACCTCCTTCGGCCACCACCCCCGGAATCCAAAAGGTGGCTTCCAGAGATATACCCGTCGCCCGAGAGACACCCAAAGCCACCCTCCGGGATACCGGAGAGGGATCAGGACATCCCCAGGCAATCCAGATTCCACGGCAAACTACGCCACCACCAAGAACCTCAACGGAATGGGATGGACCCCGGTACCCTTTCCCCTACCTAGGAACTAGCGTGCCGGTGGAAAAAAAAAAAAGGGAAGGGCAAAAGGGAGGGGTGGAAAGGAGGAGGAGGAAAGAATAAAGGGGAGGATGGGGAGGATGGGATAGGGAACGGGGGATTGGGGGGTAATTAGGTTCGGTCTGAGGAAGTAGACCAACAGGTCTAATTCCTCACACCGCACTTGGGTGTTAGTGGACTGGTGTTGGGTCATATCCTGGGTGTTAGTGGACTGGTTGTGGGTCGCATCCTGGGTTGTTAGTGGACTGGTGTGGTCGCATCCTGGGTGTTAGTGGACTGGTGTGGGTCGCATCCTGGGGTGTTAGTGGATGGTGTGGGTCACATCCTGGGTGTTAGCGGACTGGTGTGGGTCGCATCCTGGGTGTTAGTGGACTGGTGTGGGTCGCATCCTCGGAGTTAGTGGACTGGTGTGGGTCGCATCCTGGGTGTTAGTGGACTGGTGTGGGTCACATCCTGGGTATTAGTGGACTGGTGTGGGTCGCATCCTGGGTATTAGTGGACGGGTGTGGGTCGCATCCTGGGTGTTAGTGGACTGGTTTGGGTCGCATCCTGGGTGTTAGTGGACTGGTGTGGGTCGCATCCTGGGTGTTAGTGGACTAAGCAGGGTAGGGAAGGAAGCGAGGGTATTGGATGGCAGAAGGGAGGAGGGATGATCAGCAGGTTACAGAAAACAGCGGGGCAGGGGACAGTACGGGGGTAGAGGGTGCAAGGATGATCTGGTGAAAGGGCGAGGTTTTGTCGCAAGTCTCGGTGTTGTCAAAAAGTCATGAGAGAGTCCGGATGAAGGTGGGTCCTGTGAGGGCGATAAGAGAGAGCAGCAGAGGAAACACGAGAGG
>NC_069413.1:6579336-6610088 GCF_026875155.1 Cherax quadricarinatus
GGGTTTGTTACTAAGTTGTTACACCTCCCAGGTTGTTACACCTCCCAGGGTTGTTACTGTAAGTTGTTACACCTCCCAGGGTTGTTACTGTAAGTTGTTACACCTCCCAGAGTTGTTACTGTAAGTTGTTACTCCCCCCAGGGTTGTTACACCTCCCAGGGTTGTTACACCTCCCAGGGTTGTTACTGTAAGTTGTTACACCTCCCAGGGTTGTTACTGTAAGTTGTTACACCTCCCAGGGTTGTTACTGTAAGTTGTTACACCTCCCAGGGTTGTTACTGTAAGTTGTTACACCTCCCAGAGTTGTTACTGTAAGTTGTTACACCTCCCAGAGTTGTTACTCTAAGTTGTTACACCTCCCAGGGTTGTTACTGTAAGTTGTTACACCTCCCAGGGTTGTTACTGTAAGTTGTTACACCTCCCAGAGTTGTTACACCTCCCAGGGTTGTTACTTTAAGTTGTTAAATAACAAAAAAGTCACAATACCGTGACTGGAACGATACACAAATAACCCGCACATAAAAGAGAGAAGCTTACGACGACGTTTCGGTCCGACTTGGACCTTTGACAAAGTCACACTAACAGAGGTGGAGCAGGACGGCTATATATAGGCAGGAAGAGGGGTGTAGTAGTTGTAGTAGTAGTAGTAGTAGTAGTAGTAGTTGTAGTAGTTAGTAGTAGTTAGTAGTAGTAGTAGTAGTAGTAGTAGTAGTAGTAGGTAGTAGTAGTATAGTATATAGAGTAGTACAAGATGGTATATAATACCGACAAGATGAAATTAAGACACATGCACAAACACCCGGACATCCCCATCGTAGACGTTTCGCCATCCAGCCAGCCACTGGATGGCGAAACGTCCACAACAAAGACAACCAGACGCCGCACATGTGTCTTAATTTCATCAGTAGTTGTAGTAGTAGTAGTAGAAGAAGAGGTAGTAGTAGTGGTAGTGGTAGAAGTGGGAAATAAGGATGACGAGCCAGTCAAAAACAAAAACAAAGGAAGGGGAGCACTGCAAGAGAGCTAGATGCCCACAGAGGGAGAGCAAGCGCACAGAGGTGCGTGAAAGGGGAAGTGGTGAAATAAAATAAACTTATACCGCACTCTGCACTGTTCTTTTTCCTGGGATCATACAATACAGGGATTCCTTTCTCTGGGGTTATGTAATACAGGGTTTCCTTTCTCTGGGGTCATACAATACAGAGATATCTTCCTCTGGGGTTATGCAATAGGGGATACCTTTGACTGGGGTCATACAATAAGGGGATACCTTTGACTGGGATCATGCAATAAGGGGATACCCTTGACTGGGGTCATACAATAAGGGGATACCTTTGACTGGGGTCATAAAATAAAGGGATATCTCTAAAGTCATCCTACCGTCGTAGATGTCTTCAGTAGACACACCTATTTGCAAGCTGTTGAAGAAGTGTTGACTGCAACACTAAAGTCCAAGAGCTATCACTTAACCCTCTCCCTCCCCTTGGTGCTGCCTTTTCCATCACGTCAGGTGTGTTTTCTGTCACTTCAGATGGTGGAGTGCGGGTCAACATTCACAGTGGCCGGCACTCTGGAGAACGCTCTCTATCTCTGGGGAACCAGGGCTGTCAGTCCCTTCTCCAGACCCAACACACAGGTAAACTAGCAACACACAGGTAAACTAGCAACACACAGGTAACCTAGGAATACACAGTTAACCTAGCAACACACAGGTAAGGCAACAGCACACAGGTAACCTAGCAACACACAGGTAAGGCAACAGCACACAGGTAACCTAGCAACACACAGGTAAACTAGCAACACACAGGTAAACTAGCAACGCACAGGTAAGGTAACAACACACAGGTAGCCTAGCAACACACAGGTAACCTAGCAACACACAGGTAACCTAGCAACAAACAGGTAACCTAGCAACAAACAGGTAACCTAGCAATACACAGGTAACCTAACAACACACAGGTAGAATAGGAATACACAGGTAACCTACCAACACACAGGTAAGGTAACAACACACAGGTAACCTAGCAGCACACAAGTAACCTAGCAATACACAGGTAACCTACCAACACACAGGTAAGGTAACAACACAGGTAACCTAGCAATACACAGGTAACCTAGCAACACACAGGTAACCTAGCAACACACAGTTAAGGTAACAACACACAGGTAACCTAGCAATACACAGGTAACCTACCAACACACAGGTAAGGTAACAACACACAGGTAACCTAGCAATACACAGGTAACCTAGCAACACACAGGTAACCTAGCAACAAACAGGTAATCTAGCAACAAACAGGTAACCTAGCAACACACAGGTAACCTAGCAACACACAGGTAACCTAGCAACCACAGGAAACCCGCAACCCAGGTAACCTAGAAACCCCCAAAGGTAAGTTAGCAAAACCCCGGTAACCTAAAGCAACACACGGGACCCAGAAAACACAGGTAACTGCAACAAAAGGTAATCGGCAACAAACAGGAACCCAGCAAAACAGGGGAACCTAGCAACACAAAAGGGAAAGGAACAACCAAGGTAACCCGCAATACAAGGTAACCTACCAACACCAGGTAAGGGGACAAAAACACAGGTAACCCAGCAATAACCCGGTAACCAGCAACCAAAAATAACCCAGAACCACAGGTAAGGTAACAAAACCCCAGGTAACCCTAGGTAACACAGGTAACCTAGCAAACACAGTAACCCGCAACAAAAGGAAACCCAGCAACCCAAAAAGGTAACCCGAAACAAACAGGTAACCCAGCAACAACAGGTAAAACCCAGCAACAAACAGGTTATTAGCAACAAAAGGTAACCCAGCAACACACAGGTAAATAGCCCAAAACCAGGTAAAGGTAGCAACAAAGGTAAGGTAGCAACACACAGGTAAGGGAGCAAAAATAAAGGGAGCAAAAACACAGGTAGCACAACACAAAGGAAGGTACAACACACAGGTGCCCGCAACACAAGGTGCCCAGCAAACAAAGGTAAGTAGCAACACACAGGTAGCTGCAACACAAAGGTAAAAGTAGAACCCAGGTAAATAGCAAACACAGGTAGCTAGCACCAAAGGTAATGTAGCAAAAACAAAAAGGGAACCTAGCAACAACAGGTATAGCAACACAAAGGGAAGGTGCAACACAGGTAAATGCAAACAAAGGTAAAAGGAGCAAACGAGGTACCTAGCACACAAAGGAAATGTAGCAATACACAATTTGCCTAGCAACACAAAGGTAGTGTACAAACACACAGGTAGCCCAGCAACACACAGGTAGCTAGCAAACAGGGCAAGGGGCAACACACAGGTAACCCAGCAACCAAAGGAAATGTACCAACAACAGGTTCCCAGCAATCAAAGGTAAAATGCAACACACAGTTTGCCTGAAAACACAGGTAGCCTAGAACATAAAGGTAAGGTAGAACACACAGGTAGCCTGCAACACACAGGTTGCCTAGCAACCACAGGGGAAGGTTGGGAACCAAGGTAGCCTAGCAAAAACCAGGTAAACTAGCAACACAAACGAAGTGCAACACACAGGTAATAGCAAACAAAAAGGTAGGGAGCAACACACAGGTGCCAGCAAAAAACACAGTAACCCAGCAACAAAAGGTAATGTAGAACAACAGGTAGCCTAGCAAACCAGGGGCCCAAAAACAAAAGGGAAGTAGCACCACAGGTACCTAGCAAAAACACACAGGGAGCCTAGCAACACAAGGTAAGGGGGAGAACACACAGGGCCTAGCAACACACAGGTACCCGCAAAAACAAAGGTAAGTAGAAAACCAAAGGGAGCCCAGCAACACACAGGTTAAAAAAATAGCAACACAAAAAGGTACCTAGAACCAACAGGTAACAAAAAAGGGGCAAACACAGGTAAATAGAACAGGCTACGCACAAGGTAAATAACCGGGCTTTCAAACACAGGTTAAAAAACCAAAAAAACCACATACGCCAAGGTAACATAACCAGGTCATACGAAAACAGGTAATAACAAAGGGATACGAACCCCCAGGTAACATAACCCGGTCTCGAAAACCAAAGGGAACATAAAGGTCATACGACAAAAGGTAAATTACCAGGTATCGCACAAGGTAAAATCCAGGTCATACGACAACAGGTAAATAACCAGGTATGACACACAGGGAAATAACCCGGTCATACGACACACAGGTAAACAAACAGGTCTACGACAACGGTAAATAACCAGGGGATACGACACACAGGTAAATAACCAGGTCATAGAACACAGGAAAAACAGGGAAACCGGTCATAACCCGGAAAACCCCAAGGTAACATAACCAGGTCTCGAAAACAGGTTTTAACTTAACCAAAGGGAATAACCGGAAAACCCCAGGTAAAATTTAAAACCGGGCATGAAAACAGGTAAATAACCAGGTATCGAACCATTAAATAACCCGGTCTTAGAACAGGTAATTAACCAGGGCTACGACACAAGGTAAAATAAAACCCGGGTTTCGACACACAGGTAAATAACCAGTCTTAGACACACAGGTAAATAACCCGGTAAAGACACACAGGTAAAAACCGGGCATACGAACAAGGTAATATAACCCGGTTCACCACAGGTAAAATTTAAAACCGGTCATAAACACAGGTTATAACCCGGTCTAGACACACAGGTAAATTTTCCCGGCATAAGACACACAGGTAATATAACCAGGTCATAAGATGCAGAGGTAATATAACCAGGTCATATGACACACGGGTAAAATAATCAGGTCATGAGACATGCAGGTAACATTATAACTCAAGTAATATAACCAGGTCCTTTCACAGGTAATATAACCAGGTCATAACACAGGTAACATAACCAGGTCATAACACAGGTAACATAACCAGGTCATAACACAGGTAACATAACCAGGTCATAACGCAGGTAACATAACCAGGTCATAACACAGGTAACATAACCAGGTCATAACACAGGTAATATATCCAGGTCATAACACAGGTAACATAACCAGGTCATAACACAGGTAATATATCCAGGTCATAACACAGGTAACATAACAAGGTCATAACACAGGTAACATAACAGGTCATAACACAGGTAATATATCCAGGTCATAACACAGGTAACATAACCAGGTCATAACACAGGTAATATAACCAGGTCATAACACAGGTAACATAACCAGGTCATAACACAGGTAATATATCCAGGTCATAACACAGGTAACATAACCAGGTCATAACACAGGTAACATAACCAGGTCATAACACAGCACGCATAACAGTAACTAACCAGGTCATAACACAGGTAACATAACCAGGTCATAACACAGGTAACATAACCAGGTCATAACACAGGTAACATAACCAGGTCATAACACAGGTAACATAACCAGGTCATAACACAGGTAACATAACCAGGTCATAACACAGGTAACATAACCAGGATCATAACACAGGTAACATAACCAGGTCATAAACACAGGTAACATAACCAGGTCATAACACAGGTAACATAACCAGGTCATAACACAGGTAACATAACCAGGTCATAACACAGGTAACATAACCAGGTCATAACACAGGTAATATAACCAGGTCATAACACAGGTAATATATCCAGGTCATAACACAGGTAACATAACCAGGTCATAACACAGGTAACATAACCAGGTCATAAACACAGGTAACATAACCAGGTCATAACACAGGTAACATAACCAGGTCATAACACAGGTAATATAACCAGGTCATAACACAGGTAACATAACCAGGTCATAACACAGGTAAATAACCAGGTCATAACACAGGTAAATAACCAGGTCATAACACAGGTAACATAACCAGGTCATAACACAGGTAACATAACCAGGTCCATAAACACAGGTAAACATAACCAGGTCATAACACAGGTAACATAACCAGGTCATAACACAGGTAACATAACCAGGTCATAACACAGGTAACATAACCAGGTCATAACACAGGTAACATAACCAGGTCATAACACAAGTAACATAACCAGGTCATAACACAGGTAACATAACCAGGTCATAACACAGGTAACATAACCAGGTCATAACACAGGTAACATAACCAGGTCATAACACAGGTAACATAACCAGGTCATAACACAGGTAACATAACCAGGTCATAACACAGGTAACATAAACCAGGTCATAACACAGGTAACATAACCAGGTCATAACACAGGTAACATAACCAGGTCATAACACAGGTAACATAACCAGGTCATAACACAGGTAACATAACCAGGTCATAACACAGGTAACATAACCAGGTCATAACCACAGGTACATTAACGGTCTCAAGAGAATACATGTTATATACACAGGAAATACATTACTGTACATTGAACAGGTAGTGTAACAATAACCATCATGAACACAGTGTAATGTACAGCATAACACTGGTATACAGTGTATGTACAATACATTTACAGGTGTAAAGTGTACAATAACCATTGTCTAACAGGTGTTACGTGTACAAATACAGTTGTACAGTGTAGTGTACTTACATTGTACAGTGTAGTGTACAATACATTGCACAGTGTAATGTTACATACAGTTGTTACAATAGTAATGTGTACAATACATTGTACAGTGTAGTGTACAATACATTGTACAGTGTAGTGTACAATACATTGCACAATGTAGTTAATTTTAAGCTGCCCATAATGCTGTACATACAAGGGTCTTTTAACATGTACATTCAACTACTGTGTATTATGTCTTAATAAACTAATACTATTATTATTATTATTATTATTATTTTATTATTATTATTATTATTATTATTATTTATTATTATTATTATACGTTGTACAATATATTGTACAGTACACTGTACAGTACACTGTACAGTACAATTGTACAGTAACACTGTACAGTACATTGTACAATACACTGCTACAGTACATTGTACATACACTGTACATACACTTGTACAAGTACATTGTACAGTACATGTACAATACAACTGTACAGTACATTGTACAATACATGTACATACGTTTGTACAAGTACACTGTACAGTACACTGTACAATACACTGTACAGTACGTTGTACAGTACACTGTACAGTACATTTGTACAGTACACTGTACAGTACACTGTACAGTACTTGTACAGTACATTGTACAGTACACTGTACAGTATATGTACAGTACACTGTACAGTACATGTACAGTACATTGTACAGTACACTGTACAGTACATTGTACAATACACTGTACAGTACATTGTACATACACTGTACATGTACATTGTACAGTACACTGTACAGTACACTGTACTTACAGTAACACATATGTACAGTACACTGTACAGTACACTGTACAGCATGTACAGTACTTGTACATACACTGTACAGTAACTGTACAAGTACATTGTACAGTACATTGTACAGTACACTGTACATACATTGTACAGTACACTGTACAGTACTATTGTACAGTACATGTACAATACATTGTACAGTACACTGTACAGTACACTGTACAGTACACTGTACAGTACACTGTACAGTACACTGTACAGTACATTGTACAGTACACTGTACAGTACACTGTACAGTACACTGTACAGTACATTGTACAGTACACTGTACAGTACACTGTACAGTACACTGTACAGTACATTGTACAGTACATTGTACAGTACACTGTACAGTACACTGTACAGTACATTGTACAGTACTTGTACAGTACACTGTACATACCTGTACAGTACACTGTACAGTACACTGTACAGTACACTGTACAGTACGCTGTACAGTACATGTACAGTACACTGTACAGTACACTGTACAGTACACTGTACAGTACACTGTACAGTACGCTGTACAGTACACTGTACAGTACACTGTACAGTACGCTGTACAGTACACTGTACAGTACACTGTACAGTACACTGTACAGTACCTGTACAGACCTGTACAGTACGACTGTACAGTACACTGTACAGTACACTGTACAGTACGCTGTCACGTACACTGTACAGTACACTGTACAGTACGCTGTACAGTACCTGTACAGTACACTGTACAGTACACTGTACAGTACGCTGTACAGTACACTGTACAGTACGCTGTACAGTACACTGTACAGTCGCTGTACAGTTTAACTGTAACAGTACATGTACGTACGCTGTACAGTTAACTGTACAAAACGCTGTTACAGTACACTGTACAGTACGTTTACAGTAACGCTGTAGCAGTAAACTGTACGTACACTGTACAGTAGCTGTACAGTTACACTTGTAAGTAGCCGTACTGTTCACTGTAATACAGCTGTCCAGTGTTTACAGAATATTTACATAGCTGGTTCTTTGACGAAGTTATAGTATAGTGTTACTGTTTAAACAAGGTTGTTAGTGTTACGTAACTGTTACAGTTCGTGTTACAGAAGTGTCATGTTACAGAAAGGTGTTACAGTGTTACAGTGAGTGTGTTACTGTTCCAGTAAAGTTGTTATCGTTACAGTGAGGCTGTTAAAGTGTAGCATTGATAGAGTAAGGCCGTTACTGTGTTGCGGCCTGTTACTACAGCATGTCCGTGTGTTACAGAAAGCCTGTTAGTGTTACAGTAAGGCTGTTACAATGTTGTAGTGTTATAGGAAGGTGTTACTGTATTAAGGAAAGGCTGTTAGTGTTATAGTATAGCTGTTACAGGGTTGCAGTGTTACAGGAAGGTTGTTACAGTGTTACAGGAAAGTTGTTACAGTGTTACTGGGAGGTTGTTACAATGTTACAGGAATGTTGTTACAATGTTACAGGAAGGTTGTTACAATGTTATAGGAAGGTGTTACAGAAAGGTTGTTACAGTGTTACAGGAAGGTTGTTACAATGTTAGAGGAAGGTTGTTACAGTGTTATAAAAAGGTGTTACAGGAAGGTTGTTACAATGTTACAGGAAGGTTGTTACAGTGTTATAGGAAGGTGTTACAGGAAGGTTGTTACAATATTACAGGAAGGTTGTTACAGTGTTATAGGAAGGTTGTTACAATGTTACAGGAAGGTTGTTACGGTGTTATAGGAAGGTTGTTACAATGTTACAGGAAGGTTGTTACGGTGTTATAGGAAGGTTGTTACAGTGTTACAGGAAGGTTGTTACAATGTTACAAGAAGGTTTTTACAGTGTTATAGGAAGGTGTTACAGGAAGGTTGTTAGTGTTACAGGAAGGTTGTTACAAGGTTAGAGGAAGGTTGTTACAGTGTTATAGGAAAGTGTTACAGGAAGGTTGTTACAAGGTTAGAGGAAGGTTGTTACAGTGTTATAGGAAAGTGTTACAGGAAGGTTGTTACAGTGTTATAAAAAGGTGTTACAGGAAGGTTGTTACAATGTTACAGGAAGGTTGTTACAGTGTTATAGGAAGGTGTTACAGGAAGGTTTTTACAATATTACAGGAAGGTTGTTACAGTGTTATAGGAAGGTGTTACAGGAAGGTTGTTACAATGTTACAGGAAGGTTGTTACAGTGTTATAGGAATATAACGGATTTGTTTGGTAGGCTGGTAGCGGGGTGTGAATGATATACTTCTTCGGAGGCTTCTTACTTTATTGTTAAGTCGTAGGTGGGTTACACAGGCTTGTGTGTTTGTGCCCATGGCCCGGGCAGGGCCATCCCACGAGAGAGAGTTGGGAGGCCTTGTGTCTTGATGCCAGGCCGCTGTGTGAGTGAGGGAGAGGCATGGGCCGGCAGGCTGGCGTGCCTACCTAGAGGCCTGGCTACAGAGGGCAGCACCTGAGTGGCGCGAAATATGAACTAAGCTGGCAGACAGCATGGGCTGTCTGTGCAGACAGTACAGGCTGTCTACATACGCTCGGCCACCTACCGCGCGTCGTCCCGATGCGACAATACTGGTAGTAAAAGAAACTCGGTCTCTCTCTCTCGTAGGAACAGGGCACAGAACACAAAATAAAAACATATATATACATATGGACATGGAAAAAAAAACTTCCTACAGGGAGGGAAGAAAAAACATGTGGGGTGTGCTAAACATCGTGGTCATAGGCAGTGAGCATCGAAGGGCATCACTGCACGCCTTCCTGCGTCTGGACAGATACTGCAACACAGGAGACATCGCTGCGGCTGAGCTGTGACGTAACAGGGTACGGACTCCTCTGGAACGATGAAGCAGACATCGTAGAAGTCGCTGCAGGTTTTCACTCAACCTGGGGCACGACATGCTGGTGCCCTCGAGTGAGGCGTCGACAAAACTCGGCAACTGGGCAGGACTTCTGGCAAGCGACTCAGGAGGACACTTCTCGACTGGTACTGTCGCTGGGCTGTCACTGCCGGCGAGCGTGGAGCGAGTCGTGGCAGAGACGACTGGGCGAAACATCTGGGAGTCATAACATCATACACCAGACTGCAGTGACGACATCTTTGTGCAGGCTGCTCACTGAAGCTTGTGACACGAGGCTGACACAGCGCGTCATTCTCTCGGCAGTTGGAGTTATAGCAGAGGTTAGTCTAAGCGTCTCCAGACTTGTTTCTCTACATATAACTGCACTCTGACGGTCTGGAGGTGAAGTGAAACAAATCTCGATGGGAATCGTAGCAGGTATGATTCTACAGAACATCACGAGCGACGAGCATAAAAGCTTTCTGTACAAGAGGGCTCGTACGCTCAGGGCTGAGAAATCAGCTGTCAAACACTGGTCACGCGGGTGACTTAGCACAGTGGTGCAACTCAAGGGTCTGACCACAGACCTCACTGGACACACGGAAAACTTACAAACACACCGCTGTACATGCGGTACAACATGGCTTAACTAGCAAATGATGCTTTTCTGTGCATAAAACTGACTTAGACATACTAAAATGTGAGAACACTGACTGAGAGGAATTAATTAACACACGACATATATCTTCTCTCAATCTTCTCGACAATACTGAAATTACTAGAACACTCGATGTGACATCATGTGATGTCAGGCGTGATGTCGCAAGGTGACGTCAGCAGCAGTGACGTCAACAGACATCTCGAGGTGACGTCAGCAGACATCGTGAGGTGACGTCAGGCAGACATCGTGAGGTGACGTCAGCAGACATCGTGAGGTGACGTCAGGAGACATCGTGAGGTGACGTCAGGCAGACATCGTGAGGTGACGTCAGCAGACATCGTGAGGTGACGTCAGGCAGACATCGCGAGGTGACGTCAGCAGACATCGTGACGTCATGAAGTCGGGCAGCATCGTGGGTGGCGTCGATGTGATGCGGGCAGCAGACCACAGCATGAGGCCTGGGACATCTGGTAACTCACGTGGTTTTGTAGGTCTACGTGACATCGCCCACACCCAACGTGGTGTCGATCCACGTGGTGTCGTGATCTACGTGGCATGCTGATCCACGCAGCTTCGAGTGGCCTTGGGCACTCGGATACACAGCACTGGCAAAGAATTCACACGAAAAACAGCAGAAAACACAGCAGAGGGAGTGGGCAGTGGTGAGTGTATGGTAGTGTGGTGGCGAGGAGCGTGGGTGAGTGTATGGCAGGGCGAGCATCTGGCGGTCTCTCCTCCTCCCACCCACAAACACAGGGGAACACACTGGACGCAGAAATCACCACAAGACTCACCTCTGGCTCACTGAAACAGCTGTGTTGAGCTGAACAACAACAGCAACATACAAGTGACGCTGAACACGTGACTTGAGAAACAGCGTGGGGTCACTGGGACGCCATTTACAATTCTCGGAGAATTTCGGCAAATTTTGGCATGGATCCTGCTTGTACCTGTGTCTGGATGCTCAAACGTGCAGACACGACATCAGGATAACTCGTTGAGAGACGGATGCTTCTTGTGTAGGGTCATGAAGTGAAGATGACTTCATACCTCTTCCTCCCTCTCTCCAGGCAAACACAACTGCTGCGAGCACCGCTGGTACCATTATAACGGATTTGTTTGGTAGGCTGGTAGCGGGGTGTGAATGATATACTTCTTCGGAGGCTTCTTACTTTATTGTTAAGTCGTAGGTGGGTTACACAGGCTTGTGTGTTTGTGCCCATGGCCCGGGCAGGGCCATCCCACGAGAGAGAGCTGGGAGGCCTTGTGTCTTGATGCCAGGCCGCTGTGTGAGTGAGGGAGAGGCATGGGCCGGCAGGCTGGCGTGCCTACCTAGAGGCCTGGCTACAGAGGGCAGCACCTGAGTGGCGCGAAATATGAACTAAGCTGGCAGACAGCATGGGCTGTCTGTGCAGACAGTACAGGCTGTCTACAGGAAGGTGTTACAGGAAGGTTGTTACAATGTTACAGGAAGGTTGTTACAGTGTTACAGGAAGGTTACAATGTTGCAGAAAGGTTGTTACAGTGTTATAGGAAGGTTGTTACAGTGTTACAGGAAGGTTGTTACAGTTTTACAGGAAAGTTGTTACAGTGTTACTGTGTTACAGGAAGGTTGTTACAGTGTTACTGTGTTACAGGAAGGTTGTTAGTGTTACTGTGTTACAGGAAGGTGGTTACAGTGTTACTGTGTTACAGGAAGGGTTCAACAACGTGTGGGGTCAGCGCAGTGTGCTGGGTGCAGCTGTGGCCAGTGTTACAGTGTTACAGGAAGGTTGTTACAGTGTTACTGTGTTACAGGAAGGTTGTTACAGTGTTATTGTGATACAGGAAGGGTTCAACAACGTGTGGGGTCAGCGCAGCATGCTGGGTGCAGCTGTGACCAGTGTTACAGTGTTACAGGAAGGTTGCTACTGTGTTACAGGAAGGTTGTTACAGTGTTACTGTGTTACAGGAAGGGTTCAACAACGTGTGGGGTCAGCGCAGTGTGCTGGGTGCAGCTGTGGCCAGTGTTACAGTGTTACAGGAAGGTTGTTACAGTGTTACGTGTGTGCAGCGAAGGCAGTGTTACCGTGTTACTGTGTTACAGGAAGGGTTCAACAACGTGTGGGGTCTGCGCAGCGTGTTGGGCGCAGCTGTGACCAGTTGTTTACATGTGTTACAGGAAGGGTTACATGTGGGGCAGCGAGGTGTGGGGGAGTTACAGTGTTACTGTGTTACAGGAAGGGTTCAACAACGTGTGGGGTCAGCGCAGCGTGCTGGGTGCAGCTGTGGCCAGTGTTACAGTGTTACTGTGTTACAGGAAGGGTTCAACAACGTGTGGGTTCAGCGCAGCGTGCTGGGTGCAGCTGTGGCCAGTGTTACAGTGTTACTGTGTTACAGGAAGGGTTCAACAACGTGTGGGGTCAGCGCAGCGTGCTGGGTGCAGCTGTGACCAGTGTTACTGTTTACAGAAGGTCAAAAAGTTGGGGGCAGGAGGTTGGGGGGTTTCAGTGTTACGTTTACAGGAAGGTTCAAAAGTGTGGGGGACCCCCAGGGGTGTGGGGGCCCCCTTTGGCCTTTCAGTGTTTCGTGTTACAGGGGTTCATTCGATACACAGGTCTATAACCAGGTCATACGTCACACAGGTTAATTTAACCTGGTTCAAAAGTCACACGGTAACAACCAGGTCATAAGACAAACAGGTAATTTATCAAGGTAATAGAACACAGGTAATATAAACATGGTCCTTCGACAAACAGGTAATTTATCCTGGTCATTCCGACACACAGGTAATATAACATGTCATACGACACACTGGTAATATAACCAGGTCATTACGACACTCAGGTAATGTAACAGGTCATAAGACCACAAAGGTAATGTAAAAGGTCATACGACCACAAAGGTAATAATAACCAGGTCATACGACACACTGGTAATTTAACCAGGTCTTACGACAACACAGGTAATTAACCAGGTCCTTACGAATCACGAGGGAATATACCAGGTCTATCGACAACACAGGTAATATCACATGCGTCATAAGTCAACAAAGGTAATATAAACAGCGTCATACGAAACTAAGGTAACTATAACCAGGTCATAGGACACTCAGGTAATTTAACACCAGATCATTACGACACACTCGGTAACTTTAACAGGTCATAAGTAACAAACGGCAATATACCCAGGTCATAAAAACAAATGGGCAACATAACCTGGTCATTAAAACACACATGGTATCATTACCAGGGTCTTAAGACAAAACAGGTAATAGGATAACCTGTGTCATTTAACAAGAAGGTTAAAGATATACAGGTCTTGAGTCTAAGTTAGCAAACACGGTCATAATACACAAGGTAATATAACCAGTCATGAGATAATCAGGTATATATCTATAACCTGGTCATGAAACTACAGGTATCATAACCAGGTCGTAAGTACCTCTGGTTAATTTAACAAGGTCATAAAAAAACCGCACGGGCAACATAACCATGCGTCATAAGATCCACATGGTTGAAATAACCGGGTCATAAGACATACAGGTAATATGTAACCAGCGTCATATACCACCAAGGTACGATAACAGGTACCTCTAAGACACTGAAGGGCAACATATCGAGGTCATAAGGACACAACATATAACAAAAAGGTCATAAGAGACAAAGGTAATAAGTACCAGGTCTTAAACACTCTGGTAGTTATACAGGTCCCTTGAGACACGAGGTACTTAAACTAGGTATAAGACAACAGGTAATGTAACAGGTCATAAGACACACGGGTATTATAATAAGGTCATAAAGCACACAGGCCTAAACATAACCAGTCATTAGACACACAGGTAAGATAAGCAGGTCTTTAAAGACACACGGGTAATATAACAGGTCTTAGACACACAAGGTAACAATAATAGGTCTATGAACCAGGTTTCATACGGCAGGTCTTAAGATGCAGTGGTTAATCATAACCAGGTCATATGACACCAAGGGTAAAATATTAAGGTCCATGAGTCTTGCAGGTAACATTATAACTCAAGTATATATCCAGGTCCCTTACACAGGTAATATAACCAGTTCATAAACAGGTATACATAACAAAGGTCATAACACATGTAAATAACCAGGTCATATCACTGGTTTAATATACAAAGGTCATAACGAGGTAAACATAACCCCAGGTCATAACACAGGTAACATAACAGGTAATAAAACGGTAAATAGATCCCGGTCATTACACAGGCTAAAACATAAACCAGGTATATCACACGGTATAATATCCAGTAATAACACAGGTAACATAACAAGGTCCCAAAACACAGGTATAATAACAGGTAATACAAAGGTCATTTATCCAGGTCATAACACAAGGTAACATAAACCAGGTATATAACAGGTTAATATAACAAGCGTCATAACACAGGTAACAGAACCTGGTCATAACACAGGTAATTTATCAGGTCATAACACAGGTAACATTAACCTGGTTCATAATCACAGGTACACTAACCAGGTCATAACACAGGTATCTGAACCAGGTCATATACACAGGGTAACATAACAAGGTCTAACTCAAAGGTTACATAACAGGGTTCACTATCACAGGTATCATAACCAGGTCATAACACTCATGGTAACATAGCCAGGTCATAACAATGGTAACATAACCAGGTCATATACAAAGGTAAACATAACCAGGTCATTAAAACAGGTCACATCAACAGGTCATAACACAGGTAAAAACATAAACCAGGTCATAACACAGGTACATAACCAGGTCATAATCACAGCGTTATATAACCAGGTCATTACCTCAGGTAACATCCAGGTCATAACACAGTAATTTAACCAGGTCTTTAAAACAGGTAATATTATCCAGCGTATTAACTCAGGTAACTTAACCAGGTCATTACACAGGAACATAACCAGGTCATAACACAGGGTAACTTAACCAGGGTTCATAACACTGGTAACATAACCTGTCAATTTCACAGGTAATATTACCAGGTACCCCCCATTACATCACAGCCGTAACATTAACAGGTAATAACCAGCGGAGTTATAACCTGGTCAGAACACTGGTAAATATTATCCAGGTCATAACTCAGGTAAACATAACAGGTCAGATCACAGGTAACATAACCCAGGTCAGATCACAAGGTAACAATAACCAGGTCATAACACAGGTAAAATTTAACCAGGTCTTACTCAGGTAACATAAACCAGGTAATAAAACCAGAGTAACAAACCCAGGGGTCTTAAAAAGGTATCAGATACCAGGTTCATATCAAAGTAAAATATCCAGGTCATAAATCATCAGGTAAACAGAACCAGGTCTTAAAATCTGGTTACTTAACCAGGTCATAACAAAGGTAACAATAACCCAGGTCATACACACAGGTAACCATAAACCAGGTCATAACACTGGTAACATAACAAAGGTCATAACTCAGGTAAATAAAACAAGGTCATAACCAGGTAACATAACCAGGTCATAACACAGGTAAACATATCCAGGGTCAATAACACAGGTAAACTATTATTCCTGGTAATAACACATGGTAACATAACCAGGTCATAATCACAGTGTAAACACATAAACCAGGTCATCCAACATTACGTTGTCTCAAGTGATAAGGTAATTATAAATCGACATATTAATGTAAATTCGTTACAGTGTAGTGTACATACATGATACAGTGACGTAATGTACAAACTATTGTACAGTGTAGTGGACAATAACATAGTTACAGTTGGTAGTGTACATTACATTGTACTGTGTAGTGTACATTACATTGTATCTGTGTAGTGAACATTACATTGTACTGTGTAGTGTACATTTTACATTGCTACAGTCGTAATGTACAAACTTTGTACAGTGTTAGTGTTCTTACAGTGTACAGTGTTGTGTAACCAATACATATGTACAAGTGTAGATGTAAAAATACATGGAACAATGTTGTTATTTTTAATGATGCCCATAATGCTGTACAGTCATAGGGTATTTTTTCCTATGTACATTCACACTACTGCTGTATTATGTTTATTAAAAAACCTTATTATTTTTATTTTTATTATATTACTTATTATATTATTATTATTTGTGTATCTATTTTATTACGTTGTTCATATATTGCTACAGTACAACTGTAAGTACAATGACAGTACATTGTTCAGTAACTGTTCTCGTACATTGTACTATACATGTACAGTTCATTGGAACACATTACTATGTACAATACACGGGAAAGGTCTTGTGATACAGGATTATCTGTAACTATAATATGTTCAGTTCTCGGTTACAGATTCTAATGTTCATTTTAGTGCTTCAGTTAATCGGTTAAAAGTACACTTGTACTGGACACTGTAAAGTTTACACGTGTACCAGTTCACATGTTACAGTACATTGTACAGTACACTGTACAGTTCATGTACAGTACGTTGTACAGTACATTTGTAACAGGACACTTGTACTGTTATATGCCTAACAGTACACTGCCATACCAGTACATTGTGCAGTACATTGTTCAGTACAAGGTACAGTCATTGTACAGTACAAATGTTAAGTACGTTGTACAGTAAATCTGTTACATACAATGAATGAGCAACTACTCCGCTCCTATGTACCCTCGACGAACATGTACGGTACCCTCTGTACAGACTATGTAAGGCCCCCACCTACAGTACACGGTACAGTAATTGATACTGTATCAATTGTACCCTGTACAACCCTGCGCCACCACACCCATCATATACCCATCATTCATATGAGACAGTCCTACCATTCGGTACAGTACGGTTCGCCTGTGATAAAGTACACCTACCCACCAGATTCAGTACACCTGATACAAGCTATCACTACATAGCCGTACAGTGTATATGACCATCCCCAACCTGATAATGTACAATCCGACTACAGTACATTGTACAGTACATGTACATTATATTCTGTACAAGTAAACTGGTCATTACTTTGTACAGTTACACTGTAACAATACTCTGTACAGTACACTGTAAAGTAATCGGTAAGTACAACTGTTCACAGTACATTGTACAGTACACTGTGACAGTACAAGTGTACAGTGACTCTGTTACCAGTACATTCGTACAGTACACTGTACAAGTAAAATGCTACTGTACCAACTGATACAGTTCATTGTACAGTGACACTGCTACAAGTACATGTACAGTACACTGTACAGTACACTGTTCAGTAAACTGTTACAGTACACTGTTCAGTACGCTGTACAGTAAATGTACAGTAAACTGTACAGCTACAATGTACAGTACGCTGTAAATACACTGCTACAGGATTTAACCATACACTGTTCAGTATACCATTGTACTGTACACTGTTCTCTGTACACTGTCCAGTAAGTGTAAAGTACACTGTACAGTACAGCTGTACGTACACTGTACAGTACGCTGTATCAGTACACTGTCATGTTCACTGTACGTACGCTGTACAGCCTTTACTTGTTCTAGTCCGATGTTCAGTTCAATGTACAGCTACACGGTAAGTGAAGCTGGCACTTTCACTGATTCAGTACGCTGTACTGCTCCGCTGTTCAGTACATGTACAGTATTACTCTGTACAGTACACTGTACAAGTACCCTCTGTACAGTGTTACTGTACAATACATTAATTGTGTGTGTCTTCCGATAGTTATTTAATATGTTCCTGTTACAACAAGTTATGTGTAGTGTGACGGTATCGATGTTAATGTGTTACATAAATTCTGTACAGTTAGGATGTTTACGTGTTACACGTATTGATGTTTATGTTCCAGTATAGATGTTATCGTTACACTGAGGACTGTTAAAGTGTCTAGCATTCGATAGAGTAAGGCCGTTACTGAGTTGCGGCCCTGTTACATACAGCATGTCCGTGTGTTACAGTAAGGCCTGTAGTTTCTACAGTATGGCTGTTAACAAGTTGTAGTGTATATGCGCAAGGTGTTCACTGTATTAAGGGAAAGGCTGTTTAGTGTTACAGTTTAGCTGTTACAGGGTTGCAGTTTGTTAAAGGTAGGTTGTCCTTCAGGGTTTCAAGGAAATGGAAAGTGGTTTACAGTGTTACTGAGGAGGTTGTTTACAATGTTACAGGAATGTTGTTAACAATGTCTACAGGCTAGGTCTGTGACTTTGTTATAGGGAAGGGCGTTCAGACTATGTTGTTACGTTGTTACTGGATGGTTGTTAAAATTGCGTAGAGGTAAGGTTGTGTCATGTTGTTATTAAAGGTGTTACAAGGATCCGTTGTTATCAATGGTTACAGGGATGGTTTGGTTACACGATGATTATGGAAGGTGTTACAGAAGGTTGTACAAATATTCACAGGAAGGTTGTTACTGTGTTATAGGAAGGTTGTATACAAATGTTTCAGGAAGGGTGTGTCTTACGGTGTTATAGGATGGTTGTTTCATGTTACAGCGGAAGGTTGTTACGGTGTTATAGGAGGTTTTACACGTGTTACAGGGTAAAGGTATGTGTCACAATGTTCAAGAAGGTTTTTACAGTGTTATGAGGAAGGTGTTACAGGACCTGTTGTTGTGGTTGGTGTTACAGGATGGTCTGTAAGGTTTGAGTGGATTGGTTGTTACAATGTCTATTGGGAATAAGTGATTACCAGGAAGGTTGTTTACCATAGTGTTTATAAAAAAGGTTGTTTCTAGGAAGGTTGACCCTGCTTTACTATGTTACAGGGAAGGTTGTTACTAGTTCCGTCTTTAAGGTAGCCAGTGTCTTCTGGAAGAGGGTGGGACCAATAGCTTATGGTAGGTGGTTACAGTGTTTGAGGATAGGTCAGAGTACTGGTGAAGAGGTGAAGTTATCAAGAGTTACCAGAGAAGGTTGTTACAGGTGGGATGGAATATAAACGGATGGGTTTGGTTAGTGCTGAGGTTTCTTTTAGCGGGGTAGAGGGTGTGGGTGATATGATTTTCTTCTTGGACGGGCTATTTCTTACTTTTATTGTTTAAGTCGTAGGTGGGGGCGGTTCACAGGCTTGTTGTTGTTTAGTGACCATGGACCGGGCAGGGCCACTCCCCACGGAGAGAGAGTTGGGAGGCCTTGTGTCTTGATGCCAGGCCGCTGTTGTGAGTGAGGGAGCGGCATGGCGGCAGGCTGGCGTGCCTACCATAGAGGCTGGCTACAGTGGGCAGCCACATGATGTGGCGCGAATATGAACTAAGCTTGGCAGCAAATGCAGGGGCTGTTCTGTGCAGACCAGTACAGGCTGTCTACATACGCTCGCCTCCTTCGAGCGGTCAGTCCGAGGCGACAATACGGGGAAGTAAAAGAAACTCGGTCTCTCTCTCTCGTAGGACGGGCACAGAAACAAAATAAAACATATATTATACATATGGACATGGAAAAAAAAAACTTCCTTACAGGGTGGAATAAAAAAACTGGTTGGGGTTGTGCTAAACATCGTGGTATAAAGGCAGTGAGCATCGTAGGCGCATCACTGCAGCCTTCCTGCGTTGGACAGATCTGCAACAACAGGAGACATCGCTGCGGATGAGCTGTGATGTAACAGGGTACGGGACTCCCTCTGGAACGATGAAGCAGACTTGTAGAAGTCGATGCAGGTTTTCATCACACAGGGGACGACATGCTGGTGCATCGAAAGTGAGGCGTGACAAAACTCGGCAACTGGGGCAAGGTCTTCTGGAAACCGGGAACACAGGAGGACCTTCTCGACTGGTACGTCGCTGGGCTGTTCAATGCCGGCGAGCGTGGAGCGAGTCGTAGGCAGAGACGACTGGGCGAAACAATCTTGGGGAGTCTAACATCATACACCAGACTGCAGTGACGACTATGTTTTTGTGCAGGCTGCTCACTGAAGCTTGTGACACGAGGCTGACACCAGCGCGTCATTATCTCGGGTTGGAGGTATGCAGAGGTAGGTATAAGCTGTTATCCGACTTGTTTCTCGATCAATATAACTGAACTATGACGGTCTGGAGGTGAAGTGAAATAACAAATCTCGATGGGAATCGTAGCAGGTTTGATTATACAGAACATCTCGAGGCGACGAGCATTAAAGTTTCTGTACAAGAGGGATCGTACAGCTCAGGGCAGAGAATCGATGTTCCAAAACTCTTGTAACGAGGCAGGTACTTAGCACATTGGTGCACCAATCAAGGGTCTGACCACAGACCTCCTGGGACCACCTGGGAAATCCTTTAAAAACACTCCAGCCTGTTTACATGCGGACTAAAACCTGGCATTAATAGCAAATGATGCTTTTTTCTGTGCAACATAAAAACTGACTTAGACTTACACTAAAATGTTGAGTACACTGACTGAGAGGAATTAATGTAACACACGACATATTTTCTATCACATCTTCTCGACAATATCTGGAATTACTAGAAACTATCGATGTGACATCATGTGATTGTCAGGCGTGATGTGCTAGGTTGAAGTCAGCAGAGTGAACGTCAACAGACATCTCGAGGTGACGTCAGCAGAACATCGTGAGGTGGGGGGGGGGACGTCAGGCAAGAAATCGTTGAGGTGACGATCGTTGAATGACGATGACACAGCCACGTCTGACCATTCCGTCGTGAAGTTGAGGGTATAAGGTGACGTCAGAGCCAAGACATCGTTGTGATGAGCGTGACGTCAGCTGACATCGTGAGGTTGATGCGTCAGGAGACAATCTCTATTATCCTTCATCCCTGTCCAATATCCCTACCATACAATATTTCATCCTCATATACTTTACCCTCCTATCAAATAACACTCCCCACCCCAAACCTAACCAACCTCCCAACCCCCTCCTACCCCGCCCCCCCCCCCCCCCCCCCCACCCCCCACCCCCACCCCCCCCCCCCCCCCCCCCAGGGAGGCGAAGAAGTAGGTATGAAAAATGGAGATATATCTTCACTTCATGACCTAATTACAACAAGAATGAATCCGTCTCTAACGAGTTATCCTGATGATCGTTGTCTGCCAAGTTTTTGAAGCATCTGACACAGTTTTGTTAAATGCAGGATCCATGCCAAAATTTGACCGAAAATTCTCCGCGTGAATTGTAATGGCGTCCCAGTGACACACGCCTGTTTTCTAAGTCACTGATGTTCTAGCGTCACTTGTATGTTGCTGATGTTGTTCAGTCTACCTACAGTGTTTCAGTGAGCCAGAGGGAGTTTGTGGTGATTTTGCGTTCACGTAGTGTTCCCTGGGTTTTGTGGTGGGAGGAGGAGAGACGCCAGATGCTCGCCCTGCCATACATCTCTCACGCTCCTCGCCACACACTACCATACACTCACCATTGCCCCAACTCCTTGCTGTGTTTTCTGCTGTTTTTGTGTGACTTTCTTTGCCAGAGTGTGTATCCGATGTCCAAGGCCATCGAAGCTGCAAGTGGATCAGCATGCCACGTAGTATTTCACGGTCAACACGTGGATCGACACCACGTTGTGTGTGGTGCGAGGTCACGTATACGAACCATACAAAACCACGTGAGTTACCAGTATGTCCCAGGCCTTCATGCTGTGGTCTGCTGCCCGCATCACATCGACGCCACCACGAATGCTTGACCGCATCATGACGTCACGATCGGTCTGTGACGTCACCTCTGCGATGTCTTGGCCTGACGTCAACCTCACGATGTCTGGTGCTAGATACTGCGTCTCTTAATCTTTCATTCACTTCTACGACACCTCACGCAGTATGTTTGCTGCCTGAAGTCATCTCACTGAGTGTTCGTCTTCCTTTTGATCGTCACCGCGTCGATTTGTTCTGCTGACGTCACTTCACGATATGCTTGCCTGAACGTCCTCACGATGGTCTGCTGGACGTCACCTCTCGAGATGTTGCTTGAGTCACTGTGCTATCTTCACCTTTGCGAACTCCTATACAGTTACCCATATATACCCTTCTTGTTAATAAAACTAACAATACTCTCTAATCTCTCTCTCACACATTAACTTATAACCAACACCCACTCTATACCCCCAACGCCACCGAAAACCTACACCCCACTCCACCCTATCCCCACACCAACCCCTCCCGCCCCCTTATCCCTTCCCTGGTTTTTGATTTTGCTTTGTTTTTTAATTGAGTTTTTTTAATTTTGTCTTTTTATACATTAATTATTTTGTTTTGTGTTTTGTTTTTGATTATTATTTTATGTTTATCTCTTTTAATATTTCTTTACTATTTTTTTTATTGTTTTTTAATATTCAATTTTTTTCTTTTTTTTTTTTATTTTTTTTTTTATTTTTTGTCTTTTTTTTTTGGAGTCTGGAGAATCGTGAGGGTGACGTTCAGGCAGGACATCGTGAGGTGAACGTCAGCAGAAAATGTGAGGTGACGTCAGGCAGAATCGCGGAGGTGACGTCCGCAGACATCGTAGACGTCATGAAGTCGTGGCGCATCGTGGGGGGCGGTCGAGGTGATGGGGCAGCAGGACCACAGCATGAGGGGACTGGGACAACTGGTAATCTCCGTGGTTTGGTAGGTTATTACGTGACATCGCCCACACCCACGTGGTGTGTTTCCACGTGGGTGTGATCTACGTGCATGCTGATCACGCAGCTTGAGTGGCCTTGGGCCATCGGATACCAAGCACTGGCAAGAATTACACGAAAAAATAACATCAGAAAACACAGAGAGGGAGGTGGGCAGTGGCTGAAGTGTATGGTTGTGTGGTGGCGAGGGAGCGTGGGTTGAAAGTGTATGGCAGGGAGAGATCGGGCTCGGTCTCTCCTCCTCCCACACAAAATCCCAGGGAACCACATGGACGCAGAAATCACACATGACTCACATCTGGCTCAACATGAATACGCTGTGTTGAGTGATCAACACTGGAACATACAGTGACGCGAACACGTGGGACTTGAGAAACCAGCGTTGGAGTCACTGGGACGCCATTTACAATTCTCGGAGAATTTCGTGCAAATTTGGCATGATTCCTGCTTGTACCTGTGTCTGATGCTAATACGTGCTGGTCAGACATCAGGATAACTCGTTGAGAGACGGATGGCTTCTTGTGTAGGGCGGTCATGAACGTGAAGATGACTTCATCCCTTCTTCCTCCCTCCCTCCAGGCAAAAACAACCTTCACTGCGAGACACCGCTAGGTACATTATAAGGATTTGTTGGGTAGGGCTGGTAGCGGGGTGTGATTGAATATACTTCTTCGGAGGCTTATTACTTTTTTTGTTAAGTCGTAGGTGGGTTACACAGGTTGTCACTGTGTATGTGCCCATGGGCGCCGGGCAGAGGACCATCCACGAGAGAGTGCTGCGGAGGGACTTGTGTCTTGATGCCAGGCCGCTGTGTGAGTGAGGGGGGCATGGGCCGGCAGGCTGCGTGCCTACTAGAGGCCTGGCTACAGAGGGCAGCACTGAGTGGCGCGAAATATGAACTAAGCTGGCAGACAGCATGGGCTGTCTGTGCAGACCGTACAGGCGTCTACAGGAAAGGTTGTTACAGGAAAGGTTGTTACATTGTTACAGGATGGTTGTTACGTGTTACCAGGAAGGTTTACAATGTTGCAGGTAGGTTATTACAGTGTTATAGGGAAGGTTGTTACTGTGTTACTGGGGTACAGGAAGGGTTACTGTGGTACAGAAGTTGTTACAGTGTTCTTCAGGAAGGTTGTTACAGTTTTACAGGAAAGTTGTTACAGTGTTACTGTGTTTACAGGAAGGTTGTTTACAGGGTTACTGTGGTTTACAGGAAGGTTGTTAGTGTTACTGTGTTTCAGGAAGGTGGTTACTCAGTGTTACTCGTGTTACAGGAAGGGTTCAACAAAACGTGTGGGGTCAGCGCAGTGTGTGGGTGCTTGCAGCTGCAGTCATTTGGCCAGTGTTACAGTGTTTACAGGAAGGTTGTTACTGTTGTTACTGTGTTTACAGGAAGGTTGTTACAGTGTTATTGTGATACAGGAAGGTGTCCAACAAACGTGTTGGGGTCAAGCGCGAGCATCTGGGTGCGCTAAGTGACCAGTTTTACAGTGTTACAGGAGGTTGCTACTGGGTTACAGGAAGGTTGTTACAGTGTTACGGTGTTTCAGGAGGGTTCAACAAACGTGTGGGTCTGCGCAGTGTGTGGTGCAGTGTGGCCAGTGTTACAGTGTTACAGGAAGGGGTTGTTTACAGTGTTCTGTGTTAAAGGAAGGTTGTTCAGTTGTTGTTGTGTTACAGAAGGGAATCACACAACGTGTGGGGTCAGCGCAGCATGCTGGGGCAGCTGTGACCAGTGTTACAGTGTTACAGGAAGGTCGTTATGTGTTACAGGAAGGTTTGTTACAGTGTTACAGTGGTACAGAAGGGTTCAACAACGTGTGGGTACGGGTCTGCGCAGCGTGATGCTGGTTGCAGCTGTGGCCAGTGTTCTAAGTGTTACTGTGTTACAGGAAGGATTCAACGTGTTGGGACCAGCGCAGCGTGCCTGGGTGCAGCTGTGGTAGTGTTACCGTGTTTTGTGTTACAGGAAGGGTTCAACAACGTTGTGAGGTTGCGCTGCGTGTTAGGGCGCAGCTGTGACCAGTGTTACAGTGTTACTGTGCTACAGGAAGGGTTCAACAACGTGTGGGGTCAGCGCAGCGTGCTGGGTGCAGCTATGGCCAGTGTTACTGTGTTACAGGAAGGGTTCAAAAACGTGTGGGGTGAGGCAGGTGTTGGGTGCCAGTGTGACCAGTGTTACAGTGTTACTGTGATTCAGGAAGGGTTCACAACGTGTAGGGGTCAGCGCAGCGTGCTGGGTGCAGCTGTGACCAGTGTTACTGTGTTATAGGAAGGGTTCAACAACGTGTGGGGTCAGCGCAGCGTGCTGGGTGAGCTGTGCCAGTGTTACAGTGTTACTTGTTACAGGAAGGGTTCAACAACGTGTGGGTTCAGCGCAGCGTGCTGGGTGCAGCTGTGGCCAGTGTTACAGTGTTACTGTGTTACAGGAAGGGTTCAACATCGTGTGGGTTCACGCATAGCGATGCTGGGTGCAGTGTGGCCAGTGTTACTGTGTTAAGGATGGGTTCAACAACGTGTGGGTGTCAGCGCAGCAGTGCTGGGTTGCAGTGTGGCCAGTGTTACTGTGTTACAGGAAGGGTTCAACAACGTGTGGGGTCGCGCAGCGTGCTGGGTTCAGTGTGGCAGTGTTTAACTGTGTTACTGTGTTACAGGAGGGGTTTCAAACAACGTGTGGGTAGCGCAGCGTGGCTAGGGTGCAGATGTGGCCATTGTTTAGTGTTACTGTGTTACAGGAAGGGTTCAAACTAAAGTGTGGGGTCAGCGCAGCGTGCTGGGTCAGTGCTGCTGTGGCCAGATGCTTTACAGTGTACTGTAGTTACAGGAAGGGTTCAACAAAGAGTGTGGGGTCAGCGCAGGTTTGCATGGGTGCAGCTGTGGCAGGGTTAGTTGTTACTGTGTTACAGGAAGGGTTCAACAACGTGTGGGGGTCAGCGCAGCGTGCTGGGTGCAGCTGTGGCCAGTGTTATAGTGTTACTGTGTTACAGGAAGGGTTCAACATCGTGTGGGGTCTCAGCGCAGCGTGCTGGGTTGCAGCTGTGGCCAAGTGTTTACTGCTGTTACTGTGTTTTGGAAGGGTTCAACAAACGTGTGGGTCAGGCAGCGTGCTGGGTGCTGTGTGCGCCAGTGTTTACTGTGTTACTGTGTTATAGGAAGGGTTCAACAACGTGTGGGGTCAGCGCAGCGTGCTGGGTGCAGCTGTGGCCAGTGTTACTGTGTTACTGTGTTCAGGAAGCGGTTGCAACAAGTGTGGGGTCAGCGCAGCGTGTTGGGTGCAGCTGTGACGTGTTTACTGTGTTACTGTGTTAACAGGAAAGGGTTCACAACGGGTGGGGTAGCGCCAGCGTGTGGTGCAGCGTGACCAAGTGTTAACTGTGTTATTAGCGAAGGGTTCAACAACGTGTGGGGTCAGCGCAGCGTGCTGGGTGCAGCTGTGGCCAGTGTTACAGTGTTACTGTGTTACAGGAAGGGTTCAACAACGTGTGGGGTCAGCGCAGCGTGCTCGGGTTGCAGCTGTGGCAGTGTTCTACAGTGTTACTGTGGTTTACAGGAAGGGTTCAACAACGTGTGGAGTTCAGCGCAGCGTGCTGGGTCATGCCAGCTGTGGCCGTGTTATCTGTGTTACAGGAAGGGTTCAACAACGTGTGGGGGTCAGCGCCAGCTCGTGCTGGGGTGCAGCTGTGGCAGTGTTACTGTGTGACTGTGTTATAAGGAAGGTTCACCAAAGTGTGGGGTCTGCGCAGCGTGCTGGGTTGCGCTGTGGCCAGGTGTTATCTGTGTTACTGTGTTACAAGGAAGGGTTCAACAACGTGTGTGGGTCAGGCAGCGTGCGTGGGTGCAGCTGTGACCAGTGTTACTGTGTTATAGGAAGGGTTACAAGTGTGTGGGGTCAGCGCTGGCGTGCCTGGTGCCGCTGTGACCAGTGTTCCTGTGTTAACAGAAGGGTTCAACAACGTGTGGGTGTAGTCGACTGCGTTGCTGGGTGCAGCTAGTGGCCAGTGTTACTGTGTTACTGTGTTATAGAAGGGTTCAACAAACGTGTGGGTCAGCGGCAGCGTGCTGGGTGCAGCTGTGGCAGTGTTACTTGTGTTTACTTGTTACTGGAAGGGTTTCAACACACGTGTGGGGTCAGCGCAGCGTGCTGGGTGCAGCTGTGACAAGTGTTACTGTGTTATAGGAAGGGTTCAACAACGTGTGGGTCAGCGCAGCGTGATGGGTGAGCTGTGGACCAGTGTTACTGTGTTACAGGAACGGGTTCAACAAGTGTGGGGTCAGCGCAGCGTGCTGGGTGCAGCTGTGACCAGTGTTACTGTGTTATAGGAAGGGTTCAACAACGTGTGGGGTCAGCGCAGCGTGCTGGGTGCAGCTGTGACCAGTGTTACTGTGTATACAGGAAGGGTTTCAAACAAACGTGTGGGTCAGCGCAGTCGTGGTGGGTGCAGCTGTGATCCAGTGTTTTACTGTGTTTCAGGAAGGGTTCAACAAGCTGTGGGGTCAGCGAGCGTGTGGGTGAAGCTGTTGTTGACCAAGTGTTACAAGCTCACCCCACCCCCTCCATCCTTCTTTCCCTCGGAAGGGTTTTCAACAACGTGTGGCGACCAGCGCAGCGTGCTGGGTGCTGCTGTGACCAGTAGTTACTGTGTGAAAGGAAGGGATTCAACAACGTGTGGGGTCAGCGCAGCGTGCTGGGTGCAGCTGTGACCAGTGTTACTGTGTTATAGGAAGGGTTCAACAACGTGTGGGGTCAGCGCAGCGTGCTGGGTGCAGCTGTGACCAGTGTTACTGTGTTACAGGAAGGGTTCAACAACGTGTGGGGTCAGCGCAGCGTGCTGGGTGCAGCTGTGACCAGTGTTACGGTTACAGGAAGGGTTCACAACCGGTGGGGTCAGCGCAGCGTGCTGGGTGCAGCTGTGGCCAGTGTTACTGTGTTACTGTGTTATAGGAAGGGTTCAACAACGTGTGGGGTCAGCGCAGCGTGCTGGGTGCAGCTGTGACCAGTGTTACTGTGTTACAGGAAGGGTTCAACAACGTGTGGGGTCAGCGCAGCGTGCTGGGTGCAGCTGTGGCCAGTGTTACAGTGTTACTGTGTTACAGGAAGGGTTCAACTAACGTGTGGGGGTCAGCGGCGTGCTGGTGCAGCTGTGCTGTGTTACAGTGTTACTGTTGTTACAGGAAGCGGTTTCAACAACGTGTGGGGTCAGCGCAGCGTGCTGGGTGCAGCTGTGGCCAGTTTTACATGTTTACTGTGTACAGGAAGGGTTCAACAAACGTGTGGGGTCATGCGCAGAGCGTGCTGGGTGCGTTGTGGCCAGTGTTACAGTGTTACTGTGTTACAGGAAGGGTTCAACAACGTGTGGGGTCAGCGCAGCGTGCTGGGTGCAGCTGTGGCCAGTGTTACAGTGTTACTGTGTTACAGGAAGGGTTCAACAACGTGTGGGGTCAGCGCAGCGTGCTGGGTGCAGCTGTGGCTGTGTTACAGTGTTTTACTTGTGTTACAGGAAGGGTTCAACAAGTGTGGGGGATCAGCGCAGCGTGCTGGGTGCAGCTGTGGCCAGCGGGAAGGATCCAGAGTTCAGCTTCTCCAGGAAAGATGAACTTGACCACAACACCCGAGACAGGTTGAACCTTACTGAAACTTCCAGACACCTGCTAACACCAGGCTAACACCAGGCTATAACCCTGCTAGCACCCGGCTCAACACCCTACTAACACATAGCTAACACAGGGGGGGGGCTAAACCCTACTAACACCAGGCTAACGCCTGCTAACACCCTGTAACACCAGGCTAACACCATGCTAACACCAGGTTAAACCTGTAACACCAGGCTAACACCATGCTAACACCATCCTGCTAACACCATGCTAACACCTACTAACACCAGGCTAGACGCCCTGCTAGCACATGCTAACACGATGCTAAACACCCTTCTAAAACCAATGTGCTAACACATGCTAACACAGGCTAACACCCTACTACACAGGGGCTAACGCCCTGCTAGCACCATGCTAACACGAGGCTAACACCCTTCTAACACCAGGCTAATACCCTGCTAACACTAGGCTATCACCCTGCTAACACTAGGCTAACAACACCCTGCTAACACCTGGCTAGCACCCTGCTAACACCTTGCTAGTACCTTGTTAGCATCCTGATAACACCTGGCTAACACCCTACTAACACCTTGCTGAGACCCTGCTAACATCCTGCTAACACCCTACCAGTACCTTGCTAACACCTTGTTAACACCCTGTTGACACCTTGGTAACACCTTGCTAACACCCTACTAACACCTTGCTAACACCAGCTATTGTTACAACGGTGTTATCATGGTGTTACCATGGTGTTAACACGGTGTTACCATTGTTACAGCAGTGTTACCATGGTAATACCTCAGTTTTACCATGGTGTTACCATAGTGTTACCACGGTGTTAGCATAGTGTTACCAAGGTGTTAGCACAGTGTTACCATGGTGTTACTACAGTGCTAGCACAATGTTACCAGTGTTACCGCGATGTTAGCATAATGTTACCACGGTGTTAGCACAGTGTTAGCACAGTATTATCATGGTGTTAGCACGGTCTTACCATGGTGTTAGCACAGTGTTGCCAGTGTTACCAAGATGTTAAAACAGTGTTACCACGGTGTTAGCACAGTGTTACCACGGTGTTAACATGGTGTAAGCATGGTGTTACCATTATTACTATGGTGTTAGCATAATGTTTACACGGTGTTAGAACAATCTTACCATGGTGTTACCATGGTGCCAGCCCAGTGTCACTAGTGTTAGCAGGGTGTTGGCATTGTGTCACCACAGTGTTAGCACATTGCTAACACCATGGCAACACTGTCTTAGCACAGTGTTACCATGGTGATACCACGGTGTTAGCATAGTGTTACCACGGTGTTACCACAGTGTTACCATGATGTTACCATGGTGTTTCATAGTGTTAGCACTGTGTTACCAGTTTTACTACGGTGTTAGCATGTTACCATGGTGTTAGCAGTGTTAACACGGTGTTACTATGGTGTTAGCACGATGTTACACTGCTAGAACAGTGTTAGCATTATGCCACCACGGTGTTAACACAGTGCTAATATCGTGCTAACACCATGGTAACACTGTCTTAGTACAGTGTTACCAAAATGATACCACAGTGTTACCATGGTGTTACCACAGTCTTACCACTGTTACCACGGTGTTACCACAGTGTTACCACGGTGGTAGCACAGTGTTACCATGGTGTTACCACAGTGTTACCAGTGTTACCACGGTGGTACCACAGTGTTACCATGGTGTTACCACAGTGTTACCACGGTGGTAGCACAGTGTTACCATGGTGTTACCACAGTGTTACCATGGTGTTACCAGTGTTACCACGGTGGTAGCACAGTGTTACCATGGTGTTACCAGTGTTACCACGGTGGTAGCACAGTGTTACCATGGTGTTACCACAGTGTTACCATGGTGTTACGACAGTGTTACCAGTGTTACCACGGTGGTAGCACGG